>VZDJ01004378.1:14928918-14947433 GCA_008694505.1 Cyanoderma ruficeps
CAAAGGTGAGTCCTCCTGGAATGGCAGGTACAGCTCCGCTGAGGCAGAAAATGATCCAGTAGCAGAAAAGAAAGGGGTCCTGAGGTGGTGAGAAGGGTCCAGCCTTCCTCCCGTAATCGGATGAAGCAAGACACTGTGCTCGTTTAAAGTTCCAGCTTTATCCAGGTAAGAAGGGCTGGCTCCTCCCACGGGGTGGAGCATCACACAATAGGTACGCTAGGATGTAGGTATGTGTTGGGAAGGGGACACGGCTAGAGAAGACTGTTAATGGCCCATTAAAGATAAGAACAATGCTCTGCCTAATACTGACCGTTGGCCCATTATCAAAAGGCACCCGCCCCCAACTGTTTTCAGCAGATGAAATTGAATAGACTATAACCCAGGACACTGTCATGCTCTGCCTCGCTCTGATAGACCAGAGAAAGGTGACTGCAGTGACCCTTCCTGCAACTAAGGTAGCCCAGCAGAGAGTGACACTGGCCCACAGGTGTATTCAACACCCCTGGGTTCTGGATCCTCTGGTTCTGCTGATTTGTTACCTGGCAGAGCTGGCTGAGCCTCTGCACACCAGACTAGCCAGGCTAGCAAAGCAGCACAGACATGTTGCAGGAATGTCAGCTGTTGCAGCGATGGATACAACTTAGTGCAATTAGCAGGAAACTTCATTTACTCCTAGAAAGTGGAACACGCTTCCTTTCCTCCCACGGGAGGATGGTCCTTTGTAACATGCAGTGAATGAAAAGGACAGGGTAGGTTTGTGGTGGGGCAGATATGGGCCAGAAAGGGTCAGAAGAGGGATTGAACTGATTTACAGACCTGGTGGCTTGGGTTTATCACATAGAGGTCAAATGGCAGGTGAGTGCCCGTGGAGGCACAAATACCCTGCAAAAGGGAAAATACACAGAGGGGAGGGCAGCACAGGAGAAAAGTGAAGCAGATTCACAGGACGAAGGGAAACTGTTATTCATTTAATGCTGCAGCCTCTCCTCCAACGGTTTTTAATTCCTCAGACTACAGAAGGAAGTTATTAAAACATGAAAAGATGCCAGAATAAAGCATATACATCACTGTATGCTCAATTTTAAAAATCTATACCACTATCCTAATGAACTTTTAGCTAAGGCGCTGCAGTCTCTTCTTACCTAGTACTGTGAGGAAAATTATCTTATTTATCCTCAAAGTATGAGTCATCAACAAAAAAGGAAATGATTGCATGTGTTTTCCATAATTAATGACACCCACATAGAATGAGACTTTTGCCCCTTCTGTGAGCTGAAGCTTAACTTGCAGAAGGATCCTTTTGAACAAAGTGGTGCTAAACTTATTGGTGACTGAGCACAAAGCATTTTCATCTAGCTTTGAAGCCATTTATGAGGGTCTTGCAGAAAGAGAGAATAAAGTCACCTTTCTCTCCTACATGCTCCTTCATTACTAGCTCCCCAAGGATCATGGAGAAGCAAAAAACGTAATGAATATTCATTTCCAAAAGTTCAGTTAATACTTGTGCATGAAGACTTGCAGCAAGGCTTATGCAAAAGCATACTGGAGACTTTGCAGTGTGTTTGTACGTAAAGCCAAAAATACCAAGAACTCAGAAATAGTCATGGCTCTCCCTTTCTCTGAATTGAATTGCAAGACCTTATTCCTCATCTGCTTCATGTTTTTATCATCAGACAACTTTCATCTTGAGAACATTACAGGGTACAGCGGACTGAATATGATATGCAATGAGCCTTAAAAACTTTGCCATAGGACTATGGGTGAATGGCCTCTCCTAATTATTTTTATACCTTGAGAAATTCCTTCTTTAAAGCATATATGTTGTCTTCTTCATCAAAGTTAGTAACCAAGCTGAATCACATTTCCTTTTTTTGTCATATATTATGTAGAATAGATTTTTTTAAATGTGACTTCTCATTTAATGCCTTACTTGCCTGGCTGAGTTCAGTCCAAGTGTCTAAGCAGTACAACTTTAATTCTTTGCTTTCTTCTCAAAGTCAACTCTAGTTTCTTCTTTTTGAGGACTTAAAAAAAAAGGAATAAAATTACAGATTCTGGTATTTTTTACTTTTTTATTACTTACAGTAATAAAGGACCTTTTCAATTTTCATCATCTAAGTCACTTTTCATGGCACTGCAAAACTTCAGACAAGACAGCATTTTGAGCTGGGCTTCCACGACATGCCTAGTACCACAACCATCTCCTTCAATTCTACCCATGAGGTGGCTGCTCAGGCAGTGGAGCTTCCTGAAGTCCCCAGCTGGAATCCAGCGACTTGGCATCCAACCCTTTGCTCTTCCAGCTTCCAAACAGGCAGGAGCCCTGTTCCTGGCTGATTTCAGGGAAGAGAGGTCTGTGGACATCTTGTGTCACTATGACAGGTCCAAGCTGCAGGCAGGAATCCAGAAGGAAGGTGAGATTGACTCTGGCTTGGTGGTGGGGTAATTACTTGGGGCACAGTGTGACAGAAAGGTTTAAGAGTAGGGTGACACTTGCAGAGGTGCAATAAAGTGGCCATGGAACACTCTCTCTCCATGGGCCAGAATGGCTACAGCTAAGAGCAGTGGAAATACCACTCCCGGGCTCTGCTCCTCAATGGGGTGGTGTTAGGGGGAAAGAATGGAGATGGATCAGAGTTACAAGAGCTACCTTCTGCCTTCTCTTCCTGGCCACCCCAGGAGCTACACAGTTTTACCTCCAGTGAAGAAGTGTGGTGCTGGGAAGAACTGAACCTATGTCCCTCTTCTTACTTTGTTTCACTCCCCAGGAATTCATCCTGGAAAACAAGAATTAAAAAGGCTTACTGCTTAGTCTGATTTAAGATGAAAGAAAAGATATTTTCTAGATGGTATATAAGACTAAGACTTTGAAAAGAGTTGAACAATTATGAAGAGCAATATGAAAATTTTAGTATTGTGGCAGGACACAGTGATTGAGAACAAGGTGAGGTCTCAGGTAAATGAACTGAAGTTAAATGGAACAAATCCAGCAGACACTTCACACAGACACAGCAGCTTCTGTGCTCTGTTCTGAAAATAAGCTTTGGCTCAGATGTTGTGATACCATTTATTGTTTGGTTTAATATCTTAGTGAATGAGCTACTGATGCCATAGCTGAAGAGGGGAAATATGCTTTTCTTAGCAAAAAGAATACAGAATATTGACAAGTAGAGAACTGGTCTCACCAGAGCTTAATTTTCTCTCCTTTGAGAGCCTGCTTTCTGTAAAAGGCACTAGCTTCATACTTCCTTGGCAAAATCAACCAACATCAACAACAAATATTGCCAGTTTGAGTTGTGCAATATAGAAACTCTGAAATGTTAATTTTCACACTAGTTATTTCATACTCACATTTTTATTTTATTTGCCATGTTAAAAAAGGTTAATGATATTTCTGGCAGTGAGAGAAACATCTATCTAAAATGCTTTCTAACCATATAGACTTATTGTATTCCTTTCTAAACAGGAATATCAAGCATTTCTGCCCAGTTCAAGATAAGTTGTAGCCACACATTCAGTGAGTTCCTGGGTTGACTCAAGATAAGTTAACATAGAAACTGCTAAAAAGAAAAGTGGCAGATGATTTTTTCACTATGTCTGCTTTTTAAAAAGAGCTAATGGAAAACAAGCTGGCCGAGTTCTGATTACCTCTGCCTGAGGTAATCCGTTTTTTGATGTGTGAATTTTTTTCATCATAGTAAACATAGGGTGAGTAGGACTGTGAGCCTAGGCTTGCAAAATTTCATGACAGTTTTGCATACTGAAATGACTCACATAGTGAAATAATGCTGGAAGTTAATAAAAGAAACACAGTTTCTTCTATCATCCAGATACTCTCCAAGATACAGAATCCTACAGGCCTCTTGAAGTCAGTAATATTATATCAAATGAGTTCAGCAGTTTGGAACATACATAAAGACAAATTCAAATTCTCCTTCCATGTTGGTACCTGCTTTGCATGATTACTTATGCAGGGCATTGTTCTAGAAGAAGGTAAATAAAATACTTTTTAAACTCTAAAGATAAATTAATCACCCCTTTATTTCATTAGCAAAGTAATGCAGGAAAAGACAGTCTAGCTCTAAATACCAATCTGGACACAGACCTGCCCTAGAAGAGGACTAAACCATTGGCCAGGCATCTAACTTTGCTGCATACAAGCTTGTCTGCTTGATGGTCCCTTCCATTTCTGCATTTGTACATGAGTGGTGTGGGCCTGTAATTAAACATGTCCAGAAAACGGAAGATGCATACTCAGAGAAAGAAGAGGAAACAAAAGGTTTAATGTCTATAATTTACACAGTGAGCTCAAACTTATGCACTGCAGGGATTTATGTTGGATGTCTGGGTTCCAAAGTCCAGGAGCCTCCTACAGCTTCATATTGAATACCCAGAGCTGGTCAGGTATCCCACTTCCTACTGACCACTATAATGTTGGCCTGCTCACACATCAGTTTTATAGCTCTCCAGCCTGAGAGGTGGAGAATAATTCATTCTCCACAGGCACAGCACAGCTTCTTACCTGAGTTTGTACAAACTAGGGAGATGCCTGTCAAAAGCCTTAGGACTCTGTTTTGCATCCCAAATATTTCAAGGCCGGTACATTATCTGACTCAGCAGCACTCAAGTCCTCTCTTGCATTCTGCCAAGGGAAGTAGGAGTTTAAATCCATCAAACAGAAAATTGGACTAAAGAAGAAAAAGAAAATTTTAACTGCAAGGATAGATGTCAATATGCTATGGGGCCTTTGGAGAAGGTGCAGCTGCAGTTGTTTGATGTTCTTGAGGAGTCGTCAAAAGCTGCTGCTCTGCAAAGTGAACCTGATTTGACTTCTTCCCTGCGGCTCCCAGAACTGAGTAATCCCCTTCAGTATGTCCTGCCTTGATACAAAACCTGTTCATTACATCACCTCCAGATCAACTACGCAAGTAAAATGGATCTGACACACATTTTTAACTCGCAATGATTGTTTTTGCCAACTTTTCCTAATTAGTGCAGATTCTCTCTGTGACCTATTTTCAGGAACTGAGCAGTTCAGTCAAGCCTGGATGATAAGAGCCTGTGTTTTTACTTCTACAAAATAACATAAAGCTCATCTGTAACTTCAAGTTTGTCTTTAGCTGCTGCTGTTGCAAAAAAGTTATAGGTACAAAAAACATACTGAAGACATTTTTAATCAGAGAATCTCTTCTCTACTTCATCTCCACATTACATCTACAAAGCAGATGTGACTCTCCCACCTCATTCCTCACCAGTCTTGCTACCCTGACCCTGAACTTGCCAAATTCTGAGTCATGTCCTATTGCAATGGGTTGAGGTTTTGAGACTGATTTTTTTTTCTGTCTTGCTGGAGAGGAAGTGAAATGAATGCTTTCATTTTCTCTCTTGAGGTCCTGCCTGTTTGTTCTTCAGTGAATCTTATTATCCTGTCTGACCAGCCACACAAGTTTAAGGACTGAGGCAGAGACTACGTTCCTGGCTGGCTCTTGCCTAGGGTCTGGTGTTTCTACTTACATTCTTGGGCACTAAGAGATGTGGCTGTGAATTCCCCAGGCTGTGGCTGGTGTGCTTTCTCCAAGACATCCACTCATACACTAGAGAGCTGAGGAGGGATCCCAGGCTTATTCCCATTGCTGTGTCTTCTGGCCCAGACAAGGCAGCTCCCACATAGCACACTGGATTTCCTGGGCAGTCGCTTCTCCCCCCACACTATGAAAGGGAAGTGGACAGCAAAGATTGCATTTGGCATTAGGCACTGCAGTGCTTGAATTGTAGGGACTAAAATCTTACATCAGACCAATTTGATGAATACAAAAGACAACCACTGAAGTGCACTGATAATCTTGTATCTATTCTTCACTGTTCCCTTTACGAAAAGCAAGATAAAGTCCCCCCAGTCTAACACAATTTCAAACCAAAGCAATAAACTCTTAAAAAACCCACTTTTGCTAGATGGTTCTCTCTATCTGTTGGTTCATCTGTCAGATGGTTCTAGTCTGCCCTGACTAGCCAGGTGGGATGCATCAGCTGCTGGTCCCCCAGCTCAGTGTGACTACTTGGAAACTGCCCATCAGGCTCTGGATTTAAAGATGAGTTTCCTTATTCTGCTCCACAGGCTGAACTTGCCAAATTCTGAGTCATGTCCTATTGCAATGGGTTGAGGTTTTGAGACTGATTTTTTTTTTTTCTGTAGGTACTTTCAAGTTAGCTGAGAAGGTCTGGGAGAAGGGAAAGGAAGAGACAGATAGGAATTGTGTCTTCTGATCAGACTTCCATCAGCTGTGTGTTTCACAATATCATAGAATGGCTGAGGTTGTAAGGGACCTCTGGAAGTCACCTGGTCCAACCCCCCTCCTCAAGCAGGGCCGCCTGTAGCTGTTTACTTGGGACCATGTTCAAATATCTTCTTATCTCTAAGGATGAAGATTCCACAACCTCCCTGGGCAACCTGTGCCAGTGCTGAGTTTAATAAAGTATATGTTCATATTCATATTAAGTTTAGTGCATTTCTTGCATCTTATAAAATTAGATAAGGACTCCATACACGGAAGGAAAAAAAGTCAGAAAGTGTAATATGAAATAATATTCTGAGTATGAAGCAATAATACTTGAGGAGATCTTTGTTCCTATGTAACCACAGAGTGAAAAAAGCTGTACAGAACTGAGTACGATATGAGGGACTACTCTTAATGCCATCCTCTCTTAGATGATCTGCTAGGGCTATTTTCTTAGAAGGAGTCATCTAGCACTCAGTTATTTCTTGAAGGTTTCTTAATGGACAATTAGGTGTTAAAACATGAAAAGAGTACAATCTCAATAGGAACTTGGGACCATATTAAAAAAATCAATAAAATAAAATTGGGCTTTGATAAAACATACAAATAAGATAGAACTGAATACCTATGTACAAGAATTCAATTCAAAGAACTTTGCAGCAGCTGGTTAGTAATGCTGGAGGTACCCTGACTCACTAGAAATTTGTCCATGCCCCTTGAAAATATTCGTTTGGTGTAGCTCAATTTTCCCATGCATATGGGATTTATTGCCTGCAAGCAACTAAGCATCTCTTTGAGTCTCTTAAGAGGTCCAGTCCCAACAGCTGTCTCCGAGTTTATTTAAGACCCTCACATATAAGGAGTCCACAAAATAGAGTTATGAGACTATGACACCTTTCCTATAACCCACCTTATGGCTGGAGTATTCATCCCTATAATGGAAGAGCTATTCCTTATCCACTTCATCAAAGGGGGTTTGAATAGAGAGGTGACTCCAATGTTGCATGGTGTGCCAGGCAGTGTGCTTCAGGGGATTATTCACTCCTTTCCTGCTGAGGCTGGACCTGCAAAGATGGGTGATATTTACAATTTCTTCTCTAGGTGTGTTCTTCACAGAGGATAGTACACTGAAGACTGTGGATTAGACCGTGCATCTGCTCCATGACTTTGCAAAGTGTTTTACTAATGTGGTCCACAGTCTTTTTAAAATACAGTGCAGGAATTACAGTTTACAGAAACCTGGAAATATAGTATATATATGGAATCTAGCTTTTCAGGTGTACTTAGCTTACCTAAATTCAGCTGAAGGGTGTTGTAAACTACTGATATGTGCCAAGATGGTCTGCCTTTCCTTACACAAGATAAAGTACAAGACACAGGAGGGAAGAACAGCCCAAATTTCTTGTCTCTGTGAGCTGAGAGATGTAAGCACATTCTGACGGAGGAAAAAAAGAAGGGGCAGTAGGCCCTGACTAAATGAAGGGTGCTTTATAAATTCCATAAATCCTGAAATATTCAGGGAAAAGAAAACAGGTTCTGCATAATTATCCTTGAAGTACAATACTGTAGTGTATGCTTAGGAAAAACACCAGAAGCACAGAATGCTTGATTGAGGCAAGGCATATAGATGATTCAAAAAAGGAGCTTAATTTTTTAGTAAGTGTCATTTTTAAAGCAATCAGGCAGATTCAGTGTTTTTAATTCTGTGGTCACACAGTATCACAGGGACAGAATTAAAACCAGTTACTTTTCCAAGCCCAGAGATATGCAGTTGCCAGGCAACATGTTATATACTTGAGAACATATAACACTGCACATGATTTATGAAGTGCTGTTGTTGTGTCTCCAGATGCTGATACCATTGTATCTAATGCAGATTCTTATAGGCTCAGCCACCACCTATCTATAACCATCATGCTGAATCTATTCCATGGTTTGCCAGCACTATCCATCAGCTGCAAGTCCATTTTTAAACCTACAGCTTGAATCACTACTGGAGAGTCAGTAATGTGAAGTTGCTTGGAAAGGAGTAGTAATGAACTGCCATAAACTTCTTTCATTACTTTTCTTTTAATATCAAATGATCAATTGAATAATAGTAAAGCACCAGTCTAAAAATTATTAATATAGATGGTGAGGTTTACTGTATTTGTGAAAACTAAAAGATCTATAAAATGTTTATGTCACAAGACATCATCTCCCAAGAAGCTAGATTTATAGGATATGAAAATCACACAAGAAATGACATTCAGAATTAGAGTTATTGGAAATCTCCCAAAATAATTGTTCTGTGTTTTCAGGTTCTTGGAAAGAAAGATCACATTTTCATTCTAAATCTGTTACTTAGCCTGGACTAGACTTTGTCATTCCCATAGACATAGCTTCATCCACTGCCACGGTTGAAAACTCATAAAAGAAGGCATCAGCTCCTGTGAAGTTTCATAAGTACCAGTAATCCATGTTATGAAAACAAACCTACATGGAGTCTCATATGTTCAGATGAACAGCACGTCATTCATGTTGGACTTGTTGCAGTAGTTTGATGTTGGAAAATGATGACTAGGAGAATGTAAACATAAGAAACCTTCCTTATCCTACTACATCTCAGATGTTTTGGTTTCATAGGCCATGCCACTATGGTTCAAATGAAAAACTATATTTACATGGCAGTCAACAGGAAATAATTTGTTTGAGCCTGTATGAAAACCTAGTCCACATATGTTAATTTTCTCAGATTTTATACAAGTCTTTGCTTCAAATATTATTATATTGTGAAAAGGAAGTATCGGCTACTACATTCAGGGGGGAAAATATTTTTTAAAAAATGGTTTGAATATTTTCTGTTTGAGGTTTGGAAGCTTTGGGTTGGTGCCTGCAGAATCCTCCTCCTGGAAGTAGCTCGCTGGAGGGAGCTGTGACATCTCAAATACATCAACAGCCTCGGCTGGAAAGTGCCCTGGAGGGCCCCAGGAAGGACTTTCTACACATTTCAGTCTTAAGCCCTTTTGAAAACTATGAGTCATCTAAAACAGATATTATCTTTGGTCAAAATGAATTTTTGAAGCAGTGGATATTAACAGAAAGCTTTTGGTTATGTGTCTGAGAAACAGACTTTATAAAAATAACTTCATTTGGAGACAAGTGCCTGTGTGGAGTTTGCAATATTTGCACACCCAATTATTGTGATATTGGGTGGCTGAACAGAAATAAAAAAAGGGAACTATGACTAAGAAATGTTCAATCACACGTCAAAATTAAAGGAAAAAATTGCTCCAGAACTCCTTGCTGATTTTCTTCCATGTGGAATGCATCTTCTTGGACACTGGCATAAAAACTTAAAAGCTTTACTTTGAAGCCACAGTTGTGAGGCTAAGATCATTATATTTTACCTTTGAGCTACTGTGTGTCTCCTGTTGATGAGAGCCAGCAGCGCAGGTGTGCATAGAGGGTCAGCTGCAAGCTGAGGGTATGATAGCAAGCCAAGTTTAACAAAGGGCATGAGTACCTTCAAGCACCCAGCAATTCCACACTTCTGCAGCAGGGACTTGGGCATTGCCTGAGGAATCATTGGCACCAGAAAATTCACCCAGAGAGGGAGACTGCAGCAAGGAGCACCTTCCCTGTACAAATACTTCCTAGTGTTTGTACCTTCCCTAGTATCAAACACTTAAAAGAACAAATTGCAGGTTAATCCTTATCTTTTAAAATCCAGTGGGAGAAGAGGGACTTCCTGATGTCTGGTAATACAGCAGCCCTAGAAGCAGGTCTGGATTCAATTCTTTCTGCAGCCTGAAACTCTTCCAACTGAACCACACAGCTCATCCTGGAGTGCTCTCAGGCCATGCTAGCAGCTGGGATTTTGAGTGAAGTGGTACTAAGCAACCTGTAGAAATACTGGGTCTCGTCAGACACAGCTTGGAGCTGTATCCCTTCCTACCTCTATTTCCCAGTCTAAGATTCAGTTATGTTGGCATTAGCATTTCCATATAGGATCACAGAATATTTTGAGTTGGAAGGGACCCACAAGGATCATCGAATCCCAGGTATCACCACCTTTAGCCATCTGACACCCCTCCTGCATGAGTCTGGTTTGTCTTTTTCCCACTGTGAAGGAAAAGTAGCTAAGGGCAAAAAAAACTCAGGAAAGCAGCATCATGCTATCAATAATCAAAAGAGATGATGTTACAGATAGCCTTTCTTTTTCCACTCTTGCCCCTCTCCACATATGCCTTTCTCTCAGGCAAGGGCTCAGCCAAAGGGTAGACCAAGGGGCTTAATCAGACAAATGACAGCATGCTGCATAGACCATTAATAGCCAGGCACATTTGTATCCAGATAGACTGCAGCTGTTCCCACCCATCTAGCCACATTAATGAATAAGCAGACTAGCTGGATGCTTCTGAGAAAATGAACAAGGCTGACATTTGAAGTGTCATTGCTGGGCTTCAAAATTAATGCCCTTTTGAAATAAATGAAGGCGATTTACAACCTTTAAACTACTGGCATAGATGGAAACAGGGCAGAAAGCTGAGATTCCTGGATGGGAAATCTGGATGGCCCATGAAGGCCATATAAGGATAGCCAGACTGGCTATCTAAGTCCTGAGGGTACAATCCAGCAGTCTTATTCATAGAAGCATTCCAGTTAAAATCAGATAACAGCAGCATGATGAAGTCCATAGGACTGACTTTTTAAAATGTGATGTTCTTAATTATCTGATACTGCTTCAAGCAGTTAATTCTCCTTTTAAGCATAACCCAGCTTCTAATGTTCTCCACTCAAAACCATTAGTATGAGAAGGTCAGGAGTAACAAAGCAGCAGAAGTATTTCACTTTTAGATGAGAATGGATAGAACAAACACAAACAATGCAAGTAGAAAATTTAAACCCAAGAGCTGTTTATCAGAGTTGCAATTATCTGCTCATCAAAGACTTTAAATACCACTAACACGTCTTCCAAGCTCACTTGGAAGAGTTCTTTCAAAATACACTGGTGTTCCCTTACCAGGCTTGGAAAGAAAAGCCAAATCAAAAACAACCTTCCTGCTTCTCTGGACAATATGCTCTTAAATTCAAGAAGATAAAGACACAGAATAATGCTAGTGCACGTAAGCTGGCAGATATAAGGTGTGTAAAGCTTACAAATTTGGCATTCAGCTCATTATGTTCAGAAGCAGAATACTAGAGTCTCAAAGGCTACCAACAGAACAAAAGTAGCCCCACAGAGAGCACAAACCCTGCAGTGAGGATGCAATTACTTCTATATTTCTTCTCCTTCCAAATGGCAAGACTGCCTCAGTCTCTTTTCATTAAGGGAGAAAGTTATTACTTGGAATTCATTCCTCCTTGTAATTACTAATTGGGAGGTGAATAGCAATACTATATAAAAAAGGATAATATTCTTAACAACAGTAGAAGGCATAAAGTAGCCTAGTCACTTTCTATATGTTAGTTATGTCATTAGTCCTATTAGCACTGCTCAAAATGAACAAGTTAACAAGGAAACATTAAAATACACTTCAGAATTGTACAACCAAAGGACTAAATATTAACCTATCAATCACTTCTTTAAATCTCATTAATTTCTTCAAACAAAATAGCAATTAAACCAATGCAGGGAGGTTTGGGTTTGGTGCTTTTCTTTTTGATTTAGGAGAAACACAATGCTTGTTCAGGTTCCAGACTCAGTCCTCCAGGACTGAAATCTTACCTTACTGAAGCAGAAGGATCTCTTAACATTTCAAGTCAGTGATTTCACTTGGAAGATACTTTTTTTCTGTGATATGAACAATTCTCCACTGGATTCAGATGTATTTCGTGCTGAGAGAGCTATTGCACACATTTGAACATGGCAAATTGACTGTATACACACATGCATGCACACACATATATAGAAAAGATTACCTAGTCGTTGTTTTTCTGAATCCTCCTTCAGATGACCGGCCAACAGGATTGCTTTCCAATGTGACTGCAATTAGTAAATGAACAAGTGCAGTCTGCACACCCTTAGCTGTGTATTTTATTCAGCAGCAAAGGACAATAAATATTGCTAATTGTTGTTAAGATTCAGAATATCATTTTCAGGTTTTATGAAGAGGATATCATTACCATCTTATATGACCTCTGCTTATGATACTAGGGAAAATGGGAACAAAAATCTGTACTAAATTAAGTGTTTAAAAGAAGTGAATTTCAGATGCCCACCTCTCTTGATTGACTTTTGAAGGGGGTTAAATGACTTGGTTGAATTACAGAATCACAGAATGGGTACAGTTGGAAGAGACCACTGGAGGGCATCTAGTCCCACGTCCCGGTTCAGACAGAGTCGCTAGAACATGTCACTGAGGATTGTGTCCAGACAACTTTTTTGTATCTCCAGAGAAGGAGACTCCACAACCTCTCTGGGCAATCTGTTCCAGGATGCAGTCACCCTCACAGCAAAAGAAGTTCTTCCTCATGTTCAGGTGGAACTTCCTGATCTGCAGTTTCTGCCTGTTGCCTCTTGTCCTATTGCTCAGCACCACTACAGACATTGACGAGGTCCTTCCTCAGTCATCTCTTCTTGAGGCTGAACAGGCCCAACCCTGTCAGCCTGTCCTCCTAAGAGAGATGCCTTAATCATCTTTGCAGTCCTCCACTGGACTTGCTCCCAGAGCTCTATGTCTCATTCACACTAAGGAGCCCTCATTTGAATTGGGCATATGACTTCAGTTGCCTAAATTAGGGTGTGTGAAGCTCACAAAATGGACATTCTGATCATTGTATTCTAAAGAAACTCAGCACAACGGACAAAAAAACACCAAACAAACAAAAAAAACCACACAAAAAAACCTGATGGGGTACGCAGTAAAGCCCAGGGCTTGAAAATGAGCATGGACCCTGGTACAGCATGAATTTACAGCATGTTACCAATTCTACATACTCCACCTGTAGACACTCCTGCTGTGGAACAAGAGTGCCTTTTCTTCCTGCTTCTGGAAGAAATTGTGTACACTTGTCCTTATAATCAATATACCCATGCCAATGGTCAGAGTACTATTCCTGGCAATGAAAGGCGAATGACAGCTTAGACTCACAGAGAAACTCAGCTAAGGGAAACATCTCTCCTGAACTACTAAAGTTTGGGCAGCTCGCAGTCTTCATTTCATTGTTGTGAAGGTCCAGCTGAATGCTTTGGAGCCACTTTCAGGTCAGCCAGGGTGAAGTCCTGGCTCTTCTGCAGCCTGTGGCAAACCTCGTAAGCCCAGATTTCATCTCTGTGTTTCAGGAGTTTATAAGCATGGAGGAGCATTAAGCGCTGCAGTGGTTGGGGGTAGGGGAGAGAAAAAAAGCCTCACTGGTTTTACATCTTAGATAAGCAACTGTATTTGTTAAAATAATCTCAATCCAAAGCAAATAGATTTGATTCTTTAGAAATGTGCATCTTATCAGTGACAAACATTTGAACAAGCTCTTTTAATGGTGCCCCTTACTGATTTTTCAATAACAATCAAATGTTTCATTGTTTCAATTAAAGCTTGGTCTTTCACTTAGAGACTTACTGTCCAATTGTAAAATGACTGATTGACTGCAATTATAAAGCAAGATGAATTGTCTTCTTTTCAGACTAAAGAAAATTAGTGTAGGGTTTTATTGTTTAAGGGAGTCAATGTGTTTCATTATGTACTCACAGAGAATAGCTCAACGATACTCCAGCAACCAGTTATATGTACTATTTTTAATAGCAACAGAAGAAAGCAAATACTGCACAGCTCATCAGGCTGTGTAAATGAAATGCAATAATGAAGCTCTCAAGCAAGCAGAATCAAGCATGCTCGTGTTATTTCCTTTTTGCACTAAGTGTATGAAGTATTGCAGGAACTGCTCTCTGTATAAACATGTCTCTGTTCTATCATACATAATTCAGGTTTTCCAATTCCCCGGTGGAGTAGATTATCTAACTCCATACACTGAGGTACAGTCCACAAACCCTGCACCAGAACTGTACCACAACAGTACTGTACTACACCACATTATTGATACAACTCTGTCTCTAGCAACAACATATGTGCTCTCCATCAGCTTTATCCTAATACTTTCTAAATGTCTATAGCATCCTCCCTGCCAAGACCTGGATATGCTCTACAAGCAGTGAGTTAGAGTTCACAGAACAGTGGATAAACATGACTTCTCAAGCATCATTCATGAGTGCCCAGGGATTTATATAACAAGACTGTTCCACACTTCCAGCACTTGCTGCTCTCAAAATTCATGGGAACTCTGTGGGGTCTTTGGGAACAGGTCTCAAATGACAGGCATTTCTATAATAATCTTCTGTGTCCTTTAAGTCACCTCAAACATGGCATTGCAGAGCCCAAGCAGGGTCTGTTCCTGTGCAATCACCATGCTCACAATGGGATTGCAGGCTGTGTAAATCAGTGCGGAATTGAGTCCGGAGACTTGAGCTGCCATGAACATCTTAAAAGAAGATTACACCCATGTAATAACGCACAATCCTTTGCCAATCTCTAAAGAAGAGCAGGGAGGGGGGAGGTGGAAAGCAGGGAGGGAAAGGGACAGAATCAGATTTCTCAGCCAGCTCAATCCTGGTTGTCCTGGAGTCCAACCCTAACTGAATCTGTGCAGCTCTGAGCCTGGCACACTCAAGCCTGCTGGGTCCCTGGCCCATCCTTCCTCAGTGTGCCATGGACACACACCCCTGAGCTGAGGGCTGAATGCAGGGAGGTCAGCCTCCAGAGCCCAAAGGTGGGTTCTCCATCTTCTCAAGCAGTAACATAATCTGTCTGCAGCTTCTCTTTTGGCTCTATGGAGCCAGGCTTATCCTCTGGATGGAGGATGTAGTGCAGAGGGAATGGATGGTGTAGGCATGGCCATTCAGCCTATCTCTGTACCCTTCACTTCAGAGTCTTTCCAGCACAGGCTCGGTGGTAAGAGAGGGCTGCATTCTTCAGGACTCAGGAAAGGATGCACAGAACATTTCTACACCTTCAACCACATTTGGACATGGTTTGTATGCCCAAGTCCTAGGTAAGGGAGAAAGGGACTGGCCTGGCTAGAGGTGTCAGCCTGCACAACCTCACACAGGGTACAAGGGGACTTAAGCACTGTTCCCTGTCCTGTTTGCAAAAACACAGTGCTCTGAAAGATCAGATAAGACTCACAGCTAATCTCCAGCTACTGCCTCATGTTCCCAGGGAACATGGCCCACTGTCTTGTAAATCAGCCAGTCCCCAGCCAAACAGATGGACTTGAACAGGCAGGAGGCAAGATGTTGGCATCAAAGGTTGAGATGAAAATCAAAGTGGTTGGGATTACAGAGATGACTGCTCTTTTCAGGCTGGGCTTCTTATTCAAGGGATGTAATTTGACTATCCAACCTACAATTTTTTAATTGTTTTTAGACAATAACCTCCTGTACTAAGACAGTGTTAGGTGATCTGGATTGGGATCAGAGTGGAAAAAGATTGCACTGGGAGGGCAAGAGGAAGAAATGTAATAAAATTACAGAGAACAAAACATGAAGATGGAAAAGGGAACAGGAATCCTGTTACCCTGATTCCCTAGCAGGAAGAGCAGAGCAGCTAATGAAAGATGAACTGCAAAGGACAGATGTACACTTACTGCTGAAATACAGAGGTGTGGAACTGAGCAACTGTAACACCAAGGCAAGGTGCTTATAAGAATTAAATATAAACACAAGCAAGAATGTCCGCATGAGTACAGTTAACTGTGCCACTGCTCCCTGAGCACCAGGTCCCCACAGCACTCAAGCTCAAATCCAGCCAAATTACTGGGTAGCTGAACCTTGAACCTTCCCAATTGCAGATATCTTACAACTCATTGTTTGTCCCAAAGAGTCAGGTCCTGGCAGCATCAGAGTTAGCAGTCCAGGACAGGATTTCTGGGAACTTCCACCACCTAAATTATATAGCCACCATCTTTGGAAATTCATTGTAACTAGTGTGCATCTTTGCTTAATCACTCCTGGATATACCTGACATCAATGGAGCCCTCTGTCTCCAGAATGTCCCCTGCCTGTTTTTAACCTCCTCAGAGCTGACCTCGCTGCAGCTCAAAATCTGAAGCTGTGCCTTGACTTGACTTTTGGCTTTGACCCATGAATGACAGCCACATTCTTTGTTCATCACAAGGCAGCAGTGCCCATCATTCTGCTTTTTCAATGTTTTCTTTTTTCAGAAAGCTCTTCTCTGGCAAAAGCAAAGTTTCATGGCAGCTGGGGGAAAAAGAAAAATGAGTTGTACAACCTGAGCCACACTTGAGCCCTTCTTCATTCCCAACCTTACAGCCTTGGAGAAGCGTGGCTACCAGCTCTGTGAACCACTGTGCTTGACTCCGGGCAGGTCTCACTGTATACCTGCAGACTTAGCAGCCAGCTCTCATCCTCCACAGACTCCAAGGGCTGAACGAGGTTCCAGCTCTTCAGTCAGAGGAGGCTGTCCCCAATGCAGCTGGAGGCACCCCGGACCAAGGGCATGCCAGGGTCACTTACGCCCTTTTGACAACTTGCCCCATGATCTAAGTTCCAGCTATTCCTGCCCTTCTGGATGATCTTCTTCCCCTTTTCCCAGTCCCAGCTTTGTGGGGAGGACTGTGCACCACTGCTTGCTGGGCTGGAATCCATCCTTCTAAGGCTGACATTGAATGTGACTGCCACGCACAGCAGCCCAAGGGAGCAGCATTTTGAGTGGCCTCCCGCCCAGCTTTGCTTGTTTCCCGCAGGAGATGTGGGCAATGCCCCACACAGGCATGCTGGCACTCAGGCCCTCGACCACAAGCTGCATCCCCATGGCAGTACCGGGCAGACAAGAGCGGTGGAAGCAAGACCTGCTGTATTGAGGGTGCAGCTCTCCCCTTGGGCGCTGCCATGCAGTGGCCCTATGGGTCCGGGCCCCTACGCACACCGGTGCAGCCCTGCCTCCGGAGACACCGGGGAGGCACATGGGGTCCCCAAAGGCCACTTGTCCCCTCCGGCTTTCGCCTCCCCGGGCGGCTTGGCGCTGACGGCAGCATGGGGCTTTAACTCTCCCCGCCGGATCAAGGTCCTTCTGTAACCGTACCGCGGCCTCACACCCCCGTCCCCCGAGGGCATCCAGCTACCGTGTGCTCGGTGGGGGCGGCGGGGCGGGGATCTTCCTCCTCCCACCCCCACCCGAACCCAAGCCCCCCAGGCTTGCTGGGCCTGCGGCTGCGGGCCGGCCGGGGCGAGCGGGCGCTACACCCACGGGTCCGGCCCGAGGCGCTGACGGGCAGCCGCCGGGGCGGCGGACCGGGCGGATAAGGCGAGCGAGGACCGGAGGCGGGCGGACAGGCAGGAAGGGAGGAGACAGCGTCGGGAGGGCGGGGAGAAGTTTATTCCCGGAGACACCTCTCCAGGGCGCGGCGGGGGAGCCGCCCCGAGCCGGCGACTGCTCGCCCCGCGAGGTTGGGACATGCGCCGCGGCGCTGCCGCCCGGGGTTAGTCACGGCGGGGCGCCGGCCCCGAGTTCCCACCCAGGCGAGCGCAGCGACACCAGTAACCAGTGTCTGTGGCGTACAGACCGAGCACGACCGCCTGCCTCCCGCCCATTGCTCTCTTCCCTGCTTCCCTTCCCCTCTCCCGGGTGCGTGAGGAGAGATAACAATGGTGGGGCGCAGCCGCCGGGCCCCCGCCCTCGCCTAGTGGAAGCGAGTGCCCCGCGGCCGCTGCTCCGCCGCCCCGCCCTGCGGCGGCCCCGGGCCGCGGACCGCGTTGCTGCCGGCGGCGGTGCCGGGTGGCGATGGTGCCTGCGCCGGGGTTAGTCTGATCGCCGCTCCCCGCCTCGCCGCCTCCGGTGCCGGCGGCGCTCCCGCGGGGCCAGCGCCCGCCGCCTCCCCGACCGCCGCGCTCGCTGGGGCTTGCGGCCGCCTGACACAACTTGGGAGCTCCTCCAGGAAAACAAGAATAATTAGTGAAAATAATTTAGAACAAGGCGGAGAAGCGGAAGAAGCGAGTGGATAATGTCAACTCCGAGCAGATTCAAGAAGGACAAAGAGATTATAGCGGAGTATGAAAGTCAAGTGAAAGGTAAGCGCGGGGAGGCAGCGGGAAAGCCGCCGCGGGGGCCGGGCGTCCTGCCGGCCCCGGCTGCCGGCCGAGCCGCCACCGCCGGCGGGGCGGCCGGTCCCAGTTGCCCGAACTTCGGGGCGAGAGGGAGCTGCGAGAGGGCGGTGGAGGAGGCTTCCCCGCCCCCCCCCCCCCCC
>VZDJ01004378.1:14947526-15294257 GCA_008694505.1 Cyanoderma ruficeps
CGGGGGTGGGGGGGGAGGGAAGGGGAAAGGGAAGAAAAAAAAATAAAAAAAGCTTGTCAATTACTGAGGCGAGAGACAATGCTAAGCCATACCCCTTTCTTGAGGCACATGGCTGGTGTCTCCCACCCTCCCCTCAGGGCGGTAGTTTCTGTGCTGGGCTGTAGAAGATGGCTAATAAAGAATTACCCTTGACTACTGAATGAGCCCATTCAGTCATCCCAGGAAGTATTTCAGCCTCGCATCGCCCGGCTGTATCGCATCCAACTATTGTGCCAAGGACAGCGCCGACAGATCCTGGCTGGAGCCACCGGCGCTTCCAGACCCTCGAGTTTCCTCGCCTAGCGTTTTCCCTCTGCCAGTGTCCTGGGTGGAACAGAGATTGGGAAAGTAGCGACATGGCAGTGGGGTGTGGGGCTTTTGGTGCGCATCCTTCTGGGTGCTGTCGGAGAAAATATTGCCTAATATAAAAATTGTAATAAATCCAGGGATGGATGCAAACCTGAAACACGGCATGTAAAAAGCTATGCAACACCTGAACTCTGCTTTTTAGAATGATGCTGGTGGGCTCTTTACATAGGTAGGGTGTTCCCTCCTTGATGCTGCCCACGATCTGCAGTGTGCAGAGATGGAACTTGTCCTCATGTCCGTGGGCTTCAGGAACAGCATTTCTGCTCCACGCAGGCAAGGGTTGGGGACCTTCTATATGAGGCATCTGGAACAGGGTGGGAGGGACCACTCCTCAGTTGTTGAAAGATTTATTGACTTTGTGTACTTACACAATATATTTTCCTCTCACTTGATCCTATTACATCAATTTTTCAAGGCAATGCTTGTAAGTTTTGTTGGGGTTTTTCCTCTTAGGAGTAAAGAGGTTTTTGAGGTTTTTTCTTCCTAAGCTTAACTTTTTAGGAAAAATACCCGTCACTGTTTTGAAGTCTTTTTGTGTCCAGGAAAGGATCTATGCTTAAAATAAGACATCTGCTAGACTGGTGGGCAGTGAGGGGTCTGAGCTGGCAGGTAAACCACACTTCAAGTGTCTGTCTGACATGGGCAGGGCCAAGACAGTTCTCACATAGCTGGTGTATTCACTGCCACTGAGCCCTTGAAGCCTTGGCGCTTTAGCCTCTCTGTGGACATGGTGCAGATTTGTCTTGGTCACTGAGCATAAAAAATGTTTGAGATCTTAAGCTCATTGCACAGTGTGCAGACTGTTCTTCATCTCCTAACTTGATTGTTAAAGGCTCAGCCTTTATTATCTGCAGCCAGTTGCTATATGTGCCAGTCTTTTCTTTTGAATAATGAAGAAAAAATGCCATGCCCTTCGGCTATGTATATTGTATCATTTCAAAAGACACCAAAGATTAAGGCATACAGTACTGGTGATAACCTGGCTCTTGTTTGGTGTTGTGGTCCCTCATCATAATTGCAGGGGGAGGTGGCATTTGTAAATATACCTTAATAGGAAATTTAACTTGCTTTGCTTCTTTGTGGTGGTCTGGGGTGTGTGCAGTCTGGTCCCACCCAACTGTCTTGTTTTTATTGTTGATTAGCAGCTGTTTGAAAATGTATGCTGGGCTAGCTATTGTAATGAGAGATGCTTTTTTTTTTTAACCAGCATCACTACAATTGTATTTCAGGTGGCAAGAATTGTCTGTGCTAAGATATAATTCTGCTTGACACCAGCTCAGTGATACTATAAAAAAGCACTAATGCCATTGTGTGATACCTTGAAAATCTTTTTGATGTTGAGGATTCAAGCCTAAGGAATCAGTCCTAATTAGCCAGCAAAGTAGCTTTAAGGGAATGTAAATTCAGGAAAGTCAGATAGCCCTATATACTGCTTGGAATTTCTTATATTAGGTTAGGAGAAAGGGTGTGGCCAAATTGCTTTTGCTGCCTGTGATTTCTGGTGTTTGCAATGGCTAGCTGATTTCTCACTGCTGATGTGTTTAGTTGCTGAAGGATGTGGACAGCTGGGCAGCAGACTGGCCATTTGAGGTCCTCTGGACAGGCGTGTGCACAGGAGTGCAGCAGGACGCATCTCCTGTACCTTGTTGTGAGAGTGCATTGAGCCCACCTTGCTGATCATCAGCGTCAGTGCTTCAGAAACCATGCCATTGATGTATGCATTTGTAAATCCTACCTTAAGATGTCTGAGTATTAATACTGAAGGAAGAGGGGCCTGCAGTGTACATGCACTGTAGGGTATGTATATGGTGCCATATTTGGAAATGAGGATTTGATAGTGCCATTCTTCACATAGCTTTTCTGCTCTTAACTCCTCAAATAGGAAGCAGTAACAGATGTTAATTGTCGTGCTTGGTTCCTGAGTGGTGTAAACTGACATCTTCTCCTTGGATTTTTAGCAGTATCACTAGATTGGCTATTGCTTTAGTAGAGGTCATACAGGAACAGTAGAAAGTCTGTAAATGTTACCTGTTTGTCAAGCTGAAGTAAACAAGGTGCTTCTGACTTGTTGGGCAGAGCATTTTCTTGCACCTTTTTTTTGCAACATCCTTGTTCTTCAGTTTACCTTCTGTCAAGAGCTGTTGAAATTGAATCAATAAGGTAAGTGTGTTTACTTCCCTGCACATTGTACAGAAAGCAGAAGAATATTTCTTAAGGATATTTTAATACCAAAGTTAGATCTGTCTAGCTGGATACCTATGCCTGTTGTTTTGGGGGATGTAAGAATGTTATGATGGCATGGGTACCTGACTTTGTAGACATAAAGGCACCTGGAAAGTAACATAACTAATAAAATATTCCTGGTCATCCACAGTATCAGTTGTATCTATGTTTTTCTGAAGAATGTGGTAATTTTATTTGCACTCTGAAGTCATTAGAGGTAGTTTTACTAACCTTGTAGCTGGGGTGGGAGGATACAACTAGAGCTAGAAGGTGGAAGGAATACTTTTTAGATGAGCAACAGACTGGTGGTATAGTTAAGTATTAACTTTCTGCTGTATGACCCTGTTAGATTTATAGACAGCATGCCTTAACTCAAGGCTCAGTTGACTATAGTAGCCTATCTTACTTTCTGTGTTCTGAGGACCAATTGCTCTGAGGTACTGCAGATGATGTCAAGTAGTGTCTATTGATAAAGTTACTGAGCAATTCACAGTAGTGAAGAAATACTAGAGCATCCTCTGATGTCTGTGAGTGGGTGTCTTGAGTATGGTAAAGGGTAAGCTGGTAAGATATTGAATACCTGACTCCCTTCAGAAATTTATCCTTCTGAAGAATAAATCTCTTGTAGTAGCAAGAGGATTAGGGATATGCTGCTCTGGAGCTTTTCAATCATTCATGTTAAACTGGCCTGTTTGCCTTCTTGGGACTTGTAACTGGCCTTCCATGCACAGGAGAAATGTGCTTTGACTGGGTAAGCATTGTATTGACTGATTACCGGGCCTGTCTTCAGAGAGATCCTCTATGTATTGTGAACAGTTGCGAATTGTTGGAGTTTAGGTCTCAGCCTTCTTACACAACTGCATCTCCAACTGAAAAGGGCCGAGGGAAGAGCTACTTACATTCCTCCTTTTTGCACCTTCATTTTTCAGTTGGAAATGACCTAGTGGAAACGCAAACCAAAAAGCAGTTTGCAGAGGAAGATACTTCCCCAAGATCAATATTTGTGTGGCCTTCCTCAGAGCAAAATACTCTTATTTTTCATCAGAAAGAACTTGGTAGCAGTCTGTATTACATTGCCTAACTAATTTTTATGGAAAATGAAAATTCTGAATTGTGAAACTGAATTTTGACTTCACGTTAAAACAACAATAGAAGCCTCTCTGAGAAAAGGCTGAGTTCTGAAGTACAAATTGGGCTGTTGTTTTAGTAAACTGATAGCTATTTTGAATAAAGTCTTTGTAATGAAACATTTGGTGCCTTGGCTGATGCCAGAATTCTTGAGGTTTATTTATAAAAAAGTGTGATGAGTAGATGCCAGTTTTCAAAGTTCAAGTTTATCAAGTGTGGTTTAGCAGAAATTTTTCTGGTCAAAGAACTTGACCACATGCACGACTTTGTCTGATACAGAGAGGATATTGTTCTCCATGCTATTTTCTAGTTGGAGTTATGTTGTGTAATGAAGTTCTTTATCTTTTCCCCCACCATTTTCTCCCAGCTCTCTAATCCTTCCTTTCAGAGTATAAACTCCAGTTGTCCCAGGTAAATGTTAATGAATTTGTAGTTGACTATGCAGCTGAAAGGGGCATCTGCAGATTCAGACAGTTCCATCATAAACTGAACAGTTTTTTGGTTAGTTTTTGGGTTGATTGGTTTTGGGTTTTGTCTTGTTCTGGTTTTTTTCTTTGGGTTTTTTTTTTGTTAACCAACATATTCAGTACTCTTAATCTTCCACAACTTTTCTTGGAATGAAAACTAAGGAACTTGGTTTATTACTATGCTGTGTATCAAAGTATTTGGGGCATGGGGGAGCCCTGCAAAATGCCTGATTCCCTAAGGTCATTACTGAAGAACTTCAGAGGTTTTGGCTTCTTAGTCTTTCTATATAATTAAAGGAAAAAACCACCTTTTCTTCATGCCTTTTTGAAAATATGACCAAGAGTCAGGAAAGTACACTTTTTGTTTCCCTGTTTGACCACACACTGTAGCTGCTATGTTCCTGCACCACAATGAAGCTACATTTATTTTTTTTATTTGAATTTAAAGGTGAATAAAGTCTTGATTACTAAGGACACATGAAAAGGTAGGTAGTGAATGGATTGTCTGAACAGTGTCTCTTTCTGGCAGTATGGCAATCATAATGCATATTTAATGCATATATTTTGTAGACACACATTTTGTTAGTCTCTAACATGAAGTTCTAACTTGCTTCTGACTCTGAAGCAATTTGGAAACTTTTTTGATCACTACTTTGGGGCTTTTTTTTTTTTCTTTCCAAGCATACTTTCTGTGGAGTTGTGATGTTGCAGAGCAATTCTCTAAATCATGCTAAGGTCATTTAATTTCCTGCCATTATCTTTTATTGGTCACTTTTTTATGAACTGGAGTTCTAGTTGCTAATAAAATTAAACATAGCTTTGAAGTGGCTTCAGTAAGACAGAATGGGATCTGAATTTCTTTTTATTTTCTGATTCAGACTTTGCTTGTTTTAGGTTTTGCCTTTTGTGGAAACTGGCCTCCTTGTCAGTCAGAGGTGATGGATGGTAGTGCTGGAAAAAAGTGGGTCAGTGCTGTTGAGATTGGATAAGAAATCCCCTCCTGACCATTACACAGCCTGTTAGAAGTCACTGACCATGACTTGGCAGTGCAGCGTGTCTGATCTCTGGGACAGGGATGGACATGGAGGAGAGCACAAATGGAGCCAGGCAGGTGTCAATGTAAGCTCCTGTGGTGTTTGTTCTTCTCTTTACCTTTTTTTTCCTCATCCCTCCTACATCTGCCTGTCGTGGTATCCCACATCTAACCTTTCTAGTCTCCCTAGTGGAAATTGCTGCTACCTTAACTTGTATTAATCCCTATTAGAGTCTAATCTACTCTTACTGCTCAGCTTTCACAGGGCAAAATAGGCTTTGGAGTGTGGGGGTTTGTTTGTGTGTGAGCGATTAGTCTAAATGTATAGCAGGGCTGCCTGTGCTCAGGGTGCTGCTGCCTTTGCCTCCTGCAGGGTTTAGTCTTAGGGCAGCATTTCCTCTGTGAGTGGCTTCTCCCACCTTGTCATGTACAGACCCAGCCCTTCCAGGGACCTGCCCTGTCCTCTCTGCTGGGAGCTGTCTGGGTGGATGTGATCGAGTGCTGGCCATCTCTGAGGCAATGTTGGCTGACCTTCCATTGTGCTGGTCAGTCTGGGAGCTGCAAGTCATGAATGGCCTCTTGTTCCTGAAATTATTTCATCTTTTCTTTCCCTGCTTTTTGTCTCTTGGACACTGTGCCACACACCCTGAGGTTCAAGAGATTGTGGGGGTATGTGTGTAGGTATGTGTATGCATGTGGAAGAAGAGCAACAGCTGAAAATTGGAGGCAGTGGTTGAAGGTGCAACGACTGGCATCACTGCCTATGTACCAATAACAGGGATGAGGCTGGTGGGCTGTGCAGTAGCAGATACTTGGGATGAAGCACAGACAGCCACTGCTGGGAGCATGGGTCCGTCTCTTGGGTAGGAGACAGCTGTCTGCACAGGAGGACGGCTTGCTGTGTATCTTTTACATTACCAAGGCTGTATCTGGCACCAAAACTAAAGGAGTTGGTTATCACTGCTTTTTCCTTTGTTTCCAAGACTTAAACAACTGCAGGCTGTTCTGGCAGTTTGTGTGGTGGCTTGGTCCTGTGGGAGTGCTCTAAGACAAACAATTCACTTTGATCTGTTGTAATGGAGCCATAATCCTGAGGCACTACTTCCTCCGGAATCTACTGTTTTCTGCAGCTTGTGGAAGTCATCTTATGGTAGACATTGAAGTGTGTCACAAGTGAGTTACAGCCACCTGGTAGACTGAAGGTGTTTTACCTATACTCTTCCCACTAATCCATCTTGTCCAGGCAAAGCACTCATATTCTCAAACCATTTTCAGTTAATTTCACTTTTGTAACTGATACAGGAAGATCTCTTTAAGAATTCCTTCCCTCTCATTTTTTTTCCTGTGTCACTGTTTCTCAGGCATATACCTGTATGAATGCAAGATGCAATATTCAGTCTTGTGTCGTACAACCCACCGAGTTTTACCTGGAGGTGACTGATAAATCCTGATCTTGAGATACAATGTCATTATGAAAAATGAAGAGCATTTTGGAAATAACCCCAAGCAAATCTGATGTTCTGTTTCTAAGAACTGGCTTGTATGTGGGCATTGTCCTGACTTGATGTTATTCTCCTATCTTCTCTGGAAGGTGTAAATGCTTGGTTTAGTTCACAGTTGGCACAATAAAATAATCCCAGCTTTAGATACATGTTAATGGGGTAGGTGTTGCAGGTAGGAAGGGAAAACCCACTAAATGCTCTAAGAAAATGTTGTGGAGAAAGTGTATGCTTTATGATTTGACTCTTTAATTATCATATGTGTGAAATAAATTAAAGATGGTCTGTGTTATTTACTCCAAACTCTATCCAGTGCAGGACGGTGCTGTTGATCTGTCTTTAATGAAGTCTCTCCTAAGGTATGTGGGTTCTTTATCTGTGTTTACATTGATCATAGCATCTGAGGACTTGCTTTTAGTTAAGGTGGTGAGAAGGGAATAATACTTTGTCTATTTTTCTCAAAATTATTCAGTAGAACTTGCTTAAAAGTGTGATCGTGGATTCATCAGTTAGAATATTCCTGTTAACTGCGTTATGTTATCTATTACTGACCAATAAAACATGCTTTAGTTTCAGTTGCAACCTCCTGAGACTTTCCTTTATAGATGCAGAAGTGCTGACAAGCAGGCAAGGGAGCTGTATTAGCATATTAACCAAAACGTTCTCGAAATATACTAGACTTAAGTGGGTTTTTTATTGTGAAATAGAAGTTACAAAAAGTATAATTAGAACACTTATGGTGCAGTATTTCTTGTTAGCTATATTGGGAATAAAAAGCAAATGCAGCTGGCTTACCGGATGATGACTTCCAGGAAGTAATGATTGTAACCCTTTACATAATTAGCTGTTGTGGGAAACAAAACTGACTAGAGATTCATGTAAACTATGCAGACTCCTTAACTGACTCAGTGCTTACTCATCTGAATTACTCTGTGTGTAAAATCTGCTAGTAGTTTGTTGGTCTGTCTTTTGTGGGGAGTCTTTGAGATGCTGCTTGTTTCTTCCAGGGCGTCACAAATGGAGTGGTGCACACTTTGGCTTTGCTCGTAAATCAAATTCTTGTGTAAAACTAAATAAGGAGACAAGCTGGTCTCCTTTCACTTTGCAGTGTACATTCTTTCTTATGGGAAAAGAAAGCGGTCTCTGCTGTTTTAGCCAGTTCCAGAGTATCTGCTTCCTGAAAATCAGAGGAATCTGTTCATGTTTACAAAGTACAGAGCACACCAGAAGTCTAATAAGATTCAGTGATAGCTCTTGTATGACTCTTCTTTCGACAACCTGTCTTTTTTCAAACCTTGCTGTTCTCTGCTTTTCCCCTCTGATTCTTTTTTAAGCGGAGAGAGGATAAACAAATCTAAAGCATCAGGTCAGAGGCAAGATAAAATAAGTGTTCATTCAGCACCAAGATGAGCAGGCACCTCAACTGAAACTTTGTAACTCAACAGTTAAGTTACTGTTTTACACAATAATGGAGAAATTGAAATGATCTTAAGTTACTTAATTGAATTTTTAAAATATAGACCAGGGTGATCTGTTATTCTGCTTCTTATATTAAAACCAAGAAAAACCACCCCAAAAAGACTTTCTTCTTTTGTCATACATTTCAATAGTGGTCTCTGTGACTAGTTGCTGTGACTATGTTGCTAGGCATAAAGTTACTTTTATTTCTTTGAGAATATTTATGCAAGCATTCAGAAGGCAGGGTAAAAAGAAAAAAGTTCTTAACCCTTATCCTAAGACTCTTACGTACACCAAGGTTGCTATAACTGGTTAGACAGCACAGCAAGCTCTACCTCTTGCAAATCACCGATTGGCCCATGAGTAGAAATGAAAGTGTATAAGTTCTTGCCCATAGGTGCTTCTTGTATTTTGCAAATCGGTGTCTGCATTCTTGGCTTAAATAATACTAGTTTCTTAAGGAACCAGCTATGTAGCAGAAGGTTAGCTTTTGTGTGTCTTGTGCATGTGGATAACTGGTGTGTTTAAGAACTTGACAACTATGCTGTGCTTGCTGCCTGGCTGACTACTTGTGGTTAAGACCAATGTAATAGGGTTGTTTGTCTCATCTACCTTTTTTGGGGGCTGTCTTCATTTGCGCCTCCCTAATTTCCAAGTAACAGTGCATAGAATTAGTGAGATTCCTAATGTAATGACGGAAAATAGAACAAAGTGTTAATCTGCTCAGATACTTCAGCATTAAAATCACAACCATGTGCAGAGTGGGAGAAAGTTCCCCTGTGCAGAAGGGATGAGGCAGCCCAGTGCAGGTAGCAGATCCCCACCTGCTAAGTGCTCCCAGGGCGCTGTGGAGGTGCCTGGTGGCAGGGAGTGCCGTTGTGCACGCCCAGCATCACTTGTTCCCCAGCAGCCTGTGATGAGCAGTCTATGTGTCTCTGCTGCCGAGCTCATCGGATTATTGTGGACTGTATTGTAATCCCTTAAGTGCCAGCCACTTCTGATGCCATGATATTGTAGTTATGGGTCAAATCCTATGCTTCTTAAGCAGTATTCCCACATTACCTGTGGGATGGTGCAATAGACAATGCCTTATGAACTTGATCATGTGGCCTTAATGAGAAAAAAAGCTTCACCACTCTTAGAGTAAAGATTTTCTTCCTTAAGTCTAATCTAAAGCTATTTTCTATCAGTTCAAAGCCATTACCCCTTCTCCTATGACTACATGCCTTTGTGAAAATTCCCTGCCCAGCATTCATGTTCCCTTTAGGTACTAGAAGGCTACTCTGTGGTCTCCCCTGAGCCTTCTCTTCTCCAGGCTGAACAGCACCAACTCTAAGCCTGTCCTCATAGGAGAGGTGTTTCAGACCTCTGATCATATTCACAGCCCTGCTCTGGACTTGCTCCAGCAGGTCCCCACCCTTCTTATGTTGGTGGCTCCAGAGTGGGATGCTCTCTCAGCGGGATGCAGAGCAGAGTAGAGGGGAAGAATCACCTCCCTTGGCCCACTGGCCATGTTTCTCTTCATGCAGCCCAGGATGTGTTTGGTGTTCTGGGCTGCAAACACACATTGCCAGACCGTGTTGAACTTCTCGCCAGCCATCATGCCCAAGTCCTGCTCAGCGCTGCTCTCAATCCATTTTCTGCTCAGCCTGTATTTGTCCTTGGGAGTATCCTGACCTACATGCAGGGCCTTACACTTGGCCTTCTTGAACTTCGTGAGGTTTGCAGGGGCCCACCTTTCAAGCCACTCTAGGTGCCTTTAAATACCATCACTTCCTTCCAGCATGTTAACCACACCACACAGCTTGGTGTCATTTGCGAACTTGCTGAGAGTGCATTCAATTCCATTGTCTATGTCACCAATAAAGATGTCAAAAAGCCCTGGGCCCAATACATTCCCCTGAGGAACATCACTCAACACCACTGGTTTGCATGTAGATGTCGAGCTGTTGACCACAACTCTTTGAGTGAGACTATCCAGGCAATTCCTCATTGACAAAGTGGTCCGTCTTTCTAACCTATGTGCCTCCAGGTTAGAGACAAGGATGTCATGTGGGGTAGTATCAAGTGCTCTACACAAGTCAAGGTACTGACATATTGCTCTTCCCTAACCCTGTAACCTGTATTACAGAAGACCACCAAGTTTCTAAAGCACAGTTTGCCCTTACAAAGTCATGCTTGTTAGTTGCAGTATTTTCCACCTGCCTTAGCATAACTTCCAGGGGGATCTGTGGCATGGTCCGGCTAAGCACTGAGGAGGGACTCACATATCTGGGAAACCTTTCTGGACAACCATAATGTTGAGCAAGAAGAACCCTCTTGCATATCCAAAGGGAAAAAAATCAATGAAAATAAGAGCCAAACTGTAATTCCTCCAGTGTATATTCCCTGACAAGCAAACTGTGGGGTTGCTGGTAAGAGGATATGGGTGTTCAGAGGATCTGTTCAGTGGGGTTGCATGCACATGCTTTGGTAGTGGCCTGCTTGGCAGTTCAGTATAGCTCTGTGTTTTTCTCTGGTGGTTCCAGCATGGCCTCTGTAATTGGGTGGGGGCACAAGGGGTGGGCTGGGGTCTCTGCTCAGGCCTAAGAGGACAGACTTTCAGGCTAGGCTACAGTAGCAGTTTTCAGTCTTCCATGAGGGCTCAAAGAGGCTTAGGGTGTAAAATATCCCATGGGATTAAATTCATAAAAGAACTCTAGCTCTTGTGTTTGCCTCCCAGATGCCACATATAGTTCTGCTTTGGTTGCTGTCTTACTTCTGAGGTGTTGGTATGTTTGTGTGCCTGCAGATACTGGGCTACATGTTTATTCTGTAGTATAGTTTGAAATGCAGCCTCTCTAATATTTATAGACCAGAAACTGACTTGCCTCCAGCTGGCAGAGACAAAGTGCCAGCCTCGTCCATGATGATGTCACCTGAGTTGCCACCAGACTAGGCGGAAAAATGTTGCTTTTTCTGCTGAGCCATGCAAGAATATGTATGAAATTGTGGCATCAGGAATCTGATCAGTGCATCCTTCTTAGGGATCAGAGCATTTGCGTGAGGAGTTCAGTTCCATATTTTGCTACCTTTTACTCAAAATTGCATCTTGAGTGCAGATCTCCCACCTTGCAAATGATTGCTCTAAGAACTAAGGAACTTAGTATTCTTGGACAAGTCTCCCTGGTTTCTTGTTGAAGCTCTCAAGCTCTTTCCCAACCTTAATGAATATTTAACTATTTACAGGGTGATTATAAATCCATTGCCTGGTAGTTAGAGCAGGCACCAGAGAGATAGGGTTCTCTGTGAATTCCAGCAAGAGTGTGTTCCTGCTCAGCTTTTTAAAGGAATGGAAAAGGAGAAGGACTGTAGGATTGAGATAATTACATGACCATTCTAAATTAAGAATACTTACTTTATTAGTCTGGAGGGGGGAGTGTTCAGAGGATACCTTATTTATTTACCATGGTATACAGTAAAAAACACATCTCTTTCCTTTGTAATGATTTTTAATTTTAAAACCCTTCCAGGATTTGCACCAATTTTTGGCAGACTGTCTCTAGTTTTGCAGATAATCTGTGAAAGAAATGTTTGCTCATAGCTATTTGAAAGGTTCACAGATGAATGTCTGTTTGCTTGAACCTTTGCTTCAGTGACTCTTCCTGCAGCACTCCCTCCATACAGCATAGTCAGTCCTCTGTCCCATGGCAATTCTGGCCCCCAGGTGCCTGAGTTGCAGATACACAAACAGCTTTTCTTTTTGCAGCCACCAGAAACTTACTCAGCAAATATTCCTGACTTATTTAATATTTGTGAAGAGTAGGGTTTGGGGTTTTTTTGAGGGCAGAAAAATTATTTCAACTGATGTTTAAGGAGGAAGGAAGGGCAGTTGGTCTGTAAATATTGCCAAGGCAAACCTGCAGTTTTTAGTTAAATAACAGTGAATGTTTTGGGGTTTAGTGACTAGAGGTGAATGATTACTGTGCATTAATATAGCTGTGAGGAGGAAAAATGAAGAACTCTTTATCAGTCATGGCAGCTGATTAGGTTATTTCCTTTGCAGAACTGTTTTGTAGGGCAGCAGATAGTCCTTCAAGAAGCCAAGATACTTGTTACTGATTTGGAGCTTTACTTTGGTTTATTAATGGAGTTGTTCTTTACTTCTGCTGCTGCAGCTATATGTGGTGAGGTCAGGTTGTTTGAACAGCTGTATGCTAAGTGCCATAGCTGAGAATCAGGCAAGAAGATGACAATGTCTGAGTTTTTTTCCACTTAATTTAAAAATGGATTCAAGATGACCCTCCAGGTAGGCTTCTGAACTTGTGCACTGGCGTGTTTTGCATTGGAAAGGACAATTTATTCTTAGTTCTGTTTTGCACTCCATTCAGTTATCTGATAATTTATGTAACTATGTGATGATTTTTTTTTTAAGTGTAATTGACTGCTGGGTTAAATGAATAGCTAATGAGTCATGCATCAGTAGCGGTTCCTGCTGAATAAGAGTATACTTATAAGTGTATTGAAGATACTGTAAATAAGGAGATAGCACATATGCAAAGATTTATTTGAAATTTCCCTATTATTTAGGCAAATTTTAGTTCCCTAACTATTTATGTGTAATTTGTTGGTTTTTTAATTGTAATATCTGACTTGGAAAGCACGTGCTGTTGACATTATGTGGGTTTGGTTTTGCTTAGCATTCTTTGTGTTAGAATATTTGAAAATAAATTTAATTTAATTGCTTTTTTTTGCTTCCGTCTGTGCAATTACTTTTTTTCTCAGTTTTATAAAGTATCAGTAGTATGGGAGATGATGGGATTAGCTGTGATCAGTGAAAACTCCCATCTTACTTGTAACTCTGTAGCAAGATGCTCTGGAAAAGAGCTTCTTAGGCTGTAACTTAAACCGTGTGTGGTGCAGTGGGGATTCAGACCTATTGCTAGGATCATATAGGCCATTATTCCTATTACAGTGTGTTTATAGCCTCGGAATTACCCCTTTCTCATCTGAAGAGTCTGTGATTTTGGGAAGACATACCTCTTATATAGTTCTTGTGCAAACAAACCTGACTTAGGAGAAAAAAAACCAACAACTTTTGGCCTCTCCTGCATGAGGGCCAAGACTCTGCTCTAACTTAAGCAAGAGGACTTAATTTAAAGTGAGAGACATCTTAATTCCAGGTGACGGAATGGACTGACAAGAGTCTCCTTAAGTGTAGTAAAGGTATCTGTACTTGAATCAAAAATGGAGTACCAAGTTCCTTGTTCACAACAGTGAATGAGTATTAATGAAACTGATGTTTCACTTTGAAAATTTATTTTTCCTGTGACAAATAAGATTTTTGCTCAGGTCTGGTATTTAGATGGTTTCCTGAGCAATCAGGTGGGCTTTGCTGAAGCAGTGCCACATGCGGATGGGGTGGGGCTGATGCTGGTAGGTGCTGAGGAAACTTCTCAGTTGCGTAAAGACATGTCAGGGCTCTGTAATGTGTCTTGGCTACGGGAAAACCTTAAAACCCGCTGCAGTAAAATTTCAATCAGTTAATGGAATAGGCTTTGAATGCATTTGGTGCACTGAATAGTTGCCAGCTAGCGCAGGGTTGGAGGAATGAATGAAGTGGTACTGCTTTTACAAGCAGAATGGTTGCTATGTGTCCTGTTAGGACAGCCTTGCTTACTTCACACACATAAATTTGTTGACCTCACTAGAGCTCTTAACCTTCCTAGGGTGACTAATCTCCATAATGTCTGAATAATTTGGCTTAATTTTGGCATGGGAATGTGCCAAACAAATGAATCCATCCAATGAGTCATCATTTTTGTAGGGGGACGTTCAGACCCAGTCCCACAGTCAGTGTTTCTGGCTGATACTGGCCTGAGAACTTGCAGGATCTGATCCATGCTTTCAGAATCCTGACTTCTTAAGTGTAGGAGAGACTGTTCTGAAACAAAGGAAATGTAATGCAGAATATACTGAAACAAAGCAAGAACTGTCACTTGAATCAGATGCAATTCATAAAATAAAATTTAGCGTAGGTTGTAGGTGGGATTATACATACATTACAGAATGTTTCAGTAGTACTCAAGATGCCTTGTGAAAACTGTAGTACTGATGTTTTCAAGTTACTGTTACTTCCTTTTTTGCAAATAGCTTAACTAAATCATAGCACAATAAAATAAAGTCACTTCTAAAATTTATTGGAGGCACTGCATTGTGGAGGTAATGGAGAGTGATGTGAATGTCACTTTCATGTCTGCATTATAAAATGCAAAAGCACAAACGTAGTAACCACAAGGCTCTTTTTGATGTTTTAATCTTTTAAACCTTTGAAATGGTGGTGTGCTTGAAAGGGCTTCTAAATCCATTGGTTAGTCTGTGCTGTCTCGTATTGTGTTCAAATCATAGCAGATAAAGGAAGAGTGATCAGAAAGCTTAATGCAGTCAGAGCGTCACGACCTGTTATGTAAAGCAACATTTGGCAGGGCCTTCCCAGCTGCTGTAAATGAATGTTAACAGCATTTTGTCATCTGCTTTCACTGTCTTTATTACATAATCTGAATCTTTATGACCCTATTAATATGTTTAGCATTGAAATTGCAATATTGAAGGAATGAAGGTTCCATAGAATATTGAAGAACAAGAATGATTTTTTTTTTGCCTCATGAACAAAAGTTGTGTTAATATTAAAAAGCTTTTACTTCATATTTCATATAAGTTTACTGAATTGTTTTACAGGTATATATTATTTATTCTCTAAATGATGCATTTCTCTAAACATTGTGATAAGAAAAGTGTCTTGGTGACAGAATTGCATTGCTGAACATGAGGCATCTGGGTGTATATAAAATACAGAGCACTAACCAGAAAGTGATGATTTTTGTTACTTGTAATGCAAGTCCTTGAATCCATTGTGATGATACTCTGTGGCCTTCAACAAACACAGCCAACCTAGACCAGATCCAGGCTATCAGAATCACCTCCATCAGAGAGCTGCTCTGGGTAGGATTCTGGGGCAAGCTGTGGGCCTAGTTATTACTACAAGGGTTTTGTGTGGGTGGGATTTTTTTTTTGGTTCGTTGATTGGTTGGGGATTTTTTGTGACCAAAATCTTGCTTTCTACTGCACTTCCTCACAAACATACATGCCCTCCCTCTGTTGTGACTAGCTATACTGTTGTCCTGTGACCTGAAATGCACATCACATAATTAGGGTATGTGTGTACCACAGTACATATCTGGGGACTGATCGCTGATGCTGTCCCACTACTGAATGCACACTTGCTTGTGTTGTGATTGTACTTGGACTTATGTGTAGGATGGTAATACACTTGCTCAGAAGATGAATGAGGAGCTGTAAGTCCCTTGGGAGCCTCTTGCGTTATATTATGTCCCCAAACAGAACTGAACATCACCATTTCAGTAGTCATCTGAAAATTTCTAACGAGATGTGTGTTCAGCAAGTGGCTCTCACTGATAGAGTTTACAAGCGACATTGATATTGTGGTTCTTTACCATCCTGCAGACTAAATAGCTCAGTTATCTGCAGGCTCTCATTTGCAGGTTGTCTACAAAAATCCAACGTGGAAAACTAAATTTTCCATCTGAATGAAATGAAGTTCTTGGTACTTTTATCTTTGGGTGCAAAATCTATAGCCTGCCTGAAAGCTGCTGTCCTAAATGACTTCCTACTGATGGCCAGGTCTAGAGTTTGAGAGATGTGGGTGTTTGTGGAGGTAGGTTGCTTTTGTTTCTAAAGGTCTCATGGGTATAGTGCAATTCCTGTGGTGTATTGTGACACTATACCTAACTCTGACTAGTAATGGTCTGTACTTCCACCCTCTCCATTGTTCAAACCTCATGAACTGGTACAGGAGGCAGCTGCATATGTCTGTAAGTGTACAAACTCTTAAAAATGTAAAGATCAGTGTTTACATGGTATGGAGTAGAGTCAGGAAGCAAGTTTAGATTAACATATTTTTTAACAGTATTCTATCCCCAAGCAAGCTTGTTATAGTTACTGCAGAACTCCAAATGGACTTTCTTCCCTTGTGGGGATTAGAGATTTAAATATGTATTGTTCTTCTGGGCAACAATATTGAGCAGTCAAGTAAGGTTCATAATAGAACTAGAAAACCTTTAATTAGGACAGGAGTTTCAATTGCATTTTTTTTTTTTTTTGCTTTGTGTAAGAAAAACTTGCATTAAATCAGATAAATAAAACAATGGAGGGGTGATGGAAGTTTGAAAGAAGCATATCTATTTATAAAGTTAAATGCCAAGTTTAGTTTTTATTTGGGAAACTTAAAATATGATTTGCCTTCTCCCAATCCCTGAGATCCACGTCAAGATATTTTAAGATGTTTTTCAACTTATTCAGTGGTTTTTGGGATTTTTTGCTGTCTTTGATTTTTCGTCCAGGAGATATCTTTATTGCAATGTAAAATTAGTAGCAGTGTTTACATGGTTCTAATATGTTGCGGTAGGTTGGTACGTGCATTGTAATTACATTCTTCCCTTACTCAACCTTGTATCTACTTTGTGTGACCTAAATACAATGCACTATTTCCTTTAAACATAAAGAATGATAATGAATCTTTCCTGGTATGTTCTGGGGTGTACATTGCTTTGGGTTATTGAGGTCTTGAAGTCAGTAACCTTCTCTACAGTCTCAGCAAGTTGCCAGTGGGCAGTAAATTATAAAACTGGCTCTTTTAAGGAATAATACCTAATAGCTTCAAGGGTTTCTTAATTTGTTTCTGAAATTACCTCTGGCAAAAATACAAACTAGTCTCCTCTTTCCATCAGACACTGGTAAGAGGAAGCCTAGCAGGTTTGAAGCTGGCTTTCTTTTTCACTGGTTTATTTAATATTTACTGGCTTATTATGTCCAACGAGGCAATGGAATAATCTGTCCTAAATGACTTGTTTAAAGGAAAAGCTCAAAAAGATGGTGGTGGTGAATTTGGTCATCTGTCCTATGTCTGTCCTCTGCAATTTAAATGCCAAATCCAGCAATGACAAAAGCCTGCCGTTGTCTGGGAAACTATTGATTCTACTTGTTTGGGTAGAAGAGCTCTCAGACATGGCTCTAGGTAGTCCATTTCCCTAATTACCTAGCTCTTTGGGTATTTTACAGCCTTCTGCTCAGTCCTATCAGGAGAACACTTTCCAGAGCAAAATCCATGTCCCTTTGAAGGACCTAACCAAATTTGTTAAATTCTGAAGAAAGCACTATTGACTTCTTTGGACTTTGGGAAAGGAAGGGCAGAGCCCTTTATGTTAAATAACTGATGTGATCGTCTTTCCTCAAAATTTTATTTTGTGGAATGTTCTAGAAAAATGTTCCAGTTTTACTGAGTGAGTGGTAAACTCCACTTTAAGTGCAGAACAGCATCTCAGTTGTATAGGTGCAAAGAATACTAAATAGTAGCAGTATACTTGAAACTTACTGAAACCTCCTGCCCTTACCCTCATCCTACATCTCCTTTAGTGCATCCTATATGAGTAATTTATTTGCCAAATAAAGCTATTGTACTCCCTCCCCTTGGGACAACCTCAACTGGCACATGGGATTCTTTACCAGGAAGGAGAGACAGGGACATTGTGTTGCATTTACAGAATGTGCTACTAAATGGCTCTTCCTGTTGCCTGACTTGATCATGACTGCTTCTTGTTTGTCACAAGGATCAGTGCAGTAATTTTATGTAAGGGAGGTATTAGTAGCCTGAGAGTGGAAATTCAAACAGGTCTTTTCTTTCCCGCTGAATATCAAACAGTGCCTGTTACCTCTTGTTCTTTCGATGGGCATTGCTGAGAAGAGTCTGGCTCCATCTTCTCTCTTCCTGTCCCGTGCCACCCATTAAACATTTTTACTCATTGTTAAGATCCAACTTGAGCCTTTTCTTCTTCAGGATGAAAATTGCCCTAGTGCTCTAATTGTTTTTGTGGTTGTTTGCTGAACTCACTCTAGTACTCCCATTGGAGTGAAGAGCCCAGAACTGGACAGAGCAGCGCAGATGAGATCTTACCAATTTTGAGTAGAGACAAAAAGTCTTTTGCTACCTGCTGGCAATGCCTTCCTAGTGCAACCTAGGAGGCTGCTGGCTTTCTTTGCTGCAAGGGCACATTGTGGACTCATGTTTAACTCGTGTTCATCAAGACTTCTTTTGTCAAGCACCTTCACAGCCTGTACTGTGTACTGGTGCCTGCAGGTACACAACTTTGAACTTCCCTTTGGTAAATGTTACAAGGTTTGCGTCTCTCCGTTTCTCCAGCCTATTGAGGTCCCCTTGAATGGAAGTTGATTCAACCATATGCTGTATCAAATTGTTCTTCTCAGTTTTGTATTATTTGTAGGCTTGCTGAGGATGTCCTCTGGCCAATCATCTAGCTCATTAATGAAGATGTTGAAAGAGTAGTGACCCCAGTATCAACCCCTGGGGTATGCCACTAATGACTGGCTGCCAGCTGGACTTCATGTTGCTGACTCTAAATCTTTTAGATTGGCAGTTCAGTCAGCTTTCAGTCCACCCAGTGTTCATCTAGCTCATGCTTATATCAGTTTTTCCATGAGAGTATCGTAGGGGAATAGTGCTGAAAGCCTTACTAAAGTCAAGATAGACAATATTCTGTGTTCTTCTCTCCTCTGCCAGGGGAATCATCTAATTGTAGAAGGTTATCAGGTTAGTCAATCCTGATTTTCTTTCATAATTGAGTACTGACTATTTGAAATCATCTTGTCCATAACATGTTTGGAAAGTATTTCCGGAATTATTTTCTCTTGCATCTTCCCTGGGAGCCTGGTGAAATTGGCTGAGCTTTAGTTTCTGGATCTTTCTTCTTTTCTGTCTTGAGTATGAGAGTTGCCTTTGCTTTTCTTTTATCCTGAGGAACCGCTCCAAATAGTTATGACCTTGTGAAGATATTCCAGAATTGCCTTGTAATGGCACTAACCAGCTCTCAGAATTCATGGATGTGTTCCATCAGGTCTAGTGGACTTAGACATGTCCAATTTGTGTGTTTGCTAGACTAATTCACTTGTACCAAAGGTCAGTCATGCTTGCTCCTGACTTTCCCTTAGATTTCATGAACCTGAGGATGCCAAAGCCAAATCTTGCCACCCAAGTCCAAAGTGAAGGTGCCACTGAACATCTCTGCATTTTCTCTGTCCTTAGCCACTATGTTCTCTGCTGCATTCAGCAGTGGTCCCACATTTTCTCCTCATCTTCCTTTTGTTGTTGATATACTTGCAGAAGTCCTTCTTGTTGTGCTTCATGCCCCTAGCCAAATGCGGTATCAGACAGGCTTTGGGTTTCCTGATTTTTACCTTGCATTCTTGGATGTGTCTTTGTATTCTTCCTGGGCTGCCTATCCCTGGGGCTTCCTCTCATATACCTCCTTCTGATGTTTGAGTTTTGTCAAGAGCTCCTTGTTTATCTGCCACTCTTGTTTGATGTTCTGTTCACCAGGGCACACCATTCTTGAACTTGGAGGAGGTGATCCTTGAGAACCAACCAGTTGTCCTGCTGCTAGCAAGTCCCTGAACAAACCAGAGTCTGCCTGCAACAGAGCAGGGCTGTTGTCCTGCTATTTGTTTTGTTCCTTCCTCATACCATCCTGAATTTCATCATCTCATGGTCATTGCAGCCATGATTGCTCGCAGTTAACATTCCTGGCTGTTGTTTTCTCATTTTTAAGTATGAGATTGATCAGAGCATCTTCCCTTATTGGCTCCTTAATCACCCATGTCATGAGGCTGTTATTGGGGTGCTCCAGAGACCTCCTGGACTGCCTGTGCTTGCCCTTCCAGCAGTTGCCTGGATGGTTAAATTATACCATGACAGCTGCAATCTGCAAACGTGAGGCTTCTTCCAGGTGTGGAGAAGGCCTCAGTGTTCTACTTCCTCGTGATTGAGTGGTCTGCAGTGGACACCCATCACAGTGCTGTCCATGTTGGTCTGCACACTGGTACTGAATTGTAAGGTCCCACCTGACTTGTTGCCCATCTCAAGATAGAGCTTCCTGCATTCCCATCCCTTCCTCATTTAAAAGGGTTCTTCCTGTCCTGGCCTGTCATTCCCCAAAGAATCTTAATCTGTTGGTGTAGCAGTCCAGTTATGTGAGCCATCCTGCTACATCTCCATGGTCCTGATGAGATTTGTAGCTCTGCAGCTGTAGTAAAACTTCTTAATTCCTTCTGTTCACCAGCCTCCAAATGTTAGTGTACTGGTATGTCAGAAGTATCCTAGTCATGCTGATTTCACGGAGTAGGAATGAGCCTCCCCTGATACCATTCCTTTTTTATTTTTATCCATACACTTGAGATGGTCCCCTTCAACCCTCTTTTGTTGATTAAAGGTCTCTCTTCTCCACATTAGGCTGGCCTTTGTTTGTCATCCTGGTCTCCTATTTCCTCAGTGGATTGTAGTTTTCTTCCCCCCCATCATTTCAATTCAAAAGCTCTCCTCACCACATTGGATAGAGAGCCCTTTTCCACTATTTTATATGGGATTTGGATACAGGGATTCTTATTATGTGATGACATTATGACAGAATCACAGAATGGTGACACTATGACAGAATCATAGAATGGTTTTGGAAGGGACCTTAAATGATCATCTAGTTTTAATCCCCCTGCCGTGGGCAGAGACAGTTTCCACTAGACCAGGTTGCCCAGAGCCCCATCCAACCTGGCTTTGAACGCTTTCAGGGATGGGGCAGCCACAGCTTCTCTGAGCTACCAGTTCTCATGCTTCACCACCCTCACAGTGAAGAATTTCTTCCTTATACCTAATCCAAAGCTGCTTTCAGTTTTCATTTCCATTTCAGGAGCCATTTCCTCTTGTCCTGCCCATTTCCTAAAGCCCTTGTAACAAGCCTCTCTCCATCTTTCTTGTGGGCTCCCTTCAGGTACTGGAAGGCCACAATTAGGTCACCCCAAAACCTTCTGGTTATCAGGCTGAACAAACCCAACACTCTCAGCCTTTCCTCACAGGAGAGATGCTCCATCCCTGTGATCAGCTTGGTGGCCTCCTCTGGACTCGATCCAACAGGTCAATGTCCTTCCTGTGCTGGGGACCCCAGAGCTGGAGGCAGCACTGCAGGTGGGGTGTCACCAGAGCAGAGGGACAGAATCCCCTCCCTGGCCCTGCTGACCACACTGCTCTGGGTGCAGCCCAGGACACGTTTGGCTGTCTGTGCTGTGAATGCCCGTGGCTGGGTCATGTCCAGCCTCTCCTCCACCAGCACCCCCGAGTCCTTCTCAGCAGGGCTGCTCTCCGTGTGTTCATCCCCAGCCTGTGTTGGTACCAGGGTTTGTCCTGATCCAGGTGCAGCACCTTGCACTTGGCCTTGTTAAACCTCATGAGATTCCCTCAGGCCCAGTTCTCAAGCTTGTCCAGTCCCTCTGGATGGCATCCCATCCTTCAGGTGTGTCAACTGCATCACTCAGCTTCATGTCATCTGCATATATGCTGGGGGTGCACTTGATCTTTTTGTCCCTGTCATTAATGAAGATGTTAAGTAACACTGGTCCAAGTATGGACCCCTGAGGGACATCGTGTGTCACTCATGTCCATTGGGACATCACATACCTTCAGCCCGAACAAGGTTTCTTGCAAAATTGCATTGTTTATTCTGCCTACAGGAGAAAGCTCCAGGAAGCTTTCCTGATGCTCTTCTGGATCCATTGATTTATGGTCTGCCAACTTTCTACCTGCTCACCCACTCAGACATAGAAGGTGGTACAGAGAAGGGAGGTGACTAATTCAGGATAATCAGGAATTGGTTGCTGTCAGGGTTTTTTTCTGTGCTGCTCTTCTGGGTACATTTTGACAAAGCAGGGCAGTTCTAACCTGAGCTGTCCCAGCTGCTATTTGGTAATTTCTGAAACTGCACTGTCCAGGAAGAAAAGAGAATAATGTGTTGTTTATAAAACTTCTTGTGACTGCTCTTCAAGTAAGCTGTGCCGATTAGGAGCTTTTGTTTGGTTGGTAGCTTTTCCCTAGCTCCGATATAAACCAATTTCTCCAAATGATCCAAATGGAACAGATCACATGGTGAGGTTGTATGAACAGTGAATGTGTACTTATGGATGGATGGATTTCTGGAGTTTATTAGCAAAATTTCATACAGCTTCGATTACATAATTAAATCAACCAGGAAAATACTAGTATATAGCTATTAAAGCTATATACTGCAGTAATACTACAGCTCTTTGTGAATTAACTCTTTTGGTTAAGCCGTAAGATTCCTCTATAAACTTTTAAAACCAATCTTGCACTGAGTAATTTTAGAATAAATTCTGTAGGGTGGATTTAGTACAGGAATGTCCTAGGTTAGTGACACATGCCGACTATCGTCTTTGCAAGAATTTTTTCTGTGAACAACCAAAAAAAAAAAGTGCATCTTCCATCTTAATTGAAAATTGAACCCTTGAAATGTGTGTCTGCAAACCAAATGAAAATGGAAACTAGATGTCTTGTCAGCAAATTGCAAGCTATCAGTCAGAGCTATAGATGAAAGCTAGCACGACCTACATCTGTCGTGTTGATACAATGGTGCTGGCATTACAGTTCCATTGTTTAGGTTTAGGGTCAAGCCTGTTGAGACCTCTTTTTATTCAGCTTTGAATGTATCCATTTTCATTAAGTTTTTCAAAGCTCTATGAAAGACTCAGCAGGGCAAGATGTGATGCCGAACCTATGTTAGCCTTGCAGCTATCAAACTCTCTCGTAGTCACAGATGGTCACTGCAATTGTCCACACCAATCTACTGCTGGAGCTGCTATTGAAAGGGCACAAAACTGATGGTACAAAGGGACGCCTTTTTTCCCACCAATAAATGAAGCTAGTGTTGCTGTGAGCTGGCGTTGTCAGAGGTTTTGTGCAGGAGAAGAATGGTTGTTGACAAACCAGTTTCCATGCTGAAAAATGCTACTCTTATTCCTAAACTTAGAGGTCTTTCCTTGGTTGAGTAACTGCTAATAGCCGAGTGGCGTTTTGCAAACCATTTTCATTGATTATTTGGATGGTGGTTCTACTGGGGAGTCTAATACTGGCAGCAGTAAATGTGAGCTTCCTAAAGTAGGCATGTTTCTGTTTCATAACTGTTAGAAGAAAATCTCTTTGACTACACTGTTAAAAACATTGGAGGCCTTAATTGCTGCATTTCTGTGTTTAATCCTCAAATGTTAGTGTCCTTGCATATAGTAAAGGAGCTTGGACAGTTGTCTCTTTGAGTTAGGTAACTTGGTTAACAAAGTACCAAGTATCTTGCTTTTCATGCTATCAGAATGGATAGTTTTGGAACTAGTAACTAAATCTTCCAAGTCTTTCTTATTGGAAGTGTGAATGTGGTTTTTGCTTTGTTTGTCTTTAAACAGAACTATTTTTCCCATTTTCCTATTGCCATTTTCCAAGTACCTTTTCTTCCTTTTCAGGGTGGGGTGAAAGCCTCTGTACAAATGAGCTGCCTGTTTGCTAACAGACTGGAGAAAATTTTTGTGAGATTAAAACAGTTCTTGCCTGAAAGAACGATAAAGAGCAGTAAAGCTGATTCCTATTCTATGGGATCCTTTGTGGCCTGTGATAGATCCTTTTACCAGTGGCAAAGGAACCTGTAAAATTCAAGTGACCACAGCAATGAAATGGATGGGAAATATCAAACTTCTGTGGAGACCAGTTGAATGATTCACCCTATAACAAAGTACAAAGTAATGAGGTACAGTTTAGAAATAGTACTTTAATTATTATAGTGTGGGGATTTGGAGGTGGGTTTGTTATGCCCCTTATTTTACTGAAGCTGTCCATTGGTTAGCCTCCCATGCTACAGTGGAGTTTTTTAGCCCACTAAGGCCCTGAGTGATTTCTGAGTTGCCTTTTGCCCTTGGAATTTCATAGCTTTCTGAGTACTTGAATGTTTGTTTGTTTTGTTTCTTCATCTGGCCTGTCAGTCTGCAGCTACATGGAATGTCTTAGCTATAAGTTATAGAAGAGTACATTTCTACTTGTGACAGGTAGGAAAACTGGTAAATTTGCAGTCACAAGAATGAAATGTGCCAAAGATGGAACTGAAAAAGGTAGTATTTTTCTGATAAAATGAAAATCACTTGCGGAGGGATGGATTTGACTGTTACAAAAAGAGACTTCCAACTTCCTTCTGGCTTGATAATTCTGTTAACAAGGGAATCTAAAGAATGAAACTTTTTGCCAGGAAAGTGATGAATATTGATGATTTTCAGATTTTGCAAGAACTGAAAGGAATTTGACACTGACCTAAATCTGAGTCACTTGTGTAACTAGTGCTTCTTTAAGGACTTCAGTCAGTGTGTCCTTGCTTCTGTGATTGTGCTTTCTGCTGCCTTGCTTGGTCTCAGCTCTGGTATTATTTTCCCGTTTCTGCCTTACACTATACTACATGAAAATAAGTCCTTAAACAAACATGATGTAAATTATTCGAATTTCTCAATAGTGATTTCCTGGAAGCTGTGTCCTGTTTGAGGGGTGGTTTCTAGGCTTGTGGTTTCCTTTCTCATAGCTAGTCTGTGTTTATTATGATGTAGGTGTAACTTACGCTGTGTATTTTCCAGGCAGTAGCTTTTCCCTCTTCTTTCTGATGTATCAGGTGCTTGGTAGAATAAGCAATAAATGTGCTTGAGCCAAGCAGTACAGGTTTCACAAATTGAAAGCCTTATGCAAAAACCAGTCAGCCTCTCCAGCCCTTGGACTGTGGAGCTCTGAAGAATGAGAGCCTGGAGCAGTGAGGGTGGCACTTGGTTGGTGTGATCCCAGAGCCTGGCCCCTCCAATGCAAGGTGGAACCAGCCGTAGCTGCTTCAGCAGCCCCTGTGCCAGCCAGTCCTGGCACCTCCTGCACCTACATGATACTCAGAAGGGCTTTTCTGACTGTGGTTGGTTCTGGGACCCTACCAGCTATGACAAAAAACATGTCAGTGAACTGGTCGGGTTTAATTAAGTACTAGTTTGAGTAATGCTGAAAAAGAACTGGTTTGGATTTTCCATAGTCACTGTCAGAACAGAAATAGCACTTCATCGTTCCTTTTCAGCTTTAGTTTAACTTCACATCCAGAAAGAAATCAAGATCTTGCCTAGTCAAATGCACTGGAGTCAAGCAGAGGATCTTGAAAACAGGTCCGTGAGTTGCACCTACACAAGTACTTGCTATGTTTCATTTCAAGACATTGTTTTCTGGCTTTGCACACAGAGTCAGATTTCTAAGAATAAATGTAGAGGGAAAAATTCTGAAGTGCAGTGTGCACTGCTGAGGGTGTATTTCCTTATACACCTGGACCAGTTGTACATTCTTAGTCTGGTTTCCAATGCAGCTGTAAGCCAGATGGAACAGCAAATCCCAATAAACTGTTAAAAGATCTAAGGGGTCAGGTGTTGTTTTGAGATGTTGTGTTTTCTTTTTAGCCGTATATTTCAATTAAAGGAAATTCTATCCTATTAGTTATCCCACAGGTGTTAAGGTATTAAATAAATTGTACTGGCTGTATAAGTTATATCGAGGTTTAAGAGAACAGCAATATCCTAAAAAAAAATGGAGAGGATTGAGATTTGGATGCTTGAAGAAAACTCCTCCTCCTTTGTGAGGAATTGCTACTCTGCACTTCAGAGAAAAGCCAATGTTTACACTGCAAAATTAAACACATTTACATTATCCCAGTGTCATAGAAATAGTATACCAATTATCTACTTAAATGCTCAAAATCACTTGGTTTGTACTCCTTACTAGTGGTTTAAAATGTTACTTTCTTATCTGATGCCATTTCTTTTAGAAGATGCTAATAAAATCAAGTATGCGATTCCACACATAGCAGACTCTACTGTAACTTATCTGTAGATTGTAAAATTGCTTCTGGATGTTCACGAACCCTAGAACAGTATAGGATTTTTTACCTTACCTGATGATATAACTGAAAGCACCTGCATGACCTGTAGAGAGGTATCAAGTTTTATGACAGAATTAAAGCATCTGGCAAGTGTTCTATTTGCTGGTTACTACCATTGCCATTTCCTTCATGAAATTTCTAATGACCTGTCCTGTGTTATGGCTTTTCTTCAGAAGAGAAGGAGAGATTCTAGCCCAGATAATTGTAATCACCCAGATCATTTGCATACTGTCTACAAGCCTGAGGGATGTTTTAGCATTCAGGCCTAGCCAGAGGCATACAAGATCCTAGACTCCATCAGCTTGGGTCTGTAGCTACATGAGAGCTTTCAGTGTGACGACACTTGGGAGCTCTGCAGCCAGAAAACTAGGAAGACAAACCTGTAGATTACAGGTTTATATTTGGTGTTTAGTTATCTCTTCTGGAAAATACTTGCAGAGTTGCTCAGCTCAAATGGGATTGAAATGCGGTGCAGCCAGGGTACTGCGTATCACTATAAGCCTCAGCCTATAATTTATTTTAACTGCTAGGACCATTTTTCACTGATCTTTAATGCTTCCCTTCTTTTATGTTGTTTCCTCTTGCATTCTGTGTCTCAAAGGTGGCTGTTGCTACCCTTTTGCCTGAGGAATGCTGGCAGTCTCACCTCCGAGCTTCTCCACCTAAATTCTTAATCAAAGAGTCTGCAGTGTGAGAACAAGCATACTGCCTCTGCATCTCCTCTGCCAAGGGCACCAAAATGATATGTTTGTCTTTCTGTGGTGGGTGGACCTTGACCACTCTGTGTCTCTCTGGCCACAGAGGGGTTAAGTGTCTTAGTTTCAAATGCCTTCCTGTTGTTTTGGGATGTCTGCTATTTGGGGTAGCTGGTTTTTCCACCAGTTAGACAAATTGCTGCTACTTTTAAAGCTCCTTTCCCTCCATCCCTTAACTTCCTTTCAAAAATATGCAAAAAATAAATGCAAATATTTTGTGTACTGCTGTTGTTATCAATGCAAACCTTTCAAGACATTCTCTTGAGGGAAATTAGCAACACCTTATTCATCAGTGTGCTTGGCAGTAGTCTCACTGGCATGGGGTATGGGGAGGGGGAAATGGCATGTTTTGTAAGTGGTTTATGTCAGGAAAACCTGAAATTTACTTTTGACTCTTTAAGCATGTGATTCCTGCATAAATTGCTTATTAAGTTAAATGATTAATTACAGCTGGAGCTTTATATAAAACTGAGAAGTTGCAGAGAGTAAGAGACTTACAATAATACCTTGAAAGCAGTACGTTGCACCTTGAAAGTGGTACATTGCAGAGGTAGCTGGAATTGGGGCCCACACTTCCTGAAGAGTCAGCCAAAACTCTGTGCTTTAATTTTGTCAGCCTTGCTGTGTGGTGCTGTCTGCTTAAAAGTAGTTGAAGTTTGGTTTTTTGTTTTTTTTAAGGTGGAGTTTAACCTTACAGTTGCTCAGTACATTTAAAAAAATATTTTTTGAAAGTGTGTGATATAAAAAAGCACAAGGGAACTTTTAACTGCACACTGCATATGCTTAAAGTTTATGAAAAGAGGTATTCAGGGACAGGGTGCAGCGTTGTGTCTCGCATCCTCAACGCGGCTGCTTAGCAGTGATAAGGAAGCAATGCTCTATTCATGCTGACCTTGTTTCCAAAGAAGCCTTGTCCTGAGAACTACTGAAAATAAGGAAGAATTTCCTGTGACATGCTGCTCATGTTGGCTTTTTTAGTGGAGTAGAATGAAATCTCTGAGCAAGACACATATTGTATCTAACCACACAGGATTTCCTGTGCTGGAATGGAAGCTTAGTGGAAGCCACATTTTTCTCTTCCTCTTAATTCATTCAGAAAAACAGAGGTCAGCGTCATGAATTGATATGGCTATAGTCACTGTTAAAAGCTAAAATCAGCAATTGCTAATGGATACTTTGTGATGCCAAGAGGACTGCAAGGCAGGTTTTTTTCCCTTTGTCACAATAAGGCCTGTACATATCCTGATTACACTTTTAAAGTCTCATAAAAGAAGAGTTGTGCACTTAAAAGTTCCATCTCTGTGAAGGTGCAAAAAATAATGCATATATTGCCTTAGACTTTAGTGTCTTTTGGAAGTAGACTTTTTGCTCTATTCAGAATTAATTAAGCTGTTGATGAATTGCGAAAGACACAGAACAACAGTTGGATTTTGCCTTTGAAAACATAGAAAATATTTATTTTTCCTTAAATTAAACTTAATTTTATACTACTTTTGTTTGATAAAATTCCCAGTGTTTTTCCTGTCTGTTGCTCATTTGCAGCATTATCTTCCTGGGAGGGTCTCATTGGGTTTGAATAGTAAAATCAGAGCTTCCTGCTACAACCACAGGGAAGACTGGACTTATGCAATGGGTTTTGATAGGATAGAGTGCATATATTTTTAGTCCTATTTAAAATATAATCACCCTGTTTGTGGTAGATCTTCAGAGAATGAGCTAACAGACTGAGCTTAATGGCAAGTGATCCAGATGTGCTCATGCTGTGTCATGGTACCATGCAAGCTCACTTTGCTCCAGAGCCAAGCTGACCAAGCAGCTCCTGACTTTGCTGTGTTAATGGTGAACCCAGAGCTTTCCTGGTACTTCTTGGCTTGAGTTCAGTGCTTCAAAGTTGTTCAGATATTTTTATTCTTTCTTTCATCCAAACAGTGGTCTTCTGTCATCATAAAGTGTGAGTAAGAGTGTGTTTACTGACCCATATTGCTTGTTGTGACTCGGTGCACATCTTCTCCCCAACTACAGCATTCATAATGGAGACAGATTTATTCCTCTATAGTTTTTATTTTTACTCAGTAGTCTTATTTGTATTGCTTTAATGCCATGCAGATTTACATTGGGCTTATGCCCATACTTTTTTTTCCCCCTAAGAAGCAAAAGGGTTTTTTTTACACATGGAATGGTTCTGCTTCTCTCTAGCAACTCGGAGACATATTACCTTAAAGAGCTCTTCAAAAGCGAAGAAGTCATCTTGTGGCAGACCTACAGTGCTTCTGCTTGGTAGAGTCTCTGTACTTCTTTATTTTCTTCTATTGTATTCATAGTCTGGTACTGCAGGGCCTCAATGTCATGAGAGCCAACAAGAGGTATGTGTGAAAGGCCTACATGAATGGGCTCAACCTGCTTTTAAGCACAGTCCTGTTTGCCATACTTTCCTATTACTCATACCAGCATAGAACTTCAGCTGTTTCTATAGGATGTCTCTGCAGTTCATTCTTTATTTGAGTCGGGATTTACATTTGTATGTTATTGAGGGCCATTTAGTTGATTGAATATTTTAATATCAAAGCAAAATCATAAGAGGCAAACTATTAAGGAATTTTTGTATAAGTTTTACATGAAGACGCTTCTTTCTGCTCTACTTTGCATATATTTTGATTGTGTACTTATGTTGAAAGCAACTCCGGAGTGTACTGCTCTATTCTGCAGACAGATGGGTATTTAAACAGTTTGCAGAAGCAAATAAAACTTATAGATCAGAATGTTTCCACTCAACTGGATGATCTGTTAAATATGGCAGAATTTAAAGGCACTTCTAAACAAAATGCAGTGTGTTTTTTCCTCTCTCTTTTACCCCAGTCCCCAGATTCTCCCTGGATAATTATTTGAATAAACATTCTACTTACTATTGAAGCTGGGTAAAGAGGGAATTTGATATCTTTTGAGTCCACTGTAAAATAGATATATGCATATATATACACAAATATATGCAACTATTTGGAGTTGCATAGAGGTTGCATACAGGAAGGGTAGCAGAGGCAAAATATATTTTATTCGAAGTACAAGGTATCAAAGGCTTTTAGAGTCACAGTGACTTAAAAATACTGTATATCTTGCAGCATATTTGGGAATTGAGGTAGTTTTTCAATTTTACATCAAAAGGATTTTTCACCATTGGTTTTCATATTGTACTGCGTGTTGCACTGAGGGTGAGAATAGTATACGCTGTTCAGCAAGACTGTAGATGTGTTGCCCCAGCAAGAATAGTCCGGCAACTTAAGGTAGGTCCTAGAAGTACTTCATTGATAGGAATAAAGTTTTCTCAGCCCTTCTAAGGGTCTTACTACTTTGGGCACCATTTCCATGCATCCTGTTTCTTTGGTCTCCACATGTCCTTTCACCAGGTGAATATCCTCCTCTGAATGATATTTATAGTTTTGCGCAGCAAAACGGAAACTAAAATGCAGTATTTATGGGTCTGCCGTGCACTGGTCTTCAGGCTCTCATTTATTTTACTTGCTAGTCTCCTATAATAATGCAGCTAAACTTCAATAATAAGTTTTACCTGGTCTGTAGGATAGCACCTAATGCATTTATGCTGAACCCTTCTGTTTTACTGAAACATAGCTGTGCTAAGAAGACATGAGTAGCCCATGCTTCAATTTATGGCTTCTTGGCTTCTATTTAGAAATTCTGCGAGCAATGCCAGGTACAACTTGGCATTGCTCGTATCTGTATTATAATTTGACCTTAGTGTAAAGTTTTGTGACTCTCTACTAAGATAGCATGATAATTATGCTCTGTACCTGCCTTTAAGGAAGTAAAAGTAGTTTTGAAGTGTTAATTTGCTATTAGCAGCAATGAGATAACATCCCAAAATTGATATGACCTATAGGGAGATACCTGAAATTACGCAGTGGGTGTAAACCTGTGTGTGTTGTACAAAATATATGGGTTTGCTCTGTGAATTAGAGGGAAATTTTGCTATATATTGCTTACCACATACACTAAATTTATACAGAACATCATTCCTTATTACTCTGGCTACTGGCCTTCCTTTCAGTGAATGACTGAATGAATGAGTTGTGAAGAATGTCTTTGCATCTGCAGGTTGTGAATGAAACATTGGATTGCATATTACTATGGTGGCCTTCCTGTGTGGCATTTGGTTGCTCAGAGACACTATCCACAATTCCCTTTGGTACTTAATTTAAATACATCCATTCCTTTGTGTGTGGGATCAGATATATATAGATACAGATATGAGATTTGTAGTATGAGGTGGCATTTTAAACATATGGTCATCTTTTATTATGTTTGTGGTAACCCAGAACACCAGTTAGAAAAATAATCTAGTGTACTTGGGATTCAATGGCAAGTCTGCTGTGTCAGCATTTTCTTGACATTATTTGGGTGTGCCTGCTAAGGACTGTGTGCCTGAAGGCTGTGAGGGGAAGGTGGGACATGTGCTGCCCTTCCTTGGTATCAGACAGACTGTTAATGGGTGAATATGTTTAATGCTTGCTGTGAAGATACTGAAGGGCAGGTCTGAACGGAATATTATTCCAGCTCACCTTTCTTTGTGTTTTTCTGCACTTGTTTGAAGACAAAAGAAATTTTGGTTGAAGCCCAAGACACCGATCTGATAGTTACTTGTCTTCTTGCTTGTTAAACAGTTTATCACTGTTGCCCATCTGGGAAAGGTACACTAGCACAGTTATCTGCACATGAAAGAAACAAATGCTGTGGAATAGACACAATGGAAAGAAAACAGTAAATATTTTAAATTTAATTTTAAGCCTTTTCAGTTTGAAAACATAAAATCATTGTTTTTACTTATGGTAGCAATGGTTGTTTCATGTTGCTTGTAAACAGAAACATTTGATGATAAACATGTCAGTCTGCTAGCAACTGCATCTGTGCAGGTACTGACAGATGATTAATGGGAGACAGTAGCATGTGTACCATTAGTAAGGACATATTGCCAAAATTAAAACTGGAGAATGTATTTTTGAATAATAGATGAAATGAGGAAGGAGGGATCTTTGTATATCTACTGTGATGTATGTGTTGTGCCCATGCAGAATAGAAAAATTGTATTACTGAATGGGGAATCATTGACGTCGGAGCATGTGATAAGGATTTAATTACTTCTTTGGGCTAATTCTTTGTATTATGTTTTCTTTGCATTTTTACTGTGTTGTTATTGCTACTGTCAATGACAATAATTGCTAATCTATCTAGAGAGTCAGTAGTTTTGATTTGTTTAGATAGACCAGGATCACCATCTTATATCCATTTCCATTTTCACCACTGGATGCCCCCATCAATTCTGCAAGGTCCTGCACATGCTTTGATAAATAACAAGTGGCAGGTGCAGGTGGTCACAGATGTTACCAGATTTGGCTGTCTGGTCAGATTGATGATGTTATGTTGAAGCCATGACATGAAATGAAGTTTTCCCTGTGCATCTTCAGGGAGCTGGTCCCTGTAAGATGCCAAAACCTCTTTGGCAAGCTGGAGTCAGAAGGTACAGGTGGACTCACTGGAGAAGAGAAAATTTAAATTACATTCAGGGAGGACAGCATCTTCTGGTAGATTGCTTATTTAAAAGAGATACAAAATTTCCTTCAAAAAATGCTCTGGTGTAGGATTAGTCTTTTTACCAAAGCAATTCTCAGAGCCCGCAGCTTGTGCCTTTCACCTTCTCTTTTGGACCAGGCAGGAGGGTAGGATGCAGACCATAATGAGTCATCACAGATTGCGCTGTGGTTCCTTTTGTCCCAGGGGACTTGCTTCCCCTTGGCTGCCACCAGAATGCTGAGGCTCTCACATCATATGCTGAACACACATCTTATCACACAGGCAGATACATGTGCAAGGCACCTGCATTGGGCAGATGGTAATCACAGGCAACTTTCCAGTTGTGTGCCCAGCTGTGCCTCCTGCCATGGCTGCTGTGTATCTGGATACAGGAATGCCTACAAGCTATGGAACTTAACACTTGTTTCTCCAGGATGTTTTCTCTGATGGAAAAGTATATAGAGCGCCACTACTGTCAGCAAAAAGTTGGAGGTATCCTGGAAACATGTCAGAAATAGCATGACCAGCAGGACTAGGACAGTGATTATTCCCCTCTACTTGGCACAGGTGAGTCTGCACCTTGAATCCTGTGTTTAGTTCTGGGCCCTTTGGTACAAAAAGGACATTTTGGTGCTGGAGCAAGTCCAGAGAGGGGCACAGAGGCGGTGAAGGGTCTAGAGCACAAGTCTTGTGAAGAGCAGCGCAGGGAGCTGGGGTTGCTTAGCCTGGAGAAAACAACACTGAGGGATACTGCTCTCTACAAATACCTGAAAGGAGGATGTAGCAAAGTCAGGGTCAGTCACTTCTCTCAAGTTACAAGCAATAGGAAAGAGGAAACTGCTTCAAGTTGCATCAGAGGAGGTTTAGATTGGTTATCAGGAAAAAATTCTCCACATTTCTCCACCAAAAGAGTTTTTGACCATTGGAGCAGGCTTACCAGGGAAGTGATGAAATTTCCATCCTTAAGTATTCCACCAAAAAACGTGTTGATGTGGCACTTGAGGACTTGGTTTAGTGGTGAAGATGGCAGTGCTTGTGTTAATGGTTGTACTTGATCTTCAGTTTTTTTCCAACCTTAATAATGCTTTGAAAAAAAAAATATTGCTACTCAACTCTTCATTTTCCTTCATTATACATTATTTTGAGCTACATCAATTTTAAGAAACTTTGAAGAACAGAAATGACAAAAACTCTTTCAATATCGCTTTGAAATTTCATATATTCATATATTAATTTTTATATATAGGTCATATATTTACCTATAGCAAGCTTTTAATGTCTTCTAGCCTTGGATTCTTTTTATGTGTCCTTTAGACTCTTGTCTAGTTTCTCTAAAATTTTTAAGGTACCAATTACAGTCTCTGGAAGAAACAGAATCAGGATTAAGAAGAGAGGGGGAACCCCAAACAATATAGTGGTAGGAACTTCAAAAGATCAAAATGGTGAAGCGGACCTACTGAACTTAGAATTTTACCTGAACTCGTGACAGGAAAATGCCATTGCATACTATTGTATTTAACTTGTTAAAGACAGAATATGAAGTGTATTCTCCATTTTTTGATGACTAAAACCATAATGACGATAATTCTTCAAAATATCTGGGTTTGCTTTTTGAATCAGATCATGCGATATAAATCCATGTTATTTGCACTTGAGAAGGAACTGCTCTTTGGTGTTTTATTCATTCTACGTACTACAGGAGTTCATGAAAGTTCTCAAAGTTTTCTGTTTGATTGATTGATTGATTTTTTTAGTTCACAAGTGCAATAAGTGTTTAATTATCAGTGTAGCAGATCTGGGCATGGTTATTGTTGCCTCCAACCAAAGAGACGCAGTCTCATATTCCCTTACCTGATGAGAATGTCCTTGTCATCAGAAAAAGGCTGTTGGGATGAAAGCCTCCCCTTTGCCTTCCTTCTGGCAGCATTTAGTTTTTTCCATGTATTCCTCATAATTGTTAAAGAGTCTGAACTAAAGGGAGAGCAACTTCTTTTTAGTGATAGAAACTATTACTCTTCAGTGGGAATTGTTCTACAAGGCCCTTAATGATAAAGAGGGACCCTACCCATACATTTTTTTGCTAAAGACTAGGCATGACCATCAGACTGTGGTCACAGGGGGGCTTTTTCTCCTGATCTCTTGAGACAATGAATCTCTGAACCCAGGAAGCGTGAGGCAAGGCATCTCAGTATAGGTTTTGGGACAGACTGACTCAGTTCTTTCAGATGGAAGAATTTCAGCCTAGGCTGCGTCATGCTTGGTGAATAGACTTCCCAACAGGCTTTTGAATACCATCTTGTTTTGTCTGCCTCTCTTAAGGAAGAGTTAAAAGTTTGAATCCTCTCTCAAAGCAAACACCTGCCATGCAGGGAACTGTTTCTAAGCCTCAGATACAGCCTGCCAAGTACCTTGGTGGGCCATCATCTTATTAGAGTGGAAGGCAAAAATCATCTCTGTGGACTCTGGAAGCACCATAATTGCTTTTGCTCTGTTGGAGCAGCTAACTCTTGCTTCTCTACCCAGTCTTCTCTCAACCTAAAGACTTGGAAAACTAAATGAATGCAAACAAATGTGTACTTTTGGATGTTGTCTCTTCCATGGTAGGAAATGTCAAAAATTGTGTGGGAAGAACAGAAGTATTATCAGGCTTTATCAAGAAACAAGGTGACAGTCTTACTTAAACCGAGCACTTAAGACCAGATGATGGACCAACACTCAGTCTGCAAGTGCTTCTATACAAATGTCAAACACTTACAGGCTTATACAAATTTATTGGAGTGTCTAATTTTTAGTTAGGATACCTTAACAGTGAATATTCCAGAGTTGAATATTGGTTTATATGTCAGAATAGCAGCAGATTACACCTTTCGAGTAATAGCTTTGTGCTTTAAAGACAGTGAATCTGCATAACATTAATGAATCAAATGTATCAACAGGTGCCTCAGTCCATGTAGATAGAAAATGAGTGAATATATAGCCATTATCCTGGAAATACACCAATAGTTGTAACATAGAATGGTGGTAATGATGCAGAATATAGAGGAAGATGAGGATTGCTGTGATGTAAGAAAACAATAATGTCAAAAAAATTTAGTTACTTCTTCATATGCGAGGGAGAAGTCACAAAAGGTATGATGTGGAAATAATGGTCAAGTAGAAATAAGTTTGTTGAAGAATGCACAAGAAAAATTCTGATTTTGTACTGGGTCTTCATTCACAGTTTATATGCTGAAGAATTATAATAGATGATGTATTTTAATTCAGTTTTCTCATTAAATGAAAAGGCCTCCCAAAAACCCCTCACTTCTCATTATACTTCAGAAAGGAACTAGATAAAAATGAGGACACAATCCAAGGCATATTAAAAGGAGCAGCAGAAAGGGTAAAATACATAATAGACTATGGATTAAACCATGGATTAAGCTATTGAACTATGGCTCCAGTTTAATGTGTTCTTTGTAAATGTTCTAGGTTATATAGTATGCTACATGTGAGAAAGACGTTGCTATATAAAACCATGCTGCAGAATTCAGTGAACACTGTGTATAATTATAGTCTCTCTATCTTATAACAAATGTGACATACTTAAAAACATACAGGATACATGAACCACTTGGGTGCAAAGGTGATCCCAGATGACCTGGGAAGAAATGGCTAGGGAGGGAGATGGGAATTATGAGTTGCTGGAGTCAAAAAAAAATAAAGATCATGGAAAAGATTACTAGGAATGACTGAAGTGGCAACATTCAGGAAAACATTCTTCCTGGAGCATGCATAGGAGTGGGAGGGAGTTAGACAATTATTAGCCTTCGTTAGAAGTGTCTGGTGTGAGAGGCAGTGATCTTTAACCTGGAAAGCATCTGCCAACCTGTAAGATTTTTGGCCACCAGTTGAAAAAAGAAGGGTGTGCCCAATGAATATGATATAGTTCTGACTGGCAGTGTTTAATTCCTCACTAAGAAGAGAGTATTCAATACAAGGATGAGAACAAGTATTTAAGGCTGGAAAGCCTTGTACTGTGAAAAATGTCACCTCTTCAAAAGCCTAATCTTCTTTTTTGAAGAAAGCATGTTTTCTCAGTCTTTCTGTACTTTGGTAAGGTCACTTGCTGGACATGTTTCTTAAATTGACTTTTCTTGGTAGTTGTTAGCATTTCACCAAATTGCCTGAAAATACTGCTTTATAATAGAGATGGAAAGGAGCTGCTTCTGGTCCTCTTTGGGGCAGATCTTCAGGAAACAGCTAGGCTTTCCCTTTAACCTTTTTTCCCCCCTTAAATTTGCCTCCATTAAGTAATTTTGCTGCCATTTGCAGCATATTGCTTGCATACTGGAATAGCAAAATTTAGAACACATTTTACTTAAATATAAATGCATTAATATTTTTGTTCCTGGGGAATTTTCTTCCTAAAGCCTGAAACTGTCTTACATTCCTGCAGAGGCATTTTTCAGGAACAGAGGTAAAGATTTTTACTCTGAGTAGTGTTAGGCTGATCTGATCATGGTTATGTTTTTGGATGACATTTCTTCCTAAAGGTAATGCACACAGCAGCATGAGTCCATGGCTCTCGACCTTGTCATATTAAAAATGTTTGAAAGAGCTTTTAATCTGCCCCAGTGCACATCAAGTAAGCATAGTTAACAATCACTGCCCTTGAAGAAATCTTTGTATTCTCTCAGGGACATCTAGAAGTCTTCCTGATACAGGCAAATTGCATGCACAACAGCACTCAGTTGGGGTTTTTTTTTTGGGTTTTTTTGAGAATTATTTCTCTTATTTACAAATGAGTTTGGTATATTATTCAATTGAACAAAATTCTTTGTTTAGAGGACTGTCTACAGTCCAAGGAAGGATTCATCTGAGTTTTCTTTAGCTGTAATTGTGAAGTAAAATGATTTATTGAGAAATAGGTGTATGCAAAGAAGTTGTATATTTGCTTTGCTCATGAATGTGCAGTTTATCTTTTCAGTCCCTGTATACAATCATGGTATAGTTTAGGTTGGGAGGGATGTCTGGAGGCAATCTAGTCCAGCCTGTTCCAAGCAGCCCCTTAGATGAGGGTGCTCAAGGCTGTTTGCATTGAGCTTTGCATACATCCAAGAATGGAGATTCCACTAACACTCTCTAGGCAACCTGTTCCCTTGTTTGACTGCCATCTCAGAGAAGACCTTTTCCTTGCAGTTAAACAGAATTTTCTGTCATGCAGTTTGTGTCTACTGGTTTTCCTGCCGTCACTCTGCACCTCTGAGAATACCATAGTCTGCCTTCTCTGTTTATGCCTTCCCACTAGGCAGGACACACTAGTGTCTTCCCTTGTGGTTCAGTCCACAGTTAAAAGTGAAAAAACATTCAAGTAGCCATTTTGTTATCTTGTGGGAATTGTAATGTGAAAGTCTTTTGCCTCAAAAGTCTTCTGTCAGCTGAATATTCTAATTATACAAAGTTTTTCCTCCCCCTTTAAAGTAAGTGTAGGCCAGTTGAAGTCAATTAGACAGTAGTAGAAAGTATAAAGCACTTGAATTATAACTCTCTGAGAATTACAGTTCCATTTTTGAATCCAGATATTTTGAACTCAAAGTGTGAGGATTTTTTCAGTCTCTGTTCCAACAACATGTCAAAATCTCATGTGTGTAAAGCAATGTCTTATAGGAAAAACTTGAGCTTTGCCATTCAATATAAAATTTGGTTTTCACTTAAGTTTGCCAGAAAGCTTTTAATGCATCTTAATATAGCTGAAGGCATTTCTGCTGCTGCCAAAGGAATTGTACCCTAGTGTTTTTTGGAAATGATTACCTTAATCATGGTTTCCCTAGCCTTCTAAAAGTTCATCATTCAGTGTATTGTAAGTTGTGTCAGTTTTCAATGTTGCAACTAATTTTGATTAGGTTTCAGTTGTTGACTCTTTATAATAACCAGCTAATTTTTCTTTAGTACTACACCAGAAAGTATACATGACTGTAGTTTTCCTGTGCTTTTCAAGTATTAAACTTGAACTTTCTTTGGAATATCCAGAAGATAAAGCAAAACAAAAAGGCAGGATAAATTGTTTTGTTGAACTGCAGTGTTCGGTTCTGTCAAATCAATTCAAACAGGTTTCACTACTCAAAACCTACCATGCATAAGTACACACACTGCAGTACTTTTGACAACAGGACCTTACTGTGTGTTATAGAGCACACATTAAACAAGGTGGTTTCATATTGTAAGGTTTATAAAGAAGCATTTTGTTTGTTGGTTGGAGGATTATATGATTTAAAACATACAGAATGCTGGTATTTTCAACCGATTAAGAAGGAAAAAGAAATACAATTTATTGTAGCCTCTCAAACAGTGAAACTCAACTTGTTCATGAAATAAAATGAGATTCTTAGGGCCCAGTGTTTGACGCTGATGAACATGACTCCATGGCTATAATTCATTTTGCATCATACCTAGATGTGTTTTGCCTGGTTTGAGCCTTTTAAAAGGACAAGACACCTGCTTCTTCTCAAGCTCATTCCCTGGAGGGTAAGTTTTGAAAAAATCTTTTCATCTTGAATGGTTTCAAAGTGGTGCACTGTGGCAGGAGGAGGCAAACCATGTTCAGTGCTTGGATTTCCCGCAAGGAATGAAATGAAAAATTAGAAGAATTTTCAACTTATTTTTATGGGCAAACAACATTGATCAAAGTTAATACAGCTAAGGTTAGAAGGACTGTGTGAAAGCAGTGAAAATTTCTTTTCAAGTATTTCTCATGACACATACTGAAAGTGCTCATAGCAACTATCACCAGGGAGACCAGTGAAATCCTGAAAAACCCTAAGGTCAGATGTGAGCACCAGGAGACATTCCATCTTGATTAACTGGGCTTTGAACCAAACAATCCTTTTCCCCGCATTTCAGTGGGTTTTTTTAAATAGTTGAAGAACATGGTGCCTTAGAATAAAGTAATTCTTCATTGCTGAAAAAAGTTACACAGTATTACATAAGGCAAGCATGGGGCTGGCACTGTGATATGGAAAACCTTGGAGTAAGCTGTCAGGATACCAAATGGCTGTAAAAATTAGCTGTAATGGATGTAGATAATGCATATTAGGCATGAGTCCACTGTCTAACAGCTTGCAGCTTCTTTACTTCTGTAATGTATAATGGCCACCTTCTGGAGGCACTGACTTTAAAAACACACAAACAAACAAAAATCAAAATCCTAAACCAAAAGAAAGAAACAAAAAAAACCAAAACAAAACCCAAAAACCACCCAAACAAAAAAAACTTAATGGAAAATTTTAAGTAACGCTAGCGAATTTCTGGTTTGGGTACCATGAGTTGTTAAAAGCAAAGCCTGGAAATATGCCAAAGAATGTGTTGTTTGTGTTTGTTTTATTCTTGGCTTACAAATTGGGAGGAGATGTTTTGCAACACTTTCATGAATATTAAGAAAGAAAATATATTAGAAATTCAAAATGTGTAATTGGTAAATCCTAGGACAATTTTTCCATGATCCATGCTGGATCTAATTGCCTTTTTGGTTTGTAAGCACTTAAATAGTGGGTATGGCATTCTCAGTGGTAGTAAATTTGTTTTTATTTTCTTTTGGTGCTTTCTTGAGAGAGAGTGCCTTTGCATCTACTTCTTCATATCTCTTAGTTGCCTTCTTTTTTTTCAAGTTTATATCGCTTTATCCAGGGCTTCGTTCTATTTCATTGCAATATGTCTTAATGTATATTGCTGACTTGAGGTTTATCTGTAACTTCTGCCAATTTTTTACTTGGTTTCTGGGAAATGCGTAATGATGGACGTGACACCCTGGCTCACTCTCCAGCCAGTCACCGTCCTCCATTCATCTGACACATCTTCTGTTTTGTGGCCTTTTTATTGCTGCTTTTTAAACTGAGAGCATTAAATAGGCCAACTGGCATAAAAAGTGGGGATAGCTGTTTTCTGCTATTGATTAACTTACGCATGACCACACTTTTTAATTTGTGTGGATAAACAAAAACGAAGCAGCCGGTCCAGCAGCTCATTTCTTACATAACCTTGCCAAATGAGTCTCTTTGGGCTGCAGCCTGGATCAGTCGGTCTGGCATGTATTGATGAAACTTAGCAGTAGTGGAAAGATGTGGCAGCTGTTAGTGTTGTCACTGGCTGCTAGAGTCTGTGGCCTGATAAGCTCTGTGTGAAACAAATGGCTAGAGAAGTCATTGGGGTTTGTTCTGTGGTGGGAGTATCCTTTACATTCACAAACAAATCAGATCTCACTGTAGTGACTGCCGTATTTAAGTTTCTGCTAAGAGAATCTTTAAGATAGCTTATGCCAATATTGACAAGAGATTGCAGACCATGCTGTTTGAATGCTTAATGCTGATGCATTTCTGCTGCTGCAGGCTTCCTGATGCCCACATAAATGCCCCAACAAGTAGACAGGATTTTGCAGTTTCTGGGGAGCAGTTACCAAGTGGCTCTGCTGGCTGCAGCCCTGCTGAACCCATGGCAGACATGGAACACGAGGCTCCAGTGGGGACATGGTGCTTTGTGCCATGGGGCAGTCTGTCCAGGTGAGGCCAGCCCGAGGCAGGAGCAGCAGTGAGGTTGGCAAGAGGATGGGAGAGGGGGTGAATGTCTGTGTAGGAACAGGTGACAACTAGTGCTGTGTTCCTAGAGGGCTGGGATACATCTGCTTTCCTTGGAAAGGCAGTTATAAGATGAAAACGTAATAGGAAAGCAGAATGCCTTCTTAGAGAATGGACCAGATCAAATGTCTGGGTCTAGTATCACTTCCCCAGTGTCAGGATGAGGTGTAATGCTAGAGATGTTTTTATGCCGTGGTTGCAGGGTTAATACCAAAGGATTTATGTAATTTTCCACTAGATCTCATGCTTATACATCTAAATTATGCAGTTTTGGTATACCATAAAAATCAGTGTTCTACAAGGGATGTCTTAGTTTTAAATTAGCAAACTGTCCCTAATATTTTAAATTTTGCCTTAAAACACTGATATAGGTGCCTTTCAAATGCTGCTGGCACTGTCATAATTGTGTTGTATGACATCCCTGGCTGCCTTTGTGCTGATCTTGGTTTCAGCTTAGGACAGGGCTGAAACTTCTCACTGAAGTTAATAATGCTCTTAAACCTACACACCTTAATTCATGCCTAATAAGCAATTGGGAAATTGTCAAGGAAATAATTGATTTTGTTTTAGAAATCTAGATGTTTTTAATGCTGAGCTTTCATTCCTTGTGAAAGAGTGACCTGATTTGACCTTAATTTTCTATTTATATATTAAAAAAAAAATCTGAATTTTCCATGCCTTCTATGTCATTTGCAGAACTTTGGGGCTTGGCTGATAGGAATGGATTGTTTGGTTTGCCCTGGGCATTCATAGTGGAACTGCAAAACACAAAAGTAGGAAATAGCTTTTCATGAGACTTCTATAAATGCCATTAATATGCCTTTTACAGTGATACCCCTGCCCAGTCTAAACAAATGAGTAGCATGGCATTTGCTGAGAAATACTTCTTATACCATTTAGTATTTTAGCTATATAGCAAAATGCTCATGAAAAGAATGCAGAGTTGCATAAGAATATGTTGGTTGCTCTCAATAATGGGAGGAAATGCTTGTGACTTAATAGACATATTTTATTTTACCAGTAGTGATGGTGAAAGCATGTTCTGAGAGATGACAGTCTTCTCATCCAACAGAGGAAAATAAACCTTTCATTTCACTAACATCCTTGTAGGACATCAATTTACTTGGCAGGGTTGTGAGAATCAGGGAATCTCAAGATGAAAAGAACTGGGTTGGATGGTTAATTCTGCCTTTTAAGTATTTGATTCTTTTCTGCCTTGATTCTTAATGGGGAGAACATGGTAATTCTGCAGTTAAAAAGTACTGGGCTGTCAGTGTCACCTTATTGATTAATTTATAAACATTACAAATTACTTTACTGAATTAATTGCATAGATTATTTATATGTTCCCAGTTCTGATGGCAACAGGGATACTTATGACTTTGGAAGATTGCTTTTGTTTGGATTTACAAGCTGTAGCTCAGGCATTCTTCTTCACGTTGGTTTACACAGAAGTCTTGATAGTTAGTTCACCTCCACACTTATTTATAGCAGACTTCATTCTGGTTGTACGCTCATTTTTCTGCCTTCAAATGGTGCTGCTATGTTTCAGTGACTGCCACAAAACACACATCCTGAAAAATCTTGATTGCTGGGTGGGCAGCAGCCTGCCTCTGCCTTTCTGGCATCTGCAGTTGTGCTCTGTCTGAGCAAGAGATCTTGAATCCTCTCCATCTCCAGAAGGAAGCTTGAAACTCTCCCACTCTTAGGCGGGACCCCAAGTTTCAGTCCTCCAATGATAGGTTGTGGTTTCCTCACCAAGCTTAATTTATTCCCTAGACAGTGTAATTTTGGTCTTTTTGGAGCAAAAACACTCTGGATTTAGAACAAAACCTATACTATGTAAGCTTTGGCTCTGAAAACAGTAAAATGGTTTAAATGCAGTGCATGTTTGCTAAAGGTTTAGCCAGCACTGGATGATCTCAGATCCCTCTTTGGAGCTTCCCGCTTTGCTAAATTTTTTGGAGTGCTGGCACTTAGGAACCTCTGGCAGCCCCTCCACTCTTTGCAGCCATGCCTTGTTTATCCTGTCAGGTAAGCCTTTGGTCTGCTTGTGCCAGCTCGTGTAAGACAACATTGCACCTAATTGGAGATAAAGAAAATTAATTCCTTGAGACTAACAGCTTGGCCCATTGTATTTCCATGTTTGCTCTTCCCACAGCCCCACTGAATTTCAGGTTTAAGGCATACAGTAACTGCTCTATTAGACAATGCTGAGTTAGGGAGTCTCAACAACTGGCTTAGGTGCAGTGCTTTATCTATTTTTTTGCATAGCAGCCTTCTTATTATTCATAACTTTATTGTGTATCATTTCTGTTTCACAGCTTTTATTATCCATCTTTTGAATTATGGCTGATATATTCATGTTTGTTACTCCAGGGGCAGAATATGATCCTAATATGGAATTTCTATTAACTGTGCTGGACTCAAACAACACAATGTGTTTTTAACTACTTCGCAGAATTTGTGATACTTCTGTCTTTGTAGAAACAGACTGATCTCTGCATCTGCTGGGATTTTTTGAGACCTATGTCTATGGATAAACTGCTTTCATCATCTCCAATAAAATAGGCATTAATAACCATTGAAAGGAGCCATTCATAACAAAAGCTTAAACATTTGCAGCTAGAACAGAACATGACAAAATCACAATGAGATGCATGATATGCTAATGTTAAGTAGGGAAGAATTTAATGAGGCACTTGACCACTTTGGGTTAAACTTTTGGTGACTCCAAAATGACAAATGACTCATTAGTGAGCTACAATTAAAAAAAAAATTAAAAAGGTGGAGAAGGAGTAGAAGAGTGGGTTGGCAAGCTGACTATGCAAGGGGGAAAGACCCTGAAGAGATCATACCTTGCAAGAGTTAGTAGAGCACTCACCAAGGTAAGACCTCAGTGTCATTTTGCCATGGCTGGCGCTTGTGGTTTAATCTGTTGTAGCAGGTCTCTGCAGATCTGGATTTCTTTCTCAGCTCAGCTGAATGGTTTGAACAATGTGAAGTAGGGATGGTACTTTCTTTGTGATTCTGCTGATGGTAAACTTTGGGAGAATGTTGTGTGTTACTCTGTGTTTGCACATCATTTAGCACATTGGGCTTTCTTCTCAGCTGGGGTTTCTGGGAGTTTTTATGCTTATCAAGGAATAAAATATTTTTATCTACTTCATTTATTAAGCCATGCACATCTTCAAAAAATGAAGATGACAGCTAAGTTGTCTTGTGCCATGGAAACAAACTTAATACACTTAGCTTTTGTATTTAAATATACACTTGGTACTGAAGAACGTTAGCTGTGAATGAAAATATCCCACCAAATCTTTTACACTCAAAACCTGCTTTGAAAGAGAAAGGGTTTTAGTCCTCTAATGTGGAAAGAATTAGGCTATTTAGTGATATTCATGAGTCTCATTGAAAAAATAGCATCAAGATGCTGTCAGTATTGGTGCACTCCCAGAGTATTCACGTAGAAGATGTTCTTTGCAGGGGACACTGACTAATCAGGTGAGCTATGGTTTTTTCCAGTGACAGAACTAGGTAAAACCTTTTAATTACAGAGTGCAGTAGAAGTCTTCCAGGGGATTAGGGTGAAATCAAACTTCTCTTGTATCAACATTCTCTAGAGAAAGCCTCTTGCTGATTTACATCAAGAAACCTCAGTTCTTTCTTTATATAATAATAGGATATCAAGCTGGTGTGTTGTAAAATGCAGCAGTCATGTGTCTTCTTTATGAGATCACTATGGTATATTCTCTTCTACCTATTTTTTCAGAGTCATACTAGGAGCATAGTGCAGGTTGGATTAGCTGCTCTGATGAAAGCAACCAGCTCATCTCCATCATGTTACAGAAATAAAGACAGTCCTGGTTTACAATTGCCATTTGTAGAATCACAGAATATCCTGAATTGGAAGGAACCCAAGATTCCACACACGGCAACCTAAAAGTTAAACCATATATTGTAAGTGCATTGTCCAAATGCTTCTTGACCCTGACAGGCTTGGGGTCATGACTGTTTCCTTGGAGAGCTTTTTAAAGTGCTTGATCACCCTCTGAGTGCAGAACTTGTCCCTAATACCCAACCTGAACATCCTCTAATGTCCTGATGATATGGAAGGGAAAGGAACCACGCCTCAGGAAAGAAGGCGAAGAGGAACACATTTCCATGAAAACTGCTCATAACTGCAAGACACTCAGGAAAAATAGTCACTGGGAGGCAGCTACACAAATTCCTCTATTGGCAATAGGCTATTTATGCCCAAACTCCCTCCTGGAGCTCTCCAGCCTTCAACAGGAAGGAATTAGGATTTAATGGCAGAAGCATATACATGTGCTCAGAGTCATGTGTGCCCTTTAACTCCAGTGGTCACAGGGAATGACCATAAATGAATGGCAGATACATGAATGACCAAGCTTCATTTAAGGTGGAGACCAGCAGTTCCACCCTTTCCCCCTATTAAAGGCTGTGTGGCCTACCACAACATTAGAATTGGGAACTACTGTGCTGTTCCCTAACACAATACTTGGAACTTCTGTGACAGGCTTCATGATTCTGCAGTTATAGCTGAACCTTTTGAAATATGGTGTTTCCTGTAGAAAATCAGTTCCTAGCTGGTAAAAATCATTGAGAGATACAGAAGCTATTTGAGTCTCTTCCTTCTTCCAGTTTTAATGTCTGACTGTATTTAGCAGTTGTCCCTGAGGTACCTGTGGCTGTGCTGCTTCCTCATACGTGAGGTAATAACTTGGATTTGTTGACAGTGAATGTTCAGGTGTGAAGTGTATTCTGTCTTTAGCAAGTTCCAAAGAGCATATTGTTGGTTGATAGTAACTGATGTGTTCACATCTATGATTCTCAATCTCCTTTCTTGTCACTTTTTGCCTAGGAAAAAGAAAGGTATTGACAATTGTAGAATTGATGGCCAGAGGCAAGACCTAGTTCTGGGTGTTACTAGACCTTACGAAGTTGAACTTGTTTCTCTACCAGGTGTGAAGGTGAAGAACCACAAGTGACACTTATATCCTTCAGCAAAGGTGTTAGTAGAACTTGCTTTGGTTTCATTGATGAAAAATTGGATCTTAGTGAATCGTAGTCTCTTCATTTTTACATGTTTGTCTTGGCATTAATTTTCATTATTTTCTAAACCTAAATTTTTAAAAAATAATTCAGAGCTGTTTGGAAAACCCAAACATCAAAACATAATGAGAACTTATAACTTGTAACCATCTTTGAAATGTTGAAAGAATCGTGCATTGGATTTGTATTGGACTGTCAGTGGTGCCTTTTGCAAGACCTGTTGTGTCTCTAAATTGCTTGTCTTGGATCTTAAATGTGTTTCTGCGTACGTGAAAGCTGAGATGCTTAGGTGATCTCTTGTGAGATTAACTAAATCCCAGCACATGAAAAAATTTCCTCTTCCTAAAGGTAAACTTTCAACAAAAGAAACCATTACCATTTTAATTTTTCTGGGTAGAAAAAATATTTTTTATGTAGTCTGTTTTTTTAATACAAGAATGTCAACATAGTGCTGCCAGGGACACTTGAAAGTCTGTCTCTTTGCTTGCATTGCATCATGCTGACACATAGCTCTGTTAAAACCCAGATATTTCTGTTTGCAGTCTGGAGCCCCTTCTTCTTGAACTGGATTTGGGGAGCATGGCCTTCTCCTTTTTGTGAGGGTCATTCTTTCCAGAGTCATTGACCGACTGAAGAGCGAGCGCATGTTTCACTGGAAGTGCCTGTAGCCCCCCTGTGCCAGCATAACTGTGTTATTCATGTTGGAAATATGTCTCTTCACAGGGTCATGGCTGCAGAAGAAATTTTTATCTTGTGTGTGAAAGTTTTTGTTGTGGTAACTGTTAGTGGGATTTGATGACAATACTGCTATGAGCATCAATAATAAATTATGGTTTAAAAAGTGGGCATCACTTATGCATTGAAGTTCATGCTTGCTTTTCTGACTTCCTCAATACAATGGAATTCTACAAACAATTATGCTGCCTTAGTAAGAAGCTCTCTTAAAATTTGATGTTCTTAAATATGCACAGCTACCCATCAGCATTCCCATTTGCCTCTCTTCAACCCAGTTCCCATTTTCTTCCTAAAAGCTTCAGATGATGATTTGTTTGCTCTCAGCATAAAAGGAACTTCCATGTTTGTATTCCTTTATCCTTCAGGTTTTTATCCTGTTTCCCCAAGTAAAGATGTACCACAAGATCCTGCTGTGTCTGTCTGTTTGGCTGCCTGCCCTCCTCTCACAAGCACCTTTTCAGCTGGAGGCAGATCTCAGCCACACAGGTCAGAGGGTCAGCAGTCTGAGAGACAGGATGCCCCTGAGAGCCTTTGCAATATGCATAGCTGTCTGTAGAAAGGAGGGTTTATTCCTGTTTCAGCTGAGAGCTGTACTAATTAGCTCATCTTTCATTAGCTATCAGGAGACAGAAGCAAACAGGTTACATCATTTCTGCTTTTATTTTTCCCTTTCCTCTGCCCTTGCCTATACTTTTTGCCATTTGTTTCCCCTTTCTGAACAATGCCACTCTCTTGGGAGATCCTGTTGTTTGTCATCCTGTTATTTTGACCAATATTTTGTCTTTGCTCCACAGCTGCTTATCTTTTGAACTTTGCTTGCCTTAAAATTACTGAAGATGCTGCAGGGAAACCAGTTGGGAGTCAGAAAAGTCATTGAAGCTGTGAGGTCTGTCAGGAAACAGGAAATCCAGGTTGTACTGTGGGGGTTCTCTGCTGCAAGGCTGCTGCCAGTGGAAAGTCTAATCCTGCCATCCTTTACTCAAGTAACTAATCTTAGTTTGTATGTTCAGGCTCTCGGAAGCCAGCAGAAGCTACCTGTGTTTGTAAAGATTGCTGGACCAAGTCCTTATTTTGAGAGAAAGATAAATTGTTTCTTGCCTTTGAAACTGCTGCCAGCAGAAGCAGATTGCACACACGGAGAAAAAAGTTGTACTTTGGGGAGCTAATCGGTTCAATGTTCAACACATGGCTAAGTGGTAAACTTTAAGCAGATTATGTTTCACTGAATTGTTTTCCCTGCTTGGGTTTTTTTTTAATGTCAAATATATCACAATGTAATTTATGAAGACATGCCTTTGAGTAGAACCACAAACACTTTATAGGGACACTTGCTTCAGACAACATATGGCAAATCCTATGAATTATGCACAGCCAACATACGGAGAATGGAGACAGCCTAAGGAAATGATTAGACCTGTTACCGCAGCAGTGACTGTACATTATTTTCACTTGACTGGGAAAAATGGAGTTTTATTCCAGGTTGGGTCTGAGATTGTTACTGCCAGGTGCAATATATTAACATGCATATGAATATTTAATGGTTTCTAGGAAATGTGGTAGCACAGTTCTCTTCTTTGCTACACCATGTTCTGCTGTAGTTGCTACAGTCTTGTTGCAAGAGTAGCAGCATGAAAATAGATCTCAATTTTTGTAAGTGTATTATTGTAAAACGTAAGTTACATACCAGCAAACATCCCATGCCAGATGGATGCCTTTCACCAAGTTTGCATTTACCAATTCCTGCTTTTCTTGTTCTGAAGAGTAGATTTTATATTTTTACACTCAGGTTAATTGCATTGTTCCACCAACAGGATTTTTTAAGAGCGTGTGGAAATGCTATTGGTAAAATGCTGATAATGCAGAGTTTGGATTCTTCTGGGGTGAAAGGCCCAAAGGTTTTTAATTTGAATTCTGGCTCTGCTTTGGAGGGTTGTCAGAGGTCTTCCATAGCATCTACTTCCTGGAAAAAACACCTAAATTGCCTTGTCACACTACAGCCTAGCCCACAGTGCCTCACTGAAATTCCACGGGTGACCAGGTACCCAGGACATTTGGCCCAGCTGTAGAAGTCAGTACTGGGTGGCCTTGCTGCCCCAAAAATTTCTATTACAGTTGAAAAGAAGTCTGGAGGTGACATTTTAAGTTTAGATAGTTCCAGTTTGCATTATAGAAATGAACACCTTCTGAAGCTTCATCTGTGTGATTTAAGTATTTGAAAACCAAAGAAACCGAATTCATAGAAAAAAATTACCTTCTTTTGCACCTCAGGGTTTCCAGCCAGACCTGCTGTACACTAGGAAGCTGACAGAAGTTTAAGCACCAGACTGCTGCTCTCAAGCCTATCTGGAAAGCACTTGTGCCATCCATTATCATCTCTTTTCTGATAGTGTTAGCCATTTAATTCTTCCCAGATGAGTGATACTTACTTGAGTTTTCTTCAGGCTCTTAATTAGGTATGTTTCCATCCCACTTTCTCCTAGCTGGCCTCCTAGGAAGTGCTGTATGATGATAATGAGCTAAATCAGAATCCGTACTCCATGTTAACAGTCTTATGTATTTTGCTTTCAGCACTCTATATAGTAGGTATATGAACATATGTTGGTTAAAGATAATAAAGCACCTCCTTTTTTACACTGTAAATCCATAAAACTCATATGATTCCATATCCAATGTAAGCATAAATATCAAAACATACTGATAATGCTTTCTGGCTTTACTTTTCCTGAAGATATGCGTCAGGGCACAATAGCTTTCACTATGGAGAATTCACTAATGCTTCACAACATGTGTATGCAAAAAAATTATGGAAAAGCTCTTCTGTGGAGGAGGAAGGGTAAAGGGTAAGAAGTGCCCCAGTCAAATGATTAACAACATCATTAGTTTCAGAAGAGCAAATTTATAGGTAAATCTTCATGTCTTTGTGTGTGGGCCATATGGGAAAAGGTATTTATCTGATTGATTCTCTTTTTGAAAATTCAGGTCAACTTCCTTTATGAGGAATTGAAGTGAATGTGACTCTTCTCTATTTGAAATTATCAAGATTTAGAGCAGTGCTACCTTTCTCTGTCTAGGTTTATGTTAAGGCATTTGTGCCCATTATGATGTGCAAAACTAATAGACTTGGATTTCATGTCCAGCTGTAGATGATATAAGTCTTAAAAGATGTTGAATTTATACAGTGTGGTACCTCTAAAGATTGAGATCCTAGTTTTACTACAAGTCTGGATGTTTTCAGAGTTTTTTTTACAAATCTGGGATCCTGGATGGTTTTGCTTTCTTGTTCATCATATCAACATCTGTAGAAATGAGTATCTGCACTACAGGAATATCAGGCCGTTCTCCCTTTTGGTGTATTAAACAAAATCGGTGTACTGTCAAAATTCAACATAATATTTAAAAGATCTAAAATAGGAATAGAATATCTTGATAGTGTCTTTTTAAAAGGTCTGACTGAATCAGTCTTCTCCTGTGCTATGTTCAGTGAGATTAAAGTTTTCGAAGAGAAAATTTATCTCAATGTCTTTTTAACCACCTTTGCTTTTGTCTGTTGCTCTGATGCTTCTGCTTAGCTTTGACTCACCTTAGTTCTGGATCTCTCTGATCACAGATCAGAGTTTCTAAAATGGAATTGTGCTTTTATGGTAATATTTCATATTAAATACCCTGATTGTTGTAAAAAATACATATACATATTTTAGGATATAAAAATTCAATGGACTTGGAAGTAAGTGAACAGAAAGCTTATTTGTACAATGGTACAATGACCTAGGAGTTAACCCTGCAGCTTTGCTGCCTGCTACAGTGCAAGTCACCAGACAGGCTTGTAATCACAAAAATGGCCTTTTATTTTTGAAGGAAATATGCTTTTCCTCTGTGAGAGGCAATGAGAATAGCACCCTAGATTTTAGAGGCACTTATTTATTGAGAGTCACAGAGGGCTTTATTTCTGTGAGTCTGAGGATCTGAACTTCAACTTAAGGGTTTTCCGCAATACTTTCTCCACTCTGAAAAATGCAATCACCTTACTGAGTTTCAGGAGGACAGTTTGTCTTTAACTACTGCTTTTCATCTCACACATATATGCCCCAAATCTTTCCCAGATCAGACAGCAGTTTTCAGACAGGAAGCAGAAATTGCTAAGGCAACTTCTAACTGTTCAAAAGTGTCATTTAAATTTCTAGTTAGAATTTTAGACTTGCAGCCAAGATAATACAGAATAGCTAAAACTTCACTTTAGAGCTTTCAAAGATGAGTAAAGTTGCAAATGAGTAAATCATATTGTACATGTAGATGGGTTGAAATACTGCCTCATAGTTTACTTCAGATATTTTTACACGATTGGTGTCTAGTTAAGTCCTTCCTGCCTGCCTCTTTGCATCTTTTTTTTTCTATATTTGCCATTTGTAATGGAACCTCTTGCACTCTTCTCAACAGTAGCACTTATTTCTTCCTGTAGCCCCAGCTGCTGGAAGTAGATGTAGAGAGCTGTAGGGTTCTCCTGCTTGTGAACTTGGACAATAAATTGCCAGGGACTAACACAGATGTTTGGTTTGCGCACTGAAGGCAGCATTGCACACAATTTCCTCTCTTTATCCTACAGATGTCTGCATATTTGAATTGTAGAAATGGGCTTCTTGACACCCAGAATAAAATGTTTTCCTTAAGGAGCAGCAGGAATTATTAGTATGCAGACTCATAGCAGAGTTTTTAAATTAGATGTTTCAAAAGTACTACTAGTATGCGGGTAAACATGTCTCCTGTTTTCTGTCTAATCAAATTGTTTACTCCTCCTGGATTTCTTTTGCCATCAAAGCCAGGCATTGTGTCTTTCAGTATGCTATGGGGTCAAGCCTATAGAAGAAGGAGCTGGTTTGGATGTCAGAACCGCTCTCACAGCTTGTTATGTTGCTACTCAGTCATTTCTTAAGTGCTATGCCCTTTATTCCTCTGGTGGGACCTCAGACAAGTCCTCCTCCCCTGCCTGCCTTAGTTCCCCCGGCACTACACCAGCATACCAGTGGCTGCCTCACTTCATACAGTACTTTCTTAAAGACAGTGTAGAAGTTCACTGTGGTATTAATTCTATGTGTTTTAAGAGCAGGCGAGCACCTGTAGCTTGGAGGCAGTTGTTAACCACAGGAGACTAGAAGAGAGTCCTGATGGTGTGTTAACCATGGGAGACTAGAAGAGAGTCCTGATGGTGGGGAACAGCATCAGGAAGGGGGGTTGATTGTGAACTCTGACAGTGAGATGTACCATAATCTCTGTAACCCTTAGGTCCCTTGTGCCTGACTTCCTTAAGGTCAGCAGGAAAAAAAAAGATACTCTGATCATCTCAACATCTTTTCTTCCCTACTGCAGTGTGTTTGGAGTGACAAAACTACTTTTTCTTCCGCAGTATATGATGGCAACAGGAGGAGAGATATCCTGCCATCTTTTTCACTCCCTGGCAGCAGACAGCCAGGATGAGATGAGTTATGTCTAAGCCTTCTCCCCAGTTCTCACCATGCACAGTAGCCTGAGAAAAGCCAAGGAGGAAAAAATGAGAGGGAGGGTAAGGGACTGAAAAGTGAGCTTCCAAGATAGACAACTGTGTCTTTGTAGCACGAAAAGGAGAGGACATGAGAGCTAGGAAGAATAACGCTGAGATAGAATTGGCAGTGTAACACCGCCTGGCACTTGGCTGTTTGGAATATGGTGGATCTGAGCTGGAGGTTATTACATGCTCCACTTTGATGACCAGCAGCCAGTGTGAGGTCATGACAGTCACCTGGAAACAACAGCAGTGAATCCTTGAGGATCAAAAGATTAGAGGGTGAAATGCTTTTTGGTCTCTTGGCTTTTGATCTCTGTGCATTTCACTCCTAGTTCGTTTTCTCTTTTCATTTACACCATTGATTCCCCTGGAGTTTTTGGTCTTTTGTTGGGGAGTATGTTTTTAACATGTCAACAAAACCTTCCAAAACCCATAAAGTTAAAGTCACAGGGTGATTCTCTCTGATGGCTTGGAGATTGACTGAGTTGAATTTGGTGGTGTTTCTTTAAGATTGAAAATGGTGGAGGAAATCAAGCCAGGTCAGCTGAGCTCTGCGGAGAGGCAGTTCTGGGAAGATTATCACCCCATTAGAGAGACTCATCCTACTATAGTTATGAGCTTGTCATTACTGTGGTTTTCTAGCTATCATCTTGCACCTGGAAAGCATTAACACGGGATTCAGTTCCTTGTAGAATCCCTTCAAATGTATTTGTTTGTGGAAGTAACTTATCTGTTGCATTTGATGTGACATATTAATTATAATTCCTTTCTCCTGAGACAGCTCCTTGTTTTGTCCTCATGAATGCTTTTTTTGCCACAATGATTCCTTTCTGATATATTTGTTTTGTAGATTTAAGTCCCTTTGAACAAAGGGGATATTTGGTTTTGTTCTTTATTTAATTGCCATAATTACACTCTTTCCTGAATAGTATGTTTGTAGGCATTCATAACTTCTCTGTTAGCATTCCAACATCAGCTAAGTGCCTCTGATCCATAGTAAGTGCTGGCTATCATCTTCCATGGAGCTCTTAAGTAGTTGCCTTAGAACGTCAGATATATTGCATTCTATCCCTAACAGAAGAAAAAAAAACTAGTTGGAAAGACCAGTAGCAATAATGGAAGTGTTGCTGTAGTCAAAAAAGGTATCCCACTGGTACAGGAAAGATTGTCCCAAGTCAGTCTGATCTGGTGCCCAGCAAGGAGGCATGTTTCTACTTCTTCAGAAAACAGCAGTATGTGTTCCTGTCTAGCATATCTCTAGTAGCCAGATGGTGGCCTGGCCAAGCTCCTGCTTGACAAATCCATCCGTTTCAGGCATTGATGCATGGGCTAATGTCATATCCAACCTTTCACTGAAGGGAGAAGCCCCAAGCAATGCCATGGATCGGTGTCCTGCTCCTCCCTGGGACTAGCTGTTTCAGAGAGCCAGTGCATGTCACCAGAGTCTTTTTTCCTTCTCCATAAAAATAACCAGATCTGCAGGATAACGTATTTCCTTTTCCTCACAGTGAATAACATCCTGACACCTCCATGCCTCAGGCTTAGTGCACATATGAAGAAGCAATTATATGACAGACAGTTTCCTCCCCAGCTTTCTCCATTATTAAATCACTTCACATTCCCATGTCCTCTCAGCACTGGCTGATCTGCCTCTTGTCAGAGATGTCCCAAGACCTCAGGAATAGCAACCTGCACAAAGATGGTGGACGAGGTATTCACTCTGGGAGTTGTACCTGCTGTGAATTCCCTGCAGGAGGATTTCTTTTGTGGTTGGCTGCATGAGGAATATGAGGTTCCTGAACTAGGTACTCCTCTATCTTAGTTACTTAATATGGGCACTTGCCTTTCAGAGGCATAGAATCCTGTAGGTTGGTGCTCTATACCACTGCAAATCCAATAGTGAGGTGGATGTGTTAAACCATGGTCTGATCCGCAAAACCAAAAGGAAATTCTTCCACAGGAAATGTGGTGAAATGTGTGCTTTTTCCTGCTGCAGGCTTTAGGCAAGAGAGTCATTTATCAAGGAAGAAGGTGTATCGTCCTTCTTTTTAATGCTTTACGTGCATTTTCACTCAAGTGCTTGACAGTATCCACTGTACTTTATGGCTGACAGTAATAGAAATTGCCCCTGTGCTGTAGGATTTGGACTGGAAGACAGCGAGCCCTTGGCATTAATGCCATTATTCTTGCCAAGGCATCAGTGTGTCACTTCTAGGGAACTGTATCCTTGCAAGTATTTCACCGGGGTGTCTTAATGCACAGCTGACAGATAATACAGTGCCTGGGGATTGTGAGAAACAGCAGAGCACGTAATCAGATGACAGTGTGTCATGCAGGGCGAACAGGACTTTTCTTACTGTTTTTTTCCTTTCATGTGTGACCATATACCTGACTAAGTTAAGTGCATTTTCATTTATATGCCCCTGTGCCTGATTGCAGTTGTTCTTTCTGCCCCTCCCTGCCTCCTGGTATGGAGAGGCTGCTGGTTCCTGTGTGAGGTGCTGGAGAGCTGTGGTATAGTGTGAAAAGTGGATTGTATGGAAGCTAATGGTTTAGAGTCATTCAATCCTTTTTGGAAAGGGGGTGGTTTCTCAGTTTTCCCTCCCTCAGTAATGGAGGGAGTAGCAGCCCTCCCAGGAAGGAGACTGGAGTGCATGGCACTTGGCTGCTGCTTTGAGTCAGTGGCTGAAAGAGAAACAGGGTGGAAGATGAACTCTCCTAGGCCAGAGTGGTAATGTAACCCTGTTATAAGGGAACCTGCATGGGTGGAAAACAATCCTTAGCCACAATTCCCTCACCTGGTTTTTTAGGGGTTTTTTGTTTGGGTTTTTGTTTGTGTGTTTGTGTTTTTGTTTTGTTTTCTTGGTTTTGTTTTGTGTTTTTTGTGGGTTTGTTTCTTTTTTCTGGTTGGATTCAGGCCTTGGTCTGACATATCATGCAGCCTCATGTATCTTATCTCTGGAGGGTCTAGAAGGGAAGAGGAGGGGGTGAGCAACCGGGGAGAGGAAGGAAGGTAGGACCATATATTTCCTTAACAGCCTGAAGTTAATCAGCTAAGAGAGATCAGCCAAAGCTTCAGTCCATCTGCACTTTAGGTCCCATGACTACTGTGGTTTGCAATAGCCTTCTTAGTCCCCATCATATGTTACTTTCCTACTCTCAGAGCGGCAGTGGTGTAGTTGCAGTGAGAGCTGATATGAGGGATAATCTTTTTTACCTTGTTAATTTTTAGCAAGATCAACACCCTAAGCACGCATAACACATGTTAGCACAGATGCGCTGCTCTCGATCCAGCTTAGGTCAGCTTAAGTTGCACCTCTGCAATGTGCAAAGTGCAGTCAGATGGAGACTGTTCCACAGCAAGTGCAGAGATAGGCAGTAAGGTTTCTGCTCTCTCATAACACCAAATTGGCTATAATATTAATTACAATTCTGATTTTGATAGTGCGTGCAGTAAATAGGGTGCCCGCTGGGTTTTTGTTCTGCTGCATTTCCTTTTTCCCTCAAAGAACCGCATAGATCTTGCTTCCAGAACAAAAAGGTGCGCTCGTGTCCCCCTGCATGGCTTCATCTGAATATCAGAGCTTGGGTTTGCCTCCATGCTGTTGTCTGAGGTCAGCTGGATTTTAGGCAGTGAGAAGTGGCCCATGACAGAAAAGCCATGGCCAAATAGAGTCCTGTCATACTGGAAGGTTCTGCTTTTATTCACAGCAACCAATCTTAGACAGTTTCATATTGAGATAATACTCCTTCATTTAAAAGTGCTTCTAAAAAAAGTACTTTAGATCCTCTGTAATGACTAAGCTTTTTACTGGAATGTTACTTACTAAAATACACACTAAAATTCTCTTCTAAGGTAGCTTAAAAAATTTATGGTACAAAAACATTTTTGGTGAATAGGTTACGGGACCTTATTGAAGTCCCTCACAGAAGAAGGTAGAACATCTTAGATCACATGAAAATCTAGCAAAAACTGAGAATAAAATCCCTATTCCCCAGGTGTTATGTTTGTTATGTCTTCACCCTCACCCAGGCAGCTCTTGTCTTTGCTGCATTAGTTCTGGCATGGGATACTCAATGCCACACAAAACCCACATTGTTCCTTTATATGCAGCATTTGTCAAACCGAGGTTTGAGATTTGGATGGACATGCTTGATAGAAATGTCACCATTCTGTGCTGCACAAGAATGAGCACAACTGCACATCCATATATTTGATCAATACTGCTGCTGTTGTGAGCTGTAAATGGCTTTCTAGACCAGACCTTAACAATGGATGTGTCGTATTGAAAATGGTGCAGTCATTCTGTATTTTTATGCAGAAAAGGTACAGTTTTCTGAGCTGACCCAGGCTTTGCTATATTTCTTCTAAAGTAGCACACCTGTATTGAGATGTTTGTCTACAGTCTTTAATAAGGAATGTTATTAATGTCACAAAATCTTGCTCTGTGTTTGTACGAAAGGGTTTTTCAATCTTTCAGTTCAAAGTCTTATTTATTCATCAGAGCAGATCCTTCGTCATCTCATGCTCATCCGAATGTTTCCCATGTAATCTGCCTGCAATGGAGCAAATGATTCTGCTCCTCCAAATTTATTTTTTTAAAACCCCAAAAACATATGGGGAATACAGAGGGAGCATATGCCTGCAAAGTAAAACATCCTGGTAAATAGAGAGGAGCATCCTCAAACCACGGTGTTGTACATGGCTGTCTGGTGTCTGTATAAAAAGGTACGGGAAGGATTTTGTTTCGCCCCCAAACAATTAAGGTTCTTGCTATCCCTCCCTCCCTGCATTCAGAGAACATCAGCAGAGGCTCTTGAACAACAGCAGCATTTATCAGGATGTCCATATAGGGCAGTGGGAATACAGTGAAGGCATCCAAAAACCCATTTTTGAAAGGAGACCTGAAGCTGTTAGGGAGGTAATTTTGGATTCATTTGCTTGGGGGCACCATCCTGAAGTCACCCATGCACAGAGGAATCCAGAGGAGGAATGCAGGTGGTGGTGAATCCAGCCCAGATCAGAGGCAGATATATTTGGCGCTACAGGAGTAGTGACTGGCCAGACAGTGTGTTCTCTTGCATAGCTAATGAGTGCAGGTTTCTAATAAGACCAAGTGTCTGAGACACCACGCTGAGCTGATGGAGTGTGCACTCTCTGGCAGCACAAGGAGCAAGGATGGCACTTTCTCTTATTATATGTCAGTGAACAAAAGCATAGGTCTGAAAGTGCAAATTGGAGGAAGTCTGGTGCTCAAGAGAATGCTGGCGGTCTTGTCAAGTATTCTCCTGCCAGATGCAGTCTCTGTAAGGCTGGTTATTCTCCTGGATCCACTATTGTGAACTCACTGAAAACTTTTATTTCTTGCCTTAAATTCCCTTTGGCAGCAGTTGTTTAGATCTTTTTACTTGGAGATTTAAATGATAAAATTTCTGTCTAAATCAAACCGACTAATGGTATATTAAAAAAAATAGTCAAAATTTCCTTAGTACAGGAAATGGCAAGGCTTGGAACTTTTGTTTGTGTCTTAATTACAAGCTTTTTATAAATTAGAAGACTGAAACTTTGCAGAGGAGGGAAGTTTTTAATTAAAATCATTAGATGTTTTAGAACTGGAATATGTTTCTTCTCCTTTGTTAAATCAGAATGCTTAAGGGCTTTCCTGAGTTGATTTTTTTATTTTAAATCACCTCTGCTTGCACAGTGCTTACATCCTCATTGGTAAAGATATGCTTTGAAAGTATCTCTCCTTTTCCTGCACAGCGCTGGTGGATCTGCAGCACTGGCAATGGTACTTCCTGCAGGAGTGAGTGCACGATATGCTCAGGAGAGGCAGACTTTCCAGCTTGGTGTTCCCAGTAAAACACCTGAGGGATGGAGGCAGGTCAAGCTGAGTGACACCCTTGATTCAGGATGGCAATGAGGAGGTGCTTTGAGAGGAAGGATCTTTTTGAAAGTTTTAAGTGTCTTATGCTGAAATGGAGCTCTGGTGCATTTCTATCAAAATGCAGGGTTTATGTCTAACCTTAGTGATGATTCAAGAAACAGCTAATTATTCAGCATAGTTAAAATGTTGCAGATGTGCTTCTGGCTGAAAGGATATGAGATAGGTCTTCAGTTACCATCTAATCAGGTTGCCTCCCTCGGAGACTACACTAATTCTGGGTGGCTTTTCCGCCCACTCTGAGGAGCTCAAGCAGCTTGTTCGGCTTGAGTATAAACTGCTTGTAGGTCTGCTGGAAAACTTTTTCCTAGCAAGCTGGCTCACAAACAGCCTTTTCTATTCAGGCTATTGGCTCTTCTGATCTCCTTAGAGAATGCCATATACATGTGTGGCTAGAGGACTTTCTCTGTGGAAAGCAGGAAAAACTTGCTTGGCTCCTTGAGAGAAGGCGGCTGAGCTCAGCAGCGTGGCTGGGTACCATGTGCAGTGATCTTCCAGACCAAGGGGTGCTTTGCCTACTCCTGTTCCTAAAGCAATTTTGTAAATAGAGCTCTAGGGGAGAAAAATAGGTCTAGTTGTAACTCCTTGGTAGATTTCTATATTTGCAAGCAATTTCCACATGATTGACACAGTTTTGGGCAGGATTGTTTGTTCTCCAAGCAAATGCATTTTGTTTGGAGATTGGAAGAGAGGGTTCCTGCTGAGTTTAGCTGAATTCCTCTGGGCGTTGCAATTGTTTTGAGTTTTCTGACAAGCATTTCTTCATGCCTGAAGTTCTTTATTTTCTCAAGTTTTGACCTCATTGGTTAAAGCCAATGCTAATTTGCAATGAAACTGGGTTTTACAGACAGGGGAAGAACCACTACCTGGAACAGTGCATCAGAAAGGCTTAACTTGCAGAATGCTTAAATACTGAGCACTTACTGTCTTTGCTTTCCATTCTAGGTAGAGTTCTTTTTTTCCCTTCTATCAGCATTTTCTTCTTTCAAAGTAGACAAAAGTAAATGTTGCTTAAAGCCCTTTAACAGATGCTTTCTTCTTGCTGGCTATCTTGTTCTTCATTACCTGAAAGTTTGTGTAAACAAGTAAAAATACATCTCCAAGCTTTTTGATGACACCACTTGTTTAGAATTTGTAACTTGCCTTTGGACTCCCCTCATTTGGGCCTTGCTATATGTTGTAAGAGTGTGTTTAGAAATACAGCATGGGACACCAGGATCATACAGTTTGCAGCCCTGTGCGAAGGTGGAATGGAATTTATAGTAATAGTCTTGTACCTTTCTGAGCAATATTTCTGGACATGCCCACAAACTGGTCATGGCACCCGTAGAGTGGGGAGTCACCTGTGGTTTCACCATTAGCATTTGATGTGTGTCTCATTCAGTCTCATCTGAGCTTGGCCCGTGTTCAGCACTGGCCGGGCGTATGGTAAGTTGGACGTAGGAGCTGGGTTATAGATGGCTGTCCTGAGGAAGGTGCAGCTAGCTGTGAAATGACCATTGTTGTATGGAGAAGCCACAGATGAGGTCTTTTAGATAATACCCACCTTGGACAAGAGTAATCTACAATTTTAGACTGAGTCAACTGGGATGACTTGAACTTCATGGAAAGGTAGTCTTCTTTTCTTTGTGATTTTTACATGACAGGATTATGACAGATTATCACCAAAGAGACAAAGCAGTAGATTAGCACTAAGATGAAAACGTCCATCCAGGCAGAGAGGACTGATGCTTCAGTAAGCACTGTCACTGTACTTTGACAGACTAGGTGCAGAAAGGAAGCTGCAGTGACAATGCACGTTTTGCAGAAACTGGAAAAAATAAATGCTTTTCAACTGGTTTATCTGTATTTTTGCGCCCTTTAAGGTTTGTTGATAGATTTTAGATGGAACAGGAATAGATTAATTTGAGGCAAAGGACTGCAGGTAACTTGAGGCAAAGGACTGCAGGTAACTTGAAACTCAAGGTCAGCTGGGTTTAAGTTATCCACTATCTGTTGATAAGCTTAAGTAACTCCAATAGCTTGCCACCGTAGTTTTCTTTTCCAGGAACTGACCTGGTTTCTCCTTATCTCTCTACCTGTCTTTGTTCTATAAATATTTCTGATGAGAATTTCGGTAACTTATTTCATACAGAAGTAGCAATTTGCTTTCCTAGAAGCTGGCATCCTACACTGGCATCTCTCTCTGCTCCCCCTGCCCTTTCCAGGAGATGCTCTCTAGCCCTTTGGTCCCACTGGTGACTTTCTGGCAAAGAGGATAGATTCTTGTCAGCAGTTTGGCCATTACAATCCTGGGTTCATCTGGCCTGAGTAGGTGTGCACTGCCACACTTTATGACTTTTTGGTCTTTACTTAATCATTCTGTTTCAACTCTTTTCTCAGTACTCCTGACTCTAACTCATCCTTTAAAAAAAAAAAAAAAAAGAGTGGCCCTAAGGTAAACATTTGGAAATTTAGCACTGTTGTAAAACCAGTATCAGAAGTATTGAGAATATTCCTGATTAAGGAAACTTAACCCAGGATAAAGCCTCCTTTTGCAAATTGTCGGAAGCCTGTGAGACTCATGTTGCTTGCTGGCATATCTGGTTTGTCCTTCCAACTATCCTTGCTTTTTTCCCCAGTTGGTATCTGTGTTTACAGCATTTATTATTTCAAAAAAAATTCCCTAGTATTTTGCTTATGGTCGAATAACAATCTTACAGGATGGAGATTTCTCCATTGTAGATGTCACATCTTGCACTTCTTCATTAAGTTGTGAGTAGTAATTCACAGAAGGTGAATTACCAAACAATTTTTTTCCCAGAATAAAAAATAACTTTTTTTGCTGGTTACCACTTTGCCACCCAGCTGCTATGGCTCTGATGTGCTTCTCAGAGCTGGAACTTTATGCCTACAAAACATCAAGATTCAATTTCAGTTTAGCCAGGGAAAGGGCCTGGGAGCTACAGCTACTGCCCTGCCCATTGCAATTCTTCTCCTTTACTCATTCCAATGCAGCTTTTGCTACCAGAATGTCTATTTTCAAGTGGAGATGTGCTAAAAACATAGGCAATAATAGTTTTATAGCTTTTTTTTTATAAAGGAATTCTGAACAAAGGATGTGAAGCATTCATCCCTTGGCCATTGAGTGAAGGTGCCCTTAGTGGCGCATCTGTTTCCTACAGCTGTTTTTGGTATCTTTGCTTCCACAGAGCCATCATCAGAGCCCTGCTGGAAGCCCTAATCACCCATATATCTGTTGGAGAGAAACATTTGCAGAATACCCAAAACAGTGAATTAATGCAGATACTGGGTTCTACAAATCATCAACTTTAAATTTTGTTCTTTCTGATATTTCATCTCGTTAAAAAAACAGGAGTGATATTTTCTTTTTTTTTTTTTTAACTTCTAACAGATTGAAGACTGTTTCCAGGTGACCTGGAAATATGCAAATTATTTTAGCCCAGAGTTCATTTACTAGCAGATACTATTCTTCATTTTACTGTTGAGGGAGTAAGCAACAGTTACCTACAGTCCCATGGGATTTTTTTTTTCTATTCCCATTAGCAGGAACCTTGGATGGTGGGGGCTTTTTTCTCCTACTACTGTAATGACTGAAGATAAGTTTAATTAAATGTGGTCCACAATCCAATTTATACTTCCCTGTAGCAGGAAGAGTCTTCTCTGTGACACTGAAGGATTTGTTTTTTCCCAGCTGCTGTTAGTGGAATTTGAGGCTCCATGTAATTGGGTTCAAAACCATCCTTTGAGGTAGGCATTTTATTTTCTCACTTAGGCATTGCACCTTCTACTAAATCAGAGCAGTACATAGACAAATGTATTTGAAGTATGGCAGAATTTATCTAATCTTGTTAGGTGGCATTTAAAAATACCTGTCTGTTACTACTACTCGTATAATAGTTTAATCAACCAGCGTGGTGATTATCTGATTATCTATTTTACATTTATTAGTAATCCCACAGACAGAACAAGTAAGTCCAACATGATAAGAGTTATTGTTTTGTTGAATTAGTAAAAATACAAGTTTTCTGTTCAAAGTTTGGCATACAGAACTTTTTTTTCCATTCCCAAAATGTGATGTCCGGTTTCTTAAATCCTCTATTGAGTCAAATTCAGTATTATTTGCTATGTGACAATGAGACAATACATTGAAATTTACTTTTGGGTAATCCAGTCATTCTCAGAAGACCAGTAATCCCTCACTGGGGCTTTGGTTTTGCAGACTTAGGCCAAGTCTCTACTAAAAAATTATGCAGATCAAGGTCCATCTGGTCTCACAGACATACTCCTCAGCCAGACTTGCACTTTTACAGTTAAATCTGTCCAAGAAGTATGAAGCAGTGGTGACAGAATTTTGTTCAAAGATTGTCTGGGTGGCAGACGCCATCCTTCACTCAGGGCTGAGTGGGTGAGTGAGGAGCTCTGATCCCCCACTGCTACCTCAGTGCAGGGCCATCCCTGGTCAGTGCTGCTGGTGAGCAGGGGGCTCATGGGCAGGGGCTAATGCTCTGTCCAGAAGTGACCCTTCACCCAAAGCAGGCTCTGCAGCTCTGGCATGCTGCCCAAGACAGTTTCTTTGCCCTGTTTGGTTGGCTGGGGTATACAAGGCCTTAAGTGACTACAAGAGTGTACTCAGGTGAGTAATTAGCATGGGATATGTACATAAAGTTTTAAAACTCTTGTTGAAGGCATCTCAGTGGCATAGATGCTTGTCACTGAAGAAGAGGAGCATCATGGATCTGTTGCAGAAAAGAAAAAAAGTATATATTTTAGAAGAAAAACACAAAGGTGGTCAAGTTGGGCAGCTGTAGTTAAATGTTTCAAAGTTAAATGAGCAATAGTGAAAGTATTTTACTGTGTGTTAGACATGTTGGACTAAAAGGTGATGTAGGTAAAATGCTGGCACATAGTACAGATGACTGTTTCATTTTTGTGCTTAACTGCACTGTTACTTCACCTTGGGACTTAAAGAGCTGTCACTGAAAGTCATGGCTGGGTCAAATGTGTGCTCTTATTTATGACATGCAGCAGGGTGTGTGTCATCCTAAAAATGTTTTATTGACCTCCTAAAGATGTGCCATGCATGGAGAGTCATTTTCACAGGATGTAGGGAGAGAATTTTCTCTAGTTATTAATTTCTGAGTCTTATCACAGTGATAGTTACCAAGGTACAGGTGATGCCATACCTGATTGATGTGCACATTTCATGCTTTCTTGCTTATCCTGCTGCTCAGGAGTTCCTGGCCTGCACTTTTGCACCATAACTCTCATCTTAATAGCTGTATCACCTGCCAGAGGTTCAGAATAACTAATTTTTTTGTTAAGAAAAGGCACATCTCTCAGCATCTCATTTCAAGAAGAAGCCTTCAGATGTTTTCACTTGTCAGCTCTCCACCCAAGATATTAAGAAGGAAGAAAGGGTTTTATTGTGACAAATAAGTAGAGCTTAACAAAATAAAATGGTGGTGGTCTGGATGCAATCTTTACTCACATCTGTATGGTCAGGTTTATGCTTCTCTGGAGGTAAAGGGTATGTGCCCATATTAAGACTGGAGTAATTTCAGGGTAGTGTTGGTGGATGAGTGTTGCAGTGTCTGCAGCAGTGGATACTGCTGCACTATTCAGAGGCAGCTCCATCCTTGCAGCAGCTGAGGCAGGAATTCAACCTGATTTCACCCAAGCATTAAAAAAGGATGAGTGAAGCCCTTAAGAAGGTTCAGAGTAAGTTTTCCCATAGATCTTGACAGTTTGGATGCCCTAAATGGGTTTTTAGACACCTGCTTCATGATCACCTGTCTGCTTGGCAGACAGTTGCATGGACTCTTTTTTCCTCTCTCTCCCTCCCTCCCTCTCTCTCTCTCTCTCCCTGTCTTTGCAGAGCTGATTTGCTCATCTAGAGGTGGGGCAGTTGGATTTTTGGAGAGTATCTGCTCCCACAGCGGGAGATAAGGGCTGGTCACTCTCGTGGAAGACCTTGAATGAGACTGTTCATGCAGAGGAGGCATCTTGCCCTTTGCTCTCTACTCTTCTGGTTGGCAGTGTTTTGAGATGAGCTGAGCTTTTACTGTTGAGCAAAATAAAGTTCCTTCTCCTCTCAGGGACAGAATTTTTTGTCCTCAGTCCCAGCTCCTGTGACTACAAGGACAGAGTATGCCAGGCTTGAGGTTTGGTAGGACATAGTGCCAGCACTTAGTTATGCGTGCAAAGGAGCAGTTGCCACAAAAGCGGTGGCACTCAAAATGTGGAACAGGCAGACTGCCTGCTTAAATTCATGGTCGCTTGGCAGCAGCACTGTGGCAAGTGTCCTGCCAAGTCATGAGCTGGCATCCTGCCCTCCATTTAGACTTGGACTGTAGGCAGCCAAGTGACCAGCAGCTGTGGCTGTGAATAGCAGGAGGGTGTTAGTCCAAGAACAACAAGAAGAAAAGCTTCTTCTTCTTCTACATCTAGAGATTTTCTTGGCTCTTCCAGACATGTCTTCTCATTTCAAAAGGATCTGGAAGGTGGAAGGTTCCCTAATGCAGCTGCCCTTTTTGAATCCTGTCCACTGGGATCCCCCAGTTACAGGATTCTGCATAGGCCCGTGTTGTTGCCCAGTCTGGTACTGCAGTAGACAGGAGTGTGTTTGCTTGAATATATAGAATGACATTCGCAGCTTCAAGGAGAGGATTCTTGTTTCTCTGCTCTCTTTGTTTGAGCAGGACAACTGAAGTGACCCATAAACAATTGTCTGCATCCTGCAAATGGCTTCTACACCAGCTTTCCTGCTAATGGCTGCACAAGGATTGGTTTTTATCTTCCAGGATGCCAAAGTGCTTGAATGAATATGGTTTAGAGTTTTTAATGAGATTGACAGATGTCAACAGGGGCTTCAGATTGCTGACTCTTTGTACAGCCCTTGAGAAAGAAGGCGTGATTCTCACTTCTCATCCATTTCTATGCTACAGCCTGAAGACGTGATCTGTCACAGGCGACCTCAACAACATCCCCCAGAATCCCTAAACAAACAAAAAAATCTGAAATGAATTATCTGGAAAATAACACAAAGTGAAACATTAATGCTGGGGTGTGGGTGGCAGAGGTCGCACTTTAAAGTGGCAACATGTATAAATCTGTATGCTCAATATACTGAGTGAAATTGGTGGGGGTCAGGGTAGAACAAAGTCCATAAAAGCCCTGCCTATGGAAGCTCAAGGGCATCAATGTCTCACACTTCTAACGTGCTGAACACAGGGAAGTGATTTCCCCTAGTCTGTCATAGAAGGTTAATGTTGTGGTACAGGCTCATGATCTATTTAAAGGCATTTCTGAACCATCCTTCGAGATCTTTACCCCAGCATCTCTCATTAGCTGTCAGTCTGGTGGAATTTCCTGGCTTTTGAAGTGGATTTTCCTGCTTGTGGTCGAAGAAAATGGCAACAAGGACCTTGGAGAGAGTATGAGCCAGACTCCCTGCTGACCACAGAGCTTCCCTCGCCATTTGTCATAGCTTGAATAGCTTTCTAGCCAAGTGTCTGAGAAATAAAAACTTTCTATCACTAGTATCTTTAGGCTGTGTATCTCAGAGATAAGTGTTGGCAGCTAGGTCTGAGCACCCACCATGGATCTCATCTCTCTCATCATCTTCTTGTCTGTTGAGAGGAACAATAATGTCCTTGGGAAGTGTGGAAGAAGCGCTGGTGGGACATGGCATTAAGGAGTACTAGATGCACACAGGGACACCTCCAGGCCCCTCTCAGTGATTCCTGCTGCGGTTTCTCTGCTGGCAGCATCCTCAGTGGGCTGCAGATAAGCGCTTTCCTCAAACAAAACCCAAACTGCAGATGTTTCCCAGCTGCATGCAGCTGGACCAAACCTCTGCTCGTCTTGACAAAAAAGCCAAAACCAAGTCCTTACAAAGGCAATGCCTGGAAAGAAACTGAAATGATCAGTCCCATCATGGAATGCCCCAGCCTCTAGCAAAAAGGGTAGACAGGAACAATTCTTCCTGCTAAAAAACTGGGGCACAATGAGAGGCATATAAGACTCAAGTGTCTTCAAGGAGGAACTGCAAGATGATTAATGCTGCAATAGCTGCTTAATTACAAATGCATGTTGGTCACCAGATTATATGTAGGCTGAATTTAAGGTCTCAGTCTTTTCCTGTGAAGTATAATCTGGGTATCATTGGCACGACAATGAGGGATAAGTGTGTTGATAGCTCACTGGGGTAAAAAAAATGACTAAGTGTAATGGTTTAGAAATGCAAAGTCTAGGATACCATGTGTTGGTTTTAGTACATTTGATGAGACATTTTTGAGTGTTTTAAAAATGTTGTAGTTTTTTGGGGGGTTTTTTTGGGTTTTTTGGGGTTTTTTTGGTGAAGGAAACATTTGGAGAAAAATGGAAGGTGACGTGGCTTTGTCTGGTTACCCAAGAGATAAAACCTGCAAGCATAACTACATCTTGTGAGAGCCTCTCTACTCTCAAAGAGTTCTGTTGAATTACTTGTTTTTGTGTTCTTTTGAAGGGTGAGGCCCTGAGGCTGTTGGTATGATTATCCAGTAATACCACTGGATTAATATGTCTGCATAGTTTGTATATTGGACTCATTACTTAAATATAGCTCCTTGCCAGGCAGGGTGAGGCAGCAGGTGGGAGGCTTGCAGTGCAGCCAAGGGGGATGGCTGGGGCGACATGTCCTGCTCTGTGGCATTTTCCAGGGCTTTCAGTAAACACCAAAATCAATGTCAGTGCTGCTCTGCAAGCACAAAAGTTAGTTCCATTTAAATGGGAGGTGAGAGTGGCAGGCTGCAACAGCTCTTTGAGTGGCTCAGGCAGGAAGCATCTTGAGGCAGGTGTGTTGATAGCACCATGAAGCATTCTTTAGAGTTGCTTTGCTTGAGAGTTGGTAAGAGAGTTTGTGGTGGTCTGAAAGGTCTCCAAGGTCTGACAGGCTAGGCATAGCCTAGCGTGGGAGGATAGTGCAGCATGGCTGGAGCACTGCAGTACTGCAGGGCAGGGATGGGGATGGGCATTGCAGTGGGGAGTTCTGTAGTAGGGCAGTGATGTTGGGCTGTCCATGGGTTAATTTGGTTAATGCCATTGTTTACAAGTTGTGAGCTCCTGAGGTCAGGAGGGGGTTTCCTCTGACTTTTTTGAGATGTCTGATGCGGCCTGGTGCTTTGCTGTGTGGAAGTGAAGGTGAAGAACTTTGTTCCATGCTGGTGTGTAGCCAGCATTATGATTATGTCACACCGTAGTGTATCTCCACAGGTTCCTTCAGGAGGGACAGTGGCCTGTCACTGGTTACATATGTGTTCTTCAGGGTAGTACAGTGTATTACTGCGGCGCTATGTAAGACACTATTTGTAATACTGTACTGTGTGCAAAGATGTAACCTTGATGAGTTATTTCTGATTATGATTTGGGTGATGTCAGTAGTTCAGCTTCATCTGCTCTGACTTAACTTTCAAAGCAAGGATAATCTTGTCTCTTTATTTTCATGGTGCACAGATTTAACCACTTGTCAAGGAAATAAAGATTTGTTGAAAGGTTAGAGTTATATCTTTAAAATTGGCATAAGCAAAATTTAATTTTATACTTAATGCAGTAATTCTAGTGGATGGTGTCTGTGAGGGCATAACTAAAGTAATTTTTAACATGCAAATGTCCAGAAATAAAACTTTATTCAGTTTATTAATTTAATTGCAGTCACATTAACTGCTTCCTCACTTTGATTGTATGTGCAAATCTTGGACAAAGTGTAGGGTGGATTTAATTTTTTTTTTCCAGTTGATGCGATCTCTGTTTAAGCTGCAGTATAAATGGATGGAATTCCTTTTGAGCCAGCCCTTGGCCAGAAAACCAGTGAGCATGACTGAAAGCTGCCAAGAGAAAGAAGGAGAAGGTGTTAACGGGTCTTTTCCTGGGATAAATAGCCTGGCAGTTTGACATCAGCCACTCAGCAGAGCAGAATAGGACCATGTCATTGTCCCTTACAACTGGTACCCATTTGACTTTGAATTTAAATGTGCCAGCAAAATAAGAGTAAAGACAGGCACCCTTCTCTTACTTGCTGCACCTGTCTCTGTGGAGTTCCGACTATACTGATTTTGTTTCTTTGGACACAGTGCAGCGGTTTTCTTTTCCATACCACTCTTTCTAGCCCTAGGGAAATCACACGTGAACTGGTTAAAGAAAATAGCATTGCCTTGGTGCATTTTTCTGTTGCAGTAGGTAATGGGTAGTCTATTATAGTTAATAGTACCTGGACAATTGTGATTTTGTCATACACAGCTGCTCAGGCTGTCTGCCTGTTTTTCCAGTACTTGTTCTGGGTGGTTGTTATTGTTTGTTTTTGTTTTGTTTTTTTTAATCCACTGCTCTCATTGGAAAATGGAAATCACAACATTTTCTGATCTGATTTCTTATTCATTGCCATCTCCTCAGCCTGCCAGTATGACATTACACGTTATTAGTACAAGAAGAATTAAAAAATGGAGAAGCAGAATGACATGAAAGACTGGAAGGAGAACTGCTGTTGAAGTCACTTCTGGACTGACTGTGGTCAGCTAGCATGAGTGGGATGTACATCTCCCCTTTTTCTCCTCCAGCAGGAGACCTCAGGCTCAGCCTTTTGGAATCAACATGTTCTTTCTCTTTACTGAGATTCAAATAACCAGAAATTACAAATCTTCCTTCATAAAGCTGCAGCTCCCTGTGCCCCTGATTTTACCAACCTTACTCAGAGCTTGTACATCTCCATCAGCTTTCATAGATCATGCTTCAATTTTGTTTTCTAAAATACAAGTTTGAAGGAAGCCAATATTTTGTCCACTAGAAATCCAGACAGCATCAAAAAGCTAAGGCAGTTTCTTCTTTTTATCTGTTGTCCCTTGTTCATTGTTTCTTGTATTTAAATTCATATATTCCTGTTTCTAAAATCTTTCTCATTCCTGTTGCTATGGTAAAAGCCTGCCTAAAAAAGAATTATAGCAGCAAGATACACTGACCTACAAAATAATCAGAACATAGTTGCTCCGTACAAAACACTGCTTTCAGAGTAACTGCTAGAAAATCTTGAGTAGGAGAGGGAGATGGACAAAGTATAGGGACCATGTACATGGATCTGGATTTAGTGAAAACTTCAGCTTACAGACAGAAATGCAGCTTCTGACCAGTGAATATATACAACCAGTTTTCCATACAAAGGATTTTTCCATGACTGCAATATTAACAGTAGTAGATACCCAAAAGCGTGGTCTTGGGTGTCTGTTTCTGATGTTAACCTTCTGGCTCTGATGTGATTTTCTCCTCTGTGTACATGAATGTCATTGATACAGTGTTGTATTACCGTGGCTCATCCTTGCTGGAGGCATGGTTTCTTTTCCAACAAACTGATTTGAAATGAAGTGAAAACCAAACCATGAATTCTTTGGTTCACCTCCCAGACTATATAAAAATGGATGGTCTCATTAATGATTAACACAGCAGCTGGTAGCTCACAGGAGAGCTGGAAGAAAATACTGCAGTGTCTCCCTCCTCCAGCAAATATATTGGCTTAACAGTTTTCTGTGCTCGTACTACTTTATTTCAGTTTACACATTTGAATCCCAGCAGGGTGGGTCTCTGCCTTCATACCTGCTCTAAGATCAGTAAGGATGCTTTAGATCCTAGTTGCACCAGATAATTTTTTGCAATGTTATTACTGTGGTTTGCAGTTCCGTGTGATATTGCCATGACTTTTAGAATGCTCTTCTATTTCAAACTATGCTGGGGGCTTTGAAGATTTCCAGGATCTTTTTGCCCACAGCATGGTTATGTCATTAAGAATCAAGTAAAATTTCACAACAATTTTGCATTTACATGGACATCACTTCTGGATTTTTTCCTGTTGATAAATCCTTGTTACAGCATTAAACTGTGTAAAAAATATACACATATATTATTGTCAGAAAGTGTTTACTCCTCATTTTACTCCACAGTATTGGGGAGTAAACTGTGCCTGGGCAGCTGACTAAAGTGTAATGAACTCTAAAGAACCAGAGGAATCTTTTTAGACTAAATGTTTGTTCTCAGAATGTGTCTAACCGGTTAGCACTCAGGAAATAAAAGTGCTAAAAAATTACCAACCAAAATTTTAAAAAAAATCAAAAACCCCAGAAGTCTCTAAAATAAAAACCCTATACATATTTTTCATATGGCAAAAAGTGGTAGGAAATCTGGAGGCTTTTCCCCATTATTTAGAAGAGAACTGTGAGCATATATTCTCTTCTAAACTGAGATTCTTCTAATTTTTTTTTTAATAATTAAAAAAAAAAATACTATAGTCTCTGGAACCTTGTGCAAATTTTTGAATAGTTGTCTCTAAATATAGGTACATGTTTTCCTCTATATTTGCTGTGACACATTGTTGAATGCGTGTGTAGTACGCCGGTTCTTATCCTGGCAGAGATACGGCAGATATGGGAGCTCACCTGTGCACAGTTAGAGTGGATAATGCCTCCAGGGTTTATCACAAGGTTGTTTCTGTGGTGTACATGATGATAGAACACCTGACAGTCAGCAGGCTGATCCTGGCCCAGGGGGTGCTTGTTTATCTGGCCATTCTTCAGGGCAGCACCACCTTCTGCAAGGAGATCACTCCTGAGCTGAATGTTGTGCTAGTGCCAGAAACCAGAAGGAGAATGAGAGAGGAAAGGTGGGGGCTCACCTGAGCCGGGCGGAGTCCTGAGCCCCTGCCACAGCTGTTTGTGAGACAGCAGGTGGGAGGATGCTGGGCATTAAGCGTGTGGTGGCAGGAGGGAGAGCTGCCACTGCTGTGTCCCACCACGGGACCTGAAATCCAGCTCCAGCTGGTGTAGCTGTGAGGCTGAAGTATACTGGAGCGTTTGTAATTTTGGCTGATAATACTCAATTAATTCACTTTCACTGACCTGAGTGGCTATGTGTTTCTCTCATCAGAGATCCGAGCTCAACTCGTTGAGCAACAGAAATGCCTGGAGCAGCAGACTGAAATGAGAGTGCAGCTTCTTCAGGATCTGCAGGATTTCTTCCGCAAGAAGTCAGAAATAGAGATGGAGTATTCCCGAAACCTGGAAAAACTGGCAGAGAGGTTCATGGCAAAAACAAGAAGCACAAAGGATCATCAGCAGTACAAGTAAGAGAAACCTGCTTGGCCATCACCCCTGTGTTGTACCTGTTGCTGGTTCAAAGGCCTGTTTAAAATTTCCACCCCTGCTAAGCAGCGTAGTGGTTCTCATTGCACTTGAAGGTAGATGGGTGCCTAAATACTCGTGTTGATGTGCCTCTGTGCAGTAACTCATGTCAGCTTCTGACAAGTAGTTTCAGTTTCTTAAAAGGTAAGTTGCGCAAATTATTATCCCTAACCTACCATATGGATTTTAAACTACCCAAAATACAGCCAGTATCTAGAAGAGATGCGGAGCCCAAAAGCTTGAAAATCTTTGTGCTCATTTCTAGTGGAGTTGATAGGAGTTGAAGTATCTGCTTGAAGGTCAGTTAACATTACAACAACAACAAAAAAGACAATTTTGGCCAAAAAAGACATTAAGAAATAAAACTATTTTGATTTTTTGTTGCATGTAAACTTCACTGCATCTTCTGGGAATAAAGATTGTGTGAACATTATGCGTTGTTTACAATTTAATGTATCTCTTTAATGGCATAGTATCTTTAGTGCAAAACAAGTGGTCAGGTAGTATCTGGTGTAAGGTGTACAGTATGTTCTCTGAAATGCTTCATGTGCCTCACTTGCTGACATAGTCTCATGTGGTTGTTTTCCTGACTTGTGCTGATTAATGAATGCGTGTGTCTGGCCCTGTTATGCTTAGGGATTTAGAACAGAGTTTTATAAAAAATAATTTTCCCACTGTTTGCTCAGTGCTGTGCTAGAGATATACAGATAGAACTGTTGTTTCAGGACAAAAGTCTTTTCCAAATACAGCCAGCAAAGAAAAGGTTAATCAAATACAGCTTGCAGAGTTCATAGATTACATTAATATATATTTCTTAAAATTTATTTTAGTGACTCAGTGATTCTCTGAAATAACCAACTTGTGCATATGTCACCACTTCAAAGAGAGCCCTGGCTTTTATTCTGCTTGTGGCAAAGTCTTTTTTTTTTCCTTGTGTGTACAAACATCTTCCCTTGTTCTTAAAAATGTTAAATCCAGACTGGCAGCTGTGCATGGGAGTTATGACTTGAGTTCTGCCTGTGGCTTTGTTCTTGCAGTTCTCTGCTTTGAGAAGAGGTTACAGCAAGAGTAGCTTTAGTTGTTGGTCCCCTGAGCTGTTCCCACCATTGCCCCCAGAACAATCAGGAAGGTGTGTTGAATCAGCTTTGGGACATGCAGAAGCAGTGAGGACAAAGTAATATCAGCATGGCCCTTCAGGAATGCTCATGTTGTCTAACCTGGCTGATAAAACCCCTTGCTCTGAAGTAACACTGTTAAGATGTATATCTGAAACAAATGGAGGAAGTTTTCTTAACTCCTGATTCATAGCAAAGCACTGATGATTAAGAAAATACTTTTGTCTGTTAATCATTCCTTGTTGCTTTGATTCTGAGGGTGAGAGCTAAAAGTAGACCATTAGATGGGAATTAAAGGCCATATTTCTAACAATGAGAAAAGCTAATTATTAGAAGAGTTTGCCAAGAGTTGGAGGAGTTTCTCCCTCAATTCATCACCCCTTCTGCCTGTTTTATCCTCATGTGCTTTATCCTTTTAACTAAAGGAGAATCCCTGTAAAGAGAAAAAAAATAGAGCAACAAGTTTCTGGTGCAGTTAGTTGAAAGGCAAACTTTATGCTAAAATGTCAATAAAATCATAAGACAAATTTTATAAATAAGGTTTTGTTGTCTGTCAGATAGTTGCTGAACTACATGTATTTTTATTTTGCCTTGTGTAAAATAAATGAGAAGTCATCTTTGATTTCACTTTATGCTATATTAAAACTGGGAGTGGGTCTACATTGCAAAAGTCTGTCATGGGAATTCAGAATTGCATCACTGGAAAAAGTCCAGTCCTGCTCTTTGTCTTGTAATTGACACATCTAGGACTAGCAGTAGCAGTGTATTTATGAAGGCTGCAAATTTATGAGCATTGCTCACAGAATGTGGATGCTCGAGACATTTTCTTCTACTTCATCAGTTACACAAATCCAATGCAGTGAAATAGCTACACCTGCAATTTTGCTCATGAAGGATTTGGGTTGTGCTTCCAGTGCTTGTTTATTTCTCATGTCAGAAATTAATTACTGTTACTCTTCCAGGAGTGACCTTTATTGATTTTGAACATTTACATGTACTCCATCTCTAAGCCTCGTGGCAGTATATTTTTATACTTTCAGGTGGTTTGTGGAGTATCCATGCCTCATGAGACTTGAATGTGTCTTAAAAGTCATCTGAGGCTTGCCTAATCTGAGTTATTCCAAGAATGGATAGACTGTTCAGAAGCAGCTATTTTTACATAACAAGTTGTGACTGTAAATGTCAGAGAGATGTTTCAGCTAATAACATAACCTTTTCATTTCTATACATTATACATGTGTGTATCTCCTTCCTCAGGAAAGACCAGAACCTCTTGTCACCAGTGAATTGCTGGTACTTACTCCTGAACCAAGTGAGAAGAGAAAGCAAAGACCATGCAACATTGAGTGAGATCTACCTGAACAATGTGATCATGCGATTCATGCAGATAAGTGAAGACTCCACCAGAATGTTCAAGAAGGTAATGCCTCTCCTGCAGTCCTCCATCTGGGCTTAGAAGATGCACGAGGGAGGCAAAAGTGTCCTGATAGATAGCATGTGAGGAGAAGATTCAGCACACACAGCATAAAATCTGTTTTAGCATACGTATAAATTCTTCATGACTGTTCTCTTGAAGCAAATACTTAGTGCTGAAGTGCCTGGGATCCTGCTGTATATGCTGGTGACCTTAAGAGCTGAATCAAAATATCCAAAAAGTAGGGGAAAAAGCCTCTCCTCCTCTAAAAAGCACACTTGTCTACCCATGCAGAAAGGAAACAGTTTTCTCTTAGGACTCCCAAAATAGTAATGCTGTATTAATGAATTATTTGTAAAAAAGAATTTCATTGTGAATGAAACAGATGGAAGACAAAACAAGAGTTTGCTTTGTAGTCCCTTGACATGCAGTTGGTAGCATATGCTGCAGTTCTTGTAAAAGTGTTTCCTTTTCTTGCTAATACTAAATATGAACATACACTTTTGATAACGTAAATATTTCTATTAGGTCCTTTAAGTGTTGTCTCTGTACATGTTTGTTCTTGTCCATGACTTTCATGTATTTTCATAACTCCTGCAATGGGCAAATCCCTGATGTGCTAAGCAAGCACTCCTTAGCTCAAGATCTACATAATGTGTTTGCAGTCATTGTTGTTAAAATGCTCCAAAAGAAAAATAGATTATAGATGCGTATTTGTTAGTCACAGCAAGATGCTGGTAGATAATCCGCATACAAAAGGGTTCAAGAAGAGTAAAAGTTAAAAGATGTAAATTGCGTGATGAAATGATAGCAGTGGTACCCAGGTTAATGTTTTCAAAACAGGCAACTGGTTTCACATATATCTGACCATAATTCTAGGTAGCACTGGGGTGGGGAGGAGAATCATATAGGGAGCACATAGGTTGTACTTGGAGGAAATAAAAGTAAAAACTTAAATCAGACTTCCTGGTATGCATTAAAACCTGTAAGAGGGACAGAGTTGAAGTTTATAGTTTCTCAATCAATAATGGGTTGTTCATATAATATGTCTGAAATGTAAAACTGTAGTTTACTAACAACTCAATTTAGTAATGTGGAAGATAGTTATAGAAGTTGATCCAATAATAAGAGAAGTGATTTGAACAGGCTGCAATACTGTCTATGTGTGCATATCTCAGAGTTGCAAACCAGTGGAAATTTCTTTTTTTAATTGAATCTGGAATAGTTTTCCAGTTGTTTATGTCTTGTTTCAGAAATACCTTCTTCAATAGGTGTGCATTATTAGACAAGGCTGTTTGCTTTCAGCACAGTTCAGTTCTTTGGCACTAGAAATTTTGCTTTTCCTTCTCTTCTGTCCAGGTGAACTGTACAATGGTGTATTGTTAAAGTTTTCTGCGGAGAAGTGTGTGTCCTTTTATGTTCACTCATAATTTATTAATGGAGATTGTGGCGAGTTCTCTCTCAAAAGGAGGGAAAATATATGGATATTTTCAGTGTGTTAATAGAAGGCATATTGTCCTGTCTCCCTGATAAATTTGTCTCTGTCCTCTGCATGTTTTACCCATTCAGGTGCAACATTTCAAATTTTATTCCTAACTTGGATTTTTTATTCCTAACTTGGATTTTTCTACAGGGGAGAGAAGAGCAGGAAATTGAGGTGGTCCTGCCATGCATAAGCTGCTAAAGCTCACACTAGCAGAGCCAAGATCCTCAGCAGACCTTTCCTACCTTTCATCAGGGTTTGCCAGCTGACACTCAGTGTGAGAGTGTCATGTCAAACATGTGTTAGCTGAGGTGGAGCATGGGCAGAGTGAGCTAAGCAAAGGCCATGTGCAGGGATCTGAGCCAGTCCCATAATGTCAGGGAAAGGTGTCAGGAAGACATACAGCACTTCAGCATGGTATAAGTGGGCTTCGTGGGCATGTGAACTGAATGTGGCAGTGCTTGTTCACCAGTATCAATTGTGAGCACACATTTTTAAGATATTCTGTCAGGTTCAGTACCTGTTGCAGAAGGTTGGTATTTCCACTGAGCCCCAGAGTGCTCAGTTCTTACTGTGGTGCTTGCTGCAGAGTATTGGTTGCTGTTAGTTCCCAGGTGCAGAACTGATGATGAAGTTCTTCCCACCTAAACCCTTCCATGATCCTGTGATAATTTGTGTCAGATGTGAATGAGCAGTCTAACTTAAGGTACTCACAGAACTGCATAATGGATGTTTACTGGGCAACAAAAAGATCAGATGCAAAACACGTCCTGTGCTACAGTTCACTTTCCAGGAAAGATGTCATAGGGTCAAAGAGAAGGTGCACTTAGAGTGAGAAAGGTAACAGCCAAGAATGTCCTCCATCAAAATTGTATTCTTCCTGAAGAAAATGGCATTGATTTTGTTGGAGATTTTTAAGCATCAAATAGCATATTTAAGCAATTTCTGTCAATTTCTGTGGTTCCACAGATTACTTTTTTAAAAAAATGTATTTAGAATAAAATAGTGTCAGAGAAAAGTATAATCAGTCTCAGTAGGCGTTGTATCCCTATGAAAGCATATGGAATTTGCTCACTGTTCACAGATTTTGGATTAAAGTGAAGACAGACCATCTCCTATAGATACTTCTACTCTGGAGTCTGATCATACTGTTCTGTGAAATATGTACTGTCACTCTAAGAAATAAATATAAATAACAAGAAAATCAGTAATATGAAGATTTTAAAAATAGACTATCATGTGCATGCTTAGTGTCTTATTGCAGTCCACAGTCAAGAGCAGGAAATATCTGTACTTTGTTGGCTCTCACAGTATTGCACACAAGAGCATGTAATATCTGCGATTCTATGATTCTATAATTTACAAATACCAGTTAGTCAAGCTTCTCTATATTCGATAATTAGATCTTTCAGTTATCTTACAGTTTATTAATGTAATGGTGTTACAAGTTACTACTCTTACCTTATTTTAATTCTCCATCAGTCTTGCAAGGTACTTTACTCCATTTCCAGGTCTGGAGAGTAAGTACATACACCAAGTCCGTGACCAGAACAGATGTTCATTGTGCTGCTCTAAAACTGCAGTCTTCCTTCTGCAGAAAGGGCAAGTGTCTCAGAGTCAATTGCCCCATTGCCCACGAGCAAGATAAGGGGAGACAACAGCAAAGTCGTAATCACTCTGAACTTCATGACTCTTTCTACACCTCCTTTTATTTCTCCCCCTTTTTTTTCTCCGCCTTTCTCCTTCCAAGAGGATGGGACTTCCCATTCTGCTTCTCAATAGTAGACGTTACTGACTTCTTCCGTCTTGCTGGTGGGCATGGTGTTCTCAAATGAAACTTTCCTGTGAAGCGAATCCAACATTTTCTGGAGGAGTGTGGCTTGAATTTGCATCTTGACTCCAGCTTGAATTGTAGTAAAGAAAATATCAAATAATTTCCTGATTTCCCGGCCATGCTTACCACTGGAATACTGTTTTGTTGCTCCTCCTATGTGGGATATAGCACAAGCCATAAGTTTGTAGCAACCCCTTTTTCTACTTGTTCTGTAAAAGGTGTGTGCAATAGCCAATGACGATTTGGTAAAATGTAGTGGTGAGGGTATCTGTGGTCCTTAGTCTTTGTGCCTTGTCCTTGTCTCACTCTCTGTTCTTCATTCTGGTTTTTCCTTTTGTTTGTTCTCACCTTTATACATCTGTCTGGATATTTGAATTGTTTCAGGAAAATTATCCCTATTGGCTCTACCTTATATGGTCTGATAGGACAGGATGTGTTGTATTCAGGTACCTGATTGTACTTGGCTTTGCTGTCTAGTCTGGCCTCCTTAACATGTTGATATTAATTAATTTCATTCTCCTGGGAGCTATTTGTCATTCTTTCTTTCCAGGGATCAGGAACTGGCATCTGTTTAAATGCAGGACAAAGATAGAATCTAGTACAGAGATTTTGTAGCGTTTATTGAAAGACATTATGTCAGGCCTCATACTTTCAGACAGGCACCTAATCTCTTCTTTTTAGTTGCTGGCATATAAAAGCAGTAAGATTGCTGTTGATGCCTGGCCTTCATGCTGCACATAAAATTACAAAAATAAAGTAGCAGAGTTCAAACCTTGTGTGCTTGCATGTTTCTTCAGGCAGATGGGATAGCTAGCCTCATGGGGACAATTAAAGAATAAAGTAATAAGGAGAAATGTCAAGCAGAAGGGAAAAATATTATGCAGAATATTTCATGCAGTGATTCTGGTTATCCCAGCAGTAATAATCAACTGTATAAACACATACCCACAAAATCCTTAAGCAGATTTGTATATTTATAATTTATAAACATGTATTTTCCTTGGACAGAACTCTACATAAGCCAAGATGAACATATCTTCCAATGTTTACAGTAAAATATGCTGGAGAAATCAAGCACAATAAATATTTTAGTTCTTTAATCTGGCTATTAACAAGGAATATGACTACCTACTGAATCTGTTTGGTGTTATACAGATTGTGGCACATAGGTTTTTTTGCATCATTTTCTTAAACATTTAAATGTTTAAAAGGATATCAAAGCTGTTTGTTGCTGTAGACTGGCAAGTCTGGGACAAAATTTTGCTGAGTTGGCTATGTTAGTGTCACGCAGCTCATAAAACCTCCATAAAAGAAGGGTTTGCACTTCCCACAGGGACCAGCAGCAGACTCATTTAAAAGCAATAGGCACAGAATATTTTCCTTAAATGATGTAACTGAGTAGTGTTGTGTATGCTAAATACAGACACTAAGGAGTTCCAGGAAGAACTGGACTGATTGTAAAATTTCAGTTAAAATAAACAAGAGTAAGGCTGGAGTGCCAGATTATGCTTTAACAGAAATGGATGGAAAAATTTTAACAGACTTCAATGAAAATATATCAACGTGGAATAAAATCTTAAGTTTCTCTGACTTTAATCCAGAAATACAATTTTTGATAACATCAGTTGGACCACTGATGTGTTGAATGTTGAGCACATACTGAATGGAGGGTTTAGGTACATTTGCTTGTCTGTTGTATGGGTATGAACTACACTGCTATCAGGTGAAAAAATACACTACTGTCTCTTAATGCCTTGAACCAGATTAGTAAAATATATAACATTTTTAGCAGATTTTTGCATGTGCTCTAACATTTTTATTATAGTCTTTGTTCTTTTGGTTAATGGGTACTAGTGCATTTCTCAGGGACTCAGTGAAGAAGCAGTTTCCGTGATTGTTTGTCAGGTTTTAATAACCTGATTAGAGCTATCAGCTGAGCTCCAGGAAAATGTGTGCTGCATCTTACATTCTGTTGTTTGTGTACCCTGAGGACAGGCTCCTAGAGGAGCACACCATTCACACGTGCTGAACCCTACTGTAGGGAATAGGTAGCATAAACAAGAAATAGGAAAGCAATTAACCACTGAAAATAAATTCACTTCTTAACTGGTGCTCTAACATGCCATATATTACACACTAAAAGCCATATTGCTTGCAACTCAAGTCAGTATTTCTTGATCTTAAATGGTAATGAAAAATGTGTTGGTTCTTGAAAAATAAATCCCTTTTATACTGCTAAGTTTAACCAAATTTCTTGATTTTTTTGGACAATTCCTACAAAATCTTTCATCAGAAAGATAGAAATCAATTGAAGTGTTATCCATCACTGCAGGCATCCTCTGCAAGTTGAAGTAGACAGATGAAGTGGTGGAAGGAAGACTCGTTTGTGATTGTGTGGCATTACTTGGTTGTCATTTCCCAATTTTCACTCTTTTTGCTGATCACCTTCCTCCTTCTCTTTTTGCTTTCCATTTTAAAGCTTGTTGTCCTTTTACAAAAGCATCTTTCTCTATTGTGATCTCTTCCATTGCCTTTCAAATTTACAATTGATCACTGTTGCCCTGGAAAAGGTCACATATACATGTTAGCCAGTAGATCCTGAGGGCTGGGGTGCTTGTGTTTCAGTGCTGAACAGAGCTCCAAAGGAGCGAAGGGAAGAAATGGGTCCTACTGACTAGTGATTGCTCACCAAATCCTCAGCTCATCTGGTGTCTATTTGCATTAAGGCGGGACTGTATTTAGAGGAGAAAAGAAGGGTGCATCCTTCAATGAACTGTGGTGTGCTTTGCTTACAATAAAATCTCAAGGGGTAAAGAGAAAATTGGTTTGGGGTTTTCTGCCTCACCTTCTCAAACAAACTTCTGCACTCTCAGGTTAAAGCATCCTGCCTTAGAATTGCTGTTGCTGTATTTAGGGCTTGAGTTCTCATCAGCCTTCAGATGGCTGTGAGCAACAGTTGAAAGGGATAAATTGCTTGACGCTGGCGTTCATGTAGAGTTTCCTCCCACATGGGTATGCTCTCTCATCTTAATGTCAAACTTCTTATTTGTATGTTTTGCCCTTCTTTCTGCTAAAGTATTTTTTAAAAATGCTCGTATTCAGCACTATAGAAGTAGCTATCCAAGAACAAACAGGTGGCCTCCACTTGGAGCTTTGAGGAGGTGTATAAGCTGAGCTTTGAGGAGGTGTATAAGCTGTGTTAGAGCTGTGCTGCTGACTTTTAAAGCCAGGGTGCCAATGTAAGGCAATGAAAAGCAACTCAGAATTTTTGCTAAAGATTTTATGTCATTTCCCCACAGCAGTTTGCAGATCTGCAGTCCTTTTTCCAATTCCTTCATAAGCACTCTGTGTACTGTTACATGTATGGAATTTTGTCCTTCTTATTAGATGAAAATAATCTGATATTTGCAAATAAATGGAAGTAGTAAACCTTGTGTTCTAGATACTTCAGAACTAATGCATACTTCATGAAAAGTATACTTGAGAAGTATAAGCAGTAAGGAAAGTTTAATAGTAATTCTGTGCCTCAGTTTCAGAGCAGCTGTCTTACTCTGCCTTAGCTACTACAGCTAATGCCCTTGGGAACCCAAGAATTTAACTGAAGTGGTTTTTTTAATTACATTTCTAGCTTCTTGTCAGTGTAAAACCATCTTGCATATAAGGATTGGAGTGAGTACTGATAAGTGATATGACGGGTGCTTTAAAATGCTGCCCAGAGTTAAAGTATGATAGTAGGAGCAGAAGAAAAAAACACCCAAAATTTTCTGTTTGAGCTACTGTATGTATCTGTTTCATCCTCCTGGAAGGCACAGTGGCATGTGGTTTCTCCTCATACGTGGGCATTGTGCTGCAACTTCCCATTCAGAAACCATTATTCCTTCAGGTGTTTTAGTGATGGCCAAGTATGCATATGCGTTAGCAGCTTTAGAGATGAGCTGTCCCTGAGGATTTTCCTTTGGCTTCTGTACAAATGCAAAGTACTTCTCGTAGCTAAGGCCATTACCTGTCATGCAGTTGGAGTTTTTAGAAGCCAGGGTAACTACCAATTTATTCACGGAAAAAAAAAATCTCACATTTCCAGCATGGATGTTGGAATGCTGAGCATCACAGAAGTGTAGTCAGGCTGTTTGCCAAGTCCTGTAGCTCTGTCCTGTAGCTGTTTTCCAAGGGCTGTGATACAAATGCCTTCAACTCTTGCACAGTTGCCACCATTTTCATCAGATTGAACTGCTGTGGAAAACTAACAAAGGAATGTATTTCACTGAGACTCCAATTAAATACTCTTGTTTTGACATACTTGCTTTGATAATAACTACTGCTAAGCATTTCTTTTTTTCCTGGGTCAGAATGAAAGTAAAGTCACAGTCCAGAAAAGCTAAACAAAGCTGGTTCAGCAGCCCACTCTGTGGAATTATGCAGTTGGGTATTTGTTTCAAAGAGGAGCCACAATTATTTCTTGCATAAATATTTAGATAGTTGCATGTGCTGAGAAACAAAGACTATACTAGATGTAAAATTGGGCAGGATGTCCCTCTAGAATATCACATTCTGCATGATTTAGTTTTTGTATATATCATATCAATTATAAAACAGTGCACAGTTTGTTCTATTAAAAACATTAATCTTGAACTTTACCCTTTCTGTTGGCACCTAATTTCCTGATGCTTTATGAGAAAAATATCTTAAATTGCTTCTGGGTTTCTTTTTAGAAGTCTTCTGTCCAGATGTTATCCATCTGCCCCTGCATCCCTGAATCACTCTTTTTAGTGCACTGTAATTCAGAATGGTTTTTGTCAGCAACTTTACATTCACTGTCTAGGATGAACAATGGATATAAATATCAAGAAACAAATATATGGCACAATTTTTACATACCCTTTTCTAATGTTTTTTTTTTTTTTTTAATTACAGAGTAAAGAGATTTCATTTCAGCTTCATGAAGACTTAATGAAAGTACTTAACGAGCTTTACACAGTAAGTACAGTTACTTACTTAGCTGATCTTACACAAATTCCATATAAAACTACTTCTGTAAGCTTTAAGTGGACTTTCCTCGACTAAGTTACCCCAGTGGAGTTACTTATTTTTGTCTTTCACACAAGCCTAAACTATATTTTTGAAAAGACTACTCACTTGTTTAAAATACAAATGCTAATGCTGTCAGGATTATTCTTTACTTTCAACCCTTTTTTCCCCCAGACTCCCCAGACTCTGTTAAGCCAGTTTATTATAAGTTTTGCTGTTTATTAATGAGACATTTCTACTCAGACCTTACTGAGAAAACTTCTTTCTTTTCTACCTTGTTTTTGTCTATGCTGCCATCTGCTTAGTTCAACTTGTGGACTACACTCAGTAAAAAAATCTTAGGTGTTTGCAGATCCAGTGCTGTGGTGTCTAAATGTTACTTACGTGCCCTTCCCCATCCCTGACCAGGATAAGTAAATAATGAAAAGAAAAACAGAGGGTTTTGTAGACTTCCCATACCGTTTAGAGAGGTCAAGAAAAAAACCACTGTGAACATTCTGGCAAGCTCCTGCTGATCCCTAGGAAAATCTGAGAGAATTTAGGTCTGAACCTATTTTTTGTTTGAAACCCATTTACACAATTTGTTACTGCAAAACAATGTCTCATCCACCTGATAACTATTTCCCCAGCTATTTTCTGAGGGGGTATGTTTTGCAAAGGAAAAGAAGCAATAATTACCCTTTTTTTAAAACACAGCTGTAGAATTAAGAGGAATTGGTGATATGCATCCCTTACAAAAGCTTGTTGATTCCTGCTTGTTAAGGAAGTTGTACATTTAAATTCTCTTTTTTTGTCTGGAAGACCTGAAACATTATATGCTCCAGTACCCTGCATAACAATCTCTAGACAGCTCTGTTCCCCATCCTCAGGATTTGGAGAACCATAAAAAAACCTGACAATATTGATATCAAGAAACATTTGTGAAGTTTAGGAAGCTATCAGTGATCACTTCTCCACAGGCAGAGCTCAAACATTACTTTTGTGCATCTTGATGATTTATCTTTTAACCTAGGGAAAATTGTGCAGCCATCATTGGATGGGTTGAAGAACATTTGAACTCAAGAACAGCTTAGGTGGCAAAAAGGAGATCCAAAGAAAATTAGTCTTGTCTTTCTGCCCTTAGTTCTTTTGAGCTGTTATGGACACAGATTCCCAAAGCCTCCCTAAACCACTTCTATATTTTTTTTCTTAATTGTGGCGGGGGGGGATTTTTGTCTGAAACCAGCACGATTTTGTAGGGTGTGATACTGCAAAGCCTTCTTGGCTGAGGCCTGTAGTCAGTGAAGTGTTCTGGGATCAGCTTCTGCAAAGTAGCGATAGCTGCAGACAATTCACACAGCTGCAGGGGATCAGCGACAGCAGGAGCCGTGGCACAAGTGGGACTTCAGTGCTGAATAAACCCTGAAGATACAGTCTTGTTTCAATTAAACAGTTGCATAACTCCAATGTCTGGCAAGGCTTGGGATTAGTGCCTGTGCTCCCAGGGTAGGGAAGCATGGGCTGAAATACTTTTCTGAAGTACCAGTGAAAATCTGCAAGACTGGGCTTTGGTATTTTCACTTTTTCTTCACACTAGTAACCGTCCGATTTAATCAGGTATTAACTTCCATATTATGGTTTCCAGTGTGTGCTAATTCCTCTCTCAGAATTTAGGATTTATTTTTTAAATGGGAATAATTTTTATGTTATAAAAATTCAGAATTTGTCCACAATTTGAGTCAGGCTGCTGCTGTAAGGTGCTTCCTTGGGATGGAATTTACTTCACTTGATTTTCAGACATCTGCAGTGTAGATACAAATGTCTTAGCATGCTATCTGAGTTCCAGATAAAGTCCCTGCATATCTAGTATGGGCAGATGAGACCCCTTTAATCAGATGCAAGAATCTGCTTCGGATTAAATGATCTGCACTGTTAACTTCATTGTCCAGCTTTTCATAATGATTGCAGAGGGCTTGGTCAGCTGTACATGTCCACATTTAGCTAAATAAAGCCCACACATTAAATAAAGTGACAATATCCTGCAGAGTAGCACCTGTTTCACTTTTTGCATGTTTGGAAAGGTCATCATCATATCTGTGTATTATATCTCTCTTGTACATAAAGATGGAACTGTAGCTAGACAGATGGGGACCTCGTGCACAGGTTTTTAATTCTTTATGACATTTACTACGTACAGAATAAGATCATAGTGTCCTTATCGAACAAGTATCAACAGTTTTAATCTCCAGCAGTGGCATTTCTCAGTCACAAAAAGGAGATGTCATCTTCTTTTTTGCCCCATGATTTATAGAGGGGGGAAAAGTTAAAACAAAAAATCAGTCTTACTATTGTGAGATAAATCATTGTGCCCAAAAAATAAGCGAGTAATTTCAAATCTGTGAGTAATATACTAATACTGAAGTCTCTCCCTACTACTTAGTTCTGCTTCTTTGAAAGGAAAGGTGCCTTCATGAAGTATAACTTAAAATATGACGTAATATTGGAATTTAAATACTTCTAAAGCCTTTGGGTAAGGGGCAAGTATCGGAGCTTTTAATATGTATGAAGAAGGTTTAATAATCTGGTTATTTCTTGTCATGCCTTATCTTACAACCACGGTCTGTAAATTAAGGCCTTCAGCTTGTGCTGTCCTCATTAAAACTACACATCATGTACAGGATTGTGGAAAAAATAAGAACAGAATCAGGTGAACCACAACTTCAAAAGATGTTCTCAGAACAATGCAGGCTTATTTTGCTGGAATAATCAGAATTTTGTTAGGGAAACCTTAGTTTCTAATTTTCCATCTCTTCTATGTAAAGGGTTTTTTTAATGTTACATTAGATAGATAGGTTTTCCACATGTTTTACAACTAATAAAAATGCATTTTAAAACTCTATATATTCAATTCTCAGTATTTTATGCATGGATTTTAAAATTAGGACCGAAAACATCATTCTAAAAATAATTGAATAGCTAAGCTTCATTTTGTATCTTCACAAGTTTAGTAAATTATGACTGGCAAGTACTTATAACAATGCCTGGTTCTCTGTGACTGTGCCAGATAGTCAGTATTGTCAGGTCTGCAGCATCTCAGCAACTGCACTCCTCTTACTACTCTCCTTACCACACTTTCAGCCAGTGCAGGCCAGGAATCAGTCCCATGTTTTAGATAAAAATACAAACTATAGAAACTACAATGAGGTTCATCTTTTGCGTGAGGGGGGATGGGGAAAGGGGAGCTCAATTAGTTTTGTGGGATCACAGATAAGAGTCTTTCCTGGCATTTACAGGAAGAAAAGTTGGTCAAACTGAAAACTTTGGTTGTATTTTTTGGGAACTGAATGATTTAGAAATATTCTTACACATTGACTTCAAGAGACAGCAGATTACTGAATTTGCAACAAGTCATCTTTGCAACATAGAAAACTCCCCAGTCAAACTCTTCTTCTGTTTCTCTGGGAAGCTAAAATACCTTGCCTTGTCAGATCAAGTACTGGTATATAGTAATAGTATCTGAGTGATGGGGAATGACAGGAAACAGAAAGTAGGCAGACTCTTGTCTTGTAGTGGAGAGAGGTCTTCACTGGACTTATTTAGGGGTCAGGACATATTCGTAAATATCCTCTAAAGATGTCAGGAAGGTCACAAGTTTGCTAAAAAAACAGAGCTGTTCCAATAAGGCTGAGGGCAAACGATGGAGAAAAGTGATGCACATCATAAAAGTGTATCTTCATGTCTCCCACTTGGCTTTCCAAATTAATCCTACTGCCATCACACATTTCACAAGCAATGCAAGTACAAAGTTCTCAGAAAAATGAAATAGTAGAGGCAGTCCAAAGCAACTTGGATGTTAAAAAAGACAGGGCTGTTGTGCTATTTGCATTTTCCATTGATTTATCTTTAAAAATCTTGGCTATTTAATTTCTCAAGGTATTTGCTTCCAGATTTTCTTTTTTCCTTTGCTGAAATAACACAGAATCTGAATTCTCTTTAAAAAGTTAAGTTCAGTTTACTCTGGCACATCAGAGATCTAGAAGGTGAGATCAGTAATCCTGTATTGATAGTAATATATAAGTAACAATTCCTAAAACCACATCAGAGATTGGCTTGGAACTGAGTGAACAGGATGCTGACAGCAGCTCATACTGAGCCTGTTTAACTGCTAGAGGCCAATGGTGTAGTAAAATTGGCATAAGATTTTACTTATTTCTTGTGCAAAGCACTAACTAACCCAGTTTAATGAAACCCTTGCAACTCCACCTTCTGAGAAGAACTCCCAGCTTAGCAGAGACAATTCTAAAACAATTCTAAAACATGATAAATGCACCGGGGATGAGCTATTGTTCCAGGAAATTCCTATTTCCTGAGAAACACTATGAAAAAGCTCTTAATCATGCAGTTTTATTTTAAAAATAAAGTGCATGTTAACACAGTAATTTCAATATATTTTAGCTCTGTAGCTTTCAGTCTCGCCTCGGTTTGAGTTTTCTAGAAAAGAAGTATGAGTGTAGAGGAGGAAAGCCAGTCCCCTAGTATGGGAACATTCTTCACTTTTAGCCCATAGCACTAATTACTGTCTTGTTGATGGATTTGCCTAGATAGCAACTGTGGGGTTAAATAAAATAATTATCTAAGGATGACTCTAATGTGCCATTCCTTGTGATAAATACTATCTTCTGCCTTATGCCTATTTGCTGAGCTCTTAGGAATGATGCTGGAACTTTGGCACACAAACTGAGATGTTTATACTACTAAGTGAACAGTCTGTCACCTTCAAATGTGAGAGTACATAGTTAGGGTAGCTTAATCTTTTTCATCTGCTTGTAGTCTGACACAGTCATCTGACAGAAATATATATTTTACATCACTGGATCAGCAGAATAAACCTGCTAAATTAATAGGAGATAAACTCAGTATTTAATTTTAGAAAGGTACTACTATGCATTTAACAATGGTGGTTTACTACACTGGAGAAATGCAGCAAATATCACAATGACAGTTCAGCATCTGCAGCATTACAACCTTGGTCTGTTTCTTCAGTGCATACGTGATGGCTGATCGATAAGCACTTTGGAGACTAACGGAAGTTCAGTGATGGATACTCTCTCAGAATGGTCTGTCAGTTCAACAGTTTAGTGGACATTTGAGAACCATTCTTACTTGTTTAATGAGATTATTCATAGTTCGATGTTGCATGTTCACAGATCAGAGGCCTACAAATCTCAGAACTTTTCATACAATGAGTCTATTTAAGAAAGCCTGTTGCTGTTTTTAACAATGTCTAACAGTCTTAAAAACTCCAGGGCAAAAAGATGACATAGTGTTCAGGGAAAGAATCCTACATGCAACTTAGCCTGCAAATTCTAAGCTAATTTGTTGAGGAAGTATGCACCAAAATACTTGGAAGCCAACTGCCTAGCTTGTTCCCATTTATTTTTCCATATGTGCCTCTCTAATGCTTTCTCAAATTAAGTTCAGCTGCTGCAATATCAGCCCTTAAAAAAGCATTGACACATCATGAAAAAGGCTGAAAGCAAAATCATGAAAAAGGTCCCCCCCAAGGCTTGCAAACTAATGGTGTCACTAGTGCATGAGATAAGCAGCGCTACCAGCATAACAAACTGGACAGGAGTCAATGAGCATAGGCTGATCACTGCTCTTTACAGAGTCTATATTGATTCCTAAGCCACTGAGGCTTGGGTAGGACTGACTCTAACTGATGTCCAGCCCTGTGAATACAGAGAGAGGGTTTCTTTTTAGATTTTAGTTATTTAGGAAACCGTTTGTAGCAAGAACTTGTGCAGAGTTTGTTGTGTGAACATGGATTTCAAGTAGACATCTTGTTTCCCCATGAGGGCTATGAGTTCCATGTAGTTCTCCCAGAAAACTTGCCTTTCAGTCAGTGTCAGGTGAGACACTCTGGATTTGGTAGCATGTGGTGTAAGCAAGCAATGAGAGGAAGAAATACTCCTCGGTGATCCGAAGCTAGTGGAGTCAGTGTGGAGACATCGGTGAGAACAGGGATGCACTTGTACTCCTTCAAGGAGTGCCTCTTCCACTGAGGCAAGCTGAAGTGTCTGCTACTGCAGAAGGACATTTATGCCTAGTCTGCCAGTCTGTTTAAAAACTTCAGTGCTTACTGCTTTTGGCAGGCAGAACAAATCTTTGTTTCACCACTTAGGCACTTTGAGATGCAATTAGAAAACTTTGAGATATATTTGACACAGAATCACAGAATATGCTGAATTGGAATGGACCCATGGATCATTGAATCCAGCTCTTGACCCTGCGTAAGACCATCTCCAAGAGTGATGTCATGTCCCAATGAGTGTTGTCCAAACAGTTCTTGAACACAGACAGGGCTTGGTGCTGCTACCACTTCTCTGGTGAGTCTCTTCCAGTGCCCAGCCACCCTCAGGGTGACAAACCTTTTTCTAATATCAAACTTAAACTTCCCCAGACAGCTTCAGGCCATTCCCTTGGGACCTGTCACTGGTCACCAGAGAGAAGGAATCAGTGTCTGCCCCTCATGAGCGAGTTGCAGACTGCAATGAGGTTTCCCCTCAGTCTCCTGTTCTCCAGGCTGAACAGACCAAGTGACCTCAAGGACTCCTCATCCAGCTTCCTCTCAAGGCCCTTCACCATCCTTGTTACCCTCCTTTGGGCACTCTCCATTAACTTTATATTCTTCTTCCATTCTGGCTCCCAAAACTGCATACAATACTCAAGGTGAGGCTGTCCCCTCCCTTGCCCAGCTGGTGATGCTGTGCCTGATGCACCCCAGGACATGGGTGGCCCTCCTGGCTGCCAGGGCACTGCTGACTCACATCCAACTTGCCATTGACCAGGACCCCCAGGTCCTTTTCCATGACACTACCCTCCAGCCTCCCACTCCCCAGTCTCTCCATTCATCCAGGGTTGCCCCATCCCAGGTGCAGAGTCCCAACACCTTTCCTTTGATGGACTTCAGGAGGTTGGTGATTGCCCAGTTCTCTTAATTGGTCAAGGTCTCTCTGCAGGGCCTCCCTGCTTTGGAGGGAGTCAGCAGCTCCCAGTTTTGTACCACCCATGAACTTGTTTAGTCACACATTCAAGTCATTAATGAAGATGTTGGAGATCACAGCACCTAAGACAGTCCTGCAGAACCCCACTAGTGACGGGTCACCAGTCTGATGTCACCCCATTCACTACAACTGTGCCCAACCAATGGGCCAGTTGCTCACCTGTCACATGATGTGTTTATCCAGCTGGGTGCTGGACATTTTATCCAGAGGGATACTCCTGGAGACAATATTGAAAGATCTACTGAAATCCAAGATTACATCAACTGGATTCCTTGGTCAACTATCTGGGTTACATTGCCATAAAAAGAAATCAAGTTTGATCAACAGGACTTCCCCTCTCATGAAGCTGTCCTGGCTGTGACCAGTGACTGTGTTGTCTTTCAGGTGTTATTCAATATCTCCCAGAATAATCCTCATAGTTTTACCAGGCACTGAAGTGAGATTGACAGACCTGTAGTTTCCAGGGTCCTCCCTCTTGCACTTCTTGAAAACTGGGGCAACATTTGCCAGCTCCCAGTCAGCCTGGACTTTGCCGATTCCCAAGACTGCTCAAAAACTGAGAGGTTTTGTGATGTCATCAGCCAGGTCTTGGAGAATTCTTCAGTTGATTCCATCAGGGCCCATAGTTCCCTCTGTAGGCAGAGTACAAAAGAAAGTAATTTTTCTAGGTGTTAAGACACATGGGTTAGTCTTGTCCCACCAACTAAAAAGTCTCTAGAGATGACACAGAAAGATAAAAAATAAAAGCAAACACCTCTAGCCTCATGTAAAGAAATATTTAAAAGATTTGAATAGAAAGGCCAAAAGAAAAGGGCACAACCTTGCTTTTAATTTCCTTTCCCCATCATTTTAATAAGAGCCATATCACTTTCTGTGCTTCACTGTTTTATTATATAAACCATTTCTTTAAAAAGTCCATTTCTTCTCTTTGCAGCAATTCTTTGTTTCCATGTGTCTATATGAGTTAAGCTCCTTGGGTACTGATTATCAGTGACTTTAAGAGTACTTTTGGAGCAGTGCAGGATATAGGAAACTGAACATGCTATTTAACTTGGTTAAACTGGGAACCTTGTATACCTCAGCCCTGTGAGCTTGCCCTCTCTTCCTAACCCAACTTTGTCTGTCTCTGGGGGTTTTTTCTGCCTCATCCGTGCAAATGTGAACTAGTGGGGCACAGCTGTTCCCAGCAGGTGTAGGCAGTGTTTGGGCAGGGAGCTCTGCACTCTGCTTGGGCCTTGGAGCACAGTGTGCTATAGAGGAGCAGCAGCAATAACACAAAGTCCTGCTCCAGGCACTTTGGTGTTTTTCACCACAGAGCTGTAAGCTTATGTTTCCTAAAATAAAAACAGGACCATGTTTCAGCACTTGTCTCCAACTGTTTTAACTTACTACGGGAGGCTGGTGAAGCCTGTTTTATTTTTGATATCAGTGGCATCAGTCTTAAGTAGTGCCATACACAGTTATGGTGCATGAACACATTGTTATGCAAAATTGCATCTCTCTGAAAGTGCCCATCTTTCTGTTGCACAGGACTTGAAATAAGCATCAGTTCAGCCACCCACCGGGACGGCATCAGTTGGTTTGTGTCGATCCATGCTAAGATGTGCTGTAATGAATTTGCAAGATCTAGCTGTAGTGTTCCCTGTTTCGCCACTCTATGGATGCTCCTTAGGCTGGCCTAACTACTCAGTTACAAAAAGTACACTCTCCCAAGGGGGTATTTCAAGGCAGCTTCCTGAAACTAACTGTCTCCTCCATGGGTCACAGGCAGCTGGTTTGATTCCTCCCTGCCTGTGTGCCCTTCCAGATGTGAATGGTTTGCATGGTCTCCACCCAAAGATAATATCTGCTGGTGAGAACTCTGGCACCCTTTAGAATAAGAAAGGAGGCCTCTGACTGCCTGAGGGTGCCTTCCTGCTTTGTTTAGTGCTCTAAACTTAAGAGAACAACACAAAGAAACAAACAACCACAAGGAAAGACTGTGGAAGGTAGAAAGATGCTTCCTTTGGTGGAAGTGGGCTGAGGCAGCCCTACCCAGCAGAGGTGGGGGGGCTGTGATTGATTGCTCTCCACTATTCAGGCTGAGGTTTTTCTTGCTTGAAGGAGAAAGGGAGGAGGACTGGGCTAAACCAGTCACTTTTCCTCTTTGTGGCATGTGCAAGCATGTATTTGCATATTGGCAACCCAAGCTCTCTCATGGGCAGACCCAGTACGTGTGTAGAGGAAAGATGCCTTTGGGTCTATGGGGAAAACATTTCCCCAACTTACATATCAGGCAGCCTCTTCAGTTTTCATCGGGTTTTACATTGGGCCCAGTCTGCTGGCTGCGCAGTGGGCAGACACTTCTTTCCAGGCTATGGACAGCCATCCAGCAATCTGGGGATTTGCTCCCAGGCCAAAGCTTCCCATTCCCTCTCCTTCCTTCTGCTTTCCTCAGTGCTGAAACATTCTGTGTTCAAACATTCTGCTTTCAAACATTCAGTGTCCACAGCCAAGCTGTTACTTAGCCCAGAAGATAGTTATATAGATTTGGTAATGACACAGATTTAGTTTTGTTGTTAATTAATTTAGATTTTCACTTGAAGACAAGAATACTGAAATTTAATAAGAATGACTTTTGCTCCTTCCTATCAGAGAAATGAAAGAAAAAAAATCCTTGCTTGGAATACTGTTAAATACATCAGAAAAGAAAAATGCAACCAAAAGTCCTCAATCTCCACTGGCAAAGAAACCTACTCAAGATCCATGTTTATAAATCAACATTTTGCTCAAAGACCCTGTGGTTTTTCTGTAGATACTTTTATATTTTTATTTTCTCCAATTCTCCTTTGACTCTTGCCTTTTGCAGGTCATGAAAACGTACCACATGTATCATGCAGAGAGCATCAGTGCAGAAAGCAAACTGAAGGAGGCAGAGAAGCAAGAAGAAAAACAAATTGGGAGGTCAGGAGACCCTGTTTTTCATATTCGACTAGAAGAAAGGCACCAAAGACGGAGCTCTGTGAAAAAGATTGAAAAAATGAAGGAAAAAGTAAATAGTCCTTTTATTTAGCTTCATTTGAAATAAATTCAATGCATTTCTGACATTCTTTGACATGATATTAGACAGAGAAATCCAGCTGGGAAATAAAATTAAGCAAGGTACACATTATAAACTAGCAGCGCGTTATAGATACCTTGACATAATTTCAGTTCAGAGAGGGGAATGCTTTATTCCCAGTATATTTATTACTATAAAGTTTGTCACATTTGAAACAAAATACTAAGTTTTCACTTTGTATTATATTTGTTTTGTGTGTAATGGGCTGGAAATTAAGATTCTTCCTTGTTACTAGGAATATGTGCTTGAATTTTTACCATTTCTGCTGCATACCAAAAATGAAGTAATTAAAATACATTAATATGCAATGTCTTTCCTAGCGTCAAGCAAAATATTCTGAAAACAAGCTGAAATCTATTAAAGCCCGTAATGAATACCTGCTCACCCTTGAAGCAACGAATGCTTCTGTTTTCAAGTATTATATTCACGACCTGTCGGATTTAATCGATGTAAGTATTGGCACATCTGTATTTATGTTTATTCTGTTCAGGAATAATACCTTTTTTCAGTTTTAAAGGGACTATTATTAGTGATATGGATTGCCTACAGTACACTTGCTGTTTATAATCTTGTTTGATACAATCAAAAGTTTTTCCCTTATTTCCACAATATTAAGTGCCAGTAAGATGCTGAACCCATTCCTTTAAAGTTCAAACATTGTGTTTGCTCCCCATGTGTCAATAGAAAATACATTTCCATTCTGTACAATCTCTGGGATCTAAATAGTTTTTACAAGATAAACTTCTTAAGTGGTCATCTAATGGTATTTAATTCAAAAGATGCAATTTCTTCCATGTTTTCAAAATTCTTTCATTTCATTCATTTAGTCATGGAATCATACATACAGTGCCTTCTTACTCTTACTTCATGCAGTTTGAAGAATAGACACAATCCTGTACTCTATACTGTCAACACACTTGTTACTTATTTTTAGTAAGTTGTTTGTATGAGAGCATCCTGGAAGGACGAGGTTATAGACTAATGTTGACTTGTGCCAGCATTTAAGTCTCCTGTATTACTGACATTTTGACATGATGCAGAGGAAGCATCCTGCACCCTTACCACATCCCACCCACTTTGGAAGCTGGCTTTTTGTGTGATAGAGAAAATACAGAGATAGCAAGCACAAGCCCCAGAACATTCATTCACTAGCAGTGTATGGTTAAATAGCTTAGAGGGTCGGCCTCTGGCCCATTTGAAATTCTAGATATTTGAATATGCTTGCTACTGCAGCAGTAACGTATGTTACGTACAATAGTAAACAACATTCATATACAGCTCTGGTTTCCAATATAGAATAAATTAATACAGAATTTGACAAGAAGTGTCTCATTTCTACTGACTGGAGAAGCCAAGCTTCTCAGAGAAAGGGAGAAATGCCTTCTTGGGATTAATGGACTGAAATAGCTGCATGTACATGTTACCTACATTATATGTTACCTAAATACTGATAGTCACTTTTCTTCCTCATTTCTAGTTTTTCTATAATTTATAAAATCTTGCCTGATTTTTGTGTTTTCAGTATTTTTCCTGTCTGTATTTCAACATCTCTTTTATTGCTTTCCTAGCTGCTACTGCATGTTTACTCCTGATTTCTTCTGGTTTATTCTGTGGCCTGTCCTTGTCTAATCTGTATCCATCCACTTGCACAACCTGCTTCACCATGTAGGCTGCCCAGGCATGAAAGCGTTTACCAGGACCTATAGGTGGATGATTAGGGCAGAAAACAAAGGACAAGCCATGTACCTGCTGGGGTAGCCCCCAAGTGAGAAGTTGACCCTACCTAATGGATGATTTTCCTGCTACTGCTTAAAGAATGACAGATTTTTGATCAGGAGTAAGGACATGTCTCATACATGTGAACTTTAGGAATTCTTCTTGGATTCTGGAAGGAAGGAAAGGTCCCTTTTTTTTTTTTGTTTGTTTCCAGCACCCTTCAGAAGCTGGATAGATGCTAATTTTGTCACCTCTCCCGCCTTCCCATTCACAGTTCACATTTCTCAGAGAATGTCTCCCATGTGTGTTTCTACTTGGTCAGAACTTTATCAGGTTGAAAAATGCATCTGATTCTTATCCATGTCAGTGATGTCCGCAGAGTTTTCTGTAGCAGTGAAAACTGAGAGGAGGAACCACAATCCTGGAGCTTTACAAAGAACTGTGAGGGGAGAAGTGAAACTTTCTGTCCATGCACACACAGAGCCAACACTCATTGGAGTTAGTGTATACAAAGGTATTTACGCAACCATGAAGACTAGAGCTTCCTAACTGCTAGTCTTTAATAAAAATATACATTCTGCAATATTTAGTAATGCAGAAAAACTGTGTCTATTCTATCCGTCCTTTTGAAAGTCATGGACCAATGTACACAATAACATTCTTTTGGCAAAATGGCTTGAGAAATTACTCTTCCCTAAGGAATTTAAATGGAAAGTCTAGCTGCCCTTTGCATCACTGTTTTGTAAGAGTTGGCTGTAAACATGTGCAACCAGAATTTGCTTCGGAGCTAATTTAATCCAATTGTGAGCTTGTTTAAATGAAGTGTCTTTCAGACATTTGTATTTAATCAGAATATGCTGTGAAAGCACTGGTATTTAGTCAGAGTGTTTGCCACTTGACAAAGGAAACTCTTTTTTGTAAATGCAAGCATCTTGGCAAGGTTTTGGAGTTGTATCATTGGAATGTGAGACATGCTTCCCAGTGGCCATATGTTGCAACAGTACAGACTGCCTCATTCTGTAAATCTGCTAATGTCATGGTACAATTTGGAGTTTTCAAAGCAGTGGTTTTTGTCCTGCTTTGCTTGCTTGCCGTCTGTGCTTTCCTGAACTCTCTCTCATTGCCTGTACAGAAGGGTATTGCCTCTCCTCTGTGTCTGAATTCCAGTTAACATGGAAAGATTTAGATCTCCCCAAGCTGTTGGTGTTGCCCAAAAATAAAATGGAATGTTTTCCTATGTTAGTAAAAAACACATCTAATGAAAATGGGATAAATACTTGCAATAATGTAGTAAACTGCTCCATCATTTTTTTCTTTTAACAAGGTTGGGGGGGATAGTGGAACTACTCATTTTTACAAAACAAAAACAAACAAACACCCCAAAAACTCCTGTTTTTCCTTTGGATTCCAGTGCATTTTCCGTATGTGAGGCTTATATGGAAAATATTAAATTACTGTTCTGAACTCAGTCTGAACTGTTCAACTCTGTCATTTCATTAACAGAGCTCAGGGCTTCTGATTTAAAATTTTGATGTGTTGCTCATTTTAAGCTCTTGTGATAAAAGCAATATAAAAATATTGCAGGAATCTTAGCTGGATGATTTAATGCATTTAGTGAGCTGAGGGATGAGACCAACATTTGCAAAGAAGCAGAGAGATAAACAAGATTTGATATGCACAGTGTATTTCTGTCCTCTGCATATTGTACTAGAGGAATTTGAATTTTCTGTTAAATGTTTCTTTGCTGACTAGAGAGGGATCTAGTTCAAGTGCAGGACAGAATTAGTTATTTTCTTTATTTGTACCTGTAAAAAAATAGTAAAGATTGGCTGAATTAAATAAGTTTTATCTAGTATGTAGAATTTTTTTAAAATTTTGAGTTTCAGAGGAACAACAAACTATACACTGCTGCTAATCTGACTGTTAGTGCCAGCATCTGTCCATATGGCACATACTTTCACTCATTTACATTCATTAAATTTTTCTCAGTATAAGAGGAAGGTAAGGACCTTTTTTGAGACTTACCGTGCATTTTTATGATCTGAAGATAAATACTAGGAAATAGTGATCAAAATAACTTTACTCTAGGTCTGCTGCTGAAATAAATAAAATACTAATGTGTTGGTCTTTCCTAAGGTGGAGTTTCTGAATCTCTAATTGCAGTATGCATGCTTTGGATCATTAAAAAGTTAAGGAACATTTAGCTATTGTGAACTTAATTTATTCTGTAAAGGTTCTTTATTAATCATTCATAAAGCCAAGTTTAAAACTAGGGTAAAGTGTGTGCAGCTCACAATCTTTATTACATAAGCCCTCATAAATATGATATGTACCCTTAGATCCCTTTGATTTGAATGTGGATGTCTGTGTAACAGAATACTTAGAAAGTGACTTATTCAGAGATTAAGGCTTTTTTTTATGAATTCCTCTCTCCATTGACATTAGAATTTTATTACTATTCCTGAAAGAAAATTGAATTAAATAAGAGCAGCTTGGTTTGGTTGAAGCTCTGTGCTAAGCACTGCAGTTTGTTTTATTCAAGCCTAATATACTCTGAGGTACAATAAAGGCAATAAGTGCTCTTGAGACTGCTTCAGATTTAATTTTAAATAAGAATAAAATGCAAATTACAAAATTAATTTTTCACATATCCCAAATGCATCCCTCATCCCCCTACACTTTACCCAACCAAAATTCTTTATGAATCCAGAAATGCAAACAAACTCATGGTCTTTGACTTCATTCTGGTTTTTTTCATCCTCTCTTATTGCACCAGGTGACACGTGACTCTCTAGCCCATAGATAGGGAGCACATCCTTAGGCAGATAACCAGCCTGGCTGGACCCTCGCTCTGCTGACTTGTGAACCTCTAAGACTCGTATTTATTTTGGCTAACAGTGTGGCCACTCACTTGAACTGTAGAATTCTTTCCACAAATCTACAGATTTTTCCCCAAAATCGTGTATATATGTGTGTGTGTGTGTGTGTGTGTGCATAGACAACTCTTTTTTCTAAACCATCTTTCCAGCAGATTAAAACAGAACTTTTCTTTCTGGGTAGCCAAGATTCTATGACAGAGCTGTTTCCCAGTTATGATCTGTGTCTCCAAATTTTGGGGAAAGTGGGCTATGGCCTGACAGAAGTAAGATTTGTGATGTCTGGGTGTTTAGTTTTACTTCTAAAAAAATAACTTCCCTCATACAAGTTCTATTTTTATGTAAGTAACTGAAGCAAAATTTCAAATTCAGATGTTTTTAATTCCATTCAAAGAAACACTAGTGATAAGGCATTCGCTCAGGATCTGCGTTTTTGTTTTCTCTGCTGGCATTGGCATTGTAAGAAAATGCCTTAGCCTGGCAGGATACTCTGCTCCACTTGAAAAATCCTCTTCTTGTCTGAGAGGCTGTATTTGTTGTCTTGTTCAGCTGTCATCTGTTCAACTTGCCGAAGATGATCATGGTGATAGTGACTGGGTAGATTAAGGGTTAAACAATGAAGTTTTGTCACAGCATAAAGGCTGCAGTCTTATATTCCAGATTGCAAAAAAGCTGCCTCAGAAACCCACACAGCTCTAATTGTAAACCAATAAGCTTTCTAGTAATACTCGGATTAATCCACTAGAGCCAAAATTCAGGCTGTAGTTTTATAACACATGGGTAGTTGGCAATGCTAAACCTGACATTGCCCTCTATTTCTAATTCCTTTTCAGTTTAATCTTCCATGAGGTCTCTCTGAAACTAATGCACATGAAATAAAACAGCTGTCCCAATTCACTTTCTTATCAGGACTTTTAGTCTGTCTTTTTCATCCAAGATAGTGAATTAAATATGAGATCTGATTTGACATAGAACAAGAGAGAAACACAAGAGACTTTTCCTTTTAGAAACAGTATTTTTGAGGGTGGTGTTCTTTGAAATATGAATGCACTTTAGTATAAAAGTTGAGGTCTGTTTCAATAAGTGTAGCACAAATTTCCATTTTATAAATGCAAAAGAGAGAGGTTAACATATGCGTGTTTGATTGAACATGACATCTTTTTCGTTTTCTTTGAATGGTTCAGCGTCTGGTTTTTTGGAGAGTCACTGTCCCATCTTCAGTCACTACCTGGAGTACTTGCTAGGAGTGAAAACTTAGTCTTTCTGGAAGCTTTGTTCTGAATAAAACAGCTCTCAGTTGGATTTCAGAGAGCAGCTTCATGACAAGTCTTTACAACACTTAAGTCAAGGTGTCAGTTTTTTCGTTCCCTTCTATTCATCGATGAGGTGTTTCATTCCCTTCTACACACACGTTTTGGAATGGTAAATAGGTTGAAAGCTCTTTCCTGTATAGTGTGTACAACTGTATGTCTGTCTCCCTTTCTCTCTCCTTTTTCAAATAGGTGAGATGGAAGGGAGGGGAATGTGATCCCACGAGTCCTGTGGGGTTTGTAATAGCTGTGAGGGAGGTACTCATATAAACAGTGTATATATGCTTGCAGGGTACAGTGGACTGAATTCAAATTGCTTCTTTACCCGGCTCCATAGTTACCTTGTGAGTCCTGCAGGGATGGATGATTTTAGCCATGGGCGGGCAATGAGGAGAAGTGGCTGGGGACTGAGGGGTGCCCTAGAGCAGAGTGCTCTGACTGCTCTGGCCAGGCCTTGGCCTCTGATTGAGGCAGATCTCACCCGTTTGAATAAAGAGCTCTCTTTGGATGCAACTGTTAGCAAACTGATCTGCCACTGCTGAGGTGACATCTCCCCTTACCTGGAGGTTCACTGGGCAGAAACTGAGGGTATTTACTGTACTGTGTAGGGAAGCAATCAGTTGATACGCTACTGCTGTGACATTTTTTAAATATATTCAGCTGTTCTCTAAAATATTAACAAAACATGAATAATGCAAACTGAGGATATTTAAAATTCTAGAACAAACACGACTTTATGTTTTACCAATTAGGCTTCAATTACATTCCATTTCGTAGAAAAAAAAAAGACATAAATTATTACTTTCTGCATTTAGTAACGTGCTGTACATTGCTGGCTCTGTGTGAGCATGGGAAATAAGGTGTTTCCATTAAATCCATTTTTGCGATCAGGGGAAAAGATGTTAAACCCTTCATGTTGTATCAAAAAGCATTTTAGATGGATTCTTTATGCTTAAGGTGTTTGTGGAGGTTTTTGTTTGGGCACAGACATGGTAAGCAGGCATTGCTTCAAGTTCATTTTGCTGCTGTTATTAATTTAGATGATAGTTATGTCCAGGTGTGTGTAAATAGGTGATTCAGGTCTTACAGATGCTATTGATACTGAAAGGCCCACTTGTGTGTGGAGTCCTAGACTTTATTGGTATAAATACAGTGTCTGCATTTCTGTATCTGATAAGAAGACTGTCACATATGTACACTTGATCTCTTCTCTAAAACTGTCCATTAATCTTTGCAACAGATTGAGGATACGAAATACTTACTGTCTTGACCCCAGTAGTGTATTTTAATTTACAAGATACTGTGTTAAATACTTCAAAGATAGAAAAATTTCAGGACAGAAAATTTTAGTGACAGTTTCAGGATTGTGATACTAGAATGGGGTTCCTCCTTTTAAATTTGTTTTCTTTTCCCTTTGTTGTTTTTTCAGTGTTGTGATCTTGGATACCATGCTAGTCTAAACAGAGCCCTAAGAACATACCTCTCTGCAGAGTATAACCTTGAAACTTCCAGGCATGAGGGATTAGACATCATTGAAAATGCAGTTGACAGCTTGGAGCCACGCAGTGACAAGCAGAGATTCATGGAAATGTACCCCACTGCTTTTTGTCCACCAATGAAATTTGAGTTCCAATCTCATATGGGTGATGAGGTCTGTACACTGACAAGTATCCCCCAAAGTGACTGTTTCGGTATACCAGGATAGTGAATTTATAATTTACCGAACCCTTTTACGAAGAGTTTAATAAAAGCTACCCAAAAGTCAATGGATCAGCAATAACATTTTGCAAAACTTGCAGCATTTTCTATTGCTTCAAAGTTCTCATGTAAAAACTGTTAAGTGTTACTCTGTTCTGTATCACTCATAATGACATTGCTGTAAATGTGCTGGCCAGCCCATGCTCACCCCAACACCAGTGTAAGCCATGACTTTATGTCTTTACTACCTGCATCACTCATAACAGAGTTTGTGGGTGCTATTGAAGAACAGCTACAGAGCCGCTCCAAATTATTCACGCTGCAATGCAGCCTTTCCCCCTTCCTCTTCCCCCATTTTATCATCTAGACATTTCAAGCACACTGGGTACCCAGTTGTGCCCTGTTCTGCTACACCAAAGGCCAGTAGCGAAGCAGAATTTGAAATCACCCGTGTACCTCTTTTTTTCTGAAGATAACTCCAGGGTTTGCGTTTCTATGTGACACAAAAGCAGCAAAAAGCGGACATACAAAAAGGCTGTGCTCTTTATTCATAAGCTGTAGCACATGCTTCCACACCTTGTAACACATAAATACTTTAAATTTAGATGGACACATTTTATTGTCTGCATTATTAAGTTTTAATAGTTTTGGTAGGAATTCACCTAGCTTTAAGAAGAACAACTGAAGACTATTGACTGTTTTTCTTAATTTCCTGCATCTTACAGCTTTTTCTTGATTCTTTGTTAGGTTTGCCAGGTCACTGCCCAGCAACCTGTGCAAGCAGAGCTTATGCTTAGGTATCAACAACTACAGTCACGATTGGCTACACTCAAAATTGAAAATGAGGAGGTAAGACCTGTGTCTACAAGGGCTAAGCATTGAACATAATTTTCAGGAAGGTACAGTGTTTTCTACCTTGCAAAAAAGCATGCAAATGACCCTGAAGTGGCTCCAGTCTGTGTAAATGGCTTTAATTTTAAAAATCAAATGCTGGCATATATGCTAGATCCTCACCTGCTTTACAGAGGTTTGAAAATACTTTGTCTTTTACCTGTCCATACATTCACATTACGGAGTTCTGTGTTTTGCAGATGCTTCAGTGTAAACTTGTTAGAGCACATATCTTTAAATTCTCGTGACAGAAAGCCACTGAGAACTGTTACTGTCTTCTGTGATGACCCTCTGTCCAGTCCTCAACTTGCTACTTCTGTAGTACAGAGGAATTTGAACTGTCTTTTGTGGTAACTGAGTCAAGACCTCTTATGCTCTCAGCTACAGCTATTTATAAACATGACTAATGAATGCCCGTGATAGGAACAGCTCACCTAGCAAAATAAAATGCTTTTTTTTGTAATACATGGAAAAAACTATGTTGTTCTCCTTCCCCTGCTCTGGCAGTGGAAATAAAATGCACTTTTATGACAGTTAATGCAATGTTAAAGTCCTTCAGTTTAAATGAAAACCTCTTCCTAAAGAAAAGCGTAGAAATTATTTGATTTCTTCATATACTTTACTGATAAGTTTTCAGGATACCAGTTCTTTTTATTCTAATTTGTATATTGAATGTCTAGAACAAAATATTAATGTCCATGAGACATGTATAGTAGTCTCAAAAAAACTCAAAAAACACTTGCATTCAGAAAGTCTCTAAGGTTACAAAGACGGAAGGAGAAAGATTATTTCTTTCAGTGAAATGAAGTGCAAGGGCATAGGGAAAGAAATGATGTTTGACAGGCATGGAAGGGATATTATATTTGCCTATATTGGAGTTGTGTGTGTAAGTGTCTGTGATTTGGTTGACCCTACTATACACTCCATCTGAAGCAAAATTGGGAAGTATCACATCCTTGTAAATCTTACCAGATACTTTATTGCGCTGTGGAAGCTTCATCCCTTGTCCACAGCATCCATGCCTGGGTGTCCACTATGAGCAGTGGTGGCACCATGGGTCACTGGAAGGGCTGGGAGTCTGTTGTAAATTTTCCTTTCTTGAGCCCTCTCTATTAAAGATGTATTCCACTACCACATCTAAACATCTCTGTGCCCCTCATCATTGCACTGCACAGTACGGGGTCACAGATTTATTTCTTGGAAGATCTCATTGTTCTGGCCAGATCCAGAGGCTGGATGTACGTGTTCAATATACCACATTGACCATATTTAGGAGAGCTGACCCTCCAGAGTAGTGTATCATCTCTGTTGCCTCCCAGATTAGGGACCTTCATCAAATCGTGTCACATTTCAACTCTAATTTCAAACAAATGGTTTAGTGCACTACAAAGTCAACACAAGAGTACATCTGTGTTTGTGGGTTAGACCATGGTAAAACAGAGAACTAGATAGGATAGCTGTTACATAGATATCTGTTATAGCACACCTCACTTTTCACATTTACACACAAGTTTGTTTGGGGGAATATGCCAGAGAGTTACTGTGAGTAATGAGCTTCCCTTCTAAGCTGTTCCTATATATATTTATCTGGCATTTGACAAACTCTGCTTTTTCATACCAGGTTAAGAAAACAACAGAGGCTACCCTGCAGACAATACAAGATATGGTCACCATTGAAGATTATGATGTATCAGAGTGCTTCCAGCACAGTCGCTCAACAGAGTCTGTGAAGTCAACAGTCTCTGAGACATACTTGAGTAAGCCTAGCATTGCAAAAAGAAGAGCTAACCAGCAGGAAACAGAGCAATTCTATTTCATGGTATGTTGGTTGCTTCCTCATTCATGTGATGCAGACCAAGCACCTGAAGTAAACATTATCCAGAAGTTCCTGGAATTTATGTGTCACGCATAGTAATAGATTCATCTGCATTCTACAGAAATTCAGAGAATATCTGGAAGGTAGCAATCTCATCACAAAACTTCAAGCAAAACATGACTTGCTGCAGAGGACACTCGGAGAAGGTAAATATCACACAATTAACTGAAAAGTGATTCCAAACTGTACCGTGAACCTGCTGAAATGCCAAAGATACTCAGGAAAAAAAATTACAAAACTTAAAGCTTAATTGTCGAGTAAACATAGATTTGATTTTTACCAGTCACAGTTTTAGTGCAGTGGTAAGAGTACACACAGTAAATTGTTTTTATTTCTTCAACACATACTTATTTCCACTGCACAGATGTTTAGACAAATGACTCTATTTGGCAACAGAACTATTGAATGAAAAATCTCATGTGTGAAAGGAGAGTGACACGATCTGCAGATTGATTTAAGAGCTGTGACAAATGTACTGCTTCTACATCCTACCAATTTCTGTTGACTTGAGTTTTTTTTAAGACTTGGGGGAGTGTGATCTTTTTAAAGCATACAGAATTATCCAGGATGCATTTCATACAATAGACTCACTAGTACAGCATTTCTAACACATGAACACTAATGTCCTTCTTGCAGCCTAAGAACTCAGTGGAGCATTTATCAAAGGTAAAAAGTGAAATACAGACCTCACTAATGTCAGTAGTGAGTTTCTTACAGACTTAATGTAGTAGTGTTTTTTACGAAGAATTTGCATGTTGTTAACTTTAGTGAATGAAAACTTCATTAATATCTCTATACCTGTTGATTATCGTTATTGCACATAAAATTATTCCATTATAAATTACAGTAGCAGAGAATTATCCATTTTCCTGAATGCTCTCCACAGGTTTTAAAAAGTACATCTTAAAATCTAAACCAGGTCAGCAGAAGCAAAGATCAAATGAAGCTGAATTAAGGCAGTAATAAATCACACACTGTGCACAGCTCCAGCCTAGCTCTTACCAGCCCTCTCAACAGACACTTCCTCATGCACCGAAGGAAAAAGGGGAATTGAAGTACAAACCTTGAGGATTAGACACACAGAGTGGAACAGATTTGAGAGGAAGTGAGATTACACCACAAAGAACAGAAATCCTCTCCTGGAGGTTAAAGACTGTGATTCAAAGTTTAGACTCAAGAAAGGAAACCTGTTTGCTAAAATAATGACTCTAAAAGATGTGTCAACTTATTTTCTTTTTACTGCCAAGTATCTGTTATTAATCACATCTTTTCTTGCTTTTGATACAAAAGCCCAGATTCCCAAATCCCATGAAGGTGCCTGAGCAGCTATTAACAGTTCGGTGGCTATAATCAAAACAAAGCCCCTGTCCAGGGAGTGACTGAGGTTGGGAGTAGGATATAAGCATCATTTTCTTTCAAAACTGAACTGTAGAGGATGATAGCTGTTTTTAGACAGCTACCTATGTTATCTTCTTTCTCATGGAAGTTTTCATTTAATAGATTATTATTTTGAATGTGTGCGGTGAGCAATTTATATACACAAAACAGTGTGCAGCGGACTTTAGTCAAAAAGGGACATTTTTCTTCTGGAAGCTCATTGAAAATGTATTTGGAAAAATACAGTGAAAGGGAGGGAGAAAAAAGGCAGCAGAATCTGCTGCATAAACCACGTTGGGAAAAAAGCAAGAAAAGAATTGTTTGAAAGGAAACCTAAAGAAAAACTTCTCAGCAGGGTGACCTAAGTGATAAATTGCCATTAGGCTCTGGGCCATTCTACCATGCTGAGGCATGCTTGGATGATTCTGTTTGAAGAGTTCCCTTCTACACACCATCTGTAACCCCCCCATGGTTAATCTGTGTTGCCCACAATGGTTTTGCACATACTTGTTGTCCCAACACCAAAGCATGGCACCTACAAATAGTACCTCAAATATCACATTTACATTCAAAGCTGATATTTGGAGGAAAAGCCATGATTTTTACAGGTTAAAAAGTTCCAGTACCACCTTCAGTTGTGGCATGTCCTGCATTAAAATGCCCATACCTGGGATGGAGGACCTGGATTCTGAAAGTTTCTTAAATGGGGAGGATTGAAAGGATCGAATTACAGTGAATTATGAATGTTATTGCTGTAGCTAATACAGAAATGAATTTGTAGGATGTGAACTGCTCCCTTGCTCCCCTCAAACTGCCTTTTCTGGAAACTTTCATGTCAGCAAGACTGCAGACAAATAACACAGTGTGCTGTATTAAATAAAGCTGGGGAGAAGGAGAGGATTGTTTCAACTGCAAGTTTTCCTTTGGCACCCTTTCTTGCTTTTATTCAGTACTATACAGTGTAAGGATATAGGTTGAATAGATGCAGGTTCGCATCTGGTGTCCACAATGTTGACAGCATTTGGCTTCTATTCTGGTTCATCACCTGCCTACTACAGTCTTGCTGTTTATGAACACAGCAGATACATATTCATGATCTGCACATGGAAGAGAGATGAAGTGCTCTGTGCTGAATCTGCATCTACTGACTTGGAAAGTAAATAAGAAACGCTCAAATGAAATTGGTGCTAAATGTAGGAAGCACACGGATGCACATATTAGTCCTGATCCAAAGGCTCATCTATTGAAAGAAGAAATTAACAAAGCAAAAAGAAAGAAAACAAGAATTTGTAGAATAAATTGCCCCTAAGGTCCAGACACCTTTTGCCCTAAACTGTTAAATATCAAAGATGTGTTTAAAATCCCCCAGGCACAGCATTTGTAACAGCTTCTGTTTTACTAACGTTTATTTTTGGGATTCTTAGTCTCAGTGAATTTCCCTTAGTAACCTGAGTAAGAGGAAGTCCCTGGCTTACTCTTTTTCTGTCATAGGTTATTATTCATACTCTTCTTTGATCTGTGTTTTTCACCTAAAATAGATGCCAACAAGATTCACATATCTTACTGTCAGAGATTGTTCCCAGAGCTTTCTCTATGTGCTGCTTTGAGGGGACCCACACTCTTCTAGTGCTGCAAAATATATTTTCAGACTAAGGTCTTCAGTCGTGTGCAGTACTTTGCATGCATCTGAACAATGGCAGTAATACTATGTTTTTCACATCAATGTTTTTCATATCAATTTAGTATCATTCTTCCTGGAGTCTGAAGAGCTGGTTTGATGTCACTTTCAAATTGGGAAGTGTAGTTAGACTTAGCCCATGTGAAGCTCAGAGTGTTTTTTGGAGGTCATATCCATAGATCTGTACACTGGCACAGGTGTTTAATTCTTCCCTAATATCTTGCTTGAACCTGTTAATAGTGAATTTTGTTTGCACTGTGTGTTACTTAACCCCTTTAAAGGGCTTCATAGTTTTGACAGGATTTGATACAAAAGTATTCCAGTCATCTGCACAGTGCTCTGCCTCCTTAGCTGCTGTGATCTCTCAGAATATTAATAAATGCCTTATGAATTGCCTTATGAATGGTCCTAATGGGAAGGCTTGAGTAAATGGCTGTTAGATATTTTGCCATGATGAAAGAAGACCAGTGTAAGTCCACTGGGTTTCTCTTTTCTTTGCTAGTTTTTGATCAGTGAGAATATTTTGCCACCTTATCCATGGCTGTTTAGTTTCTTCAGTCACTTCCTGTGAAGAAAGTTATCAGTGGCCTTTGAAAGTTAAATTAATTGAACTGATTCTTTGTTATCCAGTATTTTAATGGCATGTTCCAAGATTTTTAATAAATTAATAGGGCACAATCTCCCTTTGGCAGTGCTGGGCTCATTGGAACTTACCATACCATGATCTTTGTCCCGTTTTATTATTTTGCTTTTCATTATTATGAGTCAGTCATGCCTGATTTACTGATCTGATGGTCTGCAAAGGAGCCTTTCTGGGATATGATATTTGCTTCTTTACAATTTCCTGCAGTTCTCTGTGGTGTTTCTTAGTAATAGTGTTGTACTTTTTTCCTGCAATACACAGAGAAAAGAGAGTAGGGAGTCTTTTAATAACTACTTATGTCTAGAGCCGTGCATTTTCAGCACTGAACAGGTTTAGACACAAGGCACAGGGAGATGTAACCTAATCCTGGCACAGCTCTGTTTCCATACTGATTTAGCCACTGAAACATATGAGCACCAACAATAGACATTGTTTGAAATTTTACTTCAAATTATTTACAGTATCAAGTGACTCTGTATCTTTGGGCAGGCTTCTTAAAAGTTGTTCCATAACATGGGTTTTGTTTGTATTTTATGTGGAACTGTGGACATAGTAGGTAACTACAGTGCCCTGTTTGTTGTATAGTTATACAACTTTTGCTGGTAGTATGAAAGTTAGGGCTAAAAATAATTTGCTAAGTATATTTAGATATAAGAATTTCAACCCGAAACCTACAAATCATTGTTTCCTGTTTATTGAACTTTCTAGGTCACAGGGCTGAATACATGACAACAAGGTAAGATTTTTTATCTGACTTGGTTTAGAGTTAGAAAATAGGTAAAATCTTAGTATTTACAAATTTTAGAACAGCTTTGTAAGGCTTGTTTCTATTGTTACATAAATTGTGTATAGACCCTGTGTGTTTTAACTCAGCATTTCTGTTTCAGCATGCTGATGAGTAAAGGATCAGACTGTTCATCTTCCTCGTTTTTGTGAGCTGTTTTGGCCAGTATCAAGGGTGGGACAAGCTGGGAGATCCTTAAAAGTATTTGTGAAACACACATCAAATTTGAAAGTTGCAGGGGGCACTTTACTGCTCAAAAAGAAATATTTTTCAATTGTCAGAGATACCTTGCCTCTCATATTTGTCATTCACTTGGTCAGGATACATAGTTTGAAAGAGCCTGATAGGAAGATCAGTTTGGGCAGTGGGCTGTGTCTTTGATAACCTAGCTCTGGACACAAATACCTGCCTCCCTCAGCACCCATGTGTTCCATTCTTAAATGGCTCTATATATCCACAGAAGAGGGGGGGTTCGGTTTTAGATCTCCCAGCTTTGGGCTGCACGTACTTTTTCAGTTGTGTAATGCCACACCTTTGAAGCTGCCTCCAGATATAAACCCAGATAAGCTCTGCAGCCCCCAGAGACTTAGGAGGGGGCGATGGCAACTGCTTGGATTTGCAGCTGCCACTTGTATGTATCGCTGCTACAGGCAGTGGGCCCTGCTAAAGCAGGAACATCCAGTGCAGTTTGCTTAGTCTCACTCTTCCTTTCCCTTTCCATGCAATACATCCTTGCCCAATGCCTTCAAGAACCATCTTTCTTGGTCCCAGTGTTTCCAGGACATCTCTACAGACTTTACACCAGATTTTCTCCCACTATTCCCTGTTCTTTTCTAGTTCTGTAAAGTTGGACTTACTCAACTACTTTCCTTACATGACTTCAGTTGAAAAGCAGTTACAAATCAAAGCATTCTTCCCAACTGCTGAGATTAATTCTGACAACTGTATCTTTAACTCCGCCTCCAGGTGCTACCATTCCGGGAATACATGGAAATCAGCAAGTTTATGTCTAATGAGAAAAATCTCCTTTCTTGGCTCCAATGCAGGCGACTCATCAGGCTCACATCATCATAAATTCCCTGCTGTGTAAACAGCTGAAAGGAGATGGTGGATTTAGGCAATGATTTTACCTTAGTGGGGGAGCAGTGAAGCCATCTTACCTCATATCTTCTTACAGCTGGTCATTTAGAGAAAGATACTGTGAGGAGTAGGGCCTGCCCATCTGTTCCTCAGCACCAGCTCCTGGGCTTTGGCGGGCCCTGCCTGTTGCCCCAAGGTTCAGTTATATTTCCAGACTGTGAGACATGCAAACAGAAATGTTCTTTAAGGTCAAAGTTAAATTGTAGAGGAGGGTATCTTTAAAGATGAGTTTGAAATAGCAGATAGTACTCAAACAGAATAAAGCCCCACTGCTGAATGCTCTATGTCTTATTGTTTCTCACTGATCCCCAAAAAACATTGAATTTTTTGCTAAGTCCAGAAAAACCTATAGAAACTGCTGGTGCATGGAAACTAAAGAAGCTGTTGGCATGTAGCTATTGGCTTGACATTCACAAAGTAGTTTGTGATGTAGAGAACAGTATTTACTTCCTGTAATCTCTATCAGTTATAGTCACCACATGTGTAACACACTAGGTAAAATTTTGCAGACCAAAGTATTGTGTCTTTATCTTTACTTCTTTATGTGTTATGCTGGTTTTATTTCTTTGTTCAAGTTGATGTACTTTTAATTCTGTTAGCTAATTAATGACGTGTTTCTTTTCGTGTGTGAAGTTGTTGATGGCTGGATGTGCAAGGCTAAAGCTGTTTAACCTTCCTAGCTCTAGCTGAAAATGCAGACAGTTTGGTTTTGAAGCATCTTAGGAGTGTGCTGAGCAGCTTTAATTTGCATTTGAAGTTTCTCCAGCATGAAGCAACTTTTCTGATTGATAAGAGGTGCTTCGATTGGTCTGTGTTCTGCCATGGTTGGCAGGATGAATTCCAGTGGTTGCTGCACATTTTACACATGACCACAACAAAAAAGGCCATTCCAATTATGCAATGTTTGGAATAAATTTGTATGGTCAAACTGCAAAAGAGGGATTCATAAAGAATATCATTATTGATCCATAAGTAATTTTTTAATGTGGGAGTTCTCCACTCTTTAATGTGTTACACTTAAATTTGATGAAAAGTCTTTATTTGATAAGTACTGTGTTTATTGCTCCCTTTACAGTGTTCTGTTGTTTTGCCATGAGCTTACAGACATCTCATTTTATCGTGTGACTTAATTCTACCTTGCTCAGTAATCATATTCCCTTCCCTTAGGCCTCCAAATCTTCCCCCTAAGCCCCAGAAACACAGGAAGCCCAGACCCCGATCACAGTATAGTGCTAAGTTGTTTAATGGTGATTTGGAGTCGTTCATCAAGGTACTGGCACCAGCCACCCGAGTGGCTGATCTCAACACTTCTTACTATAATGGTCACCACCTCACAAAAGCTGAGGCAGATCATTATGTTTAAGTCTGTCCTGGGGCTCTTCTTTCCCGGTTGATCAATATAATACTTCCTGAAGTCAGAGGGAAAGAGGGGGATTTGTTTCTCACATCAGCCTCCCTACAGTTTTGTTAATCAAGTAGAAATGGTATTGTCAACCTGCTTTTAATAGGAAACTTAGCTTCATGTAGAAGATAGGATGTAGTGGTGCATCCCACAACTTACCACAATTTCCTGCTTGTTCTTTTCATAACATCCAGTGTTCAAAGTCTGTGGAAAAGCAGTATTTCCCTGGGTTTGATATCCATATTTTGATTTCCTATGACTTTAGGAATTTATTATATTGTGTGAAATTGTGATCACCACTATTCTGGATCTTGTATCTTTGCTGTATTTACTATCTTCTTCTTTCTCATACTTTTATTTCTAATAATGCTTCTAGCCGAGGCCGAAGGAACTCTCACACGAGACATCAGGTATAGTTCTGGTGACAAGGGAACCAGCTCTGCCTCGCTCTCGGGTTGCATTCCTGCCTGGCTCAGAATAAATTCTTTCAAAGACCTGGAGGGAGAAGTTTGCATTAAGAAATGAGTGTACAAAAATAGCGGGCAAAACTAAACCAGAGCAGAACTCTGGAGGGATTGTAGTCTTAAATGATGGATATTTTCTTACTCATTTTCAAGGACCCACCCATCACAGTTTGTGCCTCTGGACGCTAGCTGACACAGCTACAGGAAAGCAATCTTTTAAAAATTGAAAAAATACATTTATGAATGCAGTCAATAAAAATCTTGATTGCAAGCTCTGTAAACTGGGTTTGAATGTTACGGGGATTTTTTTTTCTTGTTCCATATAGCTAGTGGCAAACATTTTGCAGAACAAATTCTGTGCTCAGTGCCACTGTACTGATTTAGTTGTCTTTGAATCAAACTTTCAGTCATCCTCAGTACAACTAAAGGGAAAACAATTATTAGTTTATTATTATTATTGTTGTTGTTACACAGGAGGTGCTGCGAAATGCAAAGACTGCGAAATCATCACATGATGAAATAGATGAGTATCATGAGCAGTTTCTTGCTTAAGGGTGAAAGTAAGCAAGGAAGCAGAAATTCTCACAATGAAAGCCCCTAGACTAGAGAAGGACAAAGCAAATCAGGAGAAATGGTACCCCATCATTTTCCCTGGCAGAGACAAGGGTTATAACACATGGCAGTGTGGCTGACAGGGCTTACTTGCAAGTGAGGAGTCCTACATAATTAGTCTTTCAAAAGGAAAGAGATCAAAAAAGCTGGTAGCCTTGTGACAGATTTGCCAATGTGGGAGCTACCTTAGGACAGCATCTCTGTCCATAAACTATGTCATTCCTGATAGGAATGAGTCATTTTGACAGGCACAGCTAGTCAAATGTAGTATCACACCAAACTGCTTTTTGTTAGCATTTTGCATCCTAAGAAATTACAACTAATCACAAATATACATTCACTGACTACACACATCAGATCAAATTCACAGTAGCAGTAGGGTCACTGTTCTTGACACTCACCGACACAGATTTTTACTTTAAATTATTTTCCTTTGATTAGATCCAAAAGGCAAAGCTGTTAATTTAGATTATTTCAGGGTATTACTTAAGTATGAAGTTTTGTGTGGTTCTGAACAGATTCTCCAAAACCAAGTATGAAAGTGATTTGGGTTTTGCGGGTTTTTTTGTAATTTCTTACTGCAAACACTGTCTTTTCCTAGGCTTTACATTCTTTGCATGAATCAGTGTACTAACAGGAGATGTGGGTGCATGTTATGCATTTTTTCTAATACCCTGCTTTTCTGGAGAGCCAGGCTGTTCAGTGTTGGTGAAGATGACAGTGTTCCAAGGGGGGTTTTTTTCAGCTGTTATTGAACCATGACACAAGTGGAAGAGGAAACGCTAATCCAGCCATTACTGGTTATTGGGTAGCCAGTCTTTGCTAAGTTCTCACTTAAAAGACAAACAAGCCACAATTTAAATTGCATAGTTAGTGATAACAGTCTTTTGTAGGCCTTTTGTGCTGCTAAAGCAGCACAGAGTACACATAAGATTAGGGGGTTAGGTTCCCTCAGGAAGTGCAATGTTTCATTGCATACTGTGTGTTATTTTTCAAACTTTTTAGTTGTTTTTTCTGCTTGAGCTTAATTCATAGACTTCCCATTAGTGTAGTTTAGCATGAAAATGAAGTACTAATTTGTAAGAGGAAATGTGTACTCTTGAGTTACAAGGTGCTTTTGAATTAATGATTTTATAATTCAGACTGATTTTATACTAAACTTCCAAATGAATTAGTCAGTTCTCTGAGCACTTACATATTGGAAATTCATTTGGAAAGAAAAATTACAGCTTCCAAGACAAGAAATTCTAGGATTATTTATGAAACAGTAATTTCTGCAGCATAAGCTCCAACTTTTCCAAATAATTTTTAATCGTATCTTTTAGGTTAAAGGTTTCCCAATGGTTCTTTTGGAAAATAAGCAGTTTAAAAGAAAAAGACAAGTAACTCACTGAAAATTAGTGTATAGTCATCTTCTCCCCATCACAAATGCTCTTTATCCTTTTCTAAAACATTTTTGTGTAACTGAAAATGCAGCTACAAACCTACTGCTGTATCATTGCTGAGATGAGGAGCTGTGATTCCTGAGCTCTGCCAGTGGCAGGTGGGGAGATTCAGGCTGTGACGCCCCCGTTTCCGAGTAACCCTGTGTGTAGAGACGAAGCAGCTGAAACACATGCTCAGCTCAAAGTAGCTGCAATTCACCACCTGGGGATTATCAGCCATTTAGAGGAGCCAGAAACAACAGGCCAGGCCATCCTCTGCCCCATGGTAGGGCACACAAATCAGCAGAGCTCATAGCTGGGCTCTCAGTCAGGAGGGAGACATTGTAGTACCCTGTGCAATGTCAGTTGGTGGCTTTGCTCCAAGAATGTTTCTTATAGTCCAGAAAATCCAGAAAAGCCTTGTAAATAGTTTGTGATAAACTTCTTTTTACAAAACAACAACAACAACAAAAAAACCTTACCAAAAAACAACAACAAAAAAACCCACATTGAGAAATTGGGTCCTGTGTAATTAGGTCCATGTAAGATTCTCTTCACCAGGAAAAGAAAGGTCAGTTAAATGGATGCAGAGGGATCATCTTCATCATAAATGAATAATCTTTTTTAAAGGCAAATTTACTGCTTTAACTCATTTTGCTTGAAAAATCTAAAATGCATGCACAAGCTTAGATGTCACATACAGTGTTAGCCAGATCCAGTGATAGAAATAGAGAACTGAATTTCCCGATTAAATTATTTTAAGAACCATAATCCTTTTCTTCACCTATTCCTTTTCCTCCCTCCCTAAATGGGAAGAGAACTCTGTTAGAAGTGGTATTTTTTCTTAGGTGTTTTTTTGCCAGCACTGTATGTCCATCTAGATTGACCAAGAAAGTGCATTTTCACATTGAGGCCATAGCAGGGAGGTTCCTCTTTCTGATTTGCAGCTCACTCATTCTGCTCTTGTTTTTGCAGGATTCAGGGCAAGTCATTCCTCTTATTGTGGAAAGCTGTATCAGATTTATAAATTTGTATGGTAAGCTCTGAAAAAAACTGTCATTTCATTATTGCCCTGACTTTTTTGTTTATCTTTTACATTGCTCATTTAGCACCACAGCTTTGTTTTTAAAATACGGATTTAAAGTATCTTAAAAAATAAATTAATTTTTCACCTCTGTTTCCCATCTTCTCTGCAGGTCTTCAGCATCAGGGAATTTTTAGAGTGTCTGGTTCCCAGGTGGAAGTCAATGATATTAAAAATTCATTTGAGAGAGGTAATTGGATTTTTATTTATTTGAGCACCTTAATATCTGACATTTAAAAATCTTTTAAATTATAATTACTTTCTTTGCTGTTTAAGACAGTTTGATTGTACTGTGTGTACTGCACCTAAAACTTTGCACCATCACATGCTTAAATGTGAAGTACAATGATGACATGTGCATGTTTTCCCTCCATGATGTCCCAGGAGCTTGAGGTTTTTTTGATTTTGTTTAGACAAGACATATGACTCTTCTGTCAACTGTAAACATTAGATTTTTTGTTAATGGTAAATTGCAAATAATAGGTTTTGTATATTTTATTTTAAAGATCCTCATAAAAGAAAGGCAAAGGGTTTAATTTGATTCAAGAGACTACTTAATGAAATTTGAAAGTCCTGTTCCTTGATCTTCTGCAATACAACTGCTCAACTTTCTGGTCCTTCTGCCAAAGTTGCATCACAATCCAGGAAGATAGGGGATAGAAAAAGGGTAATTCCATTTTTCATTCCCAAAGGGAACTTGAGCCCCAGAGGAGGAATTACATGAAAAATGCCAGGAAGTAAAACCAGCTTTTTCAATATCAGTGGCTTGCTACACCCACCCTAGGATTGCTCTGCTAAGGAAACCAGGATTCAGCCATCTTCCAACTGTGTTAAAGCAGTACTTGTTACAATTTTTTTAAATCCTTCATTATTTTTTTCTTGAGTCTTAAAAGCTGGGTTGTTTTACTTTCTAGGGAAAATTAGAACTTCTGCAAATCATTTACTAATGACAAAACCCTTGGAGTAAGAAGCCTTGCGACTAAAAGCATGAGAAAATAGCATAGTATTTTGCTCCCCAGTATTAGTTACATATATCTTGTTAAACCTGATGTTTTCTTTGACAAGTTACATAGAGCAGCTATAAGTGAAGCCATATACCTCCATTCTGCACCTTTTAAATCTGCTTATTCTTAACTCCTCCTCCTAGGTAGTGTTATCCTTGAAGATCCATACATTTTGAAGTGTTTCAAAATAAAGATCAAGCCTTTAAAATTACATAAATAAAGTAGTGCAATCATGGCTGAGGTTTCAGTTAGGTTTTCAACAAAATGGTTGCACGAATTCCTGATGTTTTAACTTTTTAGGATGAAGACACATTTTCAATTCAATGAGTGATCTTAACTCCATTTGTTTTATGTAGGGCTCCAAAGAAAAGTCTGAAAACTCCATTCAATTAAGAGCATTTGGCTTTTTTATTTTACTAACTGTAAATCACAGCATGTCCATAAATATCTAGCTGGAAGTTCAGGACCTGAGAGATCACTAGGTTATGTAATTTTAAGGAAGCTTTACTTAGGCTGCCTTTTTTTAGTTTAATCATAGCCTGGGATTTCTAAATCAGTGTTTATTATCTTACTTGAATGCTTGCATTGCCACCTCCCACACACTAAAAACAAACCCGCCCAAAATGTCACTCACTTATAAAAATGTTCTATTTTTCTGCATGTGTGTTTCATTCACTTTATTTACTTTTTAAGGTGAAAATCCTTTGGCAGATGACCAAAGTAACCATGACATTAACTCAGTTGCTGGAGTACTGAAGCTCTATTTCCGAGGGCTGGAAAATCCTGTCTTTCCTAAGGAAAGATTTAATGATCTTATTTCTTGTATCAGTAAGTAGAAACTTCTGTTTATTCTCAATAGAATTTTACTTTTGGATACATAGTAGGAGCCTGAAAAAAGAGCTAACTTCACAGCTTTTCCTGAGATTATTTGTTTGCCACGTGTAGCAGTCTGGCTCAGTTGTTAGTCGTACTCACAGCTGTGGTTGTTCCCTTTTTCCATTGGGATTAATGTACAGTACAATTCTTTGTTCAATAGGGCAAGAAGAATATTTTTTGGTATACAAGGGATAGTTAAATTTAAACGTATTATTATTTTCCTCTGTGCACTGAGGCGGACAGAAGTGCATGAAGTCATGAACATGCAAACAGATTGTGTTACTTTCCAAGGTTTTCATGCCCCACAGCTTGGGGTCAGCACTGGTGAATAAGTAACTAACTGCTCAAGACTGTGTGATTCTGGACCTTTATTGTGCTCAGCTGAAAACCACCAATCCAGCCCAGAACACTGTTCAGTGCAGGATGGAGGGGAACAGCTGAGTGTTGTCTGCAGGAGAGCCTGGCCTGCCTTCCCACACACGAGCTGTAATGGGATGCCTTGGAGGAGCGTCACATGATCTGTGCACTGCTGGTGCTCATAGCCAGACACAGGGAGGTTGGAGTAATTTGGAAAGTTGTCAGTGGATGAGTGAATTGCTCTGACATGCACAAAACCTCTTCCAGTTCACTGACTCCTGCAGGTGTTGAGGGGTGAGGCCAAGCCAGGCATCGGTAGATTTGCTGTTCCCTGTGGGCACAGTGGACAGAGGAGCTTTGAGGAAGAATTTCCTTTCTACCCTTCCTTTATAACTTTCCTCCTTCAACCCAGTGGAGAAAGAGGCAGTTTCACAGGTAATGAGAGCCAGTCCTTTGGGATATTAATTAGGTCAGGTTCTGCAAACTGTTATTTTGGCAAAGGTCTCAACCCAGGCAGGCAGGGCCACCAGCTGATGGGTGCACAGTGTCCCAGGCTGGCAATCAGATGTGGTTTTTGGCTCCCAACTTGGGGGACACAATGTGTGTGGTTTGCTTCCCACATAGGGAGGATTGCAGTCATTCCTCCAGGAGGTTACAAATCTGTGGATGACTGTGACCACGTTTATGTGTGGTGTTCTGTGTTTCATTTTTTTTGCAGGGTTTTCTGCAGCTGTTGCTATTTACAGACTTGGTGGCACTGAGGAGTCCTAAAGACCTGAAAACCACAGTTTATCAGTCTGATGCTGAGGGGGACACTGTCTTTTTAGGTAGCATAATCATGGTTCTGCTTCAGTTCAGCTTTAACTGACTGTGGTGCCACAGCCCAGAATATCTCTGCAAGTCATAGAAATTGAAATCTGCAAGAGGATCATTTTGACTGAGGGATTTTCTGCATGACAGGGATGATAGAACTTCACCTAATAATCCTGCACCGGTTTCCGTAACTTCTAGAAGAATTAAAGCATATCTGCTGGAAAAATTTGTTGATTTATTTTGGTTGATAGAAAATCTACCACATTCTTGGATAAGCTGTTGAAATGAATAATCACTTTCATCATGAAACGTTTGTACCAGATTTCTTTCTCAAAGTTTCTGCTGTCAGATTCTGCCCATTTGATCTCTTTATAAAGTCATCATTATTTTGACTTAAGCATTAAGTAAAACATAAATGGTGGTTCTTACGTGTGAAGATGTTACTGCAGCCTGCTGTGTCAAAGAGCTTTAAATGCAATTGTAAACTATATTGTAAAATACCATGAATGAGTCTTCAGTTTACAGAGATTATACAAGTGAATGTTCAGGAGATACAAAGACACTTGCCTAAAAGAGCCTTTTTAATATGTTCCAAGAAGAGGAACCTGGATGAATTGAGAGTTCTCATTCACTATTGAAGGTGCTGTATAGGGAATGGGGTGTTTGGAAAGAGGGGTAGAAGTTCAGTGGACTGAGCAGATAGATGTATGTGGCACCTGCACAGGCAGGAGGGGTTCACCAAACTTTCAGAGCATCACTGTCTGAGGGGTTCCAGTTAACTTATCCTGAAAAGAGTATTTATTTTGTTGTTAAGAAGTTGAAGAAAAATGGCTGTGAATGCTAGATCCCTAGTGCTAGATCTTGTTTTCCATAGGAAATGTCCAACTATTTCATGTTCCTAGTCGGCAATGAATTATTTTCTTGTAAAAGAGTTGACAACCTTTTATTTAAATAATAGTGTCATCCAGCAGAACTGAAATCAGTAACAACAATAGCCTGGAACAAAGTCACTGCTTTTCACAACAACATTTTAAAATGTTTATTGAGAAAGAGGTGTTGCTATCTGATCCTGGTTTAGACTGAGCATTCTCTGATGCTGTCATAAATCTGGATTGTCATCTCTATGACAGTTTGTCAAAACAAGGTGTAATGACTGAATGGTTCTGCTAGAATTGACCTCTGCTATTGCTGTTGTACAAGAGAGCAGAGGATTTTAGTCTGATAATATGTTGTAAGAGTCCGAGATCGGTTTTACAGATTTTGGGAGAAGCATGGAGGGGATGATTTTGTTGTTTGGTTTGGTTTTCACAAGATTATTATTAGGGGCATGGTGAAGTGACATATCAATGCCTTCAGCACAGGGAGGAGAGTTAAATGTGGACCAAGGTGAGACAAAGGGGGTTTTCTCCTGAGCACACCAGGGTGAGCACACTGACTGTCACAGTGGGGGAAGTTTGAATGAAGTATGAGGAAAGAAACAGCTCTTGTGCCTTGCACCCAGAACCATGTGCTGAGATCAAGGGGCTGTGTGGCTGCATCTTCTGGTTATCTGAGAAGCCTGAGGTGGAGCATTTTTACAGCTGTGTACTGTTCTATGTGCTTTGAATGGTGCACCACTTTCAAGGAATAAGAATGGTTTGCTGAGGAAAAAAAAACAAAACAAGCCAACATTTCAAAATACACTATGTAGCACCTACATGGAACATACTGTCATAAACTGTGGGCCTAAAACACCATTTCTGTTGCTACATTTTAACCTTAACACTGGATATCTTGCAAAAAGCAAGATTGTCTAGGCAGGATTTCTCCTTCATTTCAAACTGTGAATCAGTCATAGTTGCATTAGGTTTTTTCTGTGCTTATGTGGCCTCACATATTATGTATCCTGGTCTTCCTGCTATTGGGAGTAGGACCAGACTCCCTTTTTTTGTAACAACTTAGGTTACTGTAACTTCTTTAGATCACAATTGATACATAAAGTCCAGAAAACTTTCTCATGTTTAATTAAGCATTTTAAATACTCTTAATTCATATTGCATTAATTATTTGAAAAAGAGTGAGGAAAGGAATTCTTTTCAAATAGTTTTTCAAAATAAATGTCAGTGTGGTTTCTTAATCATTGGCAGAAATTGTTGCAGAAGGGGAGAGGGAGAAAACAAATTTGTGAAGTTAATGTTCACATAAAACCATAAAAGGGCAGAATGTCAGACATTTTATATGGAAATGTAGTGTTGCCAGTGAAAAACCCCTTGAAACTGAAGTACTTAGTTATGGATGTCAGGCATAATTGAGGCTACAGCTGCAAAATGAACCTTTCCTCAGTACAGCCACTGAGAAATTCCTTTACATTTATGCATATATTTCCAAATGAAATAGAGCATTGTGAGTTAATGCTTTTGTAGATGCAGTGGAAACAAAGCGGAATTACTGTGATACTTGTGGCAATTTGTATTAATTACACTCATGAGAACAGTGTTATTGTGTTTGGGCTTATGATCTAATTTAGATAAAATTTGGGCCAAGTTATATGCTCTGGGCCAAAGCAAACATGAAAGGTAGAACAGAACATAAAGAATCCATCTGATTATGGGCCGTAATTGTTTATTCTCTTCTTAAGGAGTGGCTGCTCTTGGTCCCAGCTGCATTCTGTAATCCAGAGCACAATCCAAGGTTGGGGTGGGAAGAAGAGTCGCAGTGCACTTCTTTCTGCTCCTTTGTAGGAACAGATTGGGCCAAAGACAAGAAAAGGATTTGAAACAGGAGCTACTTGGAGGCAAAAGGTGCAGAAGCTGAGCTCAGTAGGGCTGGCTGTAATTCACTTCACTGCTGGGGGGCTGCGGTTTCTCTCCTGGTGTGAGTTCTTACATACATGGCTTACTCAAGTCCACATTTACATAGATAGCAGCAGACATGCCTCAGCTATTCAGACTGCTTAACATCTGCACAGAGCATTACAGTTCTTCATGGTTTCATCTCTCTTGCCTTAAATTTCATAGACAAAAATGGCGAGATGAATGAAAACTGACATCTTTTTTCCTTCTGATTTTTATCATTTTAGTTCCTTGCCACCAGCAGTGCCTGTTTACCTGAAGACATAAATGTTATGAAAGAAAATTATTTTACTACTTTTCCAGACTATTTCCCATTACTTAAAAACTAAAAAAACTATTCTGAATGGTCAACTCTCCATGAAAAAGTTTTAACAAAATAGCAGTGTTTTGTTCCTGAAGTGACAGTGGAGACTGCTGAGTTTGTCCTCCTGTAATGCCTCCTTAAATAGATCTGAAAGAACTGTAAGTGGCATTGCTGAGTTAATATATACAGATCTTTGAGGTGGATTGGACTCACCTACCAAAATGAAAAGAGGCACAAATTGTTAACTTCAGCACTAATACATATTCATGTAGATAACTTGTCAGCTGCAAATTGACCATAAAAATTACATCTGCAAGTGTAACTCAGTCCCATTTGACATTCACAGGGTGTGTAAAATATGCATTAGGCATTCATTCTGTTACTAGTAGGCACCACACCAAGTGGAAATAGCAAGTAACCCCCACAAAGAGGTACTGCATTAAATTTTATCCTTCAAAGCCATGGTCCTAAAGTAGCGAGACATCTTACATTACCATTGTTTGCTTCCTCCTTTGTGCTACCATTGCTGTGAAATATACCTGCCATGCACAGCACTGGATGTTACTTGTAACACAATTCATTAGTTGCTGACACGAGGTTTCTCTTTCCATATGTTTTGATCAATAATCTCTTCCCTTTGCCAAATGTTTGTAGTCTTGTTGTTCATACTGAGATTGGCCCACGGAGGCTGGCTGTTAAGAGAGGCTGGTCAAACATTCACAATGCAGAACTGATGTTTCTGAGCTCTGCCTGCTCCCAGGCTGAACCTTCTCACTTGGATAACTATGTGTCACCTCCAGTGCAGGAGAGGCCATGTGTACGACCAAGTATAGTGCTTCCTTTGCTTCTTTAAATTAAAAAAACAGAGTAGTATGCAGCAGTCCAGTTGGCCCAAAATACTCTGAAACCACCAGCAATTGCTCTCTTGCAAATGACTTGTATTCTGCATCACTGCATCTATATATTTGAGTATGTTGCCTTTTACGTACTCCACTACCTCAGAGTTATTGTTTAGTTAAACTCTAATTTACTTTTTCTTAATGTTATTTGGGATTAATGTACCCCTATTTTCATTTCTAATTTAGTTTTTGTTTATTTGTGTTTGGGGGCTTCTGTTACGCAGTTGTGTTTTCTCCCCTCTCAGGATTCCTTTACTCCTCTGTGGTAGATTGCTCACTTGTGATGGGTTTCACTTCAGAATTACCTTTGCAAAAACCTCATTGTGAGTGACCAGGTGGTTAAAACTGTGATTTCTCTTGAAAGAGAAAAGTAGAGATTAATTATTTCTGTATGTCTCTACAGTAAGTGAAGGTGACAGTGCCTCTGTAAAAAAGGTTCTGGTGTTCTTGGAGACTGAAGATCACACATTTCAAGGCTTGCGTGCCTAGGATTTATGTCTATGCAGTTGAGGACCAGTCCTTAGTGTGTAGCTGAGAGAGAGGCAGCTAGCTGATAAATATATGCAATGACATTAATCTCGTCTGGATTCCTTCATCCAGATAGATCAAAGACATGGAGCCTTTGCATAGTTAGTCCATGTGAGATGAGTAAATAAAATCTTTTCCAAGAGCAATGCAGGATTGCACCTCAACAAATTTTCTTGTGGAGCTTGTGATCTGCCTTTTTTTGGAGGATTTTATGAACAAGTTGAACAGACATCTCTCAGAGGGGATTAAAATGAAGTCAGAGGTAAGATTGTAGACTTAAATGACCTCTGAGCGCTCTGTTTTTCATTTTTTGTAGTAAGTGGTGTAAGCTTCTTAGATCTAAAGCACCTCAGAAACTTAGATGCCTAGATCATGTTATGGATACCCAGAAAATCAAATTCTTTATATTATTAGGGTACATTGTTCCACTCTTGTCTGATGAAAATAAATTAATACTTCTGGGCTCAGGTGCCTGGCTCTTCCACAAAGTGCTATAGTCATGAAACTCCAGAAGCTGACTCCTTTCCCTCCCTTGTTTCACTCTGCAAGTATCTCCTGTGCTCTGCTTTGACAGAAGCACTGTGTTCCCACACCAAACAGCTTCTCATTTTGCTGACAGGAAGCTCTCCTGCTTGTGGGTTTGACCCCCATGGCAGAGATGGGTCTGGAAGGCAGATGTGTCAGACCAGAGCTCCAAAAGTTTTGCTTTGCTCTGAGAACTGGGAACTAGAAAATAACAACCATTTCAGTATGTGATATTTACTTGACATTAGTCTTGATTTGTAATTGATATTCCTGTGTCCTTCATAGAGATGTAATTGATATTCCTGTGTCCTTCATAGAGATGTCTCTTCCCTGTCTCTCTCCACAGTCAGAAGAAAAATACATCAGTTCTCAGTGTGTTTGGCCTTGCCGCAGGCTTGTCCTCTTGCTTGTCTTTGGGAATACGAGTCTCATCATGTCATTAGAGTAATGAACCAGTTTTCAAATCCCCTGATTTCTATTTCAGCTCAGCAGTTAAATTGCCTTAGTAGGGCAAATCTTGTAGTATCAAGCACTTCTGTTTTCTTAGCTGAGAAATGGGTAATACCTCACCAGGCACTCAGGTAAAAAAGTCAGCAGTGAGAAGAATGTCTCCAACAGAAGTATTGTGAGAGGGGAGGCATGTCCAGCCTTCTCCAGCATTGAGCTTGCCAGTATTTCCTTGCAGCAACCAGCTTATAGGTTGGATGGCCCTTCTGCCCTGAGGCTCTCTTCAGCAAAGCCAGTGGAGGCAAAGTAATGCTTTAGCTTTCCTCTGCATGGGAAGCAGCAGAGCTGCAAATTCTTTCTGTAAAAAGATTGCTCTGTATTCATTCCATCTTTCCTTAAGTACCCAAACACTCATGTACTGCATACACTCAAGCAATGACGAAATTCAGTTCCACATTTAAAAGCAGCATGCAAATACATTACATCATTACCTAGCTCCTTTAAACCAAATCAGTGCTGAGAAATAAAAGCTTCTTCAAATACTGTGGAAAGGCACGTAAATTTACCACTTGACAGTAGTTTGGATTTTCAATAAAGGGATATTCGTGGAAACCTGGTCTGGGTACCAGGAAAGTGCTGGAAACACGCACATCTCATTCAAGCATGTATGACTTGTAACTGCTTCAGCACGGAGTTCAGGTCACTTCTAGTGCTTAGTACTGATCATGCTCCTGTAGGACAGCTGGGATAGCTCAACACATGACTACACAGCCGGAATCTCTGTACCTACTCTGCCATCTTTGCACTGCCTACTGGGACTAGTTCCTAACTCATGCGTCCTGTCAAACTTGTCTAGGAATTGCTTGGAAGAATTGTAGTCAGCAGGATCCACAAGGACACTGGAGAGTGTGATAACTACTGCATGGTAGTTGTCTGCCAGTGTGCCCTATCCTGGTTTAGCTCACTAGTTTAGACAGAGTTATTGCAGCCATACAGGCAACACACTTCTTGAAGGAGCTGCTGAACCCACCTTGGGGGTGAGAAACGCACTAGGCGTTTCTGAGGTCTGATTTGAACTCAGCAATGGGTGAATCTGGCCCAGGGCCATTCCCCAGAGTTGTCTGGAGGAGGCAGGACTGTAGCACAAGATATTAGCCAGGAAAGGCTGTAATGCAGAAGGTAAGTTCTGATGTTGCATCAAAACTCTCCTCCAGCTTCCCACATGCAGCACACAGTGCTGCTGAAGCAGGAGTGTTGAAAGATGCATTGAAATGGGAAAGGAGAACTGTAGTTGCTCTGTGGATCCTCACTGTGCAGACAGCTCCCAGACTTAGCATGTCCCTGCCGTGGACACCAGTTCTCAACCAGTAACCAGAAATACTTCTTGACTCATGCAGTCTTATGTTTACAAGAAACATAAAAATAAATTTCAGGACCCATGCTCCACTTGAGATGGCTTGAACTGATTTCCAGCCTGTGTTTGGGTTCAGAGTGACTCATTATGTTATAAATTATACAGCTTGTCAGCAGTCCTTTTTCCTGCCAGCTCTGCAGCAGCTCACCAGGGACACTGTCCAGCCTTCAGGGTCTCTGCTGGAGAATAGGGTTTTACTTCCTGCCAGAGTTTTGCTATTCTGTTCCTGCAGTAGATACCGTAATCCAAATAGACTTCCTTCATGCAGGCAGTGATTGGCCTTCTGCAGAAACTGATGGCCAGTTTGACCCCATCCCAGAATTTTTTGTTCCCAGCACACTAGCGGTGCTGAGCCAGTGGAATCTCCTGTGAATGCTGATCTCCTGTGGGGGCAGGAGATACCCTTTTGCTGCACTGGCATTTCATGGTGAACTGTAACACTTCTAGGTGGCAACCAAAAGTCTTGCTGCCAACATACTCTTCCAATGCTTAGTTTTTAATACCAAAATAACAATTACTAGATACCAGTTTTCTTCTAAGAAATGTAAGTCAACACACATTTTGCATCTTCTAATACTGAAATGGCCATATGAAAGAGCACATAAGTAATACACACCAGTAATTCTGTTTACACTCACCACATTTTTACATAAGTAATTACTTTAATTGTGGACTCCTAAATACCACATTTTGAGGTACAATTGCCTTTTCAGTTATTGGAATCAGCTCCTGTTTCTGATTTCCAAATTTTTGAATATCCACTTTAGTGCCACTGGACAGGGTTTCTCATCTTAGTCTGCTAGGATTTACCCTGGATGCATACTTTCTTGGCTCACATAAAAAGCATTACTGAAATTTGAGGTTATTTCCAACATGTCATTTACTGTGGACTCAGAAAACACACTGAGTTAAAAACTGAGATACTGCTTATTCTGAAAAACAGTTCAAGCTTTTATCCCATCATTTCCCCACTTGAAGCCACATAGTCTTTCTGACCAACACAGAAGGTAGTGCATCCTTGTTACAAGACATTAGGAATTGATACTTTTATCAGATAAATTTTCCCACTTCAGAAGAATTTCCATGGACTGCTATAAAATCATTTGAGAAAAATTCAATCTTTAAGTTTCTTGGCTCCATACCAGAAAAAATAAGGCCTTTCTCCTATTTTGCCACTAAGGGAGTTGTAGCTGGACATCTGATTAAGAAAACTTGCTAGAGAAACTCGGTGATTGGATTATATATCTGATGTGAGCATTCAAATAAAGAGAGTGGATCGGTATTTGAAAGGAATGCCCAACATCTTTCCTTGGTTCCTTCAGGTTATTTATGTACTGATTTTGTGGTTTTGTGAGCTGTCAAGCTCAGCAGGTGGCCAGGGTTTGACTTAGACAGATTTGTATCTTCTTTAAAAACTGTTACTTTTAAGCTGTGTGGTTTTGATGAAAGGGAGAACTTCCACATCTCATTTTTCAACTAGGCCAAAATTAGACAATACTGACTAGAAGCATGTCAGATAAAGGGTCGAAGTAAATTGAGTAAATTGACTGAATGCTCTTTCAGACAAGGGAACATAAAATTCTTCTGTTTGCAGGAATAGACAATCTCTATGAGAGGGCTCTTCACATCCGCAAACTCCTCCTTACTTTGCCCAGGTCGGTCCTGATAGTGATGAGATACCTCTTCGCCTTCCTCAATCAGTAAGTACTTACCCCAGGTACTGCATCTTTATCCACCCTCCTTTGCTGCTGTTGAAGTTCTTTGGGCTTACTCATACTCTATGTAGAATTCACATTTAAGCTCCATTTAACACAAAAGGTGATCTTCTGATTGGTAGTGAAAACAGAATGAAAATGCTGGATTCCATTCAAATTAAAATTTCATTTGTCCAAAATTGAACAAGACAGATTAAAGACACACTGGGGAGTGCAGTCTCCAGCACAAAAGCTGGCAACAAAATAAGCCAATAAGAAAGATAACAAATATAAACTGTAGCTACATTAAAAATAGTTTATGCAATTTAGAAATTAATTTCTTTTCCTTATCTCAAGCTGATTTCTCCTGATGGGGAAAAAACCCCAGTATATACAAGCAACACAGGCGCTACAAGCTACCTGTTTGATGCTAGGCACTGCCAGGGTGAGACTTTGTCTTGCTGCTTCTGTTTTCTGATACCAGGAGTCTGAGTAGTGAACACACATCCCCTGTGTATGCTTTGATGTAGAGTAGCTTGATTCTCACATTGCAAAGCACAGGCTGGAAGGAGGGTTGTGTGAAAGGGAAGGTGGTGTTCATATCCTCATAATTCCAGAAAAAACTTATTTCTGTAAGAGAAAATAAAAGACAGGCTGGGCAGTTGAACTGTGTTTCTCTCTCCAGTCCTTCATGGCCCTCTCTGGTTTTGCTGACCCCAATGGTTTCACACAAAATCTTGCTTATATGCACTTTGCCCTGATTCTGACTTTTCTCTTTCTACTGTCAGTTTGTCTGTTTCCTCTTATATCTGTTTTCATATCACCTTTTTCCTCTTTCTTCCTAAATTTGCCCTTTGCTGATTCATTCTGTCTTTGTGACCTTCCCCATTTCATCCAGCCTGTCTGTTCCTATAGAAACATGGTTTTTTGCCTGTAGTCACAGCTGTTCCTGTTTCCACTCTTCTAGCAATTTCTGAACCACTTTCAAGCAGTATGTAAGAGAGGGGCAGAGATCTAAAGTTTAATGACAATAACCATTCATTTGAAACTGAATCCGCCCCCCAAAAATAACACCATGTAAATGTCTTCAAAGCTTACATCACAGCTTCTCTGCAGAGGCATACAGATCAACGAGAGCTGTATGGGACTGTACTTGCTATGTGGTCATGTTAGCTACATCTGTGCTCTCCACAGGAATACAGTTTGGAAAGCAGACTAAATGCCTTACTGCCTCCAAATTGCTCCTGGTGCGTCTACAGGAAAAACATTCCCATTATTTGACTTCCTGCAAATCCCATTCTGATTTTTGCATATGCAGTTATGCCTGCTTGACCACATGAAGTCATCAGGTCTCATGGCAGACCTAATCTAGTGTAGCCTCCTGCTCAAAGCTCCAAAGTTAGATCAGGTTGCTCCAGGCTTTGACCAGTCAAGAACCTCAAACAGTAGCAACTCCACAGCCTCTCCAGGCAGTCAGTCCCAGTACTTGGTGACTCTTACAGTAAAGAAAATTTTTCCTGCTTTCATTGGAATGTCCCTTGCTGTGCCTCACATCTCTTTGCACCTGTGTCTGTCTTGCTCTTGTTTATGATCTTGTATATAGTAGGAGATTGCAGCTGAATTCTCCAGTAATCTTCTTGTCTAAAGGCTGAACAAAGCCAGTTCTCTCTGCTTCAGATTATAATTCATAGCTTCAGCTCCCCAGCCATCTCCGTAGTAGTCCTTTTCTGGGCTTGTATCATTTTGTCAGTCTCTCAAAACTAGCCACAGAACTTCATGTGCAACTTCACAAGCACCAGTTGGAAAAGGAATAAATAAATCCCTTAACTTGCTGGCTTTTGTCTTCCTAATATAGCCACAAATGCTGTGGAATGACTTCCATCCCATGGGCAGGGCTTTGCATTCATCCTTGTTGGACTTGATTGAATTCTCATTTCTCCATTCCTCCATCTTGTCAAGGTCCTTCTAAATGATAGCTCTGTGTCTGCCCTTTGGCACGTTTGCTGCCCCTTTCCCAGCATGGCATCATCTGTAAGTTGGCTGAGTGTGCACTCCACTCCCTCATCTAAGTTGTTCATGGAGATGCTGAACAGTACCAGCCTTGCTATTGAGCCCTGAGAAGCACTGCATATTAACAGCCATCAGCAGAACTTCACATTTCACAATGATAGTTGCAATCTTTTTTTTATAGTTTTGCGTGTATAAAGTCTGAACCACGTGATAAATCAGAAGAACAAGATGTCTCCAATTAACACACGGGACAGGATAGTAAATCATGGCATAAGAAAGGGGTGATGAACGTGATTCATTTTAAAAGCTTGTTATGAGGATAGTCATTTGGAAGGTTTGCCTCATGCATATGTATTGTTTATACATGGAAAACACTCTCTCAAATTTTCTTTCTAGAGGGAACATGGTGTTGCACTTGAACACAACCAGATATCAGAATTCCTATGCTGGTTCAAAGTACAGGACAACATAGTATAGAGCATCCTAGCTCTTCAGGTTCTGCTTGACTGGCCCTGCAGAGAACCATTCAAAAGCCAGCTTTTCCAGTAAAAATACCAATGCTTTTAAACAGGAGAATAGATAGCAATTTCTCATTCAAAACTGAAAACTAGTAACATTGCATTTTCTGGAAGAAAGGAGAGCTTGCAAAAGATGATTAATAAGCACAGTGAAAGCCTTTTGCTTGGACACTTCCATAATGAAACTGTTGTGGGAGTTTGTGGGCAGAAGGCAAGGTGCTTAGGAATTTTAGGCTGTATGGTAAAAACAGAAACCAAAAGTCACAAGAGGCTTTACAAGAACTTAGTTGCCTTCAGGAAACAATTCAGTGTGCTTAAGATGTGTAGCGAGCTGTTGAAAGAGATGCACCAAGGTCCAATGAGAAATGTGTACCCACTTTGCATCCAGTTCACTTGGAGCACTGATGAGATAGAAGCAGCAGCAGCAGTTGATGTTAGCCCATTAAGTCAGCGTACACTCAGCATGGTAGCATCTGAACACATACATATACATAAACATGTATGTGGTATAAACTCACTTTATACTGTATATAGCCTATTGAAGAAATCTTGGTTTTATGTTCCATTACTTTATGTGGAGTTGTCAATGACAACAGGAAATCTCTAAGCTGTGATTAAAAAAAGTTTTCTACAGATTTCAGAATAAGGTTAGTCACAGTGGAAAAGTCAATTTTTATTGATTTTTCTGTTATAACAGCCTTTCACAGTACAGTGATGAAAACATGATGGATCCGTACAACTTGGCCATTTGTTTTGGGCCAACCCTGATGCCTGTTCCAGACATACAAGACCAGGTGTCTTGTCAGGCCCATGTGAATGAGATAATCAAAACCATCATCATCCATCATGAGGCTATTTTTCCAGATGTGAAAGAACTTGATGGACCAGTGTATGAAAAATGCATGGCTGGAGATGACTACTGGTAAGTCAGAATATTATCCTTCTGTCTCCTAAACAAAATCATTAGGCTGGCTATCTGGATAACTCCTGTGATACAGAATTCCTTTTGCACACAATAGAAGTATAAAGATAAATGAGCATTTAGGTCCACACAGTAAAGTGTTAAGTATAAAAAAGTGAAGCAAAGGCAATTATGATGATGTTTCCTACAACCTTTTCTGGAGAAAGCTGTTTTGTGTTCAGCCAGACAGAGGTAGAATTCCGGGTGGACAGAGCACACAGACAGGTAGGAGATTGTTTCTTTGGCTGTGAACCACCTTACAAATTTCAGCTTTGGATACCTGCTCCTTTTCTTTGTTGTGCTCTAACTGGGCAAGTAGCTAAAGACCACACAGCCACTCACTCACTCCCCCCACAGTGGGATGGGGGAGACAATTGGGGAAAAAAAAGTAAAATTCATGTGTTGAAGACAGTTTAATAGGACAGGAAAAAAAAAGGGCAAATAACAATAATTAGGATATGCAAAACAAGTGATGCACAATGCAGTTGCTCATCATCACTGATGGGTGCCCAGCCAGTGCCCGAGCAGCAGCCCCTGACCAGCTTTGTCTCAAGTTTATACACTGAGCATGACACCATGTGGTCTGTGATATCCATTTGGGTGTTTGGGGTCAGATGTCCTGGCTGTGTCTCCTCCCAGCTTCTTGTGTCCCCCAGTCTACTTGCAGATGGGGTGGAGTGTTCAGTGTAAACACTGCTCAGGAGCAACTAAAGCATCAGTGTGTTATCAACATTATTCTCATCCTAAATACAAAACAATACAGCACTGTACCAGCTACTTGGATGAAAATTAACTCTATCCCAGCCAAAACCAGGACACACCCTTGACAGCAAAAGCACACACTTTTTATTTATAAAGGAATCAAATGTTCTGAGGGCTTCTTAATGTCTGAATTTTGTTTCAAGGAAACCTATGTAGACTTCTTTATTAATTATGTATTCATAGCACACTAGGATAATAATAACTTTGTAACATTATAAGAATAATTTTAAATAATCTCATGGACATGGCATATTTTTGATGTATGTGGTTCCTCTCTCTGCTCAACCTTCTGCTTGCCTCCAGTGACAGCCCATACAGTGAACATGGTACATTAGAGGAGGTGGACCAGGATGCCAGTACAGAGCCCCACACCAGTGAAGATGGTGAGTCTGTTACACTACTGTGCCTTTGATGGGAGTAAGTTCTACAGGTGTTCAAGGCAGGAGACCTTCTTCCTTTCCTCATTGTGTCTTATTTGAAAGAAGGAAATTTCAGTCCTGGTGTTCTGTAGCGAATCTTTAGTCTTTGTTTGTGTGCTTTTGCACTCTTGATTCATCTGTGTTTGACCAGCTGTTTCCTTGTTCTCTCCTGATTTGCCCAGTCACAGGAAGGGCAAGAGAGAAACTATTTCAGTCAGCACATATTATTTTCTGACATGACGTTACATTTTTAGTGACTGTTTTGTCTACAGAAACTAAATTTTTCAAAAGTTAAATATTGCAGCTAAAGGATATTTCCCATTCAGGCTCTATTTTTATATTAATTTAAAAGCTGCTCTCTCCAAAGTATTTATAACAACTGAAAAACATGTGTACCCCCCACAGTGAAACTTTTGAACAGTAATAATTTTCTCTAAATATCAATCACATATACTTATGGGTATGAGAGGTATCCATGAAAAACTTGATGCAACTCTATTATGTTAATTCTTTATATCCAGGTCATAAATGTGTATTTGACTGTGACAGTTGGGCCTTTCTTCAGATGTCCCTCACAGTGACTTCTGCCAAGTTTCAAACAAATTTAACAGATAGAAAAGGATTCTCAAAATTATTATATAGCCACTGTTTTTGGGAGAATTAGTAGCCCATTAGAAGTGAAGGATTCGAAATAACACTCCATGTAGAGAAGAGCAGCAGGCAACCCAAACAGAGCAACCAGCACACGTGCACTTAGCAGCAGTAGAAACAAAAGCTTCCCCTTGTCCCTTTCAGAGGATGTGTGGAGGAAGGAAGAGGAAAAGACAGAGCAGAGGAAAGGGGAGGAAAAGAGCTACAGCAGAAAAGGATTTTTCTTTTTTTTAGATAATGTCATAAGGGATACTGTTTAGGAGCTGGGACAATTGCTGTAGGGGAGGGAAACCGGAAGGTATATGTATAGGAAATCTGGCTACACTGGTCCCATTGCACATAGAGCAAAGTAAACAATAGTTCCACTCTAGCTGCACCCGTCTGCTCTGTCACGTACACAAGCTGTCAGTGACAGATTGTCTGTCTCTTCCCCTTTGCCAAGGTGAGGAGGGGCAGGCAGAGTCTGTCAGTGCAGCTGTTGGGAGAGGAGGGACATTTGGGTGGGCAGACATTACAGAAGGGGGGAAAACTGAGAGTAGGAGAGAAATCTTGGTCTTCTGCCTGGGTGTATAGCCATGCCTATGCAGCAGGGAATACCAACCTACAAGACAGGCTGTGCATGGGTTCCTCTTGACCCGCTCAGTACAACTAAACCCACCATCTTTCTACAACGCATCTCTTCTAAGCAGTGTGAACAAACTCATAATTGCACTTTATTTTTCCAAGACAATATAGCTATACTTTAGAAGAACCCGTTCTTCCATTGGAGGTATGAAGCAAGAGTGGAAGCTGAGGAAGTCTGCCTGTCTCTCATTTAGCGCACAAGTGAAGTGTAGATGACACACCAGTTCAATATACTGGGGGCAACTTCAGGGTCCCACGACCAAACACAGAGACAAAGGCACAGCTGACATGCAGAAGTGCAGCTTTTCAGCAGCCATCAAAAGCAGTTACTTCAAAGCCGTGCCTAGGAAAGATGAAAACATCAACAGGATCCAGAGGAGCAGGACTGTGGCATGGCTTGATGCATCATTTGTGCCTCGATCATCATGGGCTGTACCCCACCACTGCATTGTTATACCAGTTTTGCATTCCCATTATAGTATTACTTGTGTTGTGACTGTGTCTCTGGGGCAGACAAACCGTGAAGAGAATACCTGTCAACAGGACAAAATTTTGTTAAAAGATTTAACTGTTCAAGATGTGCTTTTGTTCACCAGATCACCCAATAGTTTAATTCTAGTTGCTTCATCACGCCTTTTTAATTAATTCAGTGCCAAAAGGAAGCGGACATTTGTGTTTACAGAGAAATAATCATTAGCACAAAAATATTTGTAAGCTAGGTAAATACTGCTGCAAAGCTGAAGATTAACAAGCCTGGATCGCACACAAAACCTCTTGGTCTTTGATTTCCAACTTGCAAGCTCTAAACCATTTTTTTGCATGAATATGGCTTTCTGTTGTAATAGCACATTTTTCTAATGTAGGTTACAGACTTTAAATTAAGTGCACTCACTGTCTCTTTGCACATGCATTCATGTGTTTGTGCTCTGGACAATTCCTTTTAAAAAATATTATTTACACCAGATACGAGAAGAGGTGAGAATTTTTCATTTTGCTTATTGAACTTCATGAGAGTCACTGATTGACACACTGTGGATTTAAAAAACCCTTCTACTAAAGGGTCTGGAGTATTTTGGGGGTTTAATGTGATTGATTCATTGATTTTAAGCTGGATGCATCATTGCCAGCTGGATGTGGAGAGAGAGAAAGGGAGATGCCGCTTTGCTGCTGTATTGATCAGACACGTGGTACTTACATGGTTCCCTCTGTTAGGACATGGAAGAAGCAGATTCTGTGGATGCTAAGGGGGTTTTATTCATGTTGAAAATCTGATTAGTTTTATGCTAAAATGTTGTATACATATATAAGACCAAGCAGCCTACTCCACAGGAATTACAGGGTCATTGAAACATAATATCCAAAGGTTATGATCAAAACCAAAAGGATTTATTTTACTTACTGTTGCTATAAAGTTAAACTACAAGTGGCTCTCTCTGTTCCTACTAGAAAAAACCCATCTGCAGGGATTGTGTCAGTAGTGCTAGAAATGTTCGTTATAATTCAGAAAAAAACAAGACTTTAAAAATTGAAAATTAAATTATGTCCACAGAGGTAAAATGCAGTAGACTGGGGGGGAAAAGGAGTAGCACATATAAATGAGCATATAAATACTTCATAACTGCTTTATTTTAAGCATATAAATTGTTGTGGGCTTTTTCCCCTAAGTTTACTGATTTTCAGGTATTTCAGTTGATCACTGGGAAGGGAAGCAGGAAAGAAAAGAAGCTGGTATTTTCAGACTTTTCTTAGATATGCAGAAAGTATCCTGGTGAGGAAAACATATAAGTTTTTCCTTTCTCCTAAGTCTGGAAACAAAATGTAATTTGTCAAGTTCTGAACATTTGTACTCAAGCTGAGGCACAAAAAAAATCTATCTGCAATTTTGCTGCAGACAAACCTTTACCTGAAAACGTCTCTATAGTAAAGATTCAAAGGACATTGTTCATATTTTACTGAAATAACTGTTAGCACATTTCCTTTACCTTCAAATTGATGGAGATTTTTTACTCTTTCTGGAGTCATATGGTAAGGAGTGACTAGATCTGTTTGCAAAGGAAGTAAACATTTCCTGAAGAAGTTAGACAGATGGAGTTATCCTAGGAAAACATACATAAAATGAATACCATACTCTTCGTAGAGATCTCATAAACTTAGGATAAAACTTTAGATGGTATTTCTGCTGAAAACAATAATTACAGGGACATGTCAGACTACAAGTTGTTGTTGTGTTCCCAATACATAATCATTTTCTTGCTTTTCAGTAGTGCACTTTGCCAAATTCTGTTTTATCAACACCTTGCAACACTTCTTTGCTTTTGGTCTTTCCAGTCAGAGAACTGCTGTCCTGAGGATAGGACTTTGAAATTTGCAAAACCACTCCATTCTCTGGTGGGATGCAGAAGAAGATAAAGAAAGAGAGAAATAGCATCTTCCTGGGGAGCTCAAGGACATAATTTATTCCCAACAGACAGGGCACACCTGGGAGAGCTGAGAAAGTACAGAGCAAAGGAACAGCAACTCCTCTAGAAAAAGTGCAGGGCATGGTGTCCCCTCCTTTCCTTAACTCCTTGTGCCCTGAGGCATGGAGGGCAGCCCAGGGCCAGTTCAGTGCCATCACCTCTGTAGGGAGGTTAGGTCTACATCTGGCACTCCAATCCCAAAATTAAAACTTAACACGTTTCTTCTGCACTTTCTGCTCTCCCAAGCAGCAGAAGTTTTTCCCACAGTTCTTCAGTTTGTCCTAATTTTTCACTTCCATAGCATTGCCTGATTCACTAGAGATGATAGCTGGTGAGATCCTATATGTCATCAAATACTTCTTGCTGTTTTAGGTGAATGCCCACAGGTGTGGACAGAGCAGTGCAATTACACTTCTTTCTGTGCTGTCAGTTTTACTGTTAGACATTCAGTACCACACAGAATTTGAGTTACAGATCCCAAATTTAGCTTTCATTGCCTTAGCTTGTGAGAAATACTAGTCTGTCATTCAGTAACCTTGATATTAAATGGCTTAACTTTCCAAAATGCATGTATGTCTAGGAGTAAGTGTCACGGTACTTTGGTTTTCACTATTAAAGCTTGACCTGTAACAAGGTGAATTACTATTTAAGTGCAGTCTCAGTACTGTTTATTGTAGGAAAGTTATCTCTGTGTATAAAGAAATGAAAACGCCCCTTTCACAGCAGGAAAACCTGTCTGAACTGATTTTTTGTCCTCATCACAAAATCTGTGTGAAATCTACTGGGCACTCCTCCCTGAGGAAGTGGGATTTGTTACCCAGGCAATCTGAGGTACATGTCTCAAAAGTCACATCCATTATGGGTACATTAACAATTCATACAGCTGGTTCCAGTGGGACAATATCATTCAGACCTCTGGGAAAGTATATGAGTCTTGCAGGTGGTAGATGGATACAATAAACAGGATTCTCATTGCACACCACACTTAGATGAGCATATTTCCACTGAGTGAGATAGAACTATTTCTAGTTTGGTCCACTAATTTGTAAATAAAAAGACCTGTATACTCAATTGTGGGATACTGTATGGTCTGTTAAAGTCAGCAGAGAAACAGGAAATTCCATAGCTAATCAGTCTAGAGGCTTGTCTATCAATCCAGTGCTCATGGTCACTACCAGTTAACTGTGGAGATTGTCTAAGGAAAATATGTGCAGAAAAATTGGGATTTTATGACTTACTGTAAAACTTTTCTGTTTGGTTGACTTTTTTTTTTTTTACATTTTTAAGTATTGCCTGTTACTGGGTGACTTGCTCTCCAAAGCCTGGGAGGTCTTATTTCTGAATTCTTGACCAACTCTACCATAACCCATAAATTAGCTGTAATCTGAGAACAGAGTGTTCATACAAATGTCTGCTCCTTTTCAATCCTACCTGATTCCAGTGTTTCCTTACAACAAATTCCACAAGCAATGCACATGATAGGAGAAGAACTGTGTTCTTTTGTCAGTGTTACATTATTGCCCTTTCATATTTCCCTCTTAAAGACTATGCAAGATAAACAGGCATGTTTGGTTTTACCTCTTCATTTTCTGTGCCTTACGGTTGCTTTGTGGCATCCGCGTTTTCTGTTAAAGAGAGACCATAGGAATGACAACAGAGTAGCATATAATAATATCACACCACCATTAGAGGTTTTCCAGAATGTTTCTTTCTATGTGAATTTTGTATTTTCTTTGCTGGAAAGCATAAAACCAAGAAACTCTTCAGCCCCACCCACCAGGGAATGCTGTTGAGTGAAATATTCATAGGGGCTGTGATGTTTGTTACAAATTCTCATCAGGCTGAAAAAAGACATTGGATACCTATCAGGGAACTCTCATGTTTTATTGTACAGTCACCGTAACTTCTGCCACCAGCCCAATATTTAGACTCAAAAGGTATTGGCTCACACACCCTTAAATTTCTTACAACAGGCTTCCAGAAGAGTGGAGGTGCACAAGTCCTTAATTTTGTACAGTACACTTCAGTAAGTTCTCAACTCCCAAAACACACAACCAAAGATGCTGACTCACAAGAACCAGTACATTTGATATTCAAAGATGCTGGCTCACAAGCTCTTCCCTCCCACAACAAACTTCAAAGCAGAGTATGGGGTAGAATATGATAGTTGTGCTTTGCCCAGGCAAGGCAAGGGAAGAAAACAAAAAACAATACCAGTGGCTAGATCCCACATTGTTGACTGCCGTGTCAATGGTCCAGAGCAAGGGCAAGACAAAGAAAGCAAAAGAGAGAAAGAGAGGAAAAAGACAACAGAAAAGAGAATATGGTCCTCTACAGCCATCCAATAGGGATGCATTTTCAGGAATGAATACTGTTATTGCTAGGTTCTTGTTTGTATTTATAGAATTGAAATAATTTCTGCCACCATCCATTACTTTTGTGTTTGTAACAGTGAATTCCCCATATCACTGTATTCCATCTCTGTAAAGTTTCTGAGTTAGTAACTTTTATACTCACTGCAATTTGTCACTGACAGGAACACTTAACGTGACTGCAGAAGCAGCAAACCACAAGACAGTCTTCTGCAGGCTGGGCAAGTTATTAAAAAATGAGCTGCAAACTATAACCTCAATAAAGGTGCTGTCATTATGCTTTCACACCATATAACGAAGTTAATTTTAAAAATACATTCCTGTGCAAAATGTTGTCATAAAGGGACAGTGGCTTTCATTACCAGTCTGGTTCTTGGGGGAATTACAACCTCAGCAATTTTAATTTGCACCAGACAGAAAGTTGCTATGCTAGTCATTAGCCCAGATGTTAATTTCCATCTAAATATTGTTCTAATTATGTAAAGAAATTAGTCATTTCAGGGACTCTTGAGTTACTGGAATCATCAGAGTATGTGGTTTTCAGACCTGTATTTTGCAGTTTTTTCTTTGTGTTCTGAGACTTTGATGACAAAATTTAATCTGTTAGAGCTCAAATGCTTTTGGTTTTATGCAGACGAAATAAGAGCTTGTTAAAAACACAGGTGTTTGCTGGATGCCTGGGCACAGCTCTGACCATACCTGCAGGGCCCCTTTGCTGACATCAGTAGGTCTCCATCCCAGCACAGGTTACAGGATGGAGCCCATTTCCAGCCTAAGGCTGAATTTACCAGCATTGTAGCAGAGGATTAGCCAGGACTGCTGTAGCCAGTGTTTGGCTTCAGAAAATACCAGCCTCCCCTGCAGAAACCAGGGCAGCTCAGGATTTTAGAGCAGGCAGAGCTGCTTTCAGCAACTTGAGGCCACACAGGGACTGTCCCTGTGGTCTGGAGCCGTCTTGTCTCACTCCAAAAGGGCATTAAGGAAGTGGATTAAAGCATGAGGCTTTGGTGCTGTGTAAAACACTGGGTTTCAGTAGGTCTGCATGCTCGTCACATAAAAGACAGAAATTCCATGGCCCAGTTAGGCAGGGTATCCCTACTCATGCACAGGCTAATCTTGTCTTCCTTCCTTTGCCACTGCAAATGGCAAAAGCACTCCTATTTTCCCTTATCATGCTGGTTCCTTGGGCCTTTGGTTATTCATCCGAGTTTGTTCATTTTATTTTCAGAAGTCTTTATTGCCTGGCCTCCATCCCATTCTCCAGCCATGTAGGAGCCCTTCCAGCAGGAGGCAGAGGCCTCTCTCCCAAAGGCAGTTGTATCATTTGAGTATGCTGCTGCTTTCTGCAGCTCCTGAAGCAACACAGATGTTTCACACCTGGGACACAGATTGATTATGTTTCTTTGTAAGGGGCACATTGTAACCACTGCCTGAAGTCTGCCTTCCTTCAGCTGATCTCTGTCAGAATGAGCACTGAGAAAATGCAAAATATGGGGTTTATTAAACCAAAGTGAGCGATACGGAATCTGATATTTGTTGTTCTTCCCACCCAGAGTGCGAGCCCATAGAAGCTATTGCCAAGTTTGACTATGTTGGAAGATCTGCACGAGAACTCTCTTTCAAGAAAGGAGCTTCCCTTCTGCTCTATCACCGAGCATCTGAAGACTGGTGGGAAGGAAGGCACAATGGAATTGATGGCCTCGTCCCTCACCAGTACATAGTGGTGCAGGATATGTAAGCAGTGTCTGCTGTGACTGGGTTCTTGGCGGGGTGTAAAGTCTAAAGTGCTTAGCAGTATTTTCCAAATGGGTCAGTGGTTTGAAGGGTCAGATAGATTAGACACTTGCTTTCTATGCAGGATACCTGTCTTTACTGCCCTGAATTGAAAGCTCCATCCAAAACTACTAGGCTAAGCTACTTCTATGGATACATTCCCAGTACATTCAGAGACAGATACTGCTGCACCTATTTTAATTTGACTATCTCTTTGTAGCAGTAGCTGACTTTTAACTTCAGAATAACAAGAGCTGGGGTAATGCAGCCCTGAACTCTTGTTTTGCAGTATTAGGCATGTGCTTTGCCAAGGATGACAAAGTTCTTTACAGAAAGGTTATGTACACTCCAAGTGTAAAGAGCTCAGTAAACAGAAGGATTATAAACAATTTGAGGAGATGTGCAAAGGCTGCAGTACATTTATAACATGTCTGCTTTTCTTAAGGGGATTAAAATCTGAGAGTGCCAAGGTGCTCTGTCATACTTCACTCACTCCCTTCTCATCTCACCACCTGTCTTCTGTTCAGGGATGATACTTTCTCAGATACACTGAGCCAAAAAGCAGACAGTGAGGCCAGCAGTGGACCCATAACTGAGGACAAGTCATCATCAAAGGATATGAACTCTCCTACTGACCGTCACTCAGATGTGTATTTAGCAAGGTAAGCTTCAGCGTAACATGTTTTCAGTAGTCCTGCTCACAGCTCAGCTAACACAGTAATTACTCCTCCACATGCTTATGATGGGTCATTACAACTTGTTCTACCACCACTTCTCCCCTGGTGCAGGCAAAGAAAGAGATCGGAACCTCCACCTCCCCTAAGACGCCCAGGCAGGAGCAGTGACGGCCACTGCCCAGTACACCCACCCCACCCTCTCTCCAACTCAGCCATGGAGCTGGGCTCCCCCAACCTGGCAAGTCACTGCAGTCCCAGAGCCCTCCTTCAGAACCGCAACCTCAACGCCGACAGCCCTGAACGGCGGCGCAGGCCTGGCCACGGCAGCCTCACTAACATCAGCAGGCATGATTCCCTGAAGAAGATTGATAGCCCTCCCATTAGAAGGTCTACATCTTCTGGTCAGTACACAGGTTTCAATGACCATAAACCACTGGACCCAGAGTCAATAGCTCAGGTTTGTGTCTTTTTTATTTATGGCACTGTCTGATTTTCTGAGCAGCGAATCTCATTGAATAGCACAGCACAGAGCACATGCACTGGTGGGAAGGTGTGTGCAGGGGAATATCCTGCTTGGCTTTCTGAACAGTGTGTGTGTGAAAGAAGATGCATTAAGCAATCCTGAATAGAAGAAGCACAAAGGGGAGTAAACATTGCAGAAGCAATAAAAAGAAATTATTTCCCATTATACTGTAATGAAATTGCCTCTCCCATACAGAACACTAGGGCAGTATTACAACAGCTACGTAGATCGCTATGTTCTGTTGAGGGCTGGCCTATTCTGAGTTGCCTGTAATTAGTGCTCAATTATGTGTCAGTATTGTGGTAAACAGAAAAGTGCTGTGATTGGCTAGTAGCAACCATTGCCATTCAAAGCAGATTTACAGTCCACGCTCTTGTGGATTTTATAGTTTTCATGCAGTTCCTACTATGTGTTGATTTGATGTGTGTGGTAGAACCTGATGTGCAAGATGTTGCAGCTGCATAAATTGTGAGCCATCTTATCCCTGTATGAACAGTCACCCATCTCATTCCTGGCAGTGAAGAGGTGAAGAGAATGGAGTAGGCAGCACCCTGACCATCAAATTGGTGTGTGGTACTGAGCCGGTAACAGCTCTTGAGTAAACAGATACCTCTGTCCTCAGAACTCACATTTTGTCTAGGTAGGGTAACGTGATTACTAGGAGCACCCTGAGGGTGCTCTATGATTGCAAACGTATTTTACAATAACACTGGCACTCATGTTTTAAAATTTAATGTACTGGTAGTGCTTGCTTTCAAACTCTGCTTCCAGTGAGGAATAGAAGGGACTGGCATGTTTGAGTCAGAACCCATGTCCTAGGGTTAGAAAGTGCAAGTGTTTTTACTGTTTTATTTCATTCTAAGATACTCATTTACTTTCCTGGAACAGCACTGTTTGGCTTAAGATATCTTTTTTTTATTCTTGGACTGATGATCACTTGGCAGTGAGAGAACCCAAACTTTGATTAAACTATGTGAAAATCAGTCACAATATTTTAAGCTTAGTTGTATTTCAATACCACTAAAAAGCAGTGAACTAGTATCTTGGTGCATTCTTTTAGCCTTCAGGCCTGAAATCCTGATGAAGAAAATAGGTTTTCTTAGGTATGCATATTGACCAATATCTTACAGGTTTTTTCTGTTTAAGATTCAGCTCACTGACACAAGAGGAGACAAGAGCTGATAGGCATACAAACTTTATTTCCTTAGAAAACTAGGTTTTGTGCTGTGGCCTAGTGGGCCTAGCAGGCCTTCAGATGCCGTGGCAGTCCCTGACAGAAGCACCTTTATCAAGGCACTCTATGCGCCAGGTGCACAGACGCTCTCGGGTTTGGGGAGAGTGATTCAGCTCTTTGTGAAAGGCTGCCAAGGCAGCCTTGGTCCAGGGGAAGGTCTGGTGACTCCAGGAAGCACGACACGAGACGGGTTCTTCTTTTCCTAGGGTCTTCTTTATTCAGGAGCTCTTGGGATCCAAAGAACCCAGATGCTCAAGGAAGACTTTTATACACTTACCTGAGGGCAGGGACAAGAACTTGGACCAATCAGGGCATGAATTAAGAAAACAACCAATCAATGAATGGATCCAAAATGCACTATTAGGAGAACAGAGAAAGTAGGAACTGTAGAAATGACAAATCGGGGAGGAATGATCTTCATACTGCGGCAAAGACTCACATGAGTGTTTCAGTTACCTCGCCACAAGTCACAGGGAAGTCACTTAGAAAGACCTCCCAGAGGGCAAGGCCTGCCATCTCGAAAACAGCTCATGAGCTGCACACCCTCCAAGGGAGAATGATCTCCTTTGTGGTAGCCTGGGGGGCTGCCACAGTTTTGTAATCCATGTGAGGGATATACAGACCCTGAACACCTGACACTTTAGATGAGCAGTGCAGTTAGCTAAGAGTGAGCAAATGGACTAAAATCTTTACAGTTGTCAGTACCCAAGAGATGACAGAAATCTTCACCACTGAAACACTTCTAAGGAAACATCAGTTGTCCTGACAATCCATAAATAACTTGCAGATTTTGATGTAACACCTTTTTTTGATTCTCTCATATGAACAAGGTTAAATGTTTGTAATGTCCAGCCAAAGTTGCCGTGTTGTCAATCATAACGTCTTTCAAATAAATCTGGTGGAAATTGATTTTAGCACTATCATAACTGTTAAGAGGATGGTTGGTGAATTAATAAATGCATTTCCTTCCCCCTTCCCTTGCTCCTCTGGCATTCAGTAGCAATGTGAATGACATGCTGCTCTCTCTTGTGCTCTGACCCAGGACATCGAGGAGACGATGAACACGGCACTGAACGAGCTCCGTGAGCTGGAGCGGCAGAGCTCAGCCAAACACGCCCCTGATGTGGTGTTGGACACCTTGGAGCAGATGAAGAACACCCCCACACCTGCCACCTCCACGGAGTCGCTCAGCCCTCTCCACAGTGTTGTTCTAAGGAGCTCCGAGCCTCAGATCCGCCGTAGCACTAGTTCTTCCAGTGACACCATGAGTACTTTCAAGCCCATGGTGGCCCCTAGAATGGGAGTGCAGCTGAAACCTCCTGCTCTTAGGCCAAAACCTATTGTTCTTCCAAAAACAAATCCTAGCATAGGGCCTTCTCCTCCTTCCCAGGGTCCAGCCGACAAATCTTGCACAATGTAGGCAGCTCAGCCACCCACGGTGCCCAGCTGGGGTGTGCTAGGGAAAGGGATGGATTAACAATAGAAGTCAGGGCTCGGTAACATCATTTGTTCATGTTTGTAACTGGAGAGGCTTTGTTTTTCAGTGTTTTTGAATGTATTGTCTGAAAGTAGCTACATTAACATGGGCATTTGTATTTTGTATGGTTTCGATTAAACTAAAAACTGGACAATTGTGCATAGTTTTAAAAAACAAACATAGACTTACTTGAAAACTTGATGCTGCACCATTTGTAATAAAACCAACACAGGTCACAAACAGCTTGCCACGTTGTACCATACTTCACAGTCTTACTGTAGCTATATAATAACAGATCTTGCACAAAACTAAGGGGCGGGAGGGGGTTCAGGGAACATGGAGCCTCTCATTTCTGGGTCACCAAACCAAATCTCAAGCAGGTTAGTAAGAACTGAAATCTAGTATGTGAGGATTAAGTGTCTGTATGGAATGTCAGGCCACATTTCTTATTTAAGACACAAAAATAAAAAAATCACCAAACCCTCACAACTCATAATTGGCACTGAGTTTTAGCTTTCTTGTTGGCATTCTCACTAGAGGCAAGTGCTGGATGGATCTGGAGATCACATTGCTTTCACTGGTACAAAGCAGCATTCCAGGACATGGCTAAAGCACATCTCCAGGATAGTAACTAGAAACTCCTTTTGCTGCCCTCTGTAGTAGTGTACCTTTTCCCATTAAGCTAGACCTTCATTCCCTGACACCACATTTTTTACAAAAGCTAAATTTGTTTGAAGCTCACCAAAGCCAGGCTCTGGGGAGTGCAGGAAGCTGTTGGTCCATTAGGGAGCATGAGGGGCTATTAAAGGGATCAACTACACAGTAATTCAGAAAAGTATCTCATTGGCTTTGGTGCTCCAATTAAGGACATGATTTGGGCTGCAGTGGTCCGAGTTTCGAGCTGACCCAGCCGTGCTGACTGCCTTGCACAGCGCAAACGGTTGTGCTGGCGGCAGCAAGACAGGGACTCAGAAGAGAGACTACCCCCTCCCAGTGGTGCAGGGGTCACTCACAGGATAGGCAGCTGAGTTTCTATTGCCTAGATTCAAGCTGACTAAAGTTTTCCATAACCCCTTTCCCCTCCACTTCCCCTTTTTTTTAATGACAGAAATCAGTACCTTTCCTATGTCTGTGCAAGTGGTGACTGTCAACTTTGCTTAGTGCTCTGTTGTTAAACTTTGTTAGGCATGAGCTAAACCTACAGCTGTTTTGCACATTCCAACAGTAAGCCATAATATTATTTCTGTGAACATATTTTCAAACATCCAATCCATAAAAGAAGTTTCAGTTAATAAAATGGGGGAAAAAAATCACTTGTGGTCCACCTACAGAGGTACGACTGGCTGTAATTAAGATCCGTCTTTCCACATATTCTATAAGATCTCACTTTGGGGAAGCTTGAAATTGTACAACTCAGTATACATAAAAATTGAGTTTGGGAGGAGAAGAGTAGTGACAAAATTTGATAGACATAATTGCTGAGATGACAGGAGTAATTTCCTGTTGTTATTTAGGAGCAATTTATTCCTGCTCTGGTTTACACCTTCTAGACAGGTGATGCAATGTGAAGCTCCGTGTGTGAGAAGTACCCCATGAACTGCATCTGAGCCCCAAACTATTGCTGGTATTTGTGAACACTTTTCAATCCAGTCACAGACTTCACACGCATCTAGGTTAGAGGCAAAGTCTTAATCCACCACAATGGGCTGTGCAACGTGGGTCAGCAAACCTTCATCCTTGTCAACTGTCCTGCCTGGTCCTAATGCCAGGGCCAGAGCCTAAGCCAGGCCAGCCCCACCTGCAGACCAATGCTGGTCTATAGGGTCTGCTCACTTGTTTGGGACCAGAGATATTTTCAAGTAGTTCCCCGGGTTACTAGACTCAGTGGGACAAAACTGGAATTTCTGCTTCCATTTACATACAGTTTTTGTGTAGCATTTTTAAATTAACCCACCTGGCACAATTGAGATGGATACCTGTATCTTTAAATTGCATAGGGAATTTTGTATGTTTAAATAACTGTACTGGACTCCATAATGCTTATATTAGAAATTGTTTAGCAAAAGAAAATATTAGAAACAGTGCATTTAGTGAATGCATCCACTTAGTGCATTCACACAGTTAATGTGTAGTTTGATGGTTATTATAGATACTTTAAAGCATAGTAAGTGGATATGTAACAGAAAAGACTGCTACATCTACAGGCCTACTAAAGGGTAACTGCTGCACACCTAATCCAATCAGTATTGTCCTTTACTGTCAAGTTTGATGAATTGCAGTACTGGTAGCTTCCTGCTTGTTGACTGTTACCTACTTGTGTCAATGTACATCTGTAGTATGTACATGTGAAAGTGCCTTTAAATTTTAGAGGAGCTTTAGCTTTGCTCTTGTACTGTTGCATTTCCATTGCATCCTTTCCTGTTCGTGTATGGCTGCATTCCCATTGCATTCCTTCCACTCTTGAAGATCAAATAAAAACATGGAAAATCCACAGTTCTGAAAGAGAAATGTACTGTTAATCTGTTGTGACAATGCACTTTTATGTATAGTACTGTACATTTTTGGCATGTACCATTACAAGCTTCAGTATACATTCAAGTTTGTTCCTCATAGTGTATCTTTATAATAAAGAAGATAGTTCTGTCTGTCCGTGTAGTTTTGCTGGGGAAACCACATCTTCCAGCACGGATTGATGATCTACTTCCCATAGGGAGCATGCAGCACACCAGCATCCCCCAGCTACCCACACCCCACAATGCATCAAGTGCCATCACCCTCTTCACTGAAGAAGCACTTGTTCCTGGAAAGTTCCTTGCCTAGCTTAAAAGTCCCTCTGTACCTGAAGATCCTTCACAAAGAGCCACCAGCTTCACATAGTTCTGCCTGAGCACCCATCAGGAGTAGTCACTCGAGCTCACACTGGCTGAGGAAACCCCCTGCCACCCATTTGGCCAAATACCCTGCCACCCCACCTCCTGCTCCCCACAGGAAAAACAGGGTGAAGAAAATATTCCAGTGTACGTATTTTAAAAATATAGTGAAAAGAATTTTAGGAGGGACATTTCTTAAAATGGGGATATTTCTTGGAACAAAAGAAAAGATGCTGTCAGGCTAGGAGGGGGTGGGGGGAGTGCCACAATTAAGGGTTATGTTCAGTGATGTTATGTCTGAGAAATGGTGGCAATACACACCCTCCTAGTGGGCTCCAGGAACCAGGGGGTCTCTGATTGTCAGGCTAATAGCTGCAGAGAGATGTTCTGTCATACATGGATCAGATGCCACCAAGGACAATTCCCAGGCTTGAACTACAGCTGCCCAAATAGGCTTGTCATGCTGCCCGATGTAGATGTTTAGGGGCAGAAGAGCCATTTGGAAATGCATTCTCATTCCTTGCTAAAAATACCCCAAACCAGTCATCCCTGGTTGTTGTTGAGGACCACCGTGTGCCTGAAGAAGACAAATGCCCCGTTCCTGGAAGTGTTCCAGGCCAGGCTGGTTGGAGCTTTAGGCTATCTGGTTTTAAGGTGGAAGGTGTGCCTGCCTATGGCAGGGGGTTGGAACTGGATGATCTTTATGGTTCCTTCCAACCCAAACCATGCTATGGTTCTATGTGGGGCAGTGTGGGGTGGTGTGGGGGAAGGGGCTCAGCAGCCCCCCTGGCTCGGAGCAGGGCTGTCCCTCTTGCTGAGGAAGCTGCTGTAATGTGACTGCTCATCCATCAGCCCCTGGCGGCAGCCTTTCCACCGCAGTGTCCAGCGACCTACTTTGGGCATTTCTTCTTGTCCCCTACTGCACAAAAGCTGACTAAGGCACACAGGAGGGGACAGCAAAGGTCATTCCTCATTCAAGGTCTTACACAGCCCAGAGGATACATAACCCAGTTTCCACAGTCAGATCATTCACTGGTGAGGGGAGGGGCTTTCATGGTGGCTTTTATTCTGTTTTAAAATAAATAAGAAACCACAAGAAGAGTCTACTCCTGTTTTATAATATAAGTTTCAGCATTGCACGGTGCTGACTTCCTAACTTCCTTCCAGTTTTTGTAGTGGAAAGAAGCCCAGCTCTCATGGAGACAGCCAAAGCTTTTGGCAGGTGATGGAAGAACTCCTGACTCTACTGATGCTTGAAAAATAAAAGGGTGATGAGACGTTTTGCTGAGAAAAGTGTATTGGCTGAACAGAACAAGAGTAGTAGTGGCAGCAGTGTTTAGCTCTCAGGCCACTGCTGCAGGTCCTTGTTTCAAGCCACATGCAGCTCCAGGATGTGGCACTGTCCCAGCCTGCACGAACACCTCCTCAGACAGTGTAAGGAAGTCACAGAGGATCCACCCAGGTTTTAAGTTCTCCTTGGCAGAGATACACAGTTTTTTCTTACTCTGTGGCTCACATGGGCTTACCCTGATGTGTTAGTTTAGCACAGATAGTAAAGTGCAATTAATGATTTTTTTCGAACTGATAACTAAAATAGCTAATTGCATGCAGGGTTATATACCTTTGGTTACACTTAATTTGCGCTTTGTAGGGGAGGAGAAGGGTTTTAAAAGTTTCGTTTTTTCTTACTGCGTGTTAATAAATTGTATTTACTTTTAAATTAAGCTTGTTTCGCCTTTTTCTCCCAAAATCCTATCTCCCATTTGACAAACAAAACTCGGCAAATGTAAAACCACCACATAAATAGTGCTTTAGCCAAAAAAGCAAACCAAAACCACAACACCTGACTAGAAGGATCCACAGTTTCTCTATTCAGTCACTGCAACCCCATGGAACAAGCCTTGACATTAGTCAGGGTGGAACTTATACATGGGGAGCAACTGAAACAGGAAAAGTATTCACTAGAGATGGTACAAGATGAAGGTACCATTCTTGTACATAGGAATATTGCTTTTTCCATTAACTTGATGGAAAAATACCCCTACTATAATATATTGAAGCCTAAACAGATCAACAATTTAGCATCATAAAACCCAGTTAGCTGAACCAGCTCAATTATTGTTTAAAGAGCAAACAAACCAACCGCTCATTCAGACATGCCACTGTAACTGCAGCTACTCCCTGTCTCTGTGTTTTTCCAAGGGCATTTGCAGATCACACAGCTGGCAGCACTGGTCTCTGCCAGCACTCTGGCTCCAGCAGACCCAGCCAGAGCAAGTTTTTCCTTCTGCTGAGCCCTTATGGCTCGGAGGTGTCACTCACTCTCTACTGCAGTGCTGCAGCTCACCTGCACTGCAGCCTCCGTGGCCTCAACCCCAGCTCCTGCCACCCCTCGGCCCTTTCCTGGCAGTTAGCCTCACTCAACACCCACTTCCCCCTGGCCCCAGCAGGGCTGTAGCCCTAGCACATTGGTTTGGTTCCTCTTATCCAGCCATCCCACAGATCAGCAAGGCTAAAACCAGTGGAAAGGAAAACAGAAAATGGCAGGCCTCGTAGCAGCCCGCCTGATGCACTGTCCCCACTAGATGCAAGAACAAAACTTGTGCAGTGGCACTAAGGTAGAATCAAGGGAGAGAAGAGCTCTGTGTATTCCCTTACCTTCTTACACAGTGGGTACCGTGAGAGCTGGCAGGCCGAAGGACTGGAAGGAGACATGCACAATTTGATGCTGACTGAGGGATTAAATAGAGTTAAATGACATGATCTGGGTCTGGCTGAATTGGACAGGTCAGCAGGTTTTCTCTTACCTTTCTCAATATATATATGCAAATTAAAAATGCAGGAATATACTTTTTACTGTAACTCTGCAGTCAGCTGAGCCCCTGCCCCATGGCTGCACAAGTAGGGTACCCCATGTCTGTCTCTTCTCCCGAGGAACAAATGACAAGCCAGGAGGAAATGGCCTCAAGTTCAAACACAGGAGGTTTAGGCTGGATGTTTGGAAAAATATCTTCAGTGAAAAGGCTGTCAAGCACAGGAAAAGGCTGCCCAGGGAAGTGGCTGAGTCACCATCCCTGGAGGTACTTAAAAGCCATATAGATGTGGCACTTGAAGACATGGTTTGGGGGTGGCACTTGAAGACATGGTTTGGGGGTGGACATGGCAGTGCTGAACTGACAATTGAACTCGATGATCTGAAAGGTCTTTTCCAACCTAAAGGGTTCTATGATTCTATGATCCCCAGTTGTGTCACTGCCACCTACCAGCAGGGCCAGGCCACACTGGTCATCGCAGAAACATGAGAGCAGCTTAATGATTCAGGGTTGGAGGTTGAGAATTTCCCTTTTTTTAATTAACAAACTGCATCGATTTATTTTTTCAAGTAGCATACTAATGGAATATGAACATGATATATGAGGCAAAAAAATTCAGCTGTAAAATATAGACAAGTTGTGCTGTACAAAGGAGGTCAAACACTTGTGGGATCAAAATCAATAATAGCTGCACTGAGTGCAGCACCATGGATAAACCAAAACCAAACCCTGCCTGTTCTCATCTCTGTGAAGCACATTGATTCCACCCTTAATATCTGCCATGTACCTTTTCAGTAGTGTACACTGACATCTATAAACCCTGACCAAACAACATAAAATAGTAATTTACATTTATTTGAATGAATTACGCTCCAGGAGGGACAAATCACTGAGCCCAGCACTCCTCTGGAGGTGAATGAGACACTCATTTAAATGGTCAGGCTTCTGGCAGTGCGTTTCTGATTGCAAAGAAATGGCATTAACATGGATGTTGGTACCAGAGTCATGAATAGAAAATTTAAATGTATTAAAAGTGGAAAATGCCTAAAATCCTTCATTACTTCAACCTAGAACTGCTGAGTATCTTAAAACAACTCACTGCCACACATACTTTGATTGGGTTTTTACCTGCCTACAATCTTTTCTGAGACAGACATTACAGTAGCACTGCAGCATGCCCAGGCAAGAGCATCAAGATGAATACAACATGGTTATTCATCAATACTCACAGGTTTAAGCTGAATTTCACCTGGACGGTTTTCTCAGCTATTTAATTTTTTTTCCTGAAAGCTACTACAAGAGTATGTCAAAAATTAATTTCAGACCTAGGGTGAAGACTATTTTTAAATTTATCATATGCATTACAAGTCTTATTTTATGATTAAATCACAGTCATTCTGAACAAAATCAGTTTACATACAATGTTGCAATCAGAGATAGAAATATGGCTAATCTGGGGTTGCTAAATCATATTCAGAAATCATTCTGAACTCTCCTCTGTACCCCTCCCAAAATTACAAATTAAAAACAAGTAAATATATATGTATGCATATATCATTTCTTGAAAGCATTGGACCGGGTACATTGCAAAATTCCTGCTTCATGTTTTAATTCTGTATTGAAGTATTAAAACTTAACTTTGTCAAACCCTGGAAGTTCAGAACTAGTATAATTTCTTACGTACTCTAGGCCTAAATGCCATTTGTATCCATGTACATCTATGAGTTGTGCACATGAAAATGTGCATGTTCAGTGAAGCAGCAGCTGATTTACAAGCTTTTATGTAAAAACTTGAGTTTCTTCTATACCTGTGTTGTACTATTGGGTCTCTGGTTTGGTGTCTATAGAAATAACTTGATATTCTGTTTTCATGCTATCAGTTTGTGTGTTTTACATTTCACTGTTTTCACCTTTTTCCTGCTTCATGGGCATACCAGCAGGCTCCAGCATTTCTACATGATTTCTGTGTGCACTACAGTCCTGTCTCCAGTACTGGGTGGAATTATTATTACCTCAAAGCAAACTCAATTTTTTTAAAGATCTATTAGTAACACCAGTCATAGAATAATTCAATTATGCCAAATGTGCTTTTCATTCTTAGTTAATAAAATCGATGAGAAGGCAGTTCCTGAAGATAATTTAACTTTTCCCAATGTTTCCTTTTCTTGGTGAAAAAAACAGAGTTTTGCTCAGGCCTTACAAATGAAGCAGCATCTGCCCCAGATATCAGCTGCAGAAGGAGCCCTGTATGAGGGTGCCCGTGCAGGGTGGCAGCACTACCCTGGTCCCTGCACTGCAACCTCCAGGGCTCACCCCTGGTCACCACAACATCAGAGGGACATTTTCCCCTCTGCTACCCTGACAGACTAAGCATGAGAGCATTCAAACCTATAGGACTCCTCTAATACATTCTGAATCCCATGTGTCATGGTCAAAGTAAAGCAGCACTCAAATGCAGTAGGAGACAGCCCACACCTCACTCTCTTGGATGACGACTGGAGGTAAATGTGTCACCTGTGCCATCCCTACAAGGCTACTGAGTGTTACACATCATCCCCAAGGCTCTTTGCTCTCTTTGCTAAAGCCAGCACAAACATGTCCAGTGCCTGCAGTAGCTCAGTTTCCCCACTGCATCTGCTTTTCAAAGCACTGGCAGCAATCATGTCTCATCTGACAAAAGGAAGGATTCCAGTATCAAATAGAACACATCATGCAGGGAAAAAAACCATTTGTATGTGGCAGAAATGCTTGTAGAATTAGAGGCTACAATTCTGCAAAAGGAAATACAAATCATTTCGAGGTTATGCTTATGTGCAGTAATATTTTCCAAGGCTGCTTGCAGTAGTCTGAGAGTGAGGGATTATCAGGTTTGTTCCTAACTTCTGTCGAGGTAGCACTGAAGTGGAACTGCTGCTCTTCTCTCCAGGGCTTTTGTAATTCACTCCTATCTCTGGGAGATGCTGCCCAGCACCTCTGGTGTCCTACTCCACTGGGGGCAGAGCGTGACAGGGGAAGGACCTGAGTGCAGGATGCTCTTAAACTGGGCAGAAGACGATTCTGCATTAGAGTGGCAAAAATAAGGGACAAATGATTCAGCCGAAGAAGCAATGAGCTGGGTCTAATTTACTCTCTTGTACCCAAGTGCATGGAGGTATTTTCCTGCTGGGTATCCTCGCTGCCAGGACTGGGTGTGCAGGGAAAGGAAGCAGCAGGGCCTGGGGGAAGTGGGAAGTTGCAGATGTTTCAACACTTAGAAGACCGGGGAGGAAAGAAAAGGTCACTGTAATTCAGGTGAAAAGTGACGCTCGAATTCCTGTCAAGCTTCCAATCCACCACAAGTGATTTTGTGTCCTCTGTTGTTGAAGGCAGGAGTGGCAACCCACGCTGAGCTGGACACTGAGGCTGTGCAAGGACCCTGGATCATCCAGGAGGTGAGACACTAGACACAGACAGACAATGAAAAGGCATCACCAGATTTTGTGCCCACAGACAGATCTGGTACAATTTTGTCTCCAGAATGACTGATTGTAAAACTGTCCTGTTTAACCCAAAGTAGAGTGTTCTTTGGAAACTTCATTTCCCTTCATGTATTGCTGCATGCATTACTCAGAGTATGAAATATAAAACAATTTATTTTAAGCTCCAGCTTGTACCTCAGGGTAACTGAATATTAAAAATTCATGGTTCAGTTCATAACAGTTTCTCATAATTTGTGTGGGTTTTCCATGGGGTTTACTTTTTAAGGGGAGCTGAATGCACATTTCATGGTGGAAGCACTGGCGTTTGGCCTCTAGCAAAATCCCAGTCCCCAGCAAGTTAACCTATACAGGAGCATAAGACTTATTCTGTTTGCTTGTACTACAAAATATACTGTATGAATTTTTTAAAGGAAAAATCCTCCAAAAGGCCTAAACCAAACTGTCCAGAAGCCCCTGAGTAGTTTCTGTTTAAATCTATTTTATGAGTGACATGCTCTCTTTCAGATTCAAACACCAAACCAGAGAGTCCTGTCATTCTTTAAGACAATCAAGAGTTAAATTCAACCGCATCTCTCATTCTGTATATAGGGTATCAACTCTACATTGCATCTTTGTGAAGTAATGTATACCTAAGTTATAAATTACAAAAGCTTGGACTGCAAAGACACCATACAGCAAATAAGTTTAAGCAATCAAAAAGTCAACCACAAACTGAGAAAAATGTTATTTCTTGCACAGAGGAACACCTCGTTAATGCAAGACATTAACCAAAGCAAAGCAGCACAGAGAGAGAAAACAAAGCTGGCTTTAATAGGATTTCCCCTTTCACAGCAAATTCTGCAAGCTTAAATATATTTTCCATAATAAAAATGAACAAAAGAACCTCTGTGACTTGTTCCTAAAGAAATATTTTATTGAAATGCTTTGCTGCATTTTTCATGCTTATAGGATAAATGCATTTCATTGTAAAATCTTACATAAAACAACTGTGCTATAACATAAGAAAAATGCTTTTTTGTTTGCTTTGCTCTTTCTAGAGTAAAACATTGCTGTGAAGTATGTCTTCAGGAAATATCCTGAGCTTCATAAAGTGGCATTTCCTGATGGCACGATGACTTACTGGAAAATTATAGGTCAGTTCTGGCTAACAGCTTTGGGATGTCTCAGCTCCCTCAGCAGAGAAACCTCAAGGGCACACAGAGAAAACCCAAGTACAAGTCAGGGCGCTGGGGACCAAATATTGCTATTAAAATAGTAATACTTAGGAATGCAAAGGAAAAACTGTCAGACTAAGAACTTCTATTTGAGAGAGAGAGATGAAAAATTTAGCAGCCTTGTGTTTTATTTAAGGAGTTCAGCTCAGCAATCTGAGGACACTGAAACCCTTCTGCTCTTCCTCCCTCCAGCAGCCCGTGCTGCCCATGGCTTAGCAGGACCCCGAGGAGGAGTTCAGGTTTATTTATAAGTCATATAATTTGAGGTTTTCCTAACACTCCTATAAGTGGCAAGTCTTTCCCCATACTCACAAGTCTCAGCTCTTACCTATTTAAAGATCGATGTGTTTCCTTCAGTTGTGAACACCACAGGATGGGATGGAAACTTGCTGGCTTTTAAACTCCATATGTTAATAATTTATGGTTTGCAAATATCCTGAAGCTACTGACTTTTCAGAAATATTACTGTTTTGAGACTTCTTCCTTTTATATGTATCTGATAACATCAAGTGTGCCTTGGTGAAATCTTAGAGTATTTAATAGGGAAATAATCCCCACACTTATTTTTTTAGAAGCCACTTGATTAAACTGCTACAACATCATTTTTTCATTTCTCCCATTTATTGTGCAACCAATTACTTCTGAATCTCTGCAAGGAGAAAATCAATATCTCGTGGTTTCTGTTTCCAGTCTGCATTACACACACATATGAACACACATATGCAAACAGGTTTCACACTCCTATCTCAGATCTGGAGGATGGGTGTTTCTCACTCCCAAGGCTTTTGCAAGTTTCTCTAATACCTTTCCTAAGCCATCAGACCCATCAAACAGGGATAACGTTCCTCAAGTGTTTTATGAATATACATGTATTTTCATATTTAGGAAGACTAAAGGGGACAATATCCCATGTTGAAATCATCTTTGATGCAGTGCATGTGTTTTACACTATCAAAATCCGTTCATGGGCATCTCTGTTTCCTTCACATGGATACCAACTTCTCCACCCTGGACTTTGCATTTTAACAAGTAATGTTCTGCAATCCATTCATGGCAGAGTATCAAGAGCCTGTCATCTCTTGCTTAACTTTGTTCACAGAAGGAAAAAGGGAGGGCCACACTGGGTCAATTTCTTTTGGTAGTTCCTTGTGGCATGCTGCAACATCTCATTAACAATTCTTGCCATGTAAAGTAGCAGCAGATGTACATATCAGAGGAGTTTTACTTCTCAAAGTGAAAATTTAAAGTTTAAAATTGTCTCTTCCAACTTACTCGCTGCAATAGTTTGTTTAACATCTTGGGAAAATCTCTAGGACAAACATTCCCTTATCAGAACTTCATATTAAAATATTTGCAGCAATATTCCTTCTAGCAAGAGAACAAATTTCTGAAACAATGCTGTCCCTGTAAATAAACACCTTCCTCAGAGACAAGGGCTTTAACAGTATCTAGCAGAGTTAGTTTACCATCACTGAAAAGGTTCCTCAGAGCTCATAAACCCCAAATTTACTCATCAGTGGACTTGCACGTCTCCTAATCTTGTGAGCAGCCTCTGCTATAAGAAGTTAGTTGTGTGACTTCCAACAGTATCCTTCATCTCACTGAGCTTCAAAGCTTTTCAGCAGCTGAACACAGTTAAATCCACCTCTCTTAAAATACAGTGACAGAAACTATGTCTTTTATTTGGGAGGAAGAGGAGTGAGAGTGCTCAAGAAGTCTGGGCATAAATCTTCTAATATGTACTAGTGTAATGCAAGAGTCATTCATGATTTCAAAAGCAAGTTTTCTTTTATCATCAGAAAGACTGATATGGTAGGAAAAAAAAAATCACCTTGGTATGAGATTTCTTGAGGTCACTTGCCAAAATCCATATACAATATTATACCTGCAGAACAATAGCACAGTTTACAAAACTTTACACACTGGTGTCACCCGATCTGGGACACAGCTGCACTGACATCACAATTTATGCCTGACTAGATATCCAAATAAAGATCCTATGAAGTCTTTCATACTTCATTTATTAATAATTTCCCCATGACCACAGACTTGCATTAACCCAAACAAAAGCAAACTGAGCAGATCCTAGCAGAGATCAGGGACCATCTGAAGAGGCTTTGAAATGCTTCCAGGGCTGATGCAACATCAGAAGAATAAGATGGGTGCTGCACAAGCCCCCCACGTTGTGATTATTTTTTTAGTGTCAATGACAACCCAAGGACATGCTGGATTTAAGTCCACCACTTGAAAGATTCAAGCAAGCAAAAGCTTGGAATATTTTGTATGACAAGCAAAAAAATGGTAGTACAATGAGATGATACAGCAGAGCACACTTGCCAGATCTTTAATGAGATGGAACAATTTTTTCCTAATATTTTACACAGTTCCCTCTAAAACTAATGCCTCTGAGAAGTCTAAGAAGTCAATCAAGGAGGGCTGCACCAGGTGTGAGTACTGGTCACTGTAGTTCTGTACCTAATCACCAAAAGGGACTCTTAGATATATCCAGGGTATTTTGGAAAACCAGAACCACCACCCAGTGGTAGCTCAGTAACCTGTACCTTAGAGTTTACCTCACCCAGACGCTGCACTTCTTTCATTTCTTTTTTTTTTTCTTTTCTTTCTTAAATTAGTACATGGAAACCACACAGCTCAGTGAATTTCTAAAAACTTAGTTCTTTGGGTTAAGAAGTTTAACCTCATCTACTGGAGTAATTATAAATCTCCAAACAAGAGGAAAAGCAAAATTAAAAAAAACCCTGGCTTCTGTATATGTCAACAGTGGTGCTGTAAGAGCTGGACTTTGCTTAGAGGAACTGGAGCAAGTATTCCAGAACATGTAGCCAGTGCTTCTCTTCATGTCAGTAGAATGCTGAAGCACACAGTAATCAGAGCTTTTTAAAGAAAAAAAGGACTTAAAACATATCTGTGATTACTTTCCTAAATCCAAAGTGACACAGCCTCCAGCATAGCCTAGATTCCTACCCAGCACTATACATGTCCAACTCCCAAGATGCTTCTGAGCCAATATTGTTCCTATGCTCCCTGGCAGTTAATACAGTTCTGCTGGCACACCCAAAACTTACCTGCAAAAAAGCACAGAGCAAGATGAAATTGGAGACACATATGAAATATTGGTGCTGTTAGGTTGTATGCCCTAAAATTCAGATTTTCCCTTTCCTGGACTTCCTGGTACCTTCAAATCACTGTTTATGAAAGCAAATGTAAGAACTGATGTGAAACACCACTACTGCCATTTATCAGACTTCATTTTGAAGTGTATGGTTTAGCACAGAAACTTAGATCTGGTGAAGGATTTAGGGATTTTTAAAAGTAGCTCATGAACAGAATATTATGTTCTTTTTAAACAGCCATCACCCTGAGTCAAGTTGAATGCGTTTTTATCCTTACAAACCAAATTGCTAGATATTCTCTGCAGCCTAGGAAGTTGCTTTATTGCACAACTGCAGAAACACAGCCTATAAGAATGCTCTTGCTTCCTACAGGGGTAAAATAGGCATTACACCCCATCTCCTAAAGAAAGAACCATTGAAAACAATGTATTTCCATACAGTGCACTGGTCCTGTTGACCACCTGTAAGAAAAAGCCCTGACAAGGAGGAATTCATGTCTAGCTCATGAGTAAGGGAAAAAGCCCAAGGAGTAAGAGAAAGCAAAGGCAATTTAAATAAAACTGAAAAAAAATGCATTTCCAATGCAGAACATGCAATTTTTTTCTGTTTCAAATGGGAATATTTGAAGCAAAACAGCTTAAAATTACTTTTTTCAAATGTGCACCTAATGTCCTATTAAGTTGTGTCATTGGCAGATACAAAGGTGAAGAGCACACACAAAATGTTTGGGAATAGCCCTAGTGCCAGAATTATGCTTTATTAACACTCCTTGTATAATAATAGTGCACATAATTAGGCTTGACTTAGCAATTTATTGCTTATCAGAGTGTTCTTAACTTTATAAATGGGAAAGAAAAAATTAGCATCAGGACATGGAAAACCAGGTAATGACACTGGAAGGGCATGTTCACTGACTGCAGCAGGTAAAAGTGTTTCTGTACATATGAGGCAAATGGTTCAGAGCCTCCCAGAATGGCATCCATCACCTTCCTGAAGGAACGTGAGGAAAAATTCTGCTCCATCACCATGACAACTCGTGCCACACCATTGCTATAGTAACTGGCTGAACATTATTAGTTTTTAACCATACACTCAATGGCCAGTGTGCAAATGAGGAGGAGCCATCAGGGCACTTAGCTCTGCCCTGCTGCTGCTCCCACCCCAAGCTGTCTTTTTGCAGGGTAATCCAATCTCATTCCATGTCCCCCCAGCCCCACACTGTCAGCCAAGCATCCCATCACTGTCAGCTCTCCAAACCCAAGTCTGCCTCATCATCGGAGCACTAATTGCATGTATTTTACTGTTGGAATTGTGGGGGTTCCCCCTCCCATGAGTGATTTATCAGACTAAGATTAAATGCAAGTAGAAAATTTCATTTTCCCAATGATTCATTGGAAATCTGTTCTATTAATCCAGCACACCACAGGGTGGCTGTGCGTGCTGCGTTTGCATCCTACGCACGCAGTCACAGTATCAGTTCAAAGGCACCGTCCTGTCCCCTGAAGAGGCAGGATTTCAGCATTGTCATGGTGCAGGAATGCATTTACTGTGCACCACCAAACCCCATGCAATCATCATTTCAATACTCCAGCTCAGGCTGCAATGCTGCCCCCGGGCAGCACAGTCGTTGTGTAGTGATGGAAAACAGCAGCAGGGAAACACACACTAATGCTTCTCGGATCACATCAAAGCCGAAAAGGCTGTGGCTAGATAATGTCTTACATCCAGCTACCTTCCAACACCAAAGAAGGAAAAATAAATATGATTATTACTGGGGTTTGACCCAGTCTGGGGGCAGAGGGTGAAGCACAAGCTTGGCTGTCATCACAAAAGGATGCAACAGGTTGGGAGGAGTTTGTCACTGTCTGGGAGCACCATCCCCACCTGACTGCCAGGCACAGCAAGTCCACACCCCCAGGTGCTGCAGGTGTATCAATCACACTGAAAGTGCCATGAAATTGGCTTGCTCTCCTCTTGGAGGACAGATGGGAGAAGAGAAGGTGCTGCTGGCTTCTTTGACTCTTGTGTTCCTTCCACTTTCCCCCCTCCTCTGCCTCCTGCAGGTTCTTTTTGGGGCTGGTGCGGGCTGTAGCACTGGCAAAACTCATCCACCCTCCATGCCAAGGGCAGCAGTGGGGTGGCATCCTGCCCTCAGCCCTTGTTCCCAAGCACAAACCCAGCAGCATCTTGTGGGTCTTATGAAAGATGTCTCTGCCCATGGAAGGGGGTTGGAACTAGATGATCTTTAATGTCGCTCCCAGCCCAAAATCCCAAACCATTCTGTGATTCTACAACAACCCAAAACAGCACAAGGACATTGGCCCCAGGGCCTGAGCCACCCAGCCCCTGCCCCTCAGCCTCCACTGCCCAGTGCCCTGGCCATACTTTGTCTGGTACAGTACAACCATTACTCAGACATACGTGATGATACCATACACATACGTATGATGGTGCCACACTCCATACACACCTGCACACACGTGCACACACTGTTATGCTGTATATATTTGTACATATTTATACTTATATACCACAGTAGCTCTTCCCACAGAAGACTATCAAAATCCTATTACTTTGCACTAGGCTTAAACCTCAGCCTGATGCTCCCTATGATGCCTTTAACAGGTCATACTGCACAGCCTTTGTAAACAGGTTTTTTTTTCTTTTAATTTTCTCACTGTTTAAGAAGAAAAAAAAGAAAGAAAGAAAAAAGAAAAAAGAAAAAACCTACTCCATCTTTTCTGAACTGGAATGCAAGTTTAAGTGAATGTGTAGTTTTCAAGAGAAAAAAGAATCATAAGAGCACTTTTACAGATTTTTTGGCAATCAATAAAAAAGTTTATTACAGAGAAGATGAAACAACATCATTTTAGTATTCATATATACATTCATATATATATTAAGATATGAAACTAGATACCAGCTATTGCTGTTTACAGCTAAAGCAGAACTACAAATCACTCTATGGGGAAAAAAGCCAGCAAGACTCAAACAAATCTGACTAGAGCAGTAAAATCTGTCCCATGTTTATAAATGTGTACGAGGAGAGTATAAATTATTTTATTAGGAAAGAGATTCCTAATTATTTTTTTCTTTTTGTAATAATACCACCCCCTAGTGGCACTTTTTCTGCTTTGCTGAAGCAAAAATGTGGCTTAACGTATCTATCATATGCATTAAGAAATAGTACAAAAATTGCAAATAGGAATCTGTTGACCTGCACTGAATTTCAAGCCCACACTCTGCAGTCTCTGAATCTCTGCAGCTTTGGAAAAAGCTGTATCTGGCTCATTTCAAACATAATGTATAAAAATAAGTGCTTAAGAAAATGCTACCATGAAAAGCATAGAACAATGAAGTCCCTTTAATGCACATTTACAGAATAACATTCCAGACAGATGAATTCCTCAATGTTTGATGAGTAAATTACACTCTGAAGTATGAGCCTTATAGTTTCAACATATTATTATCTTAGTCCCCTGAAGATATTTTTCTTGGCAGCTTTAAAGGTAGATGTAGCAGGAGCTTGTGACTGCTCCATCTCTTGATGTACTTCCTTTTTGAACATACTAAAAACTCATCAGTAAGGTAGTGGTGGGATTTTTTAACCATTCTGTGACAATTTCAGATAGAAACAACTAGAATGAGCCATTTCTAATTTAGAAGCCATTATTTTAACAAATCAGTCTTAAGCAGAGGTGAGCCTGAGGCACCCACAGCATATTTAGATATTGAGAGTCTTACATTTTCTGTATTTTCTGTATTTCCTGGGATATCATTTCCATCTACAGGGATAGCAAGAAAAAATAGATAGTGTCACAAATTCCACTAGGTTGGAGCCAGATTTATACCCATTTATTGTTATACTTGATGGAGAGTGAGTAACACAGAGCTTCAGAAATTTGCCTCCTGCTTTTCTCGCTGCAAGGTACAGTCAGCAGGTCAGCCAGCCTGAGGCAACTCCAGTGCTGGGAAAATTCAGTGTACAAAATTTTGAAGTCCTCCAAGCAAAGCCAGCCTGAGCACACAGTGTAACTTCATCATGGAGATGGCTGATTGGCTACATCCAATTCTACTGAATTTGCAGACAAAACTGTCGGTAAACTGCGTAGGAGGGTGAGGTGGAGACTTGATTCACTGCACTAATTCCCTGCTTCTGTAATAATAAATGAGGATCAGGTTTTTCCCAAAAAGCTATTATCCAATGATACTTGAAAGTAACTTGCTCTTGCTCTTTCCAGACAGGGATGCATGATGAGAAAGAAAAGGCAGTTTTTATTTGGCTTACACATCTTGCTTTCAGCAGAGCTCCAGGCACTTTACTCAGAGATGAGCACTACACCTAGAATGGGACTTAATCTGTCAACTTTTCAAAACAGTTTGGGCAGATTTGCATCATGGGATTAAAAGCAGAAAGCTAAACCTGTTAGTACTCCCAATCTCTCACCCCATCCCCCTGACAAGTGCTGGCATCTCTCAGACTGAGGACAGGAGCCAACTGCTGCAGGCAAAAGCAACCTCAGCTTTCCCACTACAAGTTTAATGCAGAGCCCTCACAAGAAAGGCATGATATTAGGACCCAAGTTTTCACTCTTTTAGTGTTGTCTTCCTAGAGTTTTACCTTTAGGTGATGTGGAGGTCTCAAGCAGTCATAGGCAGTCCTTGGTGAAGCATCATCCCCAGTCCCTGAAGAACCAGACCCAGCAACTGCACTGGGAGAACCTGCAGCTTCAGGCTGCAGCAGCCACCACTGATCTGCTGAAAGCAGCGTGACCCTTTGACTGCTCTTCACTGTTCACAGTGATGACTCGAATGGGCTGCACCCACCCAGAAAGCAGATGAGCTTCTCCTCTTCAGACAATTTAACCTCTCCTCCCCCATTTCCCATGGGAATTATCCAGGGCCAGGGAGAGGATGCTTATTCCTCACCTGAGAAAGCAGAGGAAATACCTGGAGGGTCTGCTGAACATCTGCATAAGCACACAGAAGAGGGAGAGGTTGACTTGGATTCCCCTGGTCAAAGCCAACATTGATATTGGGTATGACATTTTACTAAATAAATGTTTAGGAGACCATCAGGCTATTCAATACTGTGGGAGGAAATTCCCTCTGCCTGGGTTCCCTGAGAGAACTAACTCCAAGACAAAATCAAAGGCTGGGAATTCACTTTAATAAGGACAACCCCAGCCTAACCTCAGCAACTCTAACTGGCCCTCATTTTGACAGATCACATCATCCTTCCCAAAGGAACTTTACAGTTCTTGGTTCAACGTTGTGCATCCCAGTACAGGACCATGGTGATGTTGGCTCCTTATGGCTCTGATCTGAGGAATTCAGGTTGCACACACTAAATAGCCTCTCAATACCTTTACAGCAAATGATGCATATATCAGAGCCAAAAACTTAGTGCTGCTAAATATTTTATCTTATCAGCAGTGAGCTGCACAAATGAAGAAAGCATTTCATGGCTCTGAAGCTTCAGATGTTAGCTTGTAGCATTGTAGCAGTATCTCCCAGCTAATAACAGGATACCACAAAGCTTGTCTCAATCATCTGCCCAAAACCAGCTGCTTTGCCAAGACTGCTGGTAGGAAAAGATGGAACACCACCCTCCTAGAAAGGATATAGTTGTTTTAAAGTAGTCACATGAAACAAGCAGCTGCAACTACAGGTGAGGTTTAGTACATATAATTTAAATAAATTCCTGTGAAATTAGGCCAACAATGCAGAGAGGCCAACAAAAAACCTGCTCACGGTCCATCTGCAGTGCAGCTCTTCCACAGCTCTTTTCTCCCTGTCTGTCTTTCCCAGAGCTGCCATCTGCCCAGGCCCATCTTGCAGTGATTTATCTCCCCTTCTCCTGCATTTTGCTCTTCTTGCCACTGCCCTGTGCAGCTGGGGCACAGCCAGGTCCCAGCTCCAAGATGGAGAACTCTGTTACCCTACAACAAACCCAGTGGCTGCAACACCAGGTTGAAAGTTAAGAGAGAACTGTACTCAAAAAGGCAAACTCCCTCAGAAAAGTTCCATAGCAATGACCAAAATAAGTCAGGCCATGTGTTGAGTGCATTCATTCACCAGAGAGAGAAAGAAGCAGTTGCTGGAGAAAATGATTGAGTACCTAAAGCAATTTCATGGCAAAAACCTGTTACCTCTATCCTCCAAAGGAGATTTCATGTTTAAATTAGTCCTTTGCTAACATGAAATCAGAGTCCAGTTCCACATTGCATTTGACTTGTATATTGTTTTTGCCAGGTTTGCAAAGCATGACACTATTGCTGTACTTCATCAGCATTCTCATTTCCAGAGTGTCTTCTGCTTTTCCCAACAAACAGCTCCCACCTTTGCACAATTGCAGCCCAAAGGCCATCTCTGCTGGACCATTCACTAGCTGATCCTGTGGGCACAACACTGACCTCCTGCTCTTGAGGCTCAGGCAGAGCCCAAGCAAATAAGCAGTGCTTGGTCTCCACTGCATCTACCTGGGCATGGATGGCTTACATCTCTGGGAGTCTGAAAACAGGACTTCTGGAGCAAACGGCACAAACACCAAACCCTTCAGCCTATTAAGTCAGCTTAGTGCCAGCACACCTGGAAGCAACCGCAGAACTCACGAGAAGCCCAGGACCAGCCATGCTGTGTGATGTCCTGCTTTCTGCAAGATGAGGAGTTGTAGGCAGTGGGTCAAAAAACAGGATTTGAGGAATGAAGCATAGCACACTGCTGATTTTCTCAAGCAAAGCTTGGTTATGAGCAAACTGGGTGGGATCCAGTGCAGTCAAAGGCAGCAGCAGGCCAACCTGAAGCACATACACAAAGCCTCAGATAAATCACGCCAAAGAACTACCACTACAATGATCACAAATGTCTCAAAAGGCTTGTATACGAAGAAGAGTGGACCAGAGCAGTGATTACCTGTGAGAGCCATAAAATTACTTTCTGCTATAGTGAAAATGTATTTTTAAAAGTGGATTACATAAACACTAGCTGTTAGCATTCAAACAGATACCAGGAGCTTCCATTACTTTTAGATCATTAGAGACTGAATATTATGTGCATTATGCATATGCTGCAGTCCTTTGCAGCACAATACAAAATATATCAGTTTTCATCCCCTGCACTGTCTTTCAGCAAAGGGAGGAGAAATAAAAGAATGTCTTATTCAAGAAAAAACCTGAATACCATATCCAAAAGAAAACAGCTTACAAGACATAAATATAAAATATCTAAGACTATTTTTAGAATACATTTGCTGTGAAAAATCACACTGCAGGCAAAGGATACTAAATTAAATACTCCCCCAGTATCCTCACGGACTCAAGCAAATGATGAGGTACATGAAATTTGCTACAAGATAAGCTTCAACACTGCTATTCTAAGCAATCTGAATGGCACTGGAAATATCAAATCTCATTTTAAAAATGTTTAAATATGTCTGGAAGCAATGGCTTTCAGTATGCTATCCTAAGTATCTTTACATCCTGCATTTAAAGCAGTCATTTATATACGACTTTCTAAGTACCTTAGCACATTTAATCTTAGCTAAACTGGTGTAGAGGAAAAGCTGGCAGATGAGGTATCACCCAGTTAAGCAAAAGTCTATTTGTTTTCCAGTTCTTATAGTAAAGACATTGATCAATCTTTCCAGTACTGGAGTTAGTAATGAATATATTATTTTCCAGTTACTGAGTTTCTTTACTTACTCCAGAGATATGTTCCCCTCCATGCTTAATTATACAGGTTCTCACTTCTGGCCTAGCCAGTATTACATCATAGATACAGAATTACAGAATGGTTGGGGCTGACAGGAATCCTAAAGACCTTCTATATTCAAGTCCCTGCCATGACTGGAGACATATTCCACTAGATCAGGTTGCTCCAAGCCCCATCCAACCTGGTCAGGGATGGGGAAACCACAGCTTCCCTGGACAGCCTGTTCCAACGTCTCACCACGCTGGTAGCAAAGAATTTCTTCCACGTATCTAGTCTTCCAGTTTGAACCCAATGCAGTCTCCCCATCACCTAATTTGTAATTTAAAACATTAACTCCATAAAGCATCAAATAAGAAACTGTGCTGTGAGTGTTCATGGGTCTGACAAATCTATAAATATTCACTCATTCCACATGCTCACACTCCCCACACTTTGTTTTTGGTCATAGCACACCTCAACTCTGCAACACTGTTTCGTATTGATTGTATGTCATCTCTTTTCAGCTGAACCTGTCTTCGTCCAAGCCACTTCCTACAGCCTAAGTTTTCTGCTCCCCTTGTTATATTAATTTAATGATGAGATCTTACAAGAAGAGCCACAGGAACAGGACCCAGAGACAGCCCCACAAGTTTCTCCAGCACCCAATACTTTCTACCCTTTGCCTGCAAATCTCTCCTATTCTGTCCCTTCACATACCACAAGAGTAATGGTTATGGCTCCCTTTGGTCCTTCAACAATTGAAATATTCAGAAATTCTTACCCACAAGTCACAAGGCTCCTGTGATTTCTTCCCCAAGATCCTCTGAAGAAAAAACTGCAGCAAACCACCTCCCCCTGGACAGAAACATCCCCCAGCATCCCTTCCCTTCTGAGACACCATTTGCCAAGAACTTACAGGAGTGTGATGTGAGCTACCAAGTCTGCTGAACAGTCACGTCCTTTTCCTCTCCCCATAAAAACCACTGGGAACAGCCTCTAGCCATTTCAGCAACAGGTAAAAGCTGCTGCTCTGCTTCAAAGGGCAGCAGATTTCCCTTCTACCTCTTCCAACTCATCCCTTGCAACTCAGAAATGAACGTGTCTGTACCACACAATTTCTTCCTCCAGTTTTCTCTCTCCTTTCCCACAGATACTCTGACAGGGAAGTACTGTACAGGCAGACAGATTTTGTACAACACTTTATTTACACTGCTGAAGACTGGGAATCAGTTCTGGCAACAGTTTCTTTTGTGTTACTCAGGCTGTGGAAGTCAAAACTACACATTATTACAAGGTCACTGTTCCACAGAGGGAAGCACACAAACTCTCTGAGTACTGTCATTCGCAACTTTGTCCTGTTAAAATGCAATTCAAGCTGCAAAGGGTAGCATTCTTACAAAAAACAGGTATATTTGCAATCTCTGTTATTTTCTAGTAGCAAAGAGCAGACTGAGCTTTTTCAAGTGGTGCTATAGTCAGACCAAGACTTCAGGTTAAAGGCAGTAGCACTGATATTCAGAACAGGCTACACATAGTTAGAGCAAAGCAAAGAAGGTTCCATTTGGCACAGAGTGGAAAGTCAGAGCTTGGATTTCAAGAACAGAATGTGCTTATATGATTGTAAAAAGTCAGCATTTGCAGACAAGACAAGTTACTAAAACCTTCTGTGGAAGAGAAAGGGAATCATTAAAAGACACATTCATGAAAGTATCTTTTATAGTTCAATCTTAACAGAAACAAACATTTTAACTTAAACTCCCTTTTAAAACCAACCTGATGATGTTGTTATACATTACACAGTGTCAACTAATGACCTTACTTTACTACACTTATAATATATACATCAGTTCTCCTGAACCCCCGTGAAAGTGCGTGCACAACTGCATAGCTAACAGTCAGAAGAATCCTGCAATGTAAGGCTAGAGGCACAGCCAAATTGACCCCTTTATTGTATTTGGAAACCCTGATTTCCAAATTAAAGCACTTTCAGGGTAACTAGAAAACATACTTTTTCCCTAACCCTGCAGCTTAGAAGTGGTGAAAGAATGAGGTAAACATACTGCATAGGCTATATATTTAAATCCAAATCCCCAAAGTGTTTTGGCTTAATTATGAAATTATTTAAAACTGAACAGAAAGAAAAAAAGTTATAAAAACTGAAAACAAATCTAGGTTGACACTAACACCACATTAGACAATAAATCATTTAGATTTAAAGGGCACTTTCTACTGCCCTTTTTTTTTTTCTTTTCTTTAAGTTAGCCAGAGAAAAGCACAAATTGAATAGAGCCTTGGTGTTTTTCCATGGAGCTGTTCCTTCTAGAACACCTGCTCTAATTCAGCTTGTCTGCCTCAGTTAGTCTGAGCCAAGACTGGGCTCACACTGTCACAGCACTCCAGAGAATATCAGCCTTCCAGGCCATGCTGCAGCTTTTCTTGGCCCAGCCCAAGCCCGGGAGCAATGACCAAGCTTTACAACACAGGGCCTTCAGAACAGATTACCAGTGTTTAACAGTGTGAGAGACCTCAATTATCATTTTAAACCACTTGGAAATTAAATTATAATTAACAAAAGTGACTTTTCTGATGCTCATATTTTTTATTTAAAATGTGTCTTTGCAGGTTTGCTTTTTTTAATATTCCCTTGCATCAGTGTTTAATTCCCAGAAATCATTCCTGTCAGGCAATGCAGTTTTCTGAAAAGACAGTATCTTCCATCCTCACCACATTTTCAATAAACTCTGTAGAAGACAGTCAATGATCAGACTATGATAAAGTGCATATATTCCTTTCTGATACAGGCAACAAAACTGTGGATTAGAAAAATAAATCATACTGGAAATTGAAAACCACACCAAAAAAACCCCATGGTGGCCCTTTACCATCCCACAATTAAGTTGCCCCACTGAGAACTGCCCAAAAATACTTTTCTTCAAGTGTCCGTTAGCTTAAAAAAAAAAAACCCAAAAAAACCACCCAACTTATTTTAAAAAATGGTTCCTTTTCAATTGGACTCTGAGATTCACAAATTTATGTAACTTTGAAAGCTACAGCTCCCTCAAGGCTGGCACAGTGCCTTGACAACCTTTAAGTAGTTTGTACTTCACCCTTTGGATCCAGGTTTCAAGCTTGCAAAAGCTTTGGAGTTCTTAAGGGAATGTGAAATTTCATTGAGAAAAGAAATAAAATGATAGTCCCTTTCTGACTTCTTGGACTCAAAAATAACTACAATGGTAAAGTGAGGTTCGGGGCGAGTCAGAAAGTAGGTGCTTTGGACTTTGTCATCGTAGAAGTGAACGACCTTCTCCAAACTGTTCAGGTCAGAGGTTCTATCGGTCATAATCATGATCACATTGGGCCAGTGCATAACAGGCCGGTCACTGGGCAGAGACACCACTGCAGGATACTGATCCACTCCTTTGGGGGCTTCCCTGTATGAATGGGGATGATGATAACCATGTCCCTGAAAACTCTCCGATCCACGATTGTCAAAAATTAAGGAAACATTGACAGCATCATACTTCCGGATGAAGCTGGAAATTTTCCCAAAGTAATCAGGATTTGTTTTAGCGGTCAAAGTTTTCATTTCAGATGCTGTTGTCTGTCGACTAAGGGCCTCATGAAAGTAAAAGCTAAACTTGGCAAGGAGAATGTTTTTGAGCTTCATCAGCCAAAGGAAGAGGTGTGGAGGTTGCACAGCCTTCTGAGACTGCCCTCCAAACAGGTGCTTCTTGGTCTCCCGCTGTTTCTCAAAAATTTGGCCCCAAGTCTGTAGCTTTGTGTGAGCACTGTGCAAGTTGACCAGGGATGGAAGGAACTTCCACTCTGAGATCTGAGCCTGAGCCTTTAAGAGGTGTGCAAGCACATCTACCTCCAGCTGGAAACTGCTTTCAAGAGGACTGAGGATTGGATGATGAAATCTAGAAAACATAACGTTAGTCAAGACATGAGAACTGCTGTACGCAACGGTGAAATAATCAAACAGTATTTGCCAGTTAACAGACAAAAGATCAAACATCAAAGCAGAGCAAAGTGTAAACAAAAAATATTTTTCTTAATTTAAAGAACAGTTATTTTTACATAATTAGGGTAAATATTTTCATGAAGAAACAGTGCTTCATCTGACAAAAAAAAACCTGTCAGACATTTCTCTATCAAAGTAAGGGAGTTATATTTCATCAGTTCAAGAACAATCACAGTTTATCTTAATCCATAAACTACTATAACACCATTTCTTTTTAAATTCAGGTGATCTTGTTCCAATTTAAAATCTCTTCTGGCAGTAATATATGTCTTGATGGTTCTGGAATAGCAGTAAGACATTAAGTTAAATGAACGCAATTGTGTTATAAATCTGTTGTTCACATAGGGGAGCTATGAGGAAGCCAACCTGAGCTTGGTTTTGCTTTTTGGAACCACAATTCATTCCTTCTCTTCTTGTTTTTCCTGACATTTAGAAAAAACAGAGATGCAGTCTACCTCTCTTCCCATTATACTCAAATTATATGCAAATTTGTAACATCATCAATAACATACTTAATTGAAACTGTGTAAAACATATAACTTTAGAAAGAAGTGGCCCTTTTAATAAACGTGTTCTCTCATTGGCATTTAGGATTCAAAGAGGTGTCTAATAAAGAACAACGAACAGTTCAAAGACAAGACTTGGAGAGGTTTTCATTTAAGTAAAGACAGATTTATCTTCTCACTTCAGAAAAATATCTTGGGTCTTGTTTAAAACAGTGAAGTTTATACACAATTTTTCCAACTTTTAAAACTAAAGCAATGTCATTATTCCTGTCAGCTTCTAAGACACAACAAATACAACCCATTTTGGAAATAGTTGGTCCAAGACCAAAACACTTCATTTTGTTGCAGAGAAGAAGAGAGAATGAAAATGTCAGGCTTTTCATCCCCTCTTCAATACTTTTCCTTTGACTTGTGAGAAATATCTGACAGCTTTATCACTGATCTGTAAGCATCTCTTTTTTCTTTGGAAGCCACAATTTGTATCTTGCAAGGATCTGTCATTAAGATGCAAGTCCAAATTTATTTGAAGAAAATGAAATTAAGAAGACCATAAACCAGCAGAGGCACCACGTTGGGCAAACCACCCTGGCTGGGTGACCTGGCGCCTTCTGCACACCGCACATGTCAGCAACCCTCAGGTTGACCTCCTGTAGCCGAGATCCAGTGTTTACTGGCCACTTTGGTGGGCTGAGGAGTCCAGAGCATATTTACATTTCTTTGAACAAACAAGAGTACAAAAAGAGTCAACAAAAAATAATTTCTAACAGACAACATTAAATATATCCGATGGTTTTGGTATTCACTGGAAAAACAGTTTTGTTGCCGTGTGTTTTAAGAGGGTACAAAAAGCATTATGCAACATTATTTGTTGCAGTCCCACCAAGTGACACACAGCACACTGGTTTGAACACATTTGCAATCAGATCAAGAAAGTTTTCTTCAATCTTAAAATCAATTTTAAAATTCTTATTAAGGCAGCACTGCCAAAGTCTCCTGGATTAACATTCTGATGTACAGCTTCCCACTTCAACTTTGCTTCATGGCTGTCTTAATGTCTCACTGCCCAGCAGGATTTGCTAAACTGTTTTAATCCAAAAATACACACCTCAGCCACAGCTGAGAAGCTTGATGGTTGCAGCAAAAAACTGACGAGTTACGTACTAAGTATATCTGCTGTAATTGAGTTTTATAACATAGAAGCATCCAACTGAGCTCAGCATCATGTAAAACAGACAAGTTTTTTACAATATTTCATAAGCCGGAGTGTCAAAAACTTAAAATCACATTGGAAATTTGATTTTTTTTTTCCTCCTAATCATTCCTGAAAGCAGAGGGATGGTAGTTTTGTTTTGCAGACTGTGAAGAAGCCACATTTTTTTTATTCACTTCCAGAGATCACACATTCATGCAGGTATTACACAATGCTGACTAGATAAAAAACATTAAACATTTAAAAATTATTACATCAAAATAGGTGCTATAGTTATTTATTCATTTTATACTAAGATTTTAACGGATCCTGCTTCTGATGCTGCTTAATTATTTAAGATCCCACCCAAACAAACAGTAAAAAATTTCAGAAGTTACTTCTCCAGATGTATTCTAGAGTAAAATGGAAAGGAAAATGTCAAGTACTGGCCATGCACAAGTCAGCAATAAGCAGTAATAAAACAGTAACAAAATAGCTTTAAACTGTTCAAGAATTAATGATATTTCAGATACAAACACTGTATCTTGTGAACTGTCAATTCTGCTGTTCCTTTACTAGAAACCAGGTATTTCCTCTATGCTATGTGACCAGATATGTTCACACGTAAAGGAAAGAAACCAAGGCCAGAACCTAGCTAAAAAACACACAACCTGTCCAGCCTTAGCACAGCTGGCTGAAATAATGGCACACATCCTCAACTACATGTGAGGAATAGATTGACAGAGGGAACAGGCTGGGTAAGGATGAGTTTATTTGATCTTTCACCTATAAAGCAGCAATGTCTTGCAGCCACCTCAGAAACTGATCAGAGATAGAAAGAAACTAAAAAGAAGGACTAAAGGAATATATCATTATACCCATTTTTTTCAGAAATATTCTGTACATCACTGGGGAGGAGCACACTGCAGCTACTGAAATAGCTCTGACAGCATCTCAGATTGTCTCCATCTTAAAAACTGCTTGTAAATCCAAAGCAAGATCATGGGTAATTTTTCCAGGGAGATTTTTTTTTAAAACTAAGATGCAATAATATATATAGCTATATAATATATATTATATAAGCATATTATATAACATATAACACCTTAGAAGTGCAAATGTACCTGTGAAATGTATTTAAATAGCATAGTAAAACATTTTGTAGGCAGGTATAGTCTCCAATCACTTCATCAAAGCAAGAATTCGGTTTTCAGATTTTTATCAGTGCTGTTGATTCAGCACATGCTCAGAACAGATGGGAGTTGTTAGTGTACAAGAGAAATCAGCTTTCCAAAAAAAAAAAAAAAAAAAAAANAAAAGACACAAACAGAAAAATGCCAACAACAAAAACTCCCAAAACCTTAAACTTGCTTCCCTTTACTCCATAAAGTTTATCACACCAAGAAAAGTATATCTAAGTTTCAGGCTTTTATTGGACTAACAGCCCTGATATTTTAAGCGATCACAAGCCAGGAATTGCAAAACATCACTACTAAGATCATATAGACTAGTTTTGATTTTCATATTGCAAAATTACATAGCAATTTGCCAAAGGTATCCCAAAAAAAAAAAAAAAAAGAGAATCAGCTGCAGTGCTTCAATATGGAATATCAGAAAGCAGCACTGAATTATTTTCATTTTCCCTAGGTGAACGCTGTAAAAATCATAACTGAAAGATGTAAGACCTACAAATATTCTCCACAAAAGTCTTCTTAGACACTATTTCACTAACAATAATTTAAAGAAATTCAACCACATCTGACAGTTAACTTCCTACAATGGCTACCTTTTTTGGTTTAAAATTAAGAGGCAGAATGGAGTGTGTTGACAAGCATTCAAAAATTCTCTTTCAAACTGCCATCACTTTCAAGGCACATAAGTTAGATGTGAAATACCCATTTTACCCTCATTTAGAAACATCCCAGGATTTTTGTAACAGGAACTATTAAATCTTAACTTCAAGAAACCATATTGGCAAGGACCAAAGCCTCAGAGGTGCTCCTCCTACTGGCTCCAAGACCTCTGGAGAAAAGTGGTAACAGAGCCCTCCCAGCTAGGCCAGACAGTTGTGGTGTAGCTTTTAGATCTAAGCAGACATATATTCTAGCCTAAAAAGTAAGATTGTCACACAAGTATTTGCTTTATTTATGTCACCTTTACTGAAGCTCACATGAAATTACTGCTTGTTTCCTCTCCCCTGCCAAAGAAAAAGTTCAAGAAGCCTCATCAAGCATCTTATAAAAGGAAAAATCACTCTTCCTCTCTCCTGAAAATGAACATGCTGAGCGCTAACTAAGGCATAGGGAAAAAGGCTCCTAGCACACCATGAGCAGACTCCCTTTGTCATTTTTCTTCTTTTGAAGAAACTTCATGCATCTGATGCTGCTGGCCAACACAGACTTCACACACGAATTTGTGAAGGGACTGTGCTGTTCAGCAGTCAAAGGACAGCAAAGTCTTTAGGTTTGCTTTGAACTTCAACATCAGGTATTACAGCTCATGTGTCGGGGTACGTACTGCCAGCAAAGAAGCACTGACCTTGAACTGTATTTCTTTAAGATGGATTCCAAAATGTTTACCAGTTCCTCAGAGTTAATGAACTTTTGGGTGCTGAGCGTGTACATTTTTTCATAGAAGTCAGCAATTTCCATCCGAGCCTGAACAAAAAAACAGAGCTGTTCAGACAGGTGAGAAAGCAGCTCTTCCAAGTGAGGAGCTGTTCCTCCTAGTGCATTGTGACCCGTCGCCACCACCTTCTTCAGCTCATTATGCAGAGATGTGTAGATGGTTCGGATGGAGTCCTTTCGGCTGAAGAATGACTGACCACCTGTTCAGATAAATATGGAGGTATTACCAAAATCCAGGGACAGCAAAGACAGACAGCAACACTGGAAAATTCTCGTCATTATATATCTAGTTCTTTGTACGTATTGTTTAATTACAGTACTTCTTTTAACAAAGAAACAAAATTCAGTGTTTTATTCTGCAAGTAACTGAATTACAGAGCATATGCTCAGTAGCACTTTATGTAATTTCATGCAAGCTACATTCGTTCCACTTCACGTCTCAGCAGCCAATGGCTGCTGCAAAACAGTAACTCCCTCACAGCTGCCTCAGTTATGACATGACTTTTAAGAAACCCAGGGTTCAGGTAAATTTGCTACTATGATACATGACCTGGAAATACTGTTATCTATGGAAGTCAGAAGAATTAAGTCATCATGACTTGACTGATCAAATTTTAATGGCCTCCACTCCTATTAATAACTCTAGATGTTTTCCAGAGAACTCCCATAACAATCCCTCTTCAATCATGAAGCACTCAAATTCGCCAAGTAACCTTTAAATGGGAACCATGTGACATCTGTGTATACAAATCAAATGTTTCTAGTCCCTGTACAATCTCAATATAAACCAGAATTCAAAGGGAAAACAACCACACTTTATCCCAGTGAGACCACAGTGCAGATTAATCCATAACTAAAACTTGGAGGGCAGGAGGGAAAACAAGAACTCATCTGTGCTCCTTTCTACCTGCTCAACACTATGAGGAATTTAAAAAAGAAAAGAAGACAGGAGTAAAGGGTCAAGTAAAAGATATTTAACTTTGACATTATGAAAGGACTGTAAAACTAGTCTTATTTCATAGTCTGGGTTTACAGAAGACCTAATGTGCCATTCTGGCAGTCAACAGCTGCAGCAGAGCAAAGACCACAGGGATTGAGTCTGAATCTTTTAAAGATTCCAAATCTAGGCGCCACTTTGAAACGGCTTATAAGTTTTGTAATGCTGGATAGCTCTTTCCACATTCCTCTTACACATACAGTGTTCAAAGGTGACCATTGACAACTGAGGTAGAAAGGTACAGAATTGGCTATCATAGTGAAACAGATCCCATTGTAACACATGAGAAGCCCCCTGGAAACAGGCAGGAGGAAGAATCATCTATTGCAGTTGTTCATGAAGTAAACAAATAAACAAAACATTGTCCCTTCTGTTGTCACCTTTATCCTTTCTACAAGCACCAAATTCACTCTTTAAAGTCAGCCTTATAGACAGAGTTTTGGCTGTAAAGATCTTCTTATAAATAGCTCCAAGTCACCACTTAAATAACAAAGCCAAATTTTCATGATGGTTTAATGCACTATACATCAGACTCATATCCTTTGATCCATTTTCCATACCCATCTGCAGTTCAAAAAGAAAATAAGTAGCTTTGCCCAGAGGGTAGCATCATGAAAGCTCATCCTGTGCCAGTTGGGGATTTTTCTATTCATGTACTGACAAAACACAAGACAGCTGAGATCGTGACCATAGCTTCCTGAGATCCTGCAGTACCTGCATGGGTAACAACTTCTAGGATGTTATCTCCAGCCCCGAGTACTTACAGATACACCCTTCTAATAAAAGGTGAAAAAGCTTTAACGCTTTGGTCACCCAGTAAGCTCCATCTCTGCCTATATCTCAGCCAGAGCATCTCAACACATCAACACCTCTGGCTAATTCTTGGCGAGGACGGGTACCCTGCCGGCCAGTAAAGATACATCGACTGGCACAACAGCCAGTGTGCCACCTGCACAGCATCTGTCCTCTCGTTCATCCTTTAAGGGCAGCACAACGGCACAGCCGATTTCTCAGCGGGCGCACGGACACTCACTAACGCAGCACGTGTCTCAGCCGCACCCGCCCGCACCCGCCGAGGCAGGGCCGCCGGGAGCCGGGCTGCGCGGCGCGGTGCGAACGCCGGCTGCCGGCTGAGCTCCCAGCCCGCTCCGCACCCGCGGAGCCCAACGCGGGGCGGGCCCGCAGGCTGAGGCGGGCGCGGGCTGGGAGAGCCGGTCCCTCCCTCCCCGGAGCGGTACCTAGCTTCTGTCCCAGGAAGGTCATGCTGTGATAGGCCTTCTCGGCCGCCGCCAGGTGCGCCAGCCCGGCCAGCAGCGCCAGCCAGCTGGACCCCGCGCTCTTGTTGGCCTCCCGCTCCTTCTCCACATTGTCCTTGGCCTTGTCGTAGGAGAAGATGCCCAGGTGGGAGAAGAAGGTCTCCAGCACGGCCTGCTCCACCGGCACTGGCGCTCCCAGCGGGATCGACTCCCCCATCCCGCCCGGCGCCTCCGCAGCGGCCGCCGCTTCCGGGTCCGGCGCCCGCCCGCCCGCGCGAGGGAACACGTGACCTGGGGCGGGGAGCGGCCTGCTCGCGTCACGTGACGGGCCGGGGCTCGCGCTGCTGGCGGGCGGGGCAGCGGGAGCGCGCGGGAGCGCCGGGCCCCGGGTCCGCCCACCAGCGCTGCGCGTCCCCGCGCGCGGACTCCCGCCGGCCGCGCGCCTCCGCACTGCCGCCCTGCGTTTTCTTTCCTGCTAAATTGTTCTTTCAGTTAAAAACGTTCTAAACCTCAAGGTCTTTCTGAGGCCCTTCTTCCCACCTCTTTGATTCCACAGGACCCTCCAGCTACTTTGGGCTTATAGTTTCTCCCTCCCTTGCGACTGGGGAGATTGTCCACATTAACCCCTTTCTCTTCAGTTCAGTTTCAAACAGAAGAGCTGCCTGAACTGATTCTTCACGCAGGCGATGAGGAGCGCAAGGCTGAGCCACGGGCCCGGGCCGCGGAAGGGGAGCTGGCTGTGGGTGCACTGGCCCGTTCCGCAGAACAACCCCCCCTGGCACTGACAGACAGCACCTCTCCAGACTGAGTGGCAGCTCTCCAGCTAACCCAGAAAGGACACATTCCCAGTTTCCTCTCTGCAGAGTATTTCCCTGCACTCTAGCAGCACCTGCAGCTGTTAAGATGTCTGGACAAAACACAGCATCAGTTCTCTAACACTGGTATGACCCATGTACTAATTTAAGTAGCTGACTGCCTCTTGTTCAGGACACACCACCACTGAAGACAGGGATCAGATGCAAGCACCACCTTCAGGTACGAAGCAGCCTTTTAAATAAACCTCAACTACACAGTGCCTGCAAAGTTCTTACTGTAAATGAAGTAGCCTAAGGATTTGGGTTTGGATATAAAAATTGTTGTCATTCTCATTCATTGGTCTAATATAAAAGGATGAATCTGCCAAGCCCTTCATCACTTTTGTAAGCACAGACACCTCTGTATGCATCCTTGAGCTTATTCAGAGTGGTGTGTAACATCCCTGAATAGGTTCCAGTTAGAACTAAAATTTTGGCTTCAAATGCTTAGAATGTGAAGCAGCTTAACTGAAGTTGAGGTCTTTATCCTTACAGCTGACATGTCTGAGTTCTGCATGCACCAGAAGCTCCCTTCTCCTGAACTGTCCACTTAATACATCAAAGTGACAAAATAGGATTTTACAGCTGCTTGACAACAGACTTCTCTAACCTGGAAAGTTGGTTATTAAAATTTGATTTATTGATGGGATATTTTGGTAATTTAAGCCAGCACCTGAAACACTCACCTATTCAAGGCAATCAAAGCTGTGAACAGTAGGTTGCCAATGGTTTACAGAAAATAAAAGAAGGAAGGGGGACTCTTAGCTAACCAGGACAGTCTCCAAAAAGACAACTGGGAGTGAAAGGTTCCAATAAGACCTTTATTGCAACACAGAGTTGACAACATGTTTTTGTATTTAATAGAAAGTATTTGGTCTCTTGGTGGTGAAACGTGGTTTGTGCTGGCGACGCAGAACTCTGTGCGGCAGCGGGAACTTGATTTTAGAATCCTGCAACAAAAATGTTTCTATGTTAATTGAGGTATCAGATGAACAACAGAAAATAGTTTGCAATAAATAGCCAAGCTGTAACTCAGTGACTAACTTATGCTTAGAAAAGTAATCCATCCACAAACTAAGACATACGTCACAGGACTTAACAAATTATTTAATTTTGTGGGGTTTTTTTCAAAGTAATGCCAGTCAGAGGCATGTTTTCTGCACCATAACATCTTACTTGCTTTATTGTGACTTTCTTCCAAATACCCATAGCAGTGGAAGTCTTGATCATAATATACCATAATCATGAACATATGCACCCAAGTTTGGTTCCTGCCCTACTTCTGGCTGCAAAGCAAACCTGTACCACACAAGAGATCTCTTCTTCCAGTCCAGCATTAGACCAGGACCCACTGGCCACTGCAGTGTTGGCTCACTTACATGGAACTGCTTGACTGCTGGTCTGCGGCACTTGCTGGCAGCAATTTCCTCAACCTTCATGATCTGGATAGAATGAGCACGGGCACGATGACGGGCTCCCATATCACGGTCTGGAACAACAGAACTCATTAAATAAATTCTATGACATTTTCAGTTCAAGAATCTTAACAGCCTTTTTTTCAAGGAATGTTGACACTGCCATCTACAACTTTTAAAATTTCAGATCAGCTGTAATTAAAATCGCTGTTTCTCTTATGTAAAGTGATGGCAAAAATATCACAAAACCAACACGCACCAGCAAATTCTTCCTGTAAGTTTTAAGTAAGCTTCTCAACAGGAACAGCCATCTTACTCTTTTTTGTCCAACTTCAAGAAAGTACACATGAACACAAGTAATATCCCTACTATAACAGACTAATCAGACTACTTACTCTCTTGCAAGAGAAAAAAAATCCTGATTCCGAATCAACACTGAAATATCATTACTGGAAAGACACATAAACTTCAGAACACCTTCCCTTCTGAAAGGAAGGTGCAAGTAAAAGTAGGATCTGAGGATATCTTAATTTTTATTGAAATTGACCAGCAACAGAACCATGAATTGAAGTTCATCCCACATAATCAGGCTTCCTGAACAGAAGTAAGCATCTGTACTTGGCCTACCTGAAAATTCCTCTAATGAGCAGTGCAAATCACTGTCTTTGAATCACATCCATAGCTAGTTTCACAAGGTTTACCTGTTGAAACACTACTGTGTTTCCCATGAAGAGCTAACACACCTATTAAAAACTTACCTGTCACAACTATTCTTGAACACAAAAGTACTAATCATTGTAGTGTATATGAAAAATAGGATTCCTGGGTCTCTTAAGCAATCTTTCGGTATGTTCATTAACAGGGATTATTGTAGGTTAATGTAGAACCTTAAATTTCACTTTCAACAGCACTTCAGCTTTTGAAAGGCGACAAGATACATTTAATATTTGCACACATGACAAGAATATCATTATTGAGAACAATATTCTTTGGGTTTTTATGTGCAATCTGTAGTGCTTATAACACTTGGGAGTCAAGTACCAACAGCATTAGCTATACAGATGGTCCATCCCTCAAGTACTTCACAAAATCGACTGAAATCGGAACAATTAATTCTCCCCGAAAAGAGGTGATGAGGTCTTGGAGTAACAATAGGGGTTTTTTCCTGTGATTTTTTTTCCTTTTTTTCCCTTGCTCAATAAAGGACAGATGCCAGTATATTCCATATGATCTCTGAAATATTATCTTCACAAGACCTGGGAAGATGCATTCAATTATCTTAAAATAGCACAGTGCAGGAAATACACAGCACCTGAAAAGTCATTAAATTCTCAGTTTGTATAGCAAAACTCATTACTAGGATTGTAGAAAGACACACCAAAAAGAAGTGAGAGGAGAAACTGTTTAAAGAGGGGTAACAAGTCAGATACCACATGTATAACAGATAACATCTATGGAATATCTGGCAACCCCTTCCTTTACTTTTCCAGTGTTTCAGTTATTTTACCATGGATTAAGGCAGCATGCTTTATGCCCAGTTTGAGATTTATTCTTCTGCTTGCATACTGATCCTACTATTTTACACTTGAAACAGTTACATATACTTACAGCACTGAGTGACAGCCCCTGCAGTGGTCAGATCTCTGTACTCCCTGTACATGTTGTGGGTTCCACTACGAGAATCATAGCGCAGCCAAATACCAAAGTTTTTTACTCGCAGAGGAGACTTCTCATACACCTGTGATCACACAAGAACATGGAAGTCGTTAGAGATGATGTACGATCATCATTTCACAATTTTAAGAATAAGTATCTCAGAGCTCTAATGAAGCCACTGTTTTAAGTCTTACTGTCAAAAAACAACTCTTTGCTCTTTCCCCTTACCAACATAACTGGATAATTAAGTAATTACCTTGGTAATTAGGAGTAGAAAGCTTTAGTAATTCAATGAAAAACAAAATATTTCAGCTCTAAAGGAGGTTTCTAAAGTTTTCACAATAGAGGAGTGAAAGCATACAAACTGCCACTTTCCCAGAGTTATAAATGTGCAGATGTCTCTTAAAAGGTATACTGCACTATTAACTAAGTCTAAGAATGACAGAGCAACTCTGAGCAACACATGGCTCATAACTTTAAAGCAGTAAGTAAATTTTTATTTACTTTACAGGACATATACCACTACTTTCAAAAACCAAACTTGTTACTCCTTTTCACAGCAACTGAAAGATTAATGGATTTCAACCTCACACTCCATAACTGCGATTCCTATAAAATCCTTCCACATACACCTGCTGGAATTCCGTAAGGAACTCCCACGTTTTTAGGTTTTTAATCCTTCACCTGGCCACAATACACAATTTCTCCAGAAGACTTCTTCATCTTCTTCAGCTGAGAAACGAAGTACCAGAACCGGGACTTGGCGACGACATGGTTCGGAGCGAAGATCCGCATGCGGTACAGAGGAGGGGTCGTGCATTTCGGCGTGGGCAGGCAGCGCCCGACCACCTTGTACTCCCGGAGCTGCAGAGACACGAAAAACAGGCGGCCTGCAGAGTGTGCGAGCCGCGGAGCTGCCGCCGCGCCCGCCCCGCGCCGAACCCGCGGCTCCTCAAAGGAAAAACGCGACGAGAGAAGACCAATTCATAAGTAAAGAGAGCTCCCTGCGCCCGGCGGGTCGATCTCCCCGCGGACCTTCCCGCGGTGCCGCTCCCAGATCTGGGCCCGCACCCGGCGGGAATAGCGCCGCCGCCATGTTGGCCGCTCGCCGCCTCACGGGCCATGCGGCGCCGTTCGGGCACGCCCGGGCCACTCCCGAGCGCTACAACCCGCCACCACCGCCCTCCAGACGGCCCCCTCGGCCGCACTCCCGGCCCCGGCTGCGCCCGCCGGGCCCGGCCCGTACTCACGGTGCCCGACGCCTTCATGGCGCTCCTCCGCCGCGGCCCGCAGGAAAGGAAAGGGACGGCCGCGTGCGCGGCAGCGTGACGTCACCACCCAGCCCCGCCCCCGGCGGCCCGCGTGGCGATTGGCTGCGAGCAGAGCGCGATTGGAGCATGCAGCTGTCAGTCTCCGCGCGGCGCTGGCTTCCGGGCTGGCGGCGCCGCGTGGTCCGGCCCGACCGGCGCCAGTCCTACCCGGTGCTCTGCGGGCAGCCCGGCCCCGGCCCCGGCCCCCTGTTCGCACCACCGAGGCCGTGGACCTGCGTGGTCCCGATAGAAGGAGACCTGGTTGTGTGTGACTCCGTCTCCCGCCCGCCCTCCTGGCGTCGGGGCAAAGGACGTGGCAGGGAGTTTCCAGCCGGAGGCACCGTAATCCCCCTCGGGGCGGTAGCCGGGAGCGGAGGGCTATCAGGGGAACCTCTCTCGCTCGTCGACCTCTGGGAGAGTGAGGCCACTGGCTACCGCCCCTGCGGATTGCCCCCACACACTCAACCCCATGGGATGCCTCTCCTTTGCGGCGGGTCCCACCGGGTGCTCATTCCCCCGTGCACCGTGAGCAGGCAGCGGCTTTGCTGGCAGGACAAGCAACTCTTTCTCGAGCTTTGAGCGCCCCACACCTTTTGAGAGTTGCGCTGCCGTAGCCTCGGGAGTGGGCTTTGCCTTGAAAGATACTGTAACAGCAGCGCGGGTGGGACGGGTTTGTAATGCAGTTGCTCGCGTTTAGGTGGGTTTTAAGTCTGGCCCGAAGGCCACGCGGGCGTGTGGTAACGCCGACGCACGCAGACGGCGCTGCGTTGCAGAGCCCTGTGCGCAGGAGCCCAGTGCCACATGTGCAGACACAGCTGGATCACTCCTTACTGACAAGCCCATGCCAGCCCGGGCCCTGCCCTGTGCGCGTCCCCAAGCAGGTCGCTCCAGCCGTTACTGCGGAGCTCGTACGGGCGGCCCAGCCCCCCCCCGCCACCACTGACACAGCACGATTTCCAGAAACTGGAGGCAGTTCCGAGGTGAGCCGGGACAGCCCTAGTTTATTCCGCCGGTGCGGTCGGCTTTACAGTGGTGCCGGGGTACTGAGGCGGGGGCGGGACTACGGCTCCCAGGCTGCCCCGCAGCCGGGGCATATCCCGGCGTGCCCCGCGGTAGGCCGGTTTGGCTGAGAGGGGCGGTCCTGCTTCTCCTCCTCCTCCTCCCGCCGCCAGCCGAGGCTGCCCGGCCCGGCCCGCTCCCTGTGCTCGTGGCGGCTGCGAAGCCGTGGGGGTGGGCGGGTGCCGGCGGCGATGGAGCACTGACCGGGAAGGTACCGCCGGGGGGGCGCGGGCAGGATGCGACACGCGGAGCGGGTGACTCAGCCCGGGGGGAAGGGGCAGTGTGAGCTGAGCTGGCGGCGCCTGTGGGCTCCCGCGAGTCCCCCGCTCGGTTTCCTCAACCTGGGGCCACCTCCCCAACAGCCGAGAGGCTCCGGGGAAGCGGGGGAGGTACCGTCGCATCCGCCTGGCCCCGCTGCGGGGGAACAGCGGGGGCTGCAGGGAGCCGGGCCTCGCTGGTCCCGCCCTGCGGGTGCCACGAAAAATATCTGTTTTTCTCTGCCAGTACACGCTGTAGTCTGCGGTGCGGTTCTGTTCGCGGGAGCTGCCGCCTGGGTGGCTGCCCATCCGCTATAGTTCCGGTGGGGGGGGGGGGNTCGTAGGACGGCAGCAAGAGGGGAGGAAGGGACCTCCCCGCACCTCCATGTTCCGCCCGTCGCGGCGTGGTGGGAGCGGTGGTTCCCTGTGGTGGGTGGTGGGGCTGGGTCACTCCCACCGGCCCGGGACGGCGCTGCGGAGATTTAAGGACAGTCCGACGGCTGTGCCGCGGAGCTGGACACGGCGGCTGCGAATTCCCGAGCGCCCACCCCGGCCTCGCTGCGGAGCGATGTTGGCTCTTCCCAGCCACAGGAGACCGGGCTCTGACCGAGTCTGGGGCCGGGACAGGGAGGCCTTACTCCCTACCGGGAATTCCTGCCGGTAAAATTGTGCCTGAAATTAAGACCTAATGTCAGTTGCAGAAAGAAAAACTTTTCTAGTCCAGTTGAAAAGCTGTCGAAGTAGCAGTAGTTACACAGCTGTTGGCTAACCGCGTGTTAGGTCAGTGTTAAGGGTCTAGAACCCGAAGGGGCTGTAAATACACCCAAAATCTGCAGCAAGCAAAACCGCAAAAAAGACTGTAAAAGATGAATTTTAAATGTCTTTGTTTTATTAGAGAGAAAACTTGAGGAAATTCAAATGAGGCACACCACTGGCTCCCCCTGTGTTATCACATCTTGTAAATACTTAAAATGACTGCTGAACATGAAGCTTTTTATAATTGCTGATTGTTCCCGTGGTTAGCATCTGCAGTTAAAATGCTCTGAATGCTTCCATTATTGGGGTATATCTGGATCGAAGTTCACACTTTTACCACGTTTGTATTGTTAATTGGGCAGTCTTCTTCAAGTGGGTTGACTTTTTTTTTCCTCCTCCTTTCCACAATGAAAACAATCTTTACTCTCAAATGCATTTTCAAGTATTTAGTAGAGGAAAGGACGTAAATTATTTTGATGAAGCATACCTGCATGACTTCACTGGTAATGACCTGTATCCTTCTAATTACTGTAAGATGAGTTTGCCACATCGTGTACTGCTTAACAAAGAAATAATCTCTAACTAAATAAGACAATACTTTCTGCACAGCTGCATATTTACTACTACTGTTATCAGTTGTTTTTATAGATAAAACTTGTTTTAATGATATGCTTGATGTTATAGCCGAGTGCATTTTGCAGTAGGTTTTGTGAATTATTAGTACTATTAAAATCACCGTTCAGTTTTGCTTTTGAAGTGTAACTGGCTGGGTAAATAGATTTGTGGTAGAAAAGCTACCTGCTTAAGTAAATCTATGAGGCATGAAAAGCTATTATATTAGTTTTCTCAAGAAAAGTTTTCTCATTCAAATATTTTCTCCTTAATTGTCTTTTACGGTTGGCTAGTCAAGATGAAACTGAGAAAAGGCTGTATGATAGAAGTTGAAATTTTAAATACTCTCATAAGGCATTTAGAAAGTTAGTAGGCCCGATTGGCATTGCTGTTGGCAATAAGTGAAGAGAATACATGTTTGAGTCACGTTATTTTTATTAGCAAAGTTTGTCACATGAGTATAAATCATCTGCCCAAAAGATAGTAATGTACTAATATCAGCAGGTAAATATGCAAAAAAAAGCCTCTGTGTATTAAATAGTCTGGAACGGACCCTAATCAAAAGATGCAATTTAAAAAAAATCCATTTCCCCTGGACCATTTTTCCTTTTTTTAATCTGGCTCTTCTGGATGTTGATTATGGGGAAAGCAGATTGGGGGCTGGGGATGCAGAGGGAGAAGACTCAGCACAGCAAGTTTAATCCCTAAAGATTCTGCCCCTGAGGGGGATCACTGTGACTAAGGCAGTCTGTGAGGCTTCTTTTGCCAGGAGTCATCGCTTTGTTCCAGACTTTCTGGTTTCCATACTGCCGAAACCTGCAAATTTTTTGGTATGAACTCAATTTTACTTATTAAATTGCTTTTCATTATGCACTTTGGCATCGTGTATTCTGTCTTGACTTTTCTATAAAAGTCTGCTACCACGTTCAGTTTCGGGCTCTCCTTTTCAGTTCTGCTTGCTGTTGCTTGTCACTGTGCCACCTTTCTTCCTGTGGGAGAGGGTGAACAGTAGTGTGCACAAGACACAATACTAAGAAATTAGAAGTTCTACCTATGGGTATGTAGGCAGCTTCAAACCACAGCTCCTTTGTATTTCATCTCTTCCTCTTGTCTCTTCCTTTCCCCTGCCTCCTACATACTTACGTAACAAGGCCTGATTTCGGGCCTAATTAACTATGTTACCATGGGGGAGAGGCGGGACAGAGATCTAAAGGGTAGATGGATTTTTGTCCCCTTGTGTTACTTAAGTGTCCTAGCGTTTGACAGAGAATTTTTAATTTTTTTAAATTCTCTGTGTTTTGCTTGGGCATTGTAGAACAGCCTATAGAGGGTAGCCGTCTTTAGAACATTTGTCTAGCTCACTTGTTTATTTTACACTGAATTTTCTAAATAAAAATCATTGCTAGTAAATCAACACCCATCAGTAGGAGTAGAAAACTTTTGTTAGCAACTCACTGTGGTTTATTTCATGGTTAATTTCTAAGACACTTGTATGTGCTTGCTTTAGAGGGAAGACCTAATGACTTTCCCCCCACCATGAGAAATACTTCATAAGTGGGTGCATGAAGCATCTTATCTGTATTGGAGTTGAGTAGAGATTTTTTTTTTTTGTAGTTGAGTTTGTGGTGGGGGAGAAAAAAAAAGTGGCCTTTCATTTAAGGGGTGGATTTATGCTTATGTCATATCTTGCTGAAACTTCTGAATGAAATTTGAATTTAAGACTTTCAGCTGAATACTCTACATAATGCCACCTTTCTATTAGTTGTTCTCTTTTCAAGAGAACTGAAATACATGGAGACTTAAACCTTTCCTTATTCAGTACAAAATACAGTACGGTGAAGAGTTGATTTAAGGACTTAGAGTTCTGGTATCTGTGTTGGAAGTGTGTGCATTCATGTTTAGCTGGAGTACATTATTTGAGATTTGTGGGCCAACTTGTGTCATTGTTGCTGTCCTGGTTTAATTTTTCTTGTTCTGCTGAGCAATAAAATTTCTCTTTCCCTATTTGCAGATGGTCGTATTTTGCCCTCTAGAAGAAGTGGGCAAAGCAGTTGGGAACAGGAAACAAGGAATATAGCAATAGAGATGGATGAACAAGCCCTTCTAGGGCTCAACCCAAATGCTGATGCAGACTTCAGACAACGAGTATGTAATTAATTTCCTCTTCTCTCTAATAACTGGAGGTGGTATTGCAGTGCAAAAATCTCATGTTTTCATGGGTGGAGGGGGGTTTGTTGAGTTTGTTCTGCGAGCCGATGTGTAGGGTTTGTGGTTGCAAGTACAAAACAAAGTCATGTTGCAAACATGTAAGCTGAGGGGTGTGTATTATCAATTCTGTTACACTTCAGTTCAGCTGCACTTGACATGCATAGAATTTATTTTTCTGGGCTCTGTTTAAGTTTTTTCAGTTCTTTGTACTTGTTGCTCAACTCCTTACATAGATTCTCATAGAATGAAAATCAGCCACAGAAAACAATTTCCTTGAAATTAGCATGTTGATTCTTAGATGTTTTTAAACTATGATTTTAATGGATTATCCAGGTTTAGTGTCTTTTAAATGAAATATGTGGGTTTATTTGTAGTAAAGCTTGTGTTATTGTGAAGTAGGTTAAGAAGGGAATCATGGGATGTGGGTAACATCTATTGCATAAGAGATGCTCCTATGAAAAGGCATTATTTATATAACTATTTATTGAGTAATTATCACTGCTAACTGATTACCATGTTGATTTAACTGTCTACAAGAAAACTTCTAGTAAAATCTTTCAGGAATGAGGATGTTAATACCGTGGCTTTGTGTTCGTAAGACAAATCCTGACATGTTTAAAACAGTTACAAATGAGGTTTAATTTGCTAAGTAGCCTGTTAAATATGTTGGTTCTGGGTATTTGTCCTTTTTAAAAGGATGGATATAACTAACCTTTAGTGATCTGTCAATAGACTATCACTAAAATTGGATGCTTTTAGATTTGACCTTATAACTATGCAGTCTACCCAGTTGAAATATTTTATAGCAGAAGGGGACCTACCTTTTTTGCTATTGTGTAAGATGTAACATAAGAGAAGTATCAAACCATTTCTGGTAAAACGATATATTAAGTATAAGAAAAGTATCACTAAGTATCACTAGTACTAACTACAGGAAATGAATTCTTATATTAGAACTTAGTTCTGAATAATTACTTTGGGAGATGACTTTGGTAAATGGAAACCTTTATGAACTAATGCAAAAAGCAGCCCCTAAAAATATCCAATAGCCAAACCTCCCCCTTGAAATACATGCATTCATAGGATTGAAATAATGTTGTTAATCTAATCTCTGCTTCAAAACTTGCTTTTAGTGTTCTGCATTACAGGCCACACTGAGCCTTAAAGTGATTAAATCAAATTAACTGTTTTCAAAAGCTGTTTAGATGTCCCGATAAGCAATGTGATTTTTTAAAATTTGGTAGAAGTTTTCTTGATTTCTGTAGAAGATTCATAAACTGACAGTTTTCCAGGTGGTCAGTGTTTGAGTGTTTTTTGAGCTTGGGGTGTTGAATACAAGCAAAGTGGTTCAACAAAAACGGTGAGTTGTTTTAAGTGAAAAATCTAAATTACCACTACTTTAGAATTTGTGGAAGGAATTTTCACTTGGATGTGAACTTTCACCTATATGGAAAGGCCCTGAGCGAGCTGCTCTAGTCAACTCTGTCTCTGGAGGTTCCATCTAACCTCAACGTTTCTGATTCTATGACTTCTGTATTCAAGCAACAAGAATCTTTGTATTGACTATGAAGTGGAAATGAGTTCCTATATTAGCATTTGGAAAAAAAACCCAACCACTCAGTGTTAAGGTGATTAGGGAGCTACTGGAATGTATCCTAATAATGTTGGTTTTTTGAAGAAAAGCTGTTTTAATACAAGGGCAAGTGTGAATGAGATGTGTTGCTACATGCTTTGTTCTTTTAAAGTGAAACTTACCTTGATTTTTGCAGGCATTAGCCTACTTTGAGCAGCTCAAGATATCTCAGGATGCTTGGCAAGTCTGTGCAGAAGCATTAGCTCAGAGTATATACAGGTAATGTAACTAATAGTTTCTTATGTTCATTGGTAATATGTGTGGGTCTGATTTAGATGTTCAGCATAATAGGCAAACTAAATTGTTGAAAGTTAATATGATCTTCATACTATTTTTAGTATCATAGTTGGTCTGTGGCCTCTGTATAATGCCTTTAAAGGAAGAGCAATGTATAAATTAAGCTCCATATTAGTACCCTAAAGACTGCTGGTTTTTGAAATCCAGGGGAAAAGAAGTGGCTGAGAATTGCCCACTGTGAGACTATAGACTTTATATGACTGATCTCATAAGTAGTTCCTTGTCCCTGTTCTATGGAGTAGGCCATCCCATTTTTCAAGATGCAGAGAGTGTGTAATCACCACTATTTTTGCACATAGTTGTGTATTTACATCAAAAATATTAGGTTGTCACTGTTTTACAGAATAATTCAATTTGGAAGGAAATTGAGGAGTGCAGATCTCCTGAAGAACAGCAGTAGTTTATAGTGAATGCTATTTTGTAAATGATTTATCAAAACTACTGACTCCTGCAGAATGTGCAGTAATTAAAACCACATAAGATTAGAAATTATAATCTTTAAAAAATACATTATGGTTGTTGCAAGTTTTAGATAATAAGATGAAAACGCGGTGTGGATAACAGAGCCTGTGGAATGTCTGTACTTAATCTAAACTTCGGTTTGTCTTTACCTTTGATTTTTAAGATGCTGAGTACAACTTGCACTTAGTGTAGTAGTAGGCCTGGAACATACTGTTGAAGCCTGACAGATTTTTGTAAGGGCAGGATACAATAGGTATTGTAGTTTTGTTTGTTCAATACTGAAATCAAGCCATAACATAGAGATGGTTATAGAAAAAAAGACTAATATCAAACGCAAATATTAGTTTAACAGTTGCTAATTTCTGCCAGATTAACTGCTTCACTATTTGTCATTTTTGCTTTGAAGTAACAGGAGCAACAGGTTTGTTTTTTTCAGGTGCCAAAGGAGCAATCTGATTGTAATATTTGAGGCATTTTTTTCTTCACAAAATATGTACCATATTGCTTCCAGTAACAGAATTTTCTTTTCTAGTGATGATCACATCAAGTTCTTCTGCTTTCAAGTTCTGGAACATCAAGTTAAGTTCAAGTGAGTAATTTTTCTTGACACCATCCATACACATCCATTTAATTCCCCCTTTTTTATTCTGCAAATAAACTTAAGATGGTGTATGTTGCCTGGTTGTGGTTGATGAGGTGTTTGTAGTCTGGTGCAGAGAGCTGTCTTCGTTTTTTTTACCTTTTCCTTGGAGAGGTTTTGGGCAGCATGCTCTGCTCTCAGCTAGTCTAACACCTGTGTATGGCCCAATGCAGACCCAGTTAGCAAGGAGTGCTTTAAACTTAGTTCTTCCTCTCTGGAGGTTCAGGCCTCATTCTGTTCTCTCACTGATTTTTGCAGCTGTGCTCTGTACAGAGTCCTGGTCTTCAGACAGAGCCCTATTCATTCAATAACCATGGCAGAGATGTTGAGAAAGTAGTCTTTTCACTCACTGGTGGTTTCACAGAACCATAATTCTTGGGCAAAAACTTTTTAATAATATGAATGTCATTGCACAGAACTATATATTTTTTTCTCACTTTGGGCTCCCTTGGTCTGGAATTGAGCATCATGGAATCCTTGAATATCATCATGACTACTTGTAATACACTGTTTCCAAACCAAGACATACACTGAACAGGTCAAGACTTTAGACAGGAATAAGATGTATTTTGTGGCTGATTTTTACAGTTTGGTATGAGTGCAAATGTTAAAGATTTTTTTATTTACTCAATTTTACCTCACTGTCCACTTTTCTCTGCTTGCTTAATTCTTGTTCCCTGCTTCCTGCAGTATGTTTTCTCTTGTTTCCTGCTGCTTATTTTCTCTAAATATTTTCAGTGGAGTGTATTTTTTATCTCTTTAATGAATAGTTGGCTGTGGCAGGAGCACTGGAGTCCCATTCAGCAGTCATTTCTATTAAGGACTCTACAAGCCTATAGCTAGCTCTTTGCAATAGAGTATTCTCAGCTTCACTAGTCCTGGCAGAGGTATGGCCAGTATTTGAGGTGGGCTGGATATAATGTCACAATTTGCTAGGACTGTATGTATGGTATTAAGCAGCATTACTTCCTAGGTTTTTTTGACATGTCTGATAGTAAATGTAGCGTAGGTCAAATCACTGAAAGACTTCTTGTACTCAATAGTGATAGTCTTCAATGTGTAGTAAACTTTCAAGCATATACAGATGTCTCTTCCTGCTCCCCTTGGCCTATGGTCAAATGTGTATTTTTATCAGGCTCGTAAGTCCTGTCCCTGATAGAGCAGCCTTCCTGCAAAATTTCAAGCTTCTACTCTAATATACGAGGCAGTAATGCCTCAAAATGTGATCCATTATTATGGATAAAATGTTTTTTGTTATTTTTGCCTTCAATTCAAAATTTTAACACACAAATAACTTAGTAAACTGCTGTCCTAGAAACCTTTCATTTACACTAATGTGGAGCATTAAATACCATATAAAAGAGTTTTTTGCTTTACTGAGTGTTGGTGCTTGTCATGAAGCACAGTTATATTTTGACCTCAATATTTTTTGTTTCAGATACTCTGAACTTACTGAAGTCCAGCAGCAGCTAATTAGGGAAACACTCATAACATGGCTGCAAGCACAGGTATGTATGTCCTTACAGTAGTCTTGCATGTTAGGTTTTTAGGGGCTGACATAGGGCACTGAGTGTGGACTAAATGTTTAATCCGTTGTTTGAGTTTATGGCTTCCTGAAGATATTTGGTATCTGATTGTTAAAGGTTTGTGAGAATTTTTTTAAATCAAGTGTTGTAAAGAAGGCCATGCCTGAACTTATTACTAAATATATAACTCTGGCATCAGATAATGATTGTGGTTTAATCAATTATGTGTGAAATAAGGTGTATTAAAAATTCCCCTTTACAGAGGTATATTACAGATTCCTGATGTTCCTGACTGTCTGGAGGAGGAGCAGGCCTGCTAATTCTTTTTCTAAGACCCTACTTAGTGAAATCCTGTCTACTTAGAATGCTGGCAGATGTTTATCACTCCTCTGTCAGTACCATGGCAGAGTATGGGCCATTCTTTCTTGTGGGATTAGTTACTGTAGCCAAACTCTGGTAGTGTCAGCCCCACCCAGTGTGCAGTCAGCCGAACCATCCAACCTGCCATTATACAGCTGTCATTCCACTCCTGCACTGAAGATTAACATAGTTGCTGTGTAGAAAACTTAACAGTAGGAAATGGAATATAACTTTAAAAAGAACAGATCATTATGAAGTGGATTAAATTGCTTTTTTCTTTGTGGCAAACTGTTCCATTTAGGAGTTTATAAAAGGGAAAGGAAAAAGGAGAGATTGGTAGTGACAGATTTCTTCATTTCTTTCCCTTAGATTTGGGAACTTCCCTTACTATTCTTAGCACTAACATCTAGCAGGCACAGGCTAGCTACAGGAGGACTGTAACTTTCACCAAACTGACAAATGACCTTTCAGTCTTTGAGACACTTAAAGCTTTGGTAGTGAATGAAAAGCTTAGGACTCTATCACCCATAGAAAACATTTTCCCTATTGCATGACAACTTAGCCAATTTTTCTTCAAATTCCTTGGAAATGAAAGGGTTTATTTGATGGTCTCAACTAGGAAGAGAGGTTGTTTATTGACTACTATAGAGAGATCAACAAACCCGTAAGATTCTTCTCTAATTTATTAAGACTGTACAGATGAAATGTCTTGTTTCTGCCAGATGCTGAATCCCCAGCCTGAGAAGACTTTTATTCGCAACAAAGCAGCACAAGTCTTTGCATTGCTTTTTGTTACTGAATATCTCACAAAATGGCCCAAGTTTTTTTTTGACATCCTGTCAGTAGTTGACCTTAATCCACGAGGTGTGGATATGTACCTCAGAATCCTGATGGCAGTCGATGCTGAGCTGGTGGACCGGGATGTTGTTCATACATCAGAGGCAAGTTGTTATTATTTTGCATTAACACTTGTTTTAAAATTTTAAGAAGCTCTCTTACTTTAATTGGAGCAGAAGGGTTTTAGCCTTTTTCCTGTGGCAGCTCTGCTTTAGAAACATGAGGCGATTTAAATTCAAAGTATTATATTTAGCTTTATTGTTTAATCCTTTTTATGATTTCATGCTTTTCGGCTAATTTTTTTTCTTGAAAGCTTGTAAACAAAAATTAATCAACAGAGTTTGCCAGTGTAATGCTAGTCTGACTCATTTTAAAATTTTAATTTTTTTCTAGTGCATGTTTTAAGGGGGCCTAATATCAAAAGTCCATTTAATGATTTAGAGAATTGCTCTTCTTTTTCTGCCTTTTTTTTTTTTTTCAGTGTTTGGCCATTGTGGATAATAAAAGGGAAGACTTAGGATATTTTGGTTTTATTTGTTGGAAAGGAAAAAATCTTTCTCTTTGCATTTCTGATTTGAGTTACTTATCTTGCTATGACACATGATGTCTGGCAGTGGATCCAAAAATGCTAGTAATTTGACAAGATGCTAATTGTACCAAGACTGATTGTTTCTTTTTTCTGTATTGACAGGAGGCTCGTAGGAACACCTTATTAAAAGATACTATGAGGGAACAGTGCATTCCAAGTTTGGTGGAGTCGTGGTACCAAATCTTACAAAATTATCAATACAATAACTCAGAGTTGACATGCCAGTGCCTTGAAGTAGTTGGAGCTTATGTATCCTGGATAGATTTGAGCCTGATAGCCAATGAAAGGTAAGAAGGTTTTGATGGAAAGGACATGCAAAAATCACCTTGGTTGTGTGCTGACTGTATAGAATGAAATATGTATGTCCTTCAAGGATGATTTTTAATATTCTGTCTTTGGAGTTTTGGGAATTTTAGGAGAGTGATCGTTTTTGCAAGCCAAGCTGATATAATGGCCAAATTAAACACTACTGAGTTTGCTGTGTTCTCTTTAAAATGTATAAAATGTTGAGTTTTGTCAATATGATAAAAAAGAACTGTGAAAAGAAATCATCGTACATATGCCCACAAATAATATAAAGCTTCTATACAGTGTTATTTGTACATATGAAGCTAAACTTCTTTTTCTCTGAAGGTTTATAAATATGCTGCTAGGTCACATGTCTGTGGAAGTTCTCCGGGAAGAAGCCTGTGATTGTTTGTTTGAAATTGTAAATAAGGGAATGGACCCGATTGATAAAACAAAACTGGTTGAGTCTTTATGTCAAGTATTGCAGTCTGCTGGCCTCTTCAGTATTGATCAGGTTTGTGCATTGATTTTTAACAATAGGAGTAAGTCATAGGTTTCTGACAGTTCTTAAATAAGCAGATACACAGAAAATTATAAAACAGTCCATAGATTAGAGGGAAGTACTTCTGCTTCTGCATGAAGCTGAACACCTTCTTACAGTTTTCTCATACTTAAATTTAGGAGTTTGTTTTGAATGTTCAATATTAATTTGAACACACAGGGTTTCATTCTAGAAGCAAGGTGTTATGTAACACCTTGTTCTCTTAAAGCATGTTGTGCTTACTGTTAATACTGCTTCTGTGTTTCCTTGTCTTGAATCTTCCCTCCTGAATGATTTTGTAATAGATATTGTAGCCAAGCTAGCTGATTTATTGCCACACTCCTAAAAAATTCTACACATAATTAGGTAGGGAAAAGAGCTTTCTTAAGGACACGTATACTGTTTTGCATGTGTGCACCATCAATGTGAGGCATGAAATGCTTATCTGTAAGCTGGAAAAGTAACCTAACTAAACATACATTGCCTAGCAGTTGCTGTGTTAAAGGAACAGCTGTTCATTACCTGCTGTGGAGAAAGAGCAACCATGCCTTATGAAGCTGTAGTTCTTAGATTGCAGTGGTTTTACCTTTTACTTTTGAAACCTTTGTCAAATTTGTATTCCTACTAATCAAAATCTTAGGTCTTTCTTAGGTAGACTTGTTATTCTTTCACTTTTGTACAGTTATGGCAGAGACCATAATGTCTCTTTGAGGTGGCTGTATTAGGGGTATTTCTCGATTCTGATCAATGTTTTTCTGCAAAGCAAACCAGAAATATTTAATATTAACTCACCCTTACAGGCAGTGTTGAAAGGTACTTGTTATCAGTATTTCTAAGTGAGCTGCAGCTGGCAATGCTTTGAAGTTTTTCCATAAAAAGATTTTCCTCTTATACACCCTAGAATTTATGGTAGGCATGTGCTGCTGCTCTTATTTTGAACCTGCTTATTGCTGTAAAGAGAGAAACGAACACATCTGAGAGGTGAAGCAAGCTACTGTTGTATAATAGAGGACAGCCAGATCTGGCATTGCTTTGACTTTTTTCTCTCTCCATTCCCAGGGGAAAAAGAACCAATTTTAGGCAACTGGTAGCTTCCAGCTAGGAGACAAGTGTTGGCCTAATTCTACATACTAGACATGACTAGTACAGTTTGTAGTCTTGTGTTATTTAAACATAAGCTCTGTTAGTATTTTTAATCAGGTGTGTCTTCTTGCAGGAGGATGATGTGGATTTTCTGGCCAGATTTTCTAAGCTGGTCAATGGGATGGGGCAAGCATTAATAGCTAGTTGGACTAAACTGATAAAAAATGGTGATATGAAGAGTGCTCAAGACTCTCTACAAGCCATTGAAGCAAAAGTGGCCCTGATGTTGCAACTTCTAATTCATGAAGATGATGACATCTCTTCTAACATCATTGGCTTTTGTTACGACTACCTTCACATCCTGAAACAAGTAAATATGTCTGGCTTCAATTCTGACATGATTTTGTTTGATTTTTGTGTGAACATCTCATGCTTTGTGAAAACTGACTTGCAAAATAGTTTTTTTTGACTAATTAGCATCCCGTTTCTTTAATGCCTGTGGTCATGCTATTTCTATAGTGTTGTTTAGAGATCTGAAGGAGTTAAGTTAGATCTTGTGATAAGAAGAAAGGCAGATCATATGGCTGTTAAAATAGCAAGTCTTTCTCTTACACAATAATGGAGTTAAAATACAAAAAAATAACATTGAATTTTATTTTCCAGCTTTCTGCACTTTCAGACCAACAAAAAGCCAATGTAGAGGTAGGTATGTTTTTTTTACTACAGATTCTGTACTTCAAGGACACATGAGATCAGAATATTTCAATTTGCTGAAACAAATCATATTTCATTTATATGCCTCAGTGTGTATGTGACAGTAATTAAAAGTGAAGACTTAAAAGTAAGGACAGTGTGTTCCATCTTTTGCTAAGTAACTACTGTTGTTTCTTTAAATAGTAAACCTATATTGAATTGTGTATGAAGATGAAAGCTATTTTAGAGCTGATCTTCCCAAACAGCCCTTAAGCATATGTTGGCAAGCTGCTCTGCAGGCTATACTGTTCAAAGAATATTCTTAAATCAACAGGGAAGAGTTGTATCCTTGAAGTTTTTATTTTTTATTAAAACCTGCCCTAATTGCAAAGGACTGAAAGAAGTCCACTAAGGATTGTCATAAATATAACTCTTAATAATGTAAGTTAAACATAGGAAAGAAGCAACAATTGAGAGATAAGTTATAATTATGAGCAGTTATATATTAAACAATACATCAAATATACAAGCTCAAGTAGATAATCATAAGTTTATATGTAAAACTTAAAGTTTATGTCCAGTTTTGGAGGTAGTAAAGCTATATGGATTTTTCAGCCCAGTCTGCACCAATGTAGATGTACTGATTTGGATGTTGAACTGGTTAGATTGGTGCAGTTGTTTCATAAGTTCATACAGATAACGGGTGTGATTCCTTTTCCTTTACAAAGAAAACTGTACCTGTTCTAACATGAAAAGTTGAATTTGGATAACTATGGTGTAGAGTATCTTGATCTCCTTTTTCTAATGTCTGTTTAAATTGGATTAGGTAACACAAAACGAGAACTTCGATTATAACACTGAATCTTTTTATTTTTGTGACTGTCTTTTGTTGTTACAGCTAGATCAAATGATGTTACTACTGCAGTACGCTTAAGACACTAAAAGTTGGAATATGTTACTGTCCTGAAATATGTTGGTTTAAGTTCCTTTCATACTAGAGATTTTTGTGCTGCAAATATTTCTTAATTTTACTGAGCACTTCTAGAGGATTTGTGTTAAACTTGAGAAACAATTGTAACAAAATTTTTTCTTTCATCCAACTCATGATAACAAAGTAATGGGAAATAGTCTAAGTCTTATTGTTGTTTGTCTGAAGTTTGCCTTTAAATTTTCTGTTTAGCAACATTTCTTTGAAGTTTTGCATTTCAAAGGTTTACACTTTCAATTTGTTCATTATTTGAACAGGAAAAAAAGGGGCTTGTTTCTTGTGCTTCTGAAGTTCCAAAGTTTTTTTTATCAGCAGGATCACATTTTTGAGTCTTAGAATGACAGGTCTTTCTAAACATTTTTGGCTGCAAGTGTATTGCATTAATATTTTGCAATTATTTTAATTCTTAAATATCACTTCTTACAGGGAAGCATACACATCTCACAGATCATGATGACACTTGTTGTCAAAGTATCTATTTCTGCAAGATGACCAAGAATTTCGCCTCAGTAACCTAGGTTTAATTCATTGGCCCATTTTGGTGTTGATGAATTTCACGTTTTGCAGTTGAAATGAAAAATAGTAATCGTGGTTTATTTGTCAAAAGGTTTTTTGTTTCATTTGTTTTAACTCAGACTTAAGTAGAGCTAAGATCAAGTCTTTGTAGTTGCTTTAGGATTTACCAACAGTCCCACTGAGGTTACATTGCACTTCGTTGCTCTAACTGGTCTGACAACTTGCTGCTGCAAGTTATGGACGAGGTGTAGAGTGACTCTCCCATTGAGTGACAAGGTGCAGAAAGGGCCTCCTTGCTTTCTAAACTTCTCAGAGAGGAATCTAGGTGCAGCTGGATCCAGTCTTTCTCCCAGACTTAGTCAGTGGTTTATGTGTAAAGGATTGTGTAGGTGTAATTGAAGCTCTTTGCAACTTTGTTCTGCAGGATTAAGGATGGCAAATTAAATATATAAATTGTTTATTTAATCGATGTTGATGATAATGATTAGACTAAAAGATTTGAGTCAGAAGTATTTACCATATACAATGGATAGTAGTTATATATACTACAGTGTAGTGCAATGTTTTTTGAAGCAGTGTTGAAACAGCAATATTAAAGATGGCAAAACAACTATTGAATAGAGATTGATGCTATGCACACCAGTTACTATGAACTACTAGAGAAGCTGATGTTATAGCTAAGCTCACTTATCCCTTTAAAATAGTATCTTGGACAACCTGTTTAGTTTCCTCTGTCTAGTTCAGTCATCTTGATTGTTTTCAATGTGAACTGAACAGCACAAATTACAAGCAGGAAATAAAGCTAGATAATAGTACCAGAGACTGAGAGCTCCAAAACGTCTGTGTTGTCTGTCTGGGATAGCATCTGTGTATTGTTTGGATATAATCCAGCTTTTGATTTGGACTGGTAACTTCTGCTAAACCTCTGAAAATAATAGTTCAAAAGGGATTAAAAATATTTGTCATTTTTAGCTTAATGTTTTCTTTACTGTAGTATTTTTAATGATTGTTTCTTATAACTTGTCTGCTTCTATGCTTACTGTTTTGTTTTTACCCTAGGCAATCATGTTGGCTGTTATGAAGAAGTTGACATATGATGAAGAATACAATTTTGAAAATGAGGTATTGTGTTGTAGGAATAAACAGACTTATGCAACGTAATTATATGTAGAAAAACTTGCTCACGCTTAAAATCTGTATTTTTCATAGACTGAATATTTAAAGGTAGGAAGCAAGGGTCCACAGGCTGAGTTGTTTTCCTATATGGGAAGCTTTTAGGCATGTCTGCATAGAACAAAACATAATATAGGTATATCCAAGCCAGCTGAGTTAACAATATTTGTGGCTGTGTTTGTACAGAGCTATTCCTAGGCAAATGCAGCTGTGTTGACAGCTAAATATAGCTGTTGAGGTGGCTTGTTCAGTGCAAATTCGCATGTTTCTGCATGTCACTTCTGTCTTGCAAAAATATTTGACAACTATTGTGTAATGAAGCACTCAAAAGATAGGCTGCTTGAGCTACTGGAGATGGTCAAACCTGTGCAATAATGAGCTAAAGGTGGGATAAAGTCTTTGATTTCAGTTTCCTTCCATGCTGAACATCTCTGTCAGCCAACAATAATGATTATGTGAGACAGACTTACTTTGTTCCAGGCTGTTCAGGGAGCTATAGTCTTTAAAGGGTTAACTTAAACTGTATCCAGTCCATCATAAATGTTGCCAATCCAATTTTAAAACTAAGCTAGAAGTTAAGGGAATGTCTTTGAGGACTGAGTCAATTTTTAAGAATTGGGTCAATAAGGCTTTGCCAAGAGCATTTTCTTTCTTGTATTTTTGGCTGGTTTTCATTTTGGAAAGCCTTTTAGTGTGTTTCTGGACTGAATGCAGTGGATCTCAACATATTATATCCAGCCATGAAAGGATCCAGCTGTTATGTTGCAAGAGCACTGGATGAGCATTACTGAATTCTCTGAGTGTGCTATACTGGTTTTGTATGTACATGTTTTTACTTTAGGTGTAATTGTCTAAAATGGTTGTGGATTAATTTAAACATGAAAATAAGGACTTTACTGACTTGAATTATTTTGGTAGGGTGAAGATGAAGCAATGTTTGTGGAGTACAGAAAACAGCTGAAACTGTTGCTGGACAGACTTGCTCAGGTTTCACCAGAGTTACTGTTGGCATCTGTCCGCAGAGTTTTTAACACTACACTTCAGTAAGTTGGGGTTTATAACTCGTTTTGTATGGTGCCTTTTTGGGGTTTGGTTTTTATTTTCCTTTTGTAAACCATCAGTCTGTAGTGAAATGCGTGGTGCACCAAGGTGAAGTCGGTTGATAGAATGAGTTCATTACAACTTAATGATAAATACAACTTTGTGTGATCTGTTACTCAGCTCCTTCGAAAGGAAAAGCTTTCTTTTTGTAACCTTAAATGGCAGTTTTCCTTTCCAATTGATATTTCTTGATCTTTGTCACCTACACAGCACCAGCTGTTTGGAGAGGTGTTCAGTTTGCCACATCTCAAGAGAGTTTCCTAGAGGTGTAAATATTATGCATTACTTTTACCAGAAAAACAAGGTCGGATGGGGGAAAAAATCCAAGTGAAGAATTTGTGTAAAAAAAAAATAGTCGATCTAATCCTGCACACAAGTAGAGAAGCATTACTAGTGCCCTGGCTAGGAAGAGAGTTACATGTATACAAATAGAAATCCAGTATTGTTTGTGGCTACCTTGTACCTTAACTGAACCTCTTCTTATGGGAAGCTGAATGGCTTGTCCTCATGTCATAGTAGGTGAGTTTGTATCTAAATAATCCCAACTGAAATCTGTAGCTTTCAAGCTGAAACTGGCAAAAGAAAGTTGGTGGTGATCTGATGTGGAGGTGGTATTTTTAGAGGATAAAGTCTCTCAGAACCATCCTGAAAAACTGCCTGGGCCTTCCAGTGTTTTCCTTAGTTTAAATCTGTTCTTTTTATGCTGTACATCTGAAGAAGGCTCAGAAGAAAATGCTAATGTGGTATAATTGTGATTATTTCATAAGGTACTAAAGACTAACATGGTCTTCATATTCTTTCTCTAGGAACTGGCAGACTACAAGATTTATGGAAGTAGAAGTGGCAATAAGGTTGCTGTATATGTTGGCTGAGGCTCTTCCTGTATCTCATGGTGCTCACTTCTCTGGTGATGTTACTAAAGCTACAGCTTTACAAGACATGATGAGAACGGTAAGCTTGTCTTCAGAGCTGTTTAAAGGTACCACTCATGGCTGGAATGTGTCAGTTTAAATGGCTCATCCTAATTACCAGCATGTCACTTCTGTTGCAGTTAGGTTTTATAAACAGCTAAAATACTAACTTGCTAATGCTTTTATTTGTAGCTGGTGACTTCTGGTGTTAGTGCCTATCAGCACACATCAGTGACCCTGGAATTTTTTGAAACGGTGGTTAGATATGAAAAATTCTTTGCTGTTGAACCTCAGCACATTCCAACTGTACTAGTAAGTTTCATCTCATTTACATTTTTAACTAGGTGAGACTAGATAAGTTCTTTAGACTTGGGAAACTTCTCTGAAGGTCCCTAAGGAAGTTGGGTTTCTTAACTTGTTGAATGATTAGATTTCCCCCCTGCCTTGTTTAAGCATTCCAAGACTGAGATGCTTTATTGATTGCAGATGGCATTTTTAGATCACCGTGGTCTTCGTCATACAAGTCCCAAAGTACGGAGTCGAACAGCTTACCTCTTTTCCAGATTTGTCAAGTCTCTTAAGTGAGTAAATAAATGTACAAATTGCACTGAATTTACTACACACAACACTCCTGTATGTCTGTATTGGAACAGGCTGGGCTTCAGATGAACTACAGTGAAGTAAAATACCAAAACAGTGCTCTAGCAGGGTTGTTCTACTGTGTAATACAAAGGTAGCAGTGGAAATATTTGTCACAGAACAAAAAAGTGGAACACGTATGCCTAGTTTATTTTGAATAGATATTAAAGCTAATCAACAATATAAATGCTTTCTCTGCTTTTTCTCAGTAAGCAGAGCTGAGCGTGAGTGGATCTGGAGACTTTCGAGAGTAACTCTTCCCTGTCCCTAACTAAATTTTGAATAGTTTTAGAATTTATATTGATGAAGTTTACTCAGTTTTGAGTCCTTTGAACAGTCCTGTCCTATTGGTCTTATTTCACAGGCATGTATTTCATTTAGAGGCAGAAGAAGGTCAGAGATGGCTCAGATTTCAACATGTTTTTATTTTTCAACTGTTCAAAATACTTCACTTAAATTATGCATATTTTTAAAAAATGAGGGAAAGAAATGGTTATTTCCCACTATGCCATGTATTTATTTGGCCTACCACTAGCATCATGCCCATAAGCCAGATTTTTCTGCAGCAGTGCTTTGATATTTAAAGGGATCCCTGTATAGACAAGGCAGTTTAGCATCTAACTTGACAGCTTAAAAAAAGTATTTTGAAACCTGTAAAAATGAATGTGCTTTTAAGTAGTGTTACGTACTTGTGTTTCACTTCAGTAAGCAAATGAATCCCTTTATTGAAGACGTTCTGAACAGAATACAAGACCTGATGGAACTTTCTCCTCCTGTGAGTATTTGCAGTAGGTTTTTGTAACGAGTGAGGCTTGCCCTAATCCGTGTACCTGAGTACTTGCTGAATTGTAAGCTTAGCATGCAGACATAAGCACAAATAATTATCCTGCTTTTTTGGTGTGAGATCACTTGCACAGCTTACTTTTGTACCTGATGGTAATAATCTTGCTTATGTGGGCTTCTGGGTGTATAGGGTAGAGATGAGTATGTATAGAAGGCTATAAACTTTGAGAAGACAGCCTTGATAGAGGGCACTTGGTGAATTATTTATTTTATCAATGCATTTTATCTTCCATTTTAGGAAAATGGCTACCAGGCACTGTTAAGCAGTGATGATCAACTTTTCATTTATGAAACAGCTGGAGTGTTAATAGTTAACAGCGAATACTCTGCAGAAAGAAAACAGGTTCTGATGAGGAATTTGTTGACTCCACTGATGGAGAAGTTCAAAGTATTGTTAGAAAAACTGATGATGGCACAAGATGAGGACAGACAGATGGCACTGGCTGACTGCCTCAATCATGCTGTTGGGTTTGCTAGGTAGGTACAGCACAATGACACTGTATGTTTCTGGTTTGAGTAAAAGGGAAATAACAAAGGATTTTCTGGGAGGAGGGACTGAGTTTTCTACTATATTGACCTAGATAATCATCAGTGGTTGTAGAATTTCTTCTGATAGCTGAGAAAATAAGTCTCCTTAGAAGAGTCTGCTTTAGGTGTATATACAGAGAATATTGAGCAAGTTCATAATGAGTCAGCATCTATTTCTTTGCTCAAAGAATTGTATGGAGCTAATCTAATCATATGTTGTTGGTGAATTGTTAGAATTTAGTTCTCAGAAATTGCCAAAGTGATGCTACTTCATATGAAAATATTCTGTTCATTACTTCCACTGCCTGGCTCCCATTTCATGAAATGGAGTGATTGTAGTTCAGTGCCTGGGTTGAAAAGCATTTGTTCTCAGTGTTAACTGCTTCTTCAGTGTACTGGAACGTGAGCTTATGTAAAACTTGATGTGTGCTTCTACAGCCGAACCAGCAAGGCTTTCAGCAATAAGCAAACTGTAAAACAATGTGGATGCTCAGAGGTTTATCTGGACTGCTTACAAACATTTCTGCCAGCTCTCAGTTGTCCATTACAAAAGGAAGTTCTGAGAAGTGGTGTCCGCACTTTCCTTCACCGCATGATTATTTGCCTAGAGGAGGAAGTTCTTCCGTTCATTCCTTCTGCCTCTGAACACATGCTTAAAGATTGTGAAGCAAAAGATCTTCAAGAATTCATTCCTCTTATAAACCAAATAACAGCTAAGTTTAAGGTATGATATTACATAAGCTTTTCAGGGTCAAAGTGTTGCTGAGTGATCTTCTTTTCTACTTCCAGAAAAACAGTTGTGTTAGAACCCTCCCTAAAAATTAATGTAAGTGTATTTTGTAGGCTGTTATTGCAAAACATTATCTTTGATCACGGTCATACATTGCTGGACTCACAGTGATTAAATGACTGATTTTTTCTTTGATTAGTCTTAAATGTTTACATTGGGTTTAATTTTTTGTATTTGATATATTAAAATACTACTTGCAGCACGGATTTTTTTATTGACAAAACTTCATGCCCTCCACTGAAGTTTTAAGCTAATATTACAAATTAGCTTACAAATACACAAGTTTTGAAGTGAATTCTTGGCTTTCATAATGAGATTTCCAGAAGATAGAGATACAGAAATATTGAATATCAGTGTAAGGAAGAATTTAGTTTTATACCGGGGACAACAGTAGATAATTAAAAATAGTCTGTGAAAGATGAGGAACGTAAAAGGAAAAGGTCACAGGAGCAAGATGGGACAAATACCATGTTGAGGCGTAACATTTAAATTTGTATGATGCAGTTCTGTTCTTATTATAACATGGTAAAATAAAGATCCTAGCTTCTATAGTCTCACTTTAAATACTTTAAAAAGGCATAGTAAAAAGATTAAAATCTTGCTTAAGCATTAAGAAATTAATGTGCATGAGTTGTATGCACATGATGTGCCTCTTTGTGGAATTCTGATGTGACTGAATAGCACACACCTTCAGTTTATTAGTTCATAATTAATTTAGTGCCCTTACATACATTTCTCACTTGAAGTATTTTTAAGTGACAAGTTTATTCTGTAATGTCAGTAGGAAAAGTTTCTTTAGTAATCCTTAAAGGAAAGTTCTATAAAAGCCGGCCTGTTGCCAATTTTAGCATCTTAAAGATGTATTTCAGGAAAATTGAAATGGTCTGTCTGAACAGAAGGATGAAAAATCCTGAAAAGCCTTTTCCTTCACAAAATGAGGCTATACAGGACTAGCTATTTTGTGCAAAAGGGTTAAAATAGGTGGTGTATACGTAAAGGTGCAGTAATGTTCATGGTGACCCTGGTGCAACTTGGTGTGTTGTAAGTAATTAAATGAAACTACTAACATTAAAAGTGAATCCAAGCTGAGAATTCTAACAAACCTTTAAGTTTTAACCATTCTAGATGCTCTTTTTTTTTTCCTTTTTGAGCTAACACACTCTTTTGATCTTCACAGACACAGGTTTCACCTTTTCTGCAACAGATGTTTATGCCACTACTTCATGCTATTTTTGAGGTGTTGCTCCTTCCAGCAGAAGAAAATGACCAGTCTGCTGCTTTAGAAAAACAAATGCTACGAAGAAGTTACTTTGCTTTTCTGCAGACAGTAACTGGCAGTGGAATGAGTGAAGTCATAGCTAATCAAGGTAAGGAATTCAGTTTCTCATAGGATAGCACTATGGTTATTCTCACCTACATTTTATCTAAGTAAAGTATTAGCCTCGTTCCTGGCAAGTACTATTAACTGTCTTAAAGTAGAATGGATTAATGGAAATACTGTGTTCAGCTTGCCTAATTCAAATTACCTAATTCAAATTGTACAGAATTTGGGTTTGTGAAATCCAGCTATTATAGGCATATTCTTCCTACTGATCTTTTCAGCTTCATGTGATCACTGTGCCCCTGTTAGGACAAGAACAATGTATCCATCTTCATGTATCATTGTATTTTTCTGGTGAATTGGAGATTATACACCAAGGTACAGCAGTGTTCAGACTGCTGGGCAAGACCACTCACAGCTGCCACTATTCATTGTGTCTGTTTTTGGAAGGACACTTCAGTAAATCCTTTAGACTTTTATTACTGTTGCCTGATCTTTTTATCTATGATAGAAGGCATCATGTGACTTAGTTATATATGTACTTATCAGGTTTTTCTCAACTGTACTGGACAGATGCAAATTAGTTCTTTTCCATGGTGGGAGTTTGATGTCAGACATCTAGTTGCTTGATACTTTGATTCTTTCTATTTGAATTCCATCAAAATGGCTAGGGACTTCAGGAAGTTTAAAGTGACTCATCTGGTAAGTGAAGCCCAGAATTCCTTTCCTCTGTCCTAAAATGGTGGTAATACTGCTGGGAAAGGAAAAAGTAGCACTAAGTAGGGAGAGCTTTCTTGAAAGAGGCACTTGGTAGTTGCAATGGGCCAAGAAATTTTTAAAGTAATCAAGCAAGCATAGATGCAGCACAGAAATTTTAAATGTGTGAAAAACATCTTGTCATATGTTGCAAGATAAGCTAACTACTTCAGTGCTGCTGAGTTTTAATTAACTCCTCCAAGTTTAGATAGAGAGGACAAAATTTGTATTTGTAAACACATCAAAGTTCTGTCCTCACCTTTTTGTGTGCTAAAGGCCAGAAGAGCAATTTAAATCTTCAAATTAAAAAAAAAAATATAACCTAAATAAGAGTTATCTTGCATCGTAGGGGAAACTTCCCAAAAATATTTGAGATATGTGCAAAAAAGAGCTATTTTGAAATTGAAGCATGTCTTCCAGGTCAGTATTTATATAAAATAGTGTATGAGTACCAAAACATTTTGAGCTGCAATCTGAAGTGACAAGTTCATTTTAATGTGTTTAAGGTGCAGAGAATGTGGAACGTGTGTTGTTCACTGTCATTCAAGGAGCAGTGGATTACCCAGATCCTATTGCACAGAAGACTTGTTTTATTATTCTTTCTAAGTTGGTGGAGCTCTGGGGTAAGAATGTCTTCCCAGAATTCCTTTCCATCTCTTTCTACTCATGAACCAATAATAGAACTTGAAATATTATTTTTCTTTTCAGGAGGTAAAGATGGACCAGTAGGTTTTGCAGACTTTGTCTACAAGCACATTGTTCCTGCATGTTTCTTAGCACCTTTGAAGCAAACGTTTGACTTAGCAGATGCCCAGACAGTACTGGTGTGTATTATGGATGGTTTTTTTGCATTCATTCCTGTGAGGCAGGTTGAAGCTAATAAACCTACAAAAGCTATGGGGTATTAAAGATTGTCATCTCAGGAATAAAATCCCTTAGGTTTTGTGGGATTTTGTTTACATTTTGGTATCTGTGTGATTAATTATTGAATATTGTGGTAGTGTATCCTGTAGTTCACCTAGGCCAAAAATCAATTGGAGATCTAAGTATTGAACATGGATCTGCATTACTTATTAACTAATGTTCAGTGAAAGCAAACACACAGAGTTGGTTGTTCTCTAGTTCAGTTTGGATTCAGCTGTGCAGAAGTTTTTCTGATTAGAGTGGAACAAAACCTGGAAGGTCAAGACTTGGCATTGTGTGAGGGGAAAATGAAGGGATAATGGCATGAACTAGCCCTTGTTTTGGGGCTCATTAGGTTCTTTCGCTTTGAATAGTGAATCAATAGACCAATGCAGCAGTCTAATGCTCTGTATTACATTTCAGGCTTTATCAGAATGTGCAGTGACGTTAAAAACAATTCATCTCAAAAGGGTAAGCTTCATCATACTTCACAGGGAGTAACTGTCACAGATTTTTTTTCTAGTGGTTTTATGAATTTATAAAAGTTAGATACTTACTAGGATGAATTCCTACTGTACTGTTACATAAAAATAACAGGATGATCATAATGCTGTACATGGATACAGGATCTAGTAGTTCTACCTCTTGATAAATTAATGCAAAATACTGACCCTTCATTAAGGAGAAAAATCTGCTCACTTTGTTGCTGTTCTAGTTTCAGGGTAACTTACGTGAATTAGTAAAGTTGATTCGCTTTCCCTTGGGTTATGTTTGTATTCTGCCAGCTTGTGCAGTAATCCCTCCTGTTCTGAAAGTTACCTGATAAATGTAGGTAAAGAAAACAAAAACTGAAGTGTTAATCAAATGTTTGTTTTGCTCAAAGGTTTAGTCATATTACTGCTTAGTTCACTGCAGATTACATAGTGTTAAAAGAAGAGAAATACTGTGTTCATCTGCACTTGGATACTGAATTTTGCAATGGGAGTAGTAGGGTAAAGCAGTAGGCAGATGCTAATCTTCAATTATTTTATTTCTTCCAAACCTCAGATAATGAAATTAGAGCTGCCTCCATAATTAACTAATAATTGATGTGTAACAAACCGTTTGGCTCTATTGTAAATTCGATTTCACTGCAATTTTTAGTGCATTTTTCTTCTGTGTAGCAAAAGATACCAAATTGCAGTAGAACCTGTAATACCAAGATTGAGAAATATTTTATTTGATAACAGCTGAGAATAACTTAAACATTTGAAAAGCATTCTTTTCTGTAAAATGGTGATGTAGACCACCATACAGTTAGGGCTATGATTTTCCATCTGTAAAAAAAGTGTGAAAGAAACCTGTACTGCTTTTCTTCAGGGTCCTGAGTGCATTCAGTATCTTCAGCAAGAGTATTTGCCTTCTTTGCAAGTAGCTCCTGAGATAATCCAGGTAGGAGTTCCTAAAAGAATATTTGGAAAACTCTTTACAATCATAAATGTTAAAGGTGGAGAAACGGATATTTACAAAGTTTACCTCCTTTCATCCCACAGTAAAATTTACTCAGTTATTGCATATGAGAATAGGATTAATTTATCATAAGGAGTAAAGATACTGCAAAGGTACCTTGCAAAAAAAAAAAAAAGTCCAGTGCATGTAACTGTCTAAACAATCTTCCTACTTTAATTCAAATTTTAACATGAAGATATCCTTGTAGATAGCCCTGTTTCTGTCTTAGCTAAAAGTGAATCTGATATCCCGGATTTGAAAAAAAAACCTCCAACCAACCAAATAGTTTTTTACCTCAGAATGCATTTGGACTATCATGGGCTTTTATGAGTTTTTATCCATAACATGATTTTCTTCAGTTGTACATCAGGGAAAATACAAATGAATATCAATGGCTTTACATATGAAAGTATCTCAGGTTGTTTTGTTGCTTCGGTTAGTTACTTCTTAGTTATTTCTGTTAGTTACTTCTTTGTTCTCTCTTACAGGAATTCTGTCAAGCACTTCAGCAGCCTGATGCTAAAGTTTTTAAAAATTACTTAAAGGTATAAAGATTTTTTTCTTTCAGTAGCTTTTAGTTCCATTTGAAATTTTACCATAAAATTCAGTCATAGTAGTGACTTGAAGTAAAATCAAAATACTGAATTATTTAGTAGTTTTTAGCTATTGGGAATCTCCAAGCAGTAAAACAGCTAATTGGAAAGACAGAGCAAACAACAACAAACCTACATGTATAAAATTGTCACTCATTCTTAGCATCTTGCCATCTCAGTAGTTTGATATTCTTGTGGCTTTTGTTTAATAGCTGAAAAAGCAAAAACGTGATGCTATAATTGTAGAGATTGTCAGAACGGATCGTTTTTGAGGGTGTGAACTTAACCAAATAGCACAAGTCACACTCTTAATGTGTTAACCAGTATGTTAAACACAAAAAATGTCAAACGACATCTCTTATACCTCAAGCATTCCATACCTTACATTTCCTTTGTTTTAATTTTTTTTAAATAATTTTTCACAGGTTTTTTTCCAGCGAGCCAAGCCCTAAGGAAAGTACTGGAATCTCATGTACCTGTTTCCATAATGCAGAACTCTGATTGTTAATTTATAAACATGCTAACTCTTGTGCCATTCAAACTGGTTTTGTTTTTAAGAAATGTTGCTTTGTGCTCACATCAGTATGTACTTTAACCTTCTGCAAAACAGGAATGCAAATTCCCCACCTGTGTCTCAGACATGAAGGTATGTGACAACATGAAAAATTCTGTATACACAAACTTTTATTATGTATAGGATGATTTAAGCTTACACTGTAACACATACAGCAATGAAATTACACTTATTTTTTAAATTAAATGAATTAAATGTAAAAATACCTTCAGACCATAGCAATGGTTATTAAAATGTGTACATTTTTGATACGGAGTAAAATGTTTTAATAAGACATAAAATTCATTTGTTCATGTATGGTGACATGAAAATAAAACAATCAAAATCCTTCTTGTAGATAGTCATTTTATTGAAGTTGTCTTAATGATAAAATATATATACCTCCTATAAAACAGATTGGTGTAATAAATGATTTCACTTAAAAGTAGCATCTGGTTCTATCTTTTTTTAATAAAACAATAAAATTTAATCCAGTGAAATGTCTAAGTCTCTGAATCATTTTAGCTGAATCTTTAGAAGTTACAGCATTCTTGAGTCTTCTGGCTGTTACATCTGAGTAGAACCTGGCAATTTTTCTGGTGCTTAGCTAATAAATTGTATTTCTGCCTTGCGTATGGAAGATGCTGGCAGAAAGAATTGCATTCACTGCAATATTTCAATAGCATCAATGGTCTATACAGTGATTTTTAGTAGAATGCTGCTACTTTTGTTAATTCTGTAACATGACAGGTTTTTATGACTTTGATAGGGGCAGGGGAAAGTTCAAGTCTTGCCATGCATGGGATTTATAATACTTTCCTCATGAACTAATGTCCATATTAAAAAGCTGACTTACCTCTAGTGTAATCAGGTGACCATTTTTCCTAGGCTCTGTGGTGCTGTGTTCTTCATTCACTTTAATTGAAAAATAAATGGGAAGATGGGTCAGAAGCAGCATCCAGGATCAGGTGTGGTGATGTTTTGAGCATACTGCCATTTTTATTTTTCACTGATGGAAGAAAGTAACCTTTAATCACCTTCAACAAGACAGTATCACTCCTGTAAGATTTTGTTCTTGATTGATAAGTGTTTAATCAAAAGCTTTTGTTAATTGATTTGTTGTATCATAGAACGAGTGCTTGTGATGCTTTTCATATTTCCTAGTTTCCCAGTACTGTTTGCCTCCGTTTGCTGCTATACCAGTGCTCCATTTCATTTTCTCCCATAGCACTAGAAGCCTTCCCTCTCTGACTTGGAGCTTTCCAGATCTTGCCATTCTCCTGCATCTCCCCAGCACGAAGGCTGCACCCCTGACAATGCAGCTGTGGCTGAGCATTCGCTGTCAGTCTTCTGTGTCTGTCTTGGCCTCCTTCCCCCACGGTTACGGAAGCTTTACCACACCATGGGGAGAGCTTTCACTAGGCAGATTATGAACTGAACAATAAAGCTTCCATCTTTAGCAAAGCTTTTTGGGTTTGAGTCACTATTAGTTTTTATATATGAATTAGGGTTTTGCCTTTTCAAGTAAGGGCAGTACTGCTAAGAGAACGATTTAGCTGTTATCAAATTAGACCCTCATGAGGAAAGTCTTCAAATTGGCCTCTGCCAAAAGAGACCCCACCATCCTTCACTCCTTCTACAGGTCCCTTTGTGCTGAATCTGGAGCTCATCTGTGCCCATAATCAGCTACCCAGGAAACTGAAGCAGCAGAAACACTTCCCCCTCACAGTGTGTTGCCTGCTCTGGTGCTGGCAGGTGAGAACGGATATAAAGCAGAGCGTGCCAAGCGTAGGAACGAGCTGCGTGTGGCACCCATTATGTGGGTGTGCCTCTATTATAAATTTGTACCCTGCCCTCCCATCCATCACTGAACGAGTATCCTGTAGCATGGGCAGTCTGGATCTTCAGACAATGTAAGTTGGTTCAGCCTGAAGAATTAAAAAAGGGTTGTTTACTTCTGTATGCTTCGACTGTTCAATAAGCATGCTGTCCTGTTGGGGCTTATGCAACATGAGCTCTAAAGCAGTAGCTGTGGGGAAGTTTCTATAGCTTAACATATAATTACTGATTCTGGCGACAAGCAGGTTATTTTAATTTTGTAATTTCCTTCAGTGGTGCAGACGGCAGCTCTATATCACATCTATATATCAGCTGCTATACCACAGTTGGGTTTCTGGTGAGTATGCAGTGCCTAGAAACATTGTTTGTAAAGAATCAAGCTTTAGAAAGGCGATTGCTGGATTTCTACATCTTTACTTTGAAGAAGTGGATTCCTGCTGTGCACATTTTTTAACATCTGGACTGAGAAGTTCACTACCTACCCCCAAAGAAATCTAGTGATGCACCTCATAATCAAGAGTGTGAACTAGATTTCTTCAGACAGTGTTTAGATACTTGGCTCAAAGTATGAAAACTACCTCAAGCACATGGTGTGACTCAGGGATAGTCCTGTGCAGAGACAGAAGTTGCAACTCGATCCTCAGTAGGTCCCTTCCAACTCACCATATTCTATGATGCTTGTGATATTTCTTGTGGGGTAGAAGGGGAAGAAGATGAGAGATAAATGAGAGCACTCTACAGAGAGATTAGGTTGACAAACACAATTTATCCTTTTCCAGGCAAATGTTAATGATCTCATTTAAAGGCTGCACTAAACAACCACCTGCACCTTTCCTGTATGACTTAACATTGTTATGGTCAAAATGCCCCTGTATCTAGCCTGAAGATGTTGAAGACCATCATCATGGTGGTAAATCCTCTAGTGAATAAGGAGAATTTCCTCTCCTAAAGAGTGTTTAAATGGGAAACACAACTGCAAGTCATAATTAAAGATGAGGCACCTTTTCTAGAGAGACAGTACCTTTTGTTTACAAGCTGGTCTCATGGCTAAAGACTGATAAGCTTTCAGGTCTTCAAACACTTTTCCTGCTGTGAAGTGCAATGAGTTTCATGCAAGCTGATAGGAGAGGACAAGTTTGGGGTGAATAGTTTATGCAATGCAGGGAAGACAGTTTAGCGACTAATTGCTGTCCAGAGAGACAATCTGCCCTTTTTCCTCCTCTTGTCCGCACTTGCAGTTGTCTGATTACAATGCAAGATGATTTATGCTGATAAGCCTTAGTATTACAAAATAATTTTCAGCTTTTTCAAAATCTTCACTGCTTTTAAAAAATAAAGTCAATGCTATGTAAAAAGCTTCCCATCCTGTCCTGGAGACAGTTTTTTTGGCTGGAATTTTTTCACTATGGGGTGAAGTAAGTGCTATAGCAGGTACCAGGAAAGGGTAGGTGTGGAGGGAGCAAGCCTCTTTCAGTAGCAGTTGGCCATTGTGCCTGTTAGGCTGTAGTGTCACTCTGTAGCCATATGGTCACTGGACTTAATTTGTGACATTTCAGTATGTTAAGCCAACAAGAAATCAAAGAAAAGAGAGTGAAGGAAAATAGCAAACAGGTTTTAACCAATTATGTACATTAGGACTGCTGGGAAGCATGAGTGCAAGTAAAACAACAGTACTTGGTGGAAGTGGTGACAAGAATAAGTGACAAAAATTGGATGGGGCAGCCAGAAATAGGAAGGGCAGTGTCTCTCTGTGAACCATGGTGGTGGCAAAAGGTGGCACATAAGAAACACACGCTAGAAACACATGCTAGAAAATGTATTTCTGCCAAGGTCAAGATTCAGGTTGTTATAAAATATATTACATATTGATCTGGGGATGAGGAATTAAATCCCACAGCTGCCAGTGACCACGAAAGGCAACGGGAGGCAATCGGCTAAGGAATGTACGACTCCATCAACAAGTGAAAGGCCGAGCAGACTCAACCCCCTCAGCTTCTGACCACTGAATCAACATCATATTGTTCAGAGGGGCGAGCTCATCCTCTGTCCCAGACGACCGAAACTGCTCCTATACAGGAGGAGGACTCTGACACAGTACCGTCTGGGGACGAAGACCCTCTCTACAACTGAAAGCGGGTGGAGTTAATCCCAGGAACTCTATTCAGATTCGGTGGAGGCAAAATTAAAACTGAATAGAAGGACCATCTCCGAGGAAAAGCTTGGCCTGGGGAAAAATAAACTGTATAAAGATGGGACCCCGGGAACAGCATGTCAGAACAGATGATCACGGACCCAGCGAGGGCTGGCCTGATATCTGTCTCCCAGTCTCGATCGGACTTAACTCTGCTGTGGCGGGAATCCTTGCTGGTTCCATTGTGATTTGGCTGTTTTGCATTATACTCTTTTGTTTATTTTCTATTTTTGATCTATATATAATCAATCTAATTTTTGTAAAAATAAAGCATTGATTTTTGATTAGAGATTTGACTTGCCATATTTATAACAACGTGGTCCTTGGTAATAGCAGAAGTGGGAAGTCAGAGGCACAGTGATGGTTTGGTAAGAAATGTTTTCCTACTCTAGTGTAGTGATGCACCTCAAACATCCAGTTAAGTGTTTTCCATATAGGAAAAAGTTTGAGACTCACCCCTTAAGGTGAAGAGCACAGAAACTTTGATACCCTCCTGGCAGTGATTGGCTCAGTGCCAAGAGAGAAGCATCTATTGGACCTTGTCACTGTTCTTCAAACCCTGTATCTCTCTCTCTATTGGCTACAAGCCAGATTGTCCCTCCTAGAACATTAAGTATTTATGAAGGAGCACTAAAGAAGTAAAAAGGCTTTTTGAAGCGTTTTAGCAGGGTGTCTGAGGTTTTCTCAGACACCTGTGCTTAGCTTATCATTTGTTTTCTGTTTTTTTTTTTTTTTAATTAAACCTTTTGCTTTACAAAACACTTCTGAAGAGCAGTCTCGCTAATTAATTTTAGCCACTTCTCTGCAAAGGCTGGACCCTCAGAGACTGATTTGATACATTAGCATGTAGTTTATAAGACTCTGACCACGTGTTAACCTGTATCACTCTAGTGGGTCTTTCTGTTCTCCAGTTGCTCTGGTTATTCACCTTCATTGTGACAGATGCATGGACAGTTGTATTTGTAATTTGTCTTGGGCAGTTGTACACAGTGTTTCTGACTTACTACGAGGTGAGTACCTGTGAGGCATGTGAATTACACATGTTATACAGACATACAGTATGATAATCACAGAATCATTTAGCTTGGAGAAGACCTCTAAGACCATCAAGTCCAACCACTAACCCAGCACTGCAAGCCCACCACTCAACCATGACCCCAAATGCCACATCCAACACATCTGTTAAATATTTCCAGGGATGGTGACTCAACCACTTCCCTGGGCAGCCTGTTCCACTGCTTGACCAGCCTTTTGGCAAAGAAATTTTTCCTAATATCCAATCTAAATCTCCCCTGGAGCAACTTAGGCCATTTCCTCTTGTCCTGGTGATTGTGAACGTTGTTTGGTAGATAGGTTTTGCGTTTGCTAGTTGACCATGAAGGATTTTACCTCTCACTTTCTGTTTCTCTGTTCTTCCTGCATATGATAGTTGTTCAATGTCCCAGGCATTTCAGAAAACCAGGAGATACCAGGCTCTAGAGCAAGACGGTTTTTATCCAAGAATGGTTTTCAATACAAGCGACTATGCCACTGAATTCTCCTAGATGGCTTTGTATCTATGCGACAAGAGGACAAGTATAATTAGCGTGAGGTTTGCTTGGGAACATTAGTCTGTACATGTTGTAAACAACTTTGGAATGCATTCTCTGGTGGGAAGCTGGAAAGACCTGCCTTACGTCATGGAATTGCATCTCTTCCCTCTGCAAAACTACAAGAAAATGGATTAAATAACATGGAAACTACGAAAGGCAGTTCCAGCAGAATTGAAGTTGGCTGCTAAACAGCTTTGCTTATTCTGCTTCAGCTGTGATGCCTCTTAAGTACTTAAATCAAATATAGAAAGCAAATAGATTACAAGAGTAAATAGCTCGAAAGCTTTGATTTTGTTTAGAGAATTTGTTTGTGATACAGAAGAAACAACTATGAATTTCACGTGTTACTGTTCTTACCCACTTAATGGTAAAGTTAGTGGTTTCCCTTTCGAAAAGGTTGGTAATGTTATAAAATATGATACATATTGATTTGGGGGAGTGAGGAATTAAAATCCTATAGCTGCCAGAGACCACAGAAGGGACACCGGAGACGATCTACAAGGAATGCGGGACTCCATCAGCAAGTGAAAAGGACATGCCGGCTCAACCCCCTCAGCTTTCAGCCACCAAGTATACACCGCCGCCTCCAGTGGAGACAGGTCCATCCCCGGCCCAGACAACCGAAACTGCTCCCATTCAAGGAGAGACCCCAAAATCCACAACGGGGCGTCTGGGGACAGAGACCTTCTCTACAACTGAAAGCGGGTTGAGCTAATCCTCGAAACTTCATTCAGATTCGGCAGGAACAACATCAGAAATTGAATGGGAAAGCCATTTCCAGGGAAAAGCCTGGCCCGGGGAAAAATAAACTGTATAAAAACGGGACCCCGGGGACGGCATGTCGGAGCAGATGATCGTGGACTCAGCGCGGGCTGGTCTGATATCTGTCTCCCAGCCACGATCGGACTTATACTCTGCTGTGGTGGGAACCCTTGTCGGTTTCATTTCGATTCGGCTAATTTTTCGTTATTTTACCTTTTATATTTGCGATCTCTATAATCCATCTAATCTGTAGCAAATAAAGCTGTGATTTTTTGATTAAGAGATCTGTGTCACGACATTTATAACAGTAAGATGCAATTTCTCATTCAAAATTTTTAAAAGTTAAATATATCAGTTGGATGTTCATTCTTTCTTGGCAGATATCTAGTATGATTTCTACTCTCCTCTCTTTTAATCTCATTTGTGCTAGGTTACTCAGAGGGTCCCAAGAAAAAGATTAGAGGAACATACTATGTTTTGCCTGTTTCGGTGCCTTCAGCTCTGACTATGTTCAGTTTGCTTTTGTTTTGTTTATTTGTTTCCCTAGCATTTTTTCTTTTTTGAGTTCTGGCATTCACAGCTGTAAGTGTGAAGACTGTTTGCAACATGCTAACTTCAGCTGCAATTCCCATAGCCATATTGTTAGGATTGCAGAGTTCCAATAGTATACAGCTACAGACTGCTGAATTTGTGAACATGAATGAGAATCCAAATACAAGGGAGGTGAGGAATACCAAAAGTTTTACTTATGTGTTAAAAATAAATGGAAGCAAGCAAAGTAAAAAAATTCTAGAATGAAACTGCAATGGCACTTTCCTTTTTTGTGTCTGTTTTCTCCTATTCTTAAATTGGGCATAATGTTTTCCTCTGATTCATGCTGTGAAACATTTAAAGGTTAGAGATCTTCCATGCAATAAGGATAACTGATTACGTTGCAGACATACCCCCAAAAAATGAACCATTTAGATTATGCAAACCCCATGAATCTTTTTCATTGCTTCAAGAAGAGGGGAAAAACACATGGATGATAACTGCAGTGAGATCGGTCAGCAGCCAGACCCAGGGGCTGGGTGACACTGCATCTGAGATATTCTGGGTCTTAAATAAACAAAGTCCTGGGGAACCTGGTCTAAAGTCAGCACTGATACTGCTTTGAGCAGGTCACTGGACCAGAGATCTCATCCATCCCAAACGAGACTATGATTTAAGACATCATACTTAACTAACAGTTTTGTTTTATTCAAAAGTGGAAGCAAATACATATTCACAAAGAAAAGTTCACAGGCGTCTTCCTGATTTTGTGGGGGCCCTTGCTAAAATCTATATTAACAATCTGATGAACATTTCTGAAGACAAAGCTGGCTCATGGGTATCCACCTGACAAAAACAAAAATAGGGCTTGCAAAGCTGGGTAAGGACGAAAGGGTTAACAGAAATAAACCATGTAACTTCTGAGGACCACAGCAGTGTTTTGAAAGATGCAAGGACAGAATGCAAATGTAGTAGGGAACCATTCCCTCTACAATATAGCATTATAAAGCAAAGTTCAGATGCCAACAAATGGGGAACAAATTAAGCATTTGTTATTAAGACCATAAATGCATCAAAGTCAATTTATCAGTTTCACTACGGAGAACTTCGGAAGAACTTTAGTACCCTGTAACAAGTGAAGCAGAAAAAGTCTGAACTTGTGACAAAACTTATGAAAGGTAAGATAATAGCAATAAACAAGCCTGTGAGCGAGAGGCTCCTGTCAGATCCTCAAGAGAACACGCTTCCAAGATTTGGGAAGACACAACTCCAAACAGAAAACATAGAGCATCAAAAGAGGGATCGTCTTGGAAGAAAAAAAATATTTTCACTGTATTCCCACTATAATTACGATCAGGTTACATTATGCATAAATTATAAAGTTATCAATATTTTTCATTACACAGAACATTTACTGGAACAGCAACGTTACCGGACCCACAAAAAATACATAGCAAGGGATATATCACCCGGGAACTTAGGTTTAAAACAGTAACAACTGAGAGGGAACAGAGATAAGAAAACTGCCACGATTTCGTGAGGTTTTAACAAGGTGAAACAGAGCGATATTACACGGGGCGGGAAAACATTTCTCCCGGGAAAAAATATCCCTTGAGCCCGCCGTGGGGAGGCGCGGGTCCCACAGCTCTGGCTCGGTGGGCCGGGCGGGGACAGAGGCAGCTCTGTCTGGGGAGCCGAGAAAGCGAAACCTCCGCCGGACCGATTACGCAGCAAAAAAATCAGCACAGAACCCTCCCCGGAACCGCTCCGAGCCCGTTGGGAACATCTCGCCAGCGAAAACACCCGGAGTCATCACTTTTATCCGTCACTCGACTCCCACACTTTCCCAGCTATTCCTCTGTCTCGCGGTCCACCGCCCCCGAGGCGGGCACCCCTCCCTGGGCCCCAATGCGCGGGGCGCCCGCACAGGCCCCGCGGGCGGGGAGGGCGCGCTGGCTGCGCCGCCCGGGCGGTGCCTGGCCTGCTCCGCCTCCCGGCGCCGCGGCAGGAAGCCGGAAGCGGCCGGGGCGCTGGGCAGACCGGCGGGAGGCGGCTGGTGCGTGGAGCGGCCGGGCAGGGCGGGCTCGGGGTGGCCGCGGGGGGCCGAGCCGGGGTGGGCTGTACCGGCCGCGTGTCCCCGCCGTCACCGCGCTGGTGCCGAGGCGAGGCGGCTGCGGCCGGGCGCGATGGTTTCAGCTTCCCGGGGCGGCGACGGGGCCTTCCCCGGGAGCTGCCGGGTCGCGGGCGGCGGCGGCGCGCCCCGAGATAGCGGCCCGGACGTGCAGTCTGGGAGGGACGAGGCGCGGCCGGCCCGCGGCCTCTGCGGCGTGCCCGGGGCCCGGCCCCTGCCCCGCTCTCGGTGATTTTTGTCCCCGTGAATGTGCCTCAGAAAGCGGCATCCCCTCTGTGGCTGTAGGAGTTGTTAAAACTTTACCTCGGGAATCTCGTCCTGATGTGGGGATGAGCCCCGGTGCTGTGCCTCCCCTTCCCACCCCGAGAGAGGGACGTGGCCCTCCGTTGGTTTCCAGGAGCTGCTGTCCCAGGCAGACCGAGTCCTCTACCTGCATTACGGACTGGATGTGCCATTTGTTTTGTGTGCCTTTGGAAGAATCTTCGGGTTCAAGCAGCACCTCGTGTGGCCCAGGGCAGGGTATTTCCGTGATTCGGGTGCCAGGTGTTGGACTGGCAAGTCCTGTAAGGAAGTTATAGCTGAAGAAAGTGAGGGTAGGAAGCAGGGGGAGAAGCTTATTTTCTAAACCTTGGGAGAAGGTATTACGGGAAGTATAAAACGTTAATAGTTACCAGACTGTAAATAACATTTATTTGGAAGCTCAGCACCTTGCCAGTTGGCTTTGGTAGCGTATGGGATCTTGCCTGTGAGCAGAATGAGCCATTGCTTTAACTTCATCATCTGTCCCTGCTTGCCTAGTGAAGTTGTATATTGTAGCTGTCAACAGGGGAGCCATACCTGCTTTGTGTGCTTATCCCGTGTGCCTGAGGTAGCAGAAAATTCCTTCCTATTAATTAGAAGCAGTCACTACTCCTGCTTCAAAGCACTGTGAGTTTAAAAAAAATTGCGTTAGCAATGCAGTCTTTTTTTATTACAATTCCCTCTGCTGATGAAATAAAAGAGTAGCATGACCAGAAGCAGAAAAATATAACATAAAAAACACCTAAAAAGCAGCCTCCAAGCCCCTGAAATGCTAATGAGTCATGGGGGCCAAAAAAATCAAACTGCTAGCTGGAGAGATTTCTTTAGATGTATGTGAGGAACTTTTGACTCATCTAATACCAGACTTAATGACCATAAGTGAGGTGTGAAGAAAGTTTAGCAGGTTAAAGCTGAATGAGACTTTATACCTTAAGAGTGAAGACTGCCAAAAAGATTGTACTCTTTTAACAAAAAAAGGGTAATAGTGCAATACTGACTTTTTTTTTTTTGCCACTTAATATGTACCCTGGGATTGATATTGCTCTATTTATATCTATATTTTGTTTTAAGAGTGAAGAAACCCCAGACCTTGAGAATCCATTAAATTACTTTCTAGTCTGGGGGTTTTCTTAATATCCACTGAATGATACTGAAGATCATTTGTTGCAGTCACGGCCCTTCGGTTTTTTTCATCCATTGACCTTTGTGTATATTTAATTGTAGGCTAAGAAGGTAAAGAAAAAGCTGATCTTGTGCATAAGCTACCTCATCTTTATTATTTTGGGAAATGTAATAATTCAGTCTCTTAATGGGCTGCTGATTTTTGGTTTTATTTCTATAGACTTCGATGAAGAATTTCTGTGCACTTTCTGTCTGATTGGAAAGGATTCATTGTGTTTCTGTGTCTTGCTCTGAGTCTGATGAATGTTCTTTTTGAAGTCAGTCACAAAATACATGCTTACTGGTAATGTGCCAGCTGGCCTGTTACAAGCAGGGGTTTAATTATGAAAGGAATGTTTTAACTTGAAGATTGTACAGATGGTTTACAGAGCAGGCTGTACATTATATCTTTGCATCCTCTCTTCAGTGCCTTCTGTGTCTGCATCATAGATAGCTCGTTGCCATCTACAGTAATTGCCCTATGGGAGAAGTCATCTTCTTCTGGTATTGCAAATTGCCTTGTCAGAGTTAACCAAGAATTTTAGGGTTGGGGATGTGGTGTTAGGGATTTTTTTCTTGTTGTTGTCTAGATTTGACGTAAACCCTTTTGTCCCTTCCAGAGGTATTAAGAACTTTATCTAGATTTTGCAAATGGCATTGCTGCATGACTCTCAATTAACTGTAGAGTGATGTCAGGTCTTTGCATTCTGTGAGCTGCGTGTCATTGCTTGGATGTTTTGGGACAGCTTTGCAAGAAGCTTCACATCTCACATGAGCGAACAGCTGAAGGAAGGTGCAACCTGCAGTCACTGTAGACAGAGAAGTGTGCTCAGAGCGGTGAGCACGTGTGTGTCTGTCTGTGTGTGTGTCTGCAGCGCAGCACGGCGGGATCGGGAGCAGTGGTGGGATCAGGAGCAGTGGTGGGATCAGGAGCAGTGCCCAGCGTGTGCTCCAGATGCCTGCCGGGCCAGGGTGGGACACTCTGCCGTGAGCCTTTCTCCGCTCTCCTGCAGTGCGCAGTGTGAGGCTCCTGTGTCGCCTGTGCACCGGGGAGCTCTCAGAAAGTGCCAGCCGCCTTCTGGTAACAAATACGGGAAATTCCGTCATGCCTCTTCAAGAGTTACAGGAACGGCGTCTTTTATGTGTATCAGTCAGCAGTTTCCTGTCAAGTATCACGTGCAAGTAACATGCAGTGTCCCCTGCCAAACTGAGCAAAGACCTTTACTGTAGGAGCTTCCCTGGTTCAGCTGCCATTTTGCTCTTGTGATTCTTTAGGTTTGGGAAGCTCCATCTTTGATTTTAGAGCCTGTTGCTAGGTTTAATGGCAAAATCAGTGTGTTAATTAAACCAAAAAGTTAAGGGTATTCACCTGCAGCTCCTGCTGTTTTGGCATACAGGAAAACCTGGCAGTTCTAATGTCTTATTTTATGTTAATAATTTTAAGTTAGTCAAACTTTTTTTCCTCTTTCTTTCGAATCTGTGAAGACCTGAGTATTTGATAGTTCATATTTCAGGAAGGGTGGGGAAGCCAGGCTGTCTCTGTAGATGTGACATACCCAACAAAAGTGATGTAAAATATCTGTATACATATCTGCCATCATCGCTAATGTTTGTTCTTTGGCATATGTACAGAATAATGGAATTCAATTACAGGTCTTGCTTACCTTTAGAAGACCCTGTGCAGGTGTTTTTGACTCTTTTCTATATATTTTGTTACTTGATCATTTCAACACCATGTACAACATTAAAGAGTGCATAAGATTTTCACCTTTCCAGTTGATTTTTCAAACAAAGTTTGGGGAATACAGATCTTAAATGCAGTGTTGTGTCAATGGCATTAGTTTTGATTGTTTGGCTTATTTTTGTTTCCGTGTTTCACCTTTTATTCCTCTACTTGATAGTTCTTAATTCTCCATGTCATTGGAGTTACAGTTGGAGTTTGGACATTTATATTTCCTTCTAATTTAAATAGGTCCCTTTCATGTATTTTATGAAATTGTAATTCCGTGTATTGAACCTTCTGTTTTTAAGGTGAAAAAGAAAACTGTCTGATCAAAGAGCAAAGATGCAGAGCACTTCAAATTACCTCTGGCTGTTGTCTGACATTCTAGGACAGGGAGCAACTGCAAATGTTTTCCGGGGTCGACAGAAGGTTTGTGAGGATTTTTCGTATACAACTAGCTTCATGAAATCAACAAAAAAAGTTCAATATTTAAGCCTAAAGCAAATGTGTCTGTGTAATTATTCATGCTTAGTTTTTAATTTTTAATATTTGTCCATTGAATTAGAGTTCTGTAGTTAGATTTCTAAGGATTTGTTCTTAGAATGTTGTATTATTTTTTCCTTGTAAAATACTCACTGTTAGTAATTCTTCATTCCTTTTTCTTCAGTTTTACAGAAAAAATTAAACCTTATTCAAGTATTTGAACAGAAACAAATGACTTACCAGTTTTTATTACATGATCTTATTATTTATATCTTTGTTAAACTGTCTTTTCATTTTTTTAATCTGTTCTTTTAAAACCTGTTTTGGTGATTTTTATGATTTTTGTATGTAAAATATTATAGTGGATGAAGCTGTTGTCAGTTGTTGTATGTAAGCCAATGCTTTTTAAATGTCTTCTTGGTGACATGCTTTGAGTAATCAAGTGCAAAATAGTAATTTTTTTGCCATCTAAATGATACACTGATGTGTATGTTGAAACCTGAGTGAGGGGCTAAGATGACCTTACTTGTGTAGGTCATTCTTCTATTCCTGTGAATTTCACAGTATATCTCACAAAGTGAGGGTAAGTGTACTTGTGAAAGTTCCCTTACAGTAATGATGGTCTGTGTGAAATCAGTACAAAGTGATTTGTAAGGTACAGTGTTTCTATGTTTCACATTTAAATGTGGAACAGCATTAAGCAGTAATTTAGCAGTTAATGTGCTTTTCTGGGTAAGTGAATTTCAACACAAAATGATTCTCCTGTAAACTATGGTTGCGCCTGTCATCACCCTCATTAGTCTGAGCCTGTGACCTGCAGGTCATTGTCCACGGGAGAAAGCTTTTACCTGGGCACTAGTAGTTCATGTGAGTGTGCTGCAAAGCACACCTTGTCTAAGCACAGGAAGGCTCTGGCCTTAGAAATAATCTGTTGCACAAACTGCTAGTGCAAGCTTATTCCTAGAGTGGGCACAGGAAGATGCTCTGCCCTGGGAGGGACTGGAGTTGCACTTCCAGCTGGTACTGTTGTTGCCTGAGCATGCTGGGGCTTCCTCCCACTGGAGAACTTAAGTCTGATTAAGCTCCTGATTGTGGTCCTGACACTTATTATGTGGGTTTGAACTGCTTCAGGATTTTATATGAGCAGCACGTAATGCTCGAAACTGCCTTTGAAAAAACAAAATACTGGTTTATCAGTATAGACAGAACAGCAAAGAAAGAGAAAGCAGCATTCAGCTACTGGATGAATACTTTTTAACTTAAGCAAGCCAAGTATGTGTATGCCTCTCATTGATTTGTGCAAGTAACTCTTGCTGAAAAAATATTTTTCAGCTAAGTTTGAGTAATTCTTAAATGTGTAGCATTTCTTATACTAACTGTTCTTTTCTTGAAAACACTTAGGTTTTGTGACCTAGTGAATTTCCATTCTGCTAGTCCATTTGCTTCTAGTCTATATTAAACTAATGCATTTTAATTTTTTTATCAGAATCCTTATTTCCATCTTAGCACAAAGTAGTATTTTGAAATATTTCTAGTCTGGTTATACTCATGTGTACAATAGAAAATCTCAAAATGCTTAGATGATGCCTGTGTGTACATTTACAATCTTTTGCTTCTGCTTGATGAGTAATTTGTTTGTTTTCAACAGAAAACAGGGGATTTATACGCTGTCAAAGTATTTAACAGTATAAGTTTTCTTCGTCCTGTGGATGTTCAGATGCGAGAGTTTGAAGTATTCAAGAAACTAAATCATAAGAACATCGTCAAATTGTTTGCCATTGAGGAAGAGGTAATGAATTGTTGTTGTTGGGATCTGAGATGCATGGAACTAACTGCAGTAACTGTTTTTTTGTTTTATCCATAACTATAGAGTGTAGAGTTACATTTTTAAAGAATGATAACATGTATGATGATACAAATACCCAATCACCACCATATTTTGATTTTCTTTCTTTCTTGTTGTTGTTGTTGCTGTTGAAAGAATATACTTGCTGTCAGTAGGGGAAGCACCTTCAATGTGTAGGCTCAGGTTATGATTCTTCATCTCGAGAAGCCACTGTGAAGTTTTATCTTGACTTAGAATTTTTAAGGTATCTGCATGTGTTGATATTTAATAGTTGAATAATGGAACTCTTTATAGTTGAAGGTGTTTTGGTAATCCTGACAATTTTATGGTTTTCCTTTCCAACCAACTCAAATGATGACATAGGATACTATTATACAGTAGTATAATAGTATAGATTGGAGCAGCTGAACTGAAACTGATCAGTTGAAATGACCCAGATGATGAAATGAGTAAAGAGTAAAGAAGGACACTTGGTATTCTCAGCATTTATGGTGTGTAGTTTCTCACTTGTCCACCTGTCAAAACTGCTGTAAACCTGCTAATGCTTAGAACTTGAGCCTTTCTTAGTTATTTTCCCCTTTCCAAGCTGGAATATGTGAACCAATCACCTGCACTTCTTTTGAAGATCACCAGAATGAAATTTATGATATAGTTATAGATTTTACTTTACTTTTATTTTTTGAAAGTAAGATCTTGTGATTATAGGTAATTTCTGACAGTGGAGTCACAACAGTCAGATTCCTAATATCTTTTTGATTTTTTTTCAGACAACTACCAGACACAAAGTACTAGTTATGGAATTTTGTCCATGTGGGAGTTTGTACACAGTTCTAGAGGAGCCATCTAATGCCTTTGGTTTGCCAGAGTCTGAGTTCTTAATTGTTTTGAGAGATGTGGGTATGTAGACTTTGCTCTTTGGTCTAATTTGTTGACTGAAACAAACTCATGCTTGTTTTGTTTATCTTGAAATAGTAAGAGAAAAATTTAAATGACTGTCAACTAATTGAGCAAATCAATATGGTCATACGGAAACACATATTTATGTCTGTGTTGGTATAGGTAGCTGCATTAAGAAGCCATTTCTGTGTAAAGTATTGATGTAAATTTTTTTCTTTATTTCAAGATGATTTTTCACATATTGAACAGACTTCTAGTGATAATTTCAGAAGAGTTAATTAGAAAAATAATGTGGTTTACCTGTGTTTACCTGCTACAAAATTTTTCTCCTAATTTACCTGCTATAAAAATTACTTTATGGGAAAAATGTTACTGAGAGCAAGAAGTGCTGTAATTTAGCTGTTTGGAAAGAAAAAAAAGCAGTCTGTGGTCATGTCTTTCTGTTAATTGAGTGTCCCTTCTCACTCCCATTTCCCAGTGAGAACATAAGCATGTCTTGCTAGCATCATTTACAATTCAGTGTTTGCACAGTCTGTGTTTCAGTGTGAACTCTGTATTTATTTTTTCAATTGCAGTGGCTGGAATGAATCATCTCCGTGAGAATGGAATAGTGCACCGTGACATCAAGCCAGGCAATATAATGCGTGTTATTGGTGAAGATGGGCAGTCTGTTTACAAACTTACAGATTTTGGTGCAGCAAGAGAACTTGAAGATGATGAACAATTTGTTTCTCTCTATGGCACAGAAGAATATTTAGTAAGCTCATATGATTTAATTTTCTGTTGAAGAAATGTTTGAGGTCATGATTATAGTTGAGTAGGTGAAGGTCAGGTTGTTGGGAATTAGTATTTAAACCTTTGTATTACAATTGTTTCTGTGACATTTTCACCTTGGGTCATTGCATCTTCTGCTGATGTAAATACATCAGCCTGGAAATAATTTCCAGGTCCAGCTTCAACTGTTGTCTTGTGTGAAAGGAAGAATAATATTTTAGTTATGAATATATTTGCCTGTATCTTTGTAGATGTGTTTTAGTTTGTGTTGAGCTCATGGGTGGCATGAGGTGTAGTTAAGGAGAGGCAGGTAGAGAAGTATCAAGACAAGCACCTTAGTATGATTTTCTTCCGGCCATGTTATCCCACATGTGCATCATAACTGACGCTCCTCCTGTGGATCTTTTTTCCATTTGATTTCTGTTTCCAAATCATCTAGAGGAATTCTAAATTTCTTCTCTTTTTTAGTAGTCTTTTATACTAGTAGTCAGCTGAATTTTAAAATATTTTGCAAACTTTTTAATTAAACAGTAGTCATACCTAGGACTACACTGATGCTGGTTAGAATAGCTTGGGCAACTTTGTGATACAAGCAAGCTTTTTTTAAAAAAGAACTGAAAGTTTAGACTGACAAATTACCTTGCTGTGAAAAGATAGATTGTTTTTTTTTCTTCATAAGACTTCGTAAAGCAATCCTAACTATTTTTTTTTCTCTTTAGCATCCTGATATGTATGAGCGAGCAGTTTTGAGAAAAGACCATCAGAAAAAATATGGAGCAAGAGTTGATCTGTGGAGCATAGGGGTGACCTTTTACCATGCTGCAACAGGGAGTTTGCCTTTCCGACCTTTTGAAGGACCTCGTAGGAATAAGGAAGTGATGTAGGTAATTTAGAAGGAAAATTTTATCTGTTGGTAAATTAAATCAGCCTTTGAAATGCTTTTTTACCAGGGAATCCTACACACATATAGTAAACTTTAAAACAGTGAAAATATTTAAGGAAAAATACTCTTTTGTTGTGGTATAGCCCTAGTAGGCAGCTGAACATCACACAGCTCTTTACTCATTCCTCTGTAGTGGGAGGGGCAAGAGACTTGTAAGGGTGAAAGTGCAAAAACTCGTAGGTTAGGTTAAAGACAGTTTAATAAGGGCAAAAAATAACCATAACAAACAGCAGCCCTTGCCTCTTAAACCCAAAGGGAAACAAAACCAAGAAAAACAAGTAATACAGAAAAATCCCCAGTTGCTCACAAGCAGCCAACTGATGCACAGTCAGTCCCTGACCAAATGCCACTCTGGGAAATTCTTCCCCACCTCCTCCTTAGCTTCTGTTGCTGAGCAATATGGTATGGAATATCCCTTGGGTCAGCTGTCCTACTCTATCCCCTTTCAACTTCTTGCCTGCCCCCAGCCTACTGAGTGGTGGGGCTGTAGAAAAGTAGAAGAGGCCATGGTGCTGTGTAAGTGCTGCTCAGCAATGGCTAAACCTGCCTGTGTTATTAACACTGTTTGGGTCACAAATCCAAAATATGGTACCATACACTACTATGAAGGAACTTAACTCTATCTCAGCCAAAATCAGTAGAAACATTCTGCTTCAACAAGGATTTTACTGTGTGGCACCTTAGGATCTGAATTAAGCATTTAAACTGAGAAAGACCTGAATTGAGCTCCCGCAAAATACTGATGTTTTTCCACCCATCTTTCTTTCAGCATGGCACTAGGCCGGTCTGTTGCAGTTCCATATATATAACTTGGATACTCAGGCAAAAATACGGTATTCTGAAACGGAGTTTCAGTGCTGCAAATTTTTGTTGTCCTTTAAATGGTGGTCTTACCCGGCAGTCTTGAAATGTGTGCACTACCAATGAGACTGACATTTGAGTAGTATAGTTGTGGGCTGCAGCTGAAGATAACAGGGGTGGCTCCTGAATGGAAAACAGAAGATATGTCTATGATGTGACAATTATATTTGATTCCTGATTCGTCCTAGTCTGGTTCTATTTTGTTTTTCTGTGTGTTGCATTTTAAGAATAAAGCAAGGTGGTACTTGGGACCTCTAACACATCAATAACATCTCTGTTCTGGTACTCCACGTAGAACTGACTCCAGTTTTCTTTGTTGAAGAAATTGTCCATCTTGTGATTTTTTTCCCATAAGAATTCTCATTGTAGCTGCTTGAGAGATGTTTTGTATGCATCTTGTCCTCCAGAAAGAGAAAGCATAATTGAAATACTCTGTCGAAAAATGTCCGTTGATCCTGATTTGTGTAGTGAAAAATTTGAGAAATACTTGCCTGTGCAATACAAAGTTAAACAATGTCAAATTGTGTCCAGATTTCTGGATGTTCCTTCTCTATGCCCAAGCCACTTTTTGGTGGCTAAATGTTGTCTGTTGCTGTGGAACATGCTAGAAGTTAGCATGTTAATGTGAAAATTGAATTGAATTGATTAATTAACTCTTGTGAAAACCTTTGGTTTCCTTCAGTTTGCTGGAGATGCCTCCTGAACTTTTCCCCAAGGCTGAGGTAGACAAAGTTGCTTCTTCAGCGTAGCTTTTTGTTCTTTACTCTTTTAGCACTGCCTTGTCAGTTTTTAAGTGAAGCTTCTTGATTATTACACCATCTACAAATTTAGGCCAACCTGTCATTTAAATCTGCATTTTTGCTGCCCCTTTGAGGATTAGTTACTAAACCTATGTATGTATGAGGTAGTAGTTGAAGTTTGCATTATTTTGTAATGTTTTGCAGGTATAAAATAATCGCTGGAAAGCCTTCTGGTGTTATTTCTGGAATACAGAAAGCAGAAAATGGACCTATTGAGTGGAGTCGGGAGATGCCTGTTTCTTGTAGCCTTTCAAAGTAAGTTTGAACTTAGAAATGTTCACAAAATGTTTCAATGCCACTTGATCAGGCTTTTCAAGTTATTTTCTGGGGTTGCATCTTTGGTGCAGAGATCTGACACAGTTTATTTTTTTTTAACTGTTCTGTACATCAGTACAGTCTGATATTTGTTTATCAAGTGGTTTTTTTCTTCCTATCTGTCCAAATAGTTTTATGATTGCTAATTTACAAATGAGCACATCTGATGTGGTTTGAGAAGAAATGCTATTACTGCATTTTTTCCACCCTCAGGAAAGAAGAATCAATAACTTTGATGGCCCTCATTTCTTGGAAGAACGTGACTTCTTGCAAGAAGATTAGCAGTAGGAAGGAAATGATAAGCAAAGACAATTCAGAGGGTTACTTTTTGCTAGGAAAAAGGTCACATCAGGATTTTAGCATGCTCATTTCCTTTCACTTTTATCATCACGTTTTTACTTCATGTGTCTATAATATTCAGTAGGAAGAGCCATGGAAGATCTAATTTTGGGATGACTTTGCAAACACCTCCCATAACCCATTTACCCATTTTTCTTCCTGAGACTCCTTCCATACTTTGAAGTTACTAATCTTTCACAGTAAAGGAGGAAATGAATTGTTCTGTGAAAAGACTGTAGAAGCAAACTGTCTGAAAGCCAAATATGTACATCCTTAAGGGGTGTAGAGTCAAAGTCTGGTTTATATGAATTCATTAGTTTAGAATGTGCAGAACTTGCAGTTTGTATGTGTTTTTCATGATACTGTTAATTTGTTCCTCTCCTTACTCTGTACAATTGACTGCTTGAAATGATAAAGGAACTAGATTTTTTTCATTAGGCATATGTTCACAGTTATATTTTTAAGTAGCATTCAAACAGTATTTACTGTTATAAAGTCTAGTACTAAAGTGAGTTTCAGCACAGCATCCGCTGACCTCTAATGGGATCAGCAGTGTGCTTGCAAGCCTCTGCAGCTTGCTTCAGAATGTTACCAGTTTTACTGCTGGATTCAGGTTTGATGTGTACATAATGTTAAAATCTTGGAGAAGTTGTTCATGGTAATGCACTAGTGGGATCCATAAAGTTCCTTACCATTCAGATGCTCAAGGTAGAAATGCAAGAAATTTAAGCTGACCTTTCTCCTAGAATAGTAACAACTGTAAGGCAATGGGTAGCACAGGTTTTTTTGCAGCATTCAAGCTGCGTGTGCAGAGTACTTATTTAGCCCCATCTCAATCAGGATGAATTCTTAGTGTTGACAATTTAAATAAAGAGTCTTTGCTAACCCAGCTGCTTTTGATTGAAAGCAACAGAGTGTGCTCACACAAGCATCACCACCAGCAAATCCTAAATGGCAGTGACTTCCTGCAGTGATACACTGTGATGTGTGGGGTGAGCTGGGTAAAATGAGCTGGGTAGAGTGGTAGAAAGTGGCTTCAGCACTACAATGTAGACTTAGTAAATTTTATGTAATGTTTGCAGTGTGAGTGAAATTTCTCAAATACCAAAAAAAATCCTTGATAGTTAAACCTAAAAATGAAAGATTTAAAGTACATGTATTAATGCAAAAATAATGGACATTGCCGTTGAACGTTTTGTTGCTCAGCGGAGAAAAAAAAAAGGCACTGACATATTCTTTAAGGGATAATAGGTGTGTATATGCAAGACGAGTCAAATGAATTATTGCAATTGGTTGCAAGGTAAAACATTCCAAGTAGAACCAAGTTGTCTCATCTCTTCCTGGTGTCCTCTAGGGGTCTGCAAGTACTGCTCACACCTGTCCTTGCGAATATTCTTGAAGGAGACCAGGAAAAGTGCTGGGGATTTGACCAGTTTTTTGCAGAGACGAGTGACATACTGCACCGAATAATAATCCACGTCTTTTCATTACAGCAGATGACCTTGCACAAAGTTTATATTCACAACTATAATACGTAAGTGTTCTCTCTCTCTCTATTTTCATTACTTTGGTCTTGTTCAGGCTAACAGCACTGTGACCTCATGTCACCAGTGTTACAAATTCAGCAACCTTTTCTTGGCAGTTTATCTGAAGAAGTGAAAGGGCACAAATCTCCTGCATAGTCATAGTGCATATAGAAACATGTTGACCAAAAATAAAAATAAAGTCATTGAAGGTCAAATCAACTGATCTTAAACTTAGTCTTTTTTAATGACAGAACACAGACTTAATCCTTGATGTGTTAACAACATGTTTGTTTTCACAACAAAGGCAAACTCATCACACGTTTGTGTATGTTCCTTATTTACAAAGTAGTTCTCTGGAGACTGTATTCGTCTCTTGCTCATCTTGTCCTCAAGCATACAAAATACACACATTGTCTCTGATGTAAAACTCTCACAGGGGTTCTGAAGTGGTAATGGGTACAGTTTAGGATCCTGATTTATATAGTTCACTTTATGACCATGAAGTGCTGATGTTAAAAGCTGTAAGATGTACAAACATCAATGCGTTTGCTCTGCTGTATTACAGATAGTACAGAGCATGTGTTAATTTCTAATACACGGATACGTACTGTTATTTCATCAAATGTGTAAATACAGTTCTGTCCACTTCAGTTTTTCTTCTATATTCCATCACTTTTATTTTGAGAGAGCCCAAATACTGTTTTTGCAGAGAAATCTTGCTTCTATTTTTAATTATTATTTACATGTATGATTATTTATAAACTAGCTGTAGTATTAAGAGGCAATAGTGTACTAGTGCCACAGAGGAGGCAAAGGTCCTTCCTGTTAGTGTACCGAAGGTTTTACTTCTTTATGGGAGGTTTTGCTAGTTTGGTTTGGTTTTTTGGTTGCTATTGTGGTAGTAGGTTTTTTTGGTGGAGTTTTCTTGGGGGGAGAGGTATTAGAAGTTCTTATCCTTGTATCTATTGATTGCTGTAAATAAAATTCCAAACTGTCTTTGTTCTTCCGTATTATTGCTGTTTTAAGAAATAATCTGGCTGTCTGTTAGCTTACGGGCTGAATTTAATTTTTTGACATGTAAAACACCAGACTTTTCTTTTGGAGAGACTTTTAAAGAAAAGGATATGCCTTAGAAAATTTAAGTAAGCTTCCTTCTCCTCAGGTGGTGTTGCCTGTTTTTACTGACTTTCAGACCAGAGCAATTTTGTTTAGACAGACGTGCTTTGGCAGATAATCAGAGGTAGAAAGGAAGTTTGATATTTTGCGGGAAATAGCATTTATTTTTGTAACACAGCAACCTGGAGTCTTAGGCAGCATTCTATTTCTTTTTTTACTTAAAAGTCAAGTGCTTTGTGTGTAAACCCAGTTCTTAATGAATCAGAAATAAAAGCAATTTTTATTTAAATAGTACAAAATCTGAATTGTTGAACTATTGTAGTGAGTCTAACTGCTACTGATTATACTGTTTGTATTATAGAGCTGCTATATTTCATGAATTGGTCTACAAACAGACAAAAATACCATCTCAGAATCAAGAACTGATATATGAAGGTCGGCGCTTAATACTAGAGCCTGGCAGATTGGCACAGCACTTCCCCAGAACAACTGAGGAGAATCCTATCTTTGTAGTAAGCAGGGAGGCTGTGGACATTGTTGGATTAATCTATGAAGAAGGTATATGAAAGTAATTTCCCTTTTCTCACAACTATCTTTTGTAAATAGTTCGAGTTACTTAATGTAATTTTTTTATGTCTGTTATGTCTTAAAAATATGTCTTAAAATGTTGGAAATTTTCTTTTGTTGATATCTGAAGTTCTAAGCATGCAGTCTAATGCTGAGTATCCAGAACATTTGTACAGGAACAGTAGGTGCTTGTAATGTTCCAAATCCTTTGAACCTGAACATCTGTGTGCTAAGATGTAGTGGTGCTTACGGAGTTACAAACTTTTTTGAAGCATGACACTTTAAACAAGTAGAAAGAAACATTATGCAAAGTAACTCAAGGAAAAAAATGGTTCTTTTGTTCCATTATTCATTAAGTGGAAAGTCAAGTTTTACTTATTTTTTTTAAATTTGTCATGAGCATAGTTAGCCTTTCAGTTAACAGAGGAGGTCTTTACAATGTACATTTGCTCAGAAGATAAGGTAATATTTATCATTGAGAGGCTTTTAGAGGTGCCTATGCCAGAGCCCTTTTTTTATAAATGATGAGCTGGAGGACATGGCTGCAGTTGAGAGGTCAGTGTTTCTTTTGTCAGTATGTCCTACTGACTGCTCTGGCCAGCTGACACTCACACAGAGGTGCTGAAGAATGTAGGTAGGTGTGCTGTTTGTGGAAGGATCAACAGGGCCTTTATATTGTGTTGCAGAGCTTTCTGAAGGAGCCAGTGAGCATGACAACAAAGGGGATTCAGGTGATAGGAGCTACCTGAGGTTTAGAAAAACTCTTTGGTGAAGTGTTACCCTTAAGAGCCTCAATGAAAATAAGCAGCCATGTGATAAAAAGGGAATGGTCTCCTGTGTGGGCAAACATGGGACTGAAGAACAGAGAGAAACAGTTGGCTCTCTCAATGGAGAGAGATTTTTGCAAGTGGAGACCTGCATGAATTCTGTGCTGTGCAGCATGTTAAGAAGTGTCTGAAAAAGGAAGGACAATTTGCTGAAGATACCAAGTTATTTAACACAATTAAGACCAAGGCTGGTTTTAAAGGTGTGCATGAGAACCACATGATATTAAAAGGCATTAAAGCAGTGTACAGGCCGGGGAAGGAAAACAATCTGAATTTTTCAAGTCTCCTCTTGAAAATAATAAAATACAGATACTTGTTTTATGTTTCAGTTTTACTTCCTAAAGTACACCAACGTTACGATTTGGATGGGGATGCCAGTATGGCTAAAGTGAGTAATTACCATTTTACATTATATACCTGTCTTGGATAATGATACTGAAATGAAAGCTACTTAATTTTCAAATTAACAATGTTAATGAAGTTATTTTAGTATGCTAATGAGGATTCTGATAGAAATATATTTATTAACAAAGGATCTAAAAGTATACTAAAGCTGTGCTTTGTATACAAAATAGTTGTGTTTTTTTTTTAAACCAAACCCAAAGTCTAAATTCAAAGTGCTCTGTTACTGTATAATTCATTGCTGGGGGGGGAAGAAGCCTGACACACTGTAGTCCTGAAGTTAGTTAGAAGCTTCATAACTTCTAATGGTGCAAAATTTAACATTAGAAAAATAACTCTTGCTCAGAGTCCTCACTAGGACTCTGCGGAGGGGTGGAATGTCTGTTGCCTCTCAAAAACTTCCAGAATCTCTGGGAGACAAGTAAAGGTTGTTGCATTCTTTTGGTTGTTTTTCTAAAACTATTGAATATATGTGCAGCCATGCTTGACATTGTGACAACCACTTATACATGTGAAATACTGACTGCTTGAGGAGCCTTTTATTCAGACATGGTAGTCCTGAAAATGTATGCTCCTTCAAATACCAGTAATCTTGAAAAATAATAAACAGGAAGGCATCAGTTGAACGAATTATTTAAAGTATTGTAAATTATAATATCTGAAACTTTGTTCTCAATTCTAAATAATACAGCAATCTTGTGAGTGGAATTGGGTAAATGAAGAGAGTTTCTAGCCTTAGAGTTAAAAAAGGATCCATTTTTACAAGCTCCTTTTAATGTATGTGCTTGATTCCTAAAATATTAAAGAAATATTTGTGCACTTGTGACTTTGAAAGAAATAGTAAGTTGTGTCATTTTTGTTTGTGAGAGTTGTTTTCATCTCTGACAGGTGCTTCAGCATAACTGGAAAACCCACGTTTAGCTCAGGCTTCATAATGGGTGTTTGGTTGTTGTCTGACTAAAGCTTAAGCCAAGTCATGCATTTTACACTGCCATCCTCGTGCTGCTTTCTTTTATTAATCTGTATTGCTTTGTTGGGATGTATTGATTGTCTTGATGCAATTGTTAAGAGAATGCCAGATGAGTACTTATGCTGTTTTTTTTTTTCCTCCAGGCAGTGACAGGCATTGTATGTTATGCCTGTAGAGTTGCCAGTTCTTTGCTACTTTACCAGGAGCTGATGCGAAAAGGAATTCGATGGCTCATGTAAGCAATTCATTATGCTTTTTTTTTAATTGAGATATGCCTTGATTATCAGTACATAATTCTGTAATCCCTTGATACCTTGGGAGGTTTTGTTTATCATTGAGTAAGATAGGCTGAATTTCTCCCTTTTTCCCATCATTAAGTAAACAATTTTTTTTTTAATAATTAAGGTGTTTGCAAATTTACTTTCTTCTGTGTATAATTTAAGTCTAATCTCTGGTAACATGCAGATACAATTGAATAGGTTGCACAATATGTTTTTATATGAGGATTATGTTAATGGATCTCTTACTGAAAACAATTCCTCCTGGCAATTATTGCTGCAGGTATATTACTGTATGGCTGATTGATGGTAGGATGGCAGTTGAATACTTTTGTTATAGACTGACTAATGCTTCACTTTTTTAGTGAAATAATCAAGGATGATTACAATGAAATGGTTCATAAAAAGGCAGAGATTGTCATCAGGCTGGATTTCTGCAGCAGAAACATTGAGAAAGCTGGGAAAATGTGAGTAGAAGCACTACACTGTACACATTGATTCTTCATTTTTAGTAACAACAGTATTTTAAGTTATGATTATTTGCAGTGTTTTTGCATATAAAAATTGAATTTGAGTCAGCATGGATTTTCTGATGGCACTGACTTAAGCAGATTTAGTCACACATGTCAAGCAGCTCACTTGCTCTTACTGACTCTAGAAGATATAGTAAAGCTTGGACAAACAATCAAGTAGCTTTGCTTTCATTAGTGCTTTTGCCACTGTGTTTGGCTGCATATGACTTCAAATACTGCCTCTTACACAGTTTTATGACTCCAGCATTTTCTGTGTGGAAGGAATTTTAATGTTGAAATACAACAGAGCAGCTGCAAAAAAAAACCCCAAACAACCAAGCCCAGCCCCCCTAGCTCCCTGCTCCCTTCCCAGAAAGGTGTTATTCTTCTGCAGTGTGATAGGAACTTTAAATAGCACCTCTTCCTAGCTTTCTCCTATGGGTGGTAGTTTTCCTGTTCAACCTACTGGGAGTCTTCCCCAAATGCTGTCTTAGTCATGGGATTCTCTGAGCTTCTCACCAGGCTGCTCTGAAAATGCAGATACCCACAAGATGATTAACACACACATGGAGAACCACTGGGTTTGCAGAGTAGACTTAAGAATTAGACTTCAACCTGTTGGAGCTGCCATGCTTGTGCAAATTGAACACCTTGTATGCAGTAATTGTGGATACCCAAGAGTTTGATAGATTTGCTGTGTGTGTACCAAACCTACCTTAAAACCCAGGTGTGTCTGTTTGTATTGGCTTAAAAAACACTACAAAACCACAACAGTGAAATAGTGAAGTTGGTAACTTTCAAGATAACACTGTACCTCTGCAGCCTAGATAGAAATCATCAGGGCAGGAGCTCAAACTCCTCTTCAAGCCCAGTTGCACTAGTTGGCAGGACTAGATCTTGTTCGGTCTGTGTTAGGTTCAGGTAGTTTCTTCCTGTATTCTGACAGAAGAAAGCCACTCAGAAGAAACCAGTCAGTTCTGGTTTGTGACTCTGGTGTGCTCAAGAGTATCTCAGCACCAGTGTGGAAAAAAAATTACATTCATTTACTAACTGGAGTAGTTCTCACGTGAACAGAAATTTTCTGTGTGTTTGCACATGGTCTTCTAGCCTCTTATAAAGGAGTAGGATTTTCAGTTTGTTTGACTTTGCTAGCTCCATAAAAGTCTTCTGAAGGACATGTTCTCTTGTTTGTCCTTCCGTTTCAAGGCTGTGCTTCAAAGCATGACAGTGCAGAGTCTTTATTTGAAAAGGTAAATGAAGCATCGAACTTGAGCGAAGCATGTTTCTTTTCAAAAGCAATTGAGCTGTTTGTGATGGTCTTTTTAAAACTAAAATGTATATGAGACTCAACGGGAAAAATATTGTCCTGAATAATTTATTTGGCACTTGAGCTATGGTCATATGGAAAGTATCAGTATGGACAGATGGTCCTACTATCCCAGCCTTTAAACATTTAACCCAGTAAGTTTTCTCAGAAAAGCTTTTTGATGCACTGAAGTATTAGTTTGTTAATGACTACTTTAAGTACCTTTAGTTTGATAAGATTTTAAAACTTTCTTGATGAAAGGAAATAGTCTTCCATTGTCTGTCAAGTACAAGTAATAAGACTAGAATAGAGAATTCAGAAATGGAAGTTTCAAACTTTATTTTAACAGTTCCAATGTAGGAAAAAATCAAGGAATGTTTTTAAAAATCTAAATGTTTCCATTGTTAATGGCCACTTAAATTTGTCAGTTTCATGGTTGTTGCTTGATAGAGACTGTATTTCATATACAAGAAGTGGCAGTTCCTGTTGTGATCTGGATTCAAGAAAAAGTTCAAATGTAATCACTGCTTGTTTTTTTTTTTTAAACTGTGTTTTTTTGCTGCTCAGATATGAGAATTTGATGCAGATCAACTTGGAAGCATCAGAAGTGGATGAAATTTCAGAGATACAGACAAAACTCTTGCGTGTAAGTGCCTGGCAAAGTTACCCTGTCATTCTCAAAATGGTGTTTTTATAGAAAAAGCCAAATACATGATAACACAGGCTTCTGTGAATAACAACTCTGAATTTTCAATGTAGTTTCTAGATTGCCAGGAATTATTGGCTACTTGGTTGGCTTTCTAAAATGTTACATTCGCAAATACATTTCAGGGTGATCTGCTTTGAAATGGGCATCATGTTTCCAGACATGTAAGGAAAAATTGAAAATAACTTAATAGACTGGGAGCAAATAAAAAGTTCTCCATTCTAAAAGCAAAAGATGATTAGTGCATTTTTATTTTGAAGGTTGTAGGAACTGCAGAGAAAGGAAGGTATGAATTATGTGGATAGTTATGTGAATTCTTAATAAACCAAAAGAATAAAGGTAGAAGTAAGGGATTTATGAAAGGATGAAAGTTATTGTTGAAAGAAAGTAAATTTTAACTAACAGAAATGCCAGCGTCAAATATGATTCTTTCTTTAATAATACCTTGCTTTTTCTGCTTCTAGCAAAGCTTAGGCAGATAAATAGATGTATTTTTTTAATGGAGATCAGTGAAACAAATGGGTTTGTAGTATTAATGTGCTCAAGTAATAATCAACTAATTTTTCATTTTACCTAGTGATAAGATTGAACCTTCTTGCTCTTGTGTAGCTCTCCAGGTCTCAGGATGCCATAGAAACTAGTCTGCAAGATATCAAAACCAAACTTTCTCCTGGTGGTTTACTGGCTGACACGTGGGCAAATCAGGAAGGCATGCATCCAAAAGACAGAAAGTGAGTAACTGTACTTACTGTTCTAATACGTATTGAATTCTGCATTGAGTTGTAGTTCATAACGCTCATTATTGGGTCCTTGAGTTTGTGTATAAAGCATCTTATTTTCTTCCTTTTGTTACTCTAGTCCAGAAAGGCTGCAGGCACTGCTGTCTTCCATCACAGACATCTACTATCAGTTCAAAAAAGACAAAGCAGAACGACGTAAGTAATTTATTTGATTCACTTTTAATGTAAAATGTAATGCAAAGGACAGGTCAGTCTTAGTTTGACTAGGGTATTAGTGGTAGGTATGGAGAGTTAGCCACAGTGCATATATCTGTAGGTCCTTAGTGTGATACCATGCTAAAGCCCATATAACTGAAACATCACTGTTAATAGCATAAATTTGAATTGCAAAACTGGAGAAGAGGAAAAAAGTATATGACCACTTTGACCTGTAAAAAGAAGGAAACTGTATAGGAAATGAGTAAACTTAGTAGAGTTTTGCATGAATACAACTAACAAGAGTTAGATCGTTAATGTTTGTTATCTGCTCTGATCCTAGGGCTTCCTTATAATGAAGAACAAATACACAAGTTTGACAAGTAAGTTTTGAAGTTACCTTTGAGAAATACCATGGTTGCTTTCAGGTCTTCCAGGAGCTTTTGCCAATAATCCATTCTGTTAATTTTATTGTAAATTGTAGCCTCTTTAGGATTGCTTTGTAAAAAATTTCTTCTAAATATCTTAAATACATAGGGGTACTAGTTTATGAGAATGAGGTGCTTTCTGGCTGTAGAGTTTTTTCACTGATAGGCCTTCTAAATGCAAAATACATGTTTGTTATCTGGGCATAACTGTTTTAGAGGAAGTTCAATTCTACCCTGTTTTTTTTTTCAGGGAGGAAAAAACCCCGAGTAAGACTGAAATGAGTTTGTAGCTAAGGTGTAGATAATTTTTTACAGATGAGTAAAATATGAACTAGCTGAATGAAATTCTAGAATGATTTAATCTTACAGGAAATGTGTACACAAAATTAATTGTAATGCCATTCTCCATGCTTGTTTAAAGTTGTCCCTCATGCAAGGTGTCCACATTAAGCATCTGTGTGTAACTTGGATCTCTAAACTCCCATAGTCTCCACTGATTCTATACTGCTCTACTTGTCTCAGGATTTATTCAATTTCTCATATGCAGATGGCTAATGCCATTTAATTTGCCCTGAAGTATCTGAGACATGCTCTGAGACTGGGAGGTAGGACACAAGTCAAAGGGGACACCTACACCTTTCTGGACAGGTGGTCAGAAGCAGGGCAGGATATCTTTGCTGGAGGAGAGAAGGTTGCATGGAGTCCTCCCAGCAGCCATCCAGTAGATGAATGGGGGACCTGCAGGGAAACCAGAGAGCACTTCTTCATCAGAAGCTGCAGTGATAGGAGAAGGAGTAATGGCTTCAAACTGAAAGAGGGGAAATTTAGGTTGGATGCATTGAAGAAGTTCCTCTCTGTGAAGATGATGAGACACTGAAACACGTTGCCCAGAGAAGTTGCAGCTGCCCCGTGCCTGGCAGTGGTCTATGACAAGGTGGTTGAAACTAGATTATGTTTATGGTCCCTTCCAACCCCAACCATTATAAAATTCTATCTCAGATGATACTAGATGCTTATGTTTAAGTTAATAAATTATTCTCCTAGTGGCTGCTCAGTTGCATGGTTCCCTAGACCTTGCTAAATGCTGCATGAATTTAGACACTGTTACCATGAGTGTGGCTTCACTGACAATTACAGATAGAAAGCTGTCATGCAGAGGGCACAACCTTGCCACTTGATTTTCCCGTAGTGAAAGCTAAACTGGAGAACTGCCAAGCAGAGGAGAGGGTTTTCTATGGCTAAAACCATGTCCTTGCACTAGTATATGAGAAGCTTCAAATAACTATGCTTCATTTTCAGGGTTTGAATACTGGTATATTTTCTACCACAAATATCTTTCTGGGAGTGTACAGGTTTGAGATCTAAGTCCATCTTTTTTATGCTTGATTCACCCCACAGGGAAATGGCAGTGGAATATGAAATAATTAGGACTTTTGTTCTTTCCATTTAGAATACTTTAATATACCAGCTGACTCAAAGAAGACATTTGACCATTTATTCATATATAAATATGAATAATACAAATACAAACGAAGTACTTCAAATAATTTTTTTCCTCCCTGCTAGGGAATATTTTTGAGACAAATTGTCAGTTCCTGTAGAATGCTGAGTTCTTGCACATTACAACAACTTGAATAAAGGTGTCTGCACAGATTTTAAAGCCTTCCTCCAAATTTTAGAAAGTTAAGAGGAATGGAGTTTTGAAGCCAGTGTGACAGTTTTGGTTGTTTCTGTGTTGCAGGCAGAAGCTGTATTTGCACGCTACAAAAGCCATAGCTCTTTTCAAAGATGAATGTGTCAGCAAGTATGATACATTTTTGGACAAAGCTGAGGACTGGATAAGGCAAGCTATTGATTTCTTTAATATTTGGTAATGTTCATTGCACCACTTTTATATAAGCAGGTCTTAAAGGAAAAATCTCTTTCTTTTAGGAAGATGCTTCACACAAGGAAGCAATTACTGGCTCTCACCAACCAGTGTTTTGATATTGAAGAAGAGGTGTCCAAATACCAGGATTATATAAATGAGGTAGAATGCTTCAAAATTATATGAAGCATTTGCATAGTTAAAAGACTTTGGCATATTTTCATGTCAATAGTGTTGTTTGTAGTGAGTCTTACATTAATGCAGTTGTATTAAAATACAGGCCTTTGTGGGTGCAGTATGTGGTCTACAATAGCTTCATTGCTGTGTCAGTGTGGAATACAGAATGGAGTTATTTCTTGAATAATGTGATTTTGCGAATTGTGATGATTTTGGAATTTGGTGGGGTTAGTTTGGTTTGGGGTGGTGGGTTAGTTGGTTTTTTTTGGGGTGGGGGTTTTTTGGCAGGGTTTGAATGTTTTGGGGGTTGTGGATTTGGGGTTTTTTTGGTAATGTTAGCATTTCCCCCTCAAAAAAATCAGTGCAAATGGATGTGGGTTCATTGAGAAATATTCTGTGCAACTGTTACCATAATATTTTCAGAGGACCTAGAGGATTATCCTAATTCTCTTATGAAGTCTAAAAATGTTACTTCCATAGTCAAGATTATGGGATACATACTAAAGGATGTTAAACTAATGGTTTGGATGGTGACTCTGCAGGGTGCAAACTTATTACCTCAAGATTAACAGAAAAAGAGCATTTTCATGTAGTAAAATTATTGTTTTTTAGAAAGAAAAGTGAACAAAAAGCCCTTGCTAGTTGTAAAATCAGTTCAGGAGTGGTGGACAGCAGCATTTGACTTGTTATGTGTATTTTAGTAGCAACACCAATCCATTGATTAGGATCCTGTTGCCCTAGGATGTCTACAGACATAACAATTAGATAATTCTTCCTTACCAGACTTTATTATGAAAGTATTAGATAAGAAGATGGACCAACCAGGGAGTTACAGGTTATGTCAATACAAAACTTGTTGTGGTGATCTCATCTTGGAGCATGTCATCCACCTTGGTACTGTAATGAATTTATGAGGTATCACAGCAATGGAGAATTTATAAAAGGATTTTAAGGTGGGCATCAAGATATACATGACAATTTCTCTTGTAACTTAAATTTCCTTTTTATCTGTTACAGTTACAAGATGCCCTGCCACAGAAAATGTTTGCAGCTTCCAGTGGGATGAAGCATTCAATGAATACAGTCTATCCAAGCTCAAACACATTAGTAGAAATGACTCTTGGGTGAGAATTCTGTAATGGGATTGATGTAATATTGTCTGCTTGCTGTACAGGGAAATTGAAAAAGAATTAATTGACGTAGTGATTGCTGCATTAAGGTGAAGAATTTTAAATTGCTATAATGGTGGCACCGATTTGGAAGTGAGTGGGGGACAGCACTAATGTATCATCTGTTTCTTTGTAAAGAAACAACTTATCTGTCCCTTATTTTGTATGTAATGGCAAGTTGCTGAAAACTGTGGTGGTGAGTGATCAGAGCAGGTAACTATCTCAATAAAAATTCTAATCTTTCTTTTGCTTCTGGTTACTACAGGATGAAGAAACTAAAGGAGGAAATGGAAGGTGTTGTTAAAGAGCTGGCTGAAAACAATCACATTTTAGAAAGGCAAGCAATTGTTTTCCCTTTTGAGGCTGAAGCTAGGGGCAGGCTTAATTTGGTACATTTTGTAGATCCAGAATTTAAACTCAGGGAACAATTCTATAATGTCTTTAACTGTAAATATATTTTGAGCTGTTCAAATGAGGTATAACAAAAAATAATTATTCAAAACCTTGGAATTACTGTAAAATCATTCTGACACAACCATTTTTTGGGGCATTTTTGTTTCATGTTACTTAGATTTAGCTATTAAAAATTCTGGTAGCACAGACAGATCAGTTCTGAATTTAAGCACAGTACTGTTGCAGGAATGCAGTGGTGTCTTTTAATTCCTCCCTTTTAGATGTTATTTTTGACAACTGTGGAATTATACCAGTCTGAATTAATGATTTTGCAGTTTTCAGATTGCTTAAATAAAGTGAAGAGACAAACATGTTTCTTACAATCCTGAGAGGGTACTGTCATTATCATATACCAGACTGATTTTGATTTTTTTCCAGTGAAGGTGAGAAAATGCATAAAAATAAGTATCTCCTGAAAGTTCCAGGGTAAATTCCTGGTAGAGTGGGGTTTAGCTTCAAGCTGAATTAGTTTTGTTTTGTTCCCCACTCCTAGTCCCATACTTGCAGCAAAGCTTCCACTTTTCCGTCATCTTTGCAGATACAAAAGTTAGGTACAAATGCCTCTGTTGGCATGTAGCAAGGGAAAGGAAAACCCCATAAATAAATTAAAGATTGATTCTATTGTGTAGTTAACCACCTAAAAATATACTCTTTCTTTGGTTTAGATTCGGTGCTTTGACTATGGATGGTGGCCTGCGGAACGTGGACTGTATCTAGCTTCCAAAGAACCTGAAGAGGACTTGTAAATTTTTTCAAAGGGAAAAAAATACTGTTGGGACAGTTAAAAGCAGATAATAAATCTGGATCCAGGATTTTTTTCCTTCAACAACTGTAATATTAAAGAAAATGTAAATATGTATAATATGTAAATACAAAAGAAATATATATCTTTTCTTGGTCACTTTCAGGATAGAATAACTTCTGGCAGGGAATTGAGCCCCTTGGAGGATCTCTGAGGAGTCCTAAAGGGAAAAGTATTGTTGATGAAATTGACATTTGTCTACTTTGAATATTGCCCTTTTTTTTTTCAGAATGCAATTAAGTCTTCATTGCAAGAGGACTTGCAGTACTCCAAAACACTCTTGTATAAAGGGTATTTTGGATTTCCTTCAACAACCACTATTGTGTAGGAGTCTAGCTGAATGATCATCACAGAATGATGAATGTTTTAAATGAGATGTTTTTAAATGAGTGTGAATAGGGACAAAGAGTGCAGATAGGACAGAACAGAAATGCATTTCTGTTTCCTTCACATCCAAGGATGTGTTAGTTCACTTCTACTTGAGAAAGCAAATTCACAATATTTTTTTAAGTTCTCTAAGTATTTGGTGCCATGTTGTCTGTAATCGTTTGACTGCTTAGTATATGGAAGTTTTGCACTCCAGCCTGTCAGAATGAATGTAAAAATTCATTTTTTGGAGTACAGCATTTTCAGACTTTCCCTGAAATCTTGTTGCTCACCACAACAGTGGGTACTTAAAACAACAACTTCTTAATCGTATTTGCAGGTATAGTTTTATTAAAAGGCTAAAATTTGATATGAGAAGAATTTGTGGGCAGTCAGTAGACTGGATAGTATCACACCTCAGTAGTAACTGAATAGTGGAAAATAAGGTACCAGTCTGGATCTTGAAAAGGGACCACTCCCATTGCTGCCTTACCAAACTTTGATGGAAAATTTAGTATGACTGTATATTTATTTTCCAGCATCAATAGTTACTACTTTTCAGTACTACATGATTGGAATGCAGAGATGCAGAGTGAAGCATTCTGCTCCAATATACATAGGAGAAAGACAAGAAAACAAAAAAATCTGGAAACATCCCTTTGTTTGGATACTACAGATGTACATACTTGTTTCAGATGAGCATGCAGATATTACAGAACTCGTTCCTTCCTTGTGGAAACCTGGCTATGGATGTTCAGTGGTGTCCAAAGCACTTCTCATTGCTGTATTAACCAGTAAGAGCTGGACTAACTATATTTGGAATTTTCCGTAATTACTGGTGGAACATTTAAGTGTAAACAAAACAACATCGACCAGTGATAGCGTCTGGTAGTTTTGTGATGCTTATTCCTAGCTTATCTGTCCAGGTCAGAACACAAAGCATTTTCCTTTCTTTTTTAGAAAATATTTGGAAAGGAACTTAGGAAAATCAAAAATGAGAGTTTCATTTTAAAAGGAAAGGAAATTTGCTTGCCTCGATGTCCAAGACCTGCATTCCAGTGTTCTTGGTGAGAATCAAAAAAGGGAATTCAAACATTTTGACACTCATGTGAGCAGCTTCTGTCTTTGTCACCCAAAAAATCTAGCTATGCAAAAGGAGTGCAATAGTTTGTCACACATCTTTCCTTGGCATTCTTAACAGTTTTAAAATACTGGAATTATGTCTTAACTGGAATGTTTTAATGCCTGCTTGTACATTTGTTCATTCACATCCACAGTCTGAGTATCAATAAAACACATGAATAAATGTTAAAAGAATTGGGCTCTCTAGATGTGCATATACTGTATTTTGTTTCCAACATTATAGCACTTCATTGTTTCAAAGTTCTTAATCTTGAAAGAAATCAAATGCGAGGTGGAATATATAATTTTCAACTTCCTTATACTGAAGCAGTCTGAAAAAGAAAGTTAACTGTAGTAAAAATGTAGTCTGTATGTTGAAATATGTGCAGCATTCTTTTGTGTCTGAATTTTTTTGTTAAATTTTATGTTCATTTTAAACATTGCTGGCTTTAGTCTTGCTGAGTACATCAGTAATCTTAACCATGTTAAAATTTCTTTTTCTAAAGCAATTTTAACAAAGCAGTAGCTATGGAACTTGAAGTAATCAGTTCATAATCTTCTGATTACTTTATTATTAAGCAAATAATTTTTCAAGTCAAAACATAGTGTATGGTACCATCAACTTTTTGCTCGAACTAAGTGTCCTGATGCTAGGAATCTTGCTATTGATTTGCCAAAATAAGTAATAGAAAGTAATATATGGTACTTCTTCCTGAAGCTGGTTTACTGGTTTGGGGGGGTTTAGCTGAATATATTAATTATCTGTTACTTAAACAAACCTGTCTTCATATGAATTGTGAAAATGCATGAGTGAACAGCTTAATGGCATAAATACATCATCGACCACTTATTGTACAGTGTGTACTTCTGCCTTTTCATAATTTAATGTGCTGTTAATTTCAGGATTTCCCTACGAGGTTTATTTCCTTGTAAGCACAATAGAGAGCCTTAAACATGAAGTTGAAAATTGCAGCTCAGTTTGCATTATCCAGCTGTTCAGAAAATGTGCCCTGCACAACCGAATCACTAGCATAGGTAATATGGTAGAGCCAATAATTCTATTTTTTTTTAACTACTTGGTTGGCATGTGGTCTGAACTACATTAGTTCTTCTAATGGTGGTAAAATTCCTAGTCTCTGCTCAGTATGAAATTGTCCACTGGTAGAACTCAATCAGTTCGAATGTAGTCAAATCACTGTGGAAGTGGTGATTGTAGAACAGTTCTGGATGGTCCTGAGCAGAACTGGGGAAAAAAGGGGAGTTATTGGCTGAAAGACGGGGGAAGTAGAAGTCCTTGGTAATCTCCAGTCTGTTCCAGAAGATCAGCATTCACTGTGTCTGTGGTGAAAGGGCTATAGATTATTAATATAAACTGTAGTTGAAACAAACCCAGCCGACAACTTTGGAGAAACCTTTCTAATGGTAAAGAGAGGCGAATGCCAGAACCGATTGTCCTGGGAACCACAATACCATTGGAAGAGGGTTTGTAGAATAGGTTGGTAGGAGTTCTCATGACTGCTTCTGCCACTGGCAAGTGTTCACGACCTTGTACTTTTCTGTGCCCTAAACAGCTTTATTTTTTCATCTGTCACCAAAAAAATGTGGTGGGGTAGTGTTCCTCAGTGGAATTTGCTGTTTTGTCACCGGTCAGGCACCAGTAGTTGTAGTGCTCATCTTTTGGAGAACTTTGCTTCCTGTGAGCAAATAAGGCCGGCAGGAGCAGGTTGGGCTGCTGGCGTGCTGCAAAAGGGCATGGTGCAGTTCTTCAAAGTTATGCTCCTGGACAGACACACAAGTATTGATTGAACGCTCTGACTACTCTGGCCGCCACAGCCTCCCCATCCAGGTGTGGGTTATGGCAGCTCTACCCAGCCCTGGAAAATAGCAGCTACTCTTTCCCCCAGTAGCTGCTTTAAGGAACTGAGGCCGATCATTTTAATGGGAGCCTACTGAAGCGCATCACCAGCTCTGGTCAGCTCCCCCTGTGCCAGGGGCTGCTGCAGCATCCCGGAGTACGTTTTTGCTGGATGCTGCGGAGTTCGTGCCCGCCGGGCGCGGGGCTGGCAGACGGGCGCCAGGACTCGGGAGGTCGTGGGGAGGAGGCGGCCGCGGTGCAGCGCCTCCTTCGCCCCCGCCGCCTCCCGCTCCCCTGGCCCGCGGGTGCCGTGTGCGTGAGGCGGGCAGAGGCGGCGGCGGCCGGCGCGTCCCGCTCCGCATGGCGGCGGCCGCGCGGGACCGGCGGGAGAAGCCTCGGCGGAGCCGGGTGGGGCCCCGGCAGCCGCCGCCGCTCCCGCAGCCGGACGCGCCCGCCGCCGTCCCGGGCCCCGCGCTCGGCGGCCGCCGCCGCCCGGCACCGCCGCGGCCCCGCCACGTCCGCACCATCTTCGAGGCGCCGCCGCCGCCGCCGGAGCCCCCGCACCGCTTCGGGCCGGCGGCGGCGGGAGCGTGGTGCGACCTGTGCTGCCGCTTCGTCCTCTCGCAGGGCCTGCGCTGCGCGGGTGAGCGGCTCCGGCGGGGAGCGCGGCCGGGAGCGGCGGGGCCGGGGGGACGGGACACCCTCACCAAACCGAGGGGCTCGGGGCCAGGTCAGGCGCCTCCCGATCCGGGCCAGGAAACGAAAGGCGCTCCTCGCCCAGCCCCGGCGGGAGCCAGGGTTTCGCCATGTGAAGTGTTGGAGCACGACGGCTGCCGAGCGGGAGCTGAATTGCCGGGACAATGGCCTGGCATGGGGGTGAACCCAGTGTGATCCAGGTAAAAGTGCTCCGTCCCCATCCGACAGGAAGGTAACTCGTGTCAGAGGGTGTGGGGAGCGCTGCCCTGAGGGGTTCGTGTGCGCTCCCAGCCCTGCCAAAAGCCATGCGCTCCGCTCCCTGGTCATCAGGGTCAAGCCCAAGGCCAGGCTGTGTTAGTGTGTTGCATGTCCCGTGTACACAGCATGTACAAACATGTCCTTTCCCTCTCTGGGCTCTGGTTCTTAGTAGGCAAAGGCATGTTTTCCTGCATAGAAAGCAACTTTCCTCCTTTGCACCCCTTTCATTACCACTGCCACACTCTAATACACAGTGATTTCATTCACCTTGTAGCTCCTCTCCTTTACAATAGGACAACATTCATAATCTAGTGCTGGTGAAGAGTCCTCTTTTGCCCACTCCTTGACTGATTTAAAAGGCTTTGGCCACGTTGTTGGGCTTCATGCTAACCTCGAGGGTGATTTCAGCAGACCTCCATGGGCATGTTCATCCTCACCCACAGCTGCAGTGCTGCTGCGCCTTGTAGGACAATCTAGTGCTATCCCTAGTGGTATGACATGTTCAGGTGTCTGGTTTGCTTTTGATTTACATCACTGAGTGTTTGTTTAACAGCTGATATTTGAAACACAAGGTGGGAAAGACAGGTCAATCTTTTCCTTTTTTTTTTTTCTGTCTTAAGGAGATGTAATAACCTCATACGGTCCTCTGCTGATAAATATGATTTATGATTTATGTTCTCACGGTTACGCTCACTTTCAGTAGCTCTATTTTTACCGTTATTCTTGGAATGGAAATACTTTGGCTGTGGAAATAAAATACTTTTTATTTACCATTTGCATTGGGGCACTGTTTGTTCTGACAGGATGTGTAGTGCACTGATGTGAAAATAGACCTTAGCAATAATTTTTTTTTTTAATGATCAAATGCTCCATGACAAGAACTTCAAATGTCGCATTGGATTATGTGTCTTCCCGCAACATTTTCTCGGAACGATTACAGCTTACAATGTTTTTTGTTCCTCTCCGTGACAAGCTCCATTTTCATGAGGCATAGTAGTTCAAGCTGCTCTCTTAAATTGCTGTTTAAGCAGCAGAGGAAACATTCAACATTTATGATCTAGCATGAATATAATATTTAGAGGCTGTAAAGTGCTATGGAGATGAAAGCAAACCCCGGCTGAAGCGCACAAGGGTTGCTGTGAGAGCCTCTGTTGATGCCCCCTTGGCAGGCACAACCCTGAGCCAGGCTGGTGAGCAGATCTGGCTGATAAAGTGGCCGAGGGCAACAAAAGTAGGGGCTGGGTCAGGACAACTCGGAGACCTTAAGGAGTGAGTGACCGGCTGTGCTCCTGGCTCAGCGTCACTAAATCCACTCTGGCCAGATGTCAGTCTGTACCCAGAGTCACAGGCTCTTCTGTGAGCAAGTGAATATAGGAGAGAAAGACATTCCCTGCTTTGGAAAGGCAGCAGACACGGCTGTGCTCAACAGCTAAAGTGTGTCTAGACTGGCCTTGAAAGCCGAATTGGATGCATCCAGGACTACAGCCAAATTTGTGGCCTTTGTGGTGGTTTCTGTGAAAATGCCATGGTCTCCTTTGGGTATCCCTTGCAAAGCAGAGGTTACAACAGAGGTTAGAAGTACCTTTCAAAGATTTTCATCTGCCTAGCAAGGTGTGACAGTGCTGAAAGTTTCCCAAATAAACCTATGTTTTCCAGAAGCCATTTAATGTCATCTAAAAAGCCAAATAAAACAGCATCTTCCAGATGGGCCTCCGCTAATAAAGAGGGATCTATGTACTAAATTCTCATGATTCTGAGTCCCAAAGACATAAATACTGTATTTATTTAAATTACCCTCTCTCAGTATTGGTTGAAGTCGGTTCTCACCAAATCATCGCCATTAGACATGATCAAAGTCAGAGATGGGGAATGTAGTGACAAGGATAAAAAAGCATGAGAAATTTCCATGAGAAGTAGGGAAGCAGTCAAAGGGCACATCAAAGGAGCAATCTTAAAGTATTCAGATACAGACCTTTTTCTGAAAGAAAAGTCTTTGACTTCCGTATGGGCATGGGGATTTCTTTGAGTATCTCTGTCCTACCATCCCCACAGTGCAAATGAAAAATTCCCCAGCTGAGCTTCGGGAGAGGTTAGGCTTTACTCTTGCCATTTTTCAGTGGGTCTGTGGTTGTCTTAGGGTTTTTGTACACTCCTTGGTGTACCTCATAAAGTAAGATGGAATCCCTGAACTGCCAAGAAAAAGTCTTCCTGCCTTTTGTGAGATTTTTGCTTGGAATTCACAAGTTTTGAATTTTTAGAATTCACTGCTGACAAAAATTGAAAAAATACTTTCATTTTATTCAGGGAAGAGAGATCAGAACAGAAGGAAAAAAATCCAGATTAATGATTGTCTATTTCAATGCAGTGCACAAAGTGAACATTATTCAAGCACCTTATTTTTTGAAAAGAAGTAAGGCAGTACTGATATTCCTGGACCCCAGCCTGGGAAGAAAGCCAAGTGTAATGAAATCCCTCTGAAAAGGATACTTTGTAGGATCCGACTTCTTGCTGTTGTTTTGTATTCCTTTTCAAGAGGGGTTTAATTGGTTTAGCAGTCCAGGTTTGCTGTGCTATTCACCTTTTCACCTCTATTAGTTGGGGTAAAAACCTGGTGCAGATGCAGAATTCCATTGCCTGGCCTGACCTCTCTGCACGAAGTTGTTTGAAACAGAAGCAGTTGGGATAATTCCAGTTTATATAATGGAATGGTGTACAGTAAAGAGTGGGTTTTGTTTTCTAGCATTTGGTTTTTCTCTCAATCTGAAAGTAGTCTGGAGTGAAAATTCTCAATTTCTTATATCTTACTGATAGTGTGTGCCATTATGAAGCATAAGAGGTTGTTGCATTTTATCGATGTGTCATTTGGTGTTTGAAAAATGAGGCATTTATCATGGTTTTGGATGAAAGTCTCTACTGCCAGGCTATAAAATACAATTTCTGAGCAGTTTTACTTTCCTCATAGTCTGGAGAACAGACTGAGTGTATATTGGTGGTGGGAGTGTGAAAGAAATTACTTTGTGGACCACTTGCTCTGGACTTCGTAGTTAATTTCTGTAACTTTTATTTTTCCTTGCATTTTACACTTTTCCATTGAACCAGGTGAAACCAAACGAAACCTTGTCATAAGTTTTATTCTTCACTTAAGAGAATATAGAGAAATTACAGGTCCAACATGACCTTCACTTCAAACTTTCTAAAGATATTTAAGCAGAGGCTTTCAAGGTACCGTGAAAACCAGGTGGCTCCTTTCCTGGACTTAGTGATGGGACATGGTCTGTTCTCTACATCTTTTTTTTTTACCGAGTTTTCAGACTTTGTTTTTTGAGCAAGCATTCCCTGTGAACTGTATGGCACAATGTTCTGTCAGGGCCTTCTCTTTGTTTTTTGTCTGCTGAAATGGGTATTTTTGTTGGAGCCTTGTTCAATTTCTAACATGTTTTTATATTGTCTCTGAATATTCAGTAGTTGACTCCTGCTTTGTGCAGCTGAAGATCCGATGTGTTATGTTTTAATATGTAGTATACCACTCCTACTAAAAGAATTTTTAAATATCCATAAAAACAAACAACGGAACAAATACCTTAGAAAAAATTAAGATATATTATCTAAATGCCTACTAATTGTCAGGAGTAGCAAAGAAATAGATTCCCCTGTAGAGAGTGTAATAAGGAAGAAAGGAGCAAACGCAGAGATTAGTGGTTTTTTCCGTCAGAAAGATACTATTTTGACCACCGAATTTGTGTAACGTTTTATTTTTTTAAGTGAGAGGATAGACATTGTCCATTATCTCTTCAGTAGGACTACATTCATATTTAATTGCATGTAATGAGGACGTTAAGTTGCTAAAACTACAAGAGTTACTACTTGAATTACCAAAGCTGTTCAGAGTTGAAGGAGCCTCTGAAAGCTTTATCTACAGAGTGAGCACTGGGCATCAGATTAGAAATAATGGTGGTGGGAGTCTGCTTCCCTTTCCCATTCTTTCTGGGAATGAGTTGTTTAATGATGAACAGTTCCCCCAGTGCTTTATATTTTCTTTCAAATTCAAAATGACCACATTTTCTCAGAACCCTTAGTGGCTGGAGCAGCAGGAGGTGACAGGGTTTGGGTCTGCTGGTGGAGCTCAGCTCAGAGAGAGCCCTGTTTTCCTCCTTGTTGGATTTGAAGGAGTGTGGGTGGTTTGGTGCTGCCCCCAGTGGGATGTTGGAGCTTGCAGGGCTGGTGGAGCTGGAGCAAAGAAGAGTCTCTGTGCAGTGCAGTAGGCACTGTGTCCTGCACTGGGCAGTGCACTGTGCCTGGTGCTGGATGAAAGGCAGAGGAGTGGGGATGGAAAGAGGAAGCAGCTTTGGTGGAGCTTGCTCTTCAGGGGTAATGCTTGCTGTCTTTCCCAGTGCCTCTGCCTCCTCGGGCATTTCTGTGGTCTCTGTAGCCGCAAGGTTCTCACTCCTCAAAGCTGAGTTCTTTCCCCTGCTGTTTGCCGGGAGTGGTAACTCCTCACTGAGTTCCTTGATTATGGTGGATCCTGTTTCCTTAGGCCCTGACATTTCTTTTCCTCTGTGAGTCCCATCTTCCACTCCTGAGCCATACACTGTCCCATGTAGAAACTTTCCGCTGTTTCTGAGCACCTTTCTTTGTTCCTGTTTTCACCATCTCATGAATAAATGGTTAATTATTAATTATGGTGTTCTTCAGAGTCTGGGTGTCTCACATACAAACCTTAGAGACTACAGAGAATACAAGAAGTTGTTCTGAGGCTGCACAGCAGTGAAGAGAAAAATTTTTGAAATCACCCTGTTACATTCATATGCCATCACTGAAATGAAAGGCTCTAAAAATGCTCTGTGGTTTTCCCACTTGTGCGCGTCACATGTTTTGAGGCTCTGGAAAGTCCTGAAGAGGATTTTTTCAATGGGCAGGAGCCTCTTCTTCCCAGGACATCTTGACGTGAGATACCTTGCATTTCACACACAGGGGGAAGGACCTCAGATACCATAAGGCTTGGTTTCAAACACAGCAGTATTTGAGAGATGATACAGGAGTAGAAAGGGGTCTGCTAATAAAAATGTGATGAAACAGGTGTTTCTGTAGGCAGTGTTCCTAACCTTGGATGTATTAAAGATGTGTAATAAAACATCAAACAATGATGTGTTCATAAAAGCAAAAATCTTAGTAGTAAAAATATTGGCATTTCTTGCCAGTGTCGTAACTTCTGATTGTCTGCTTGGAGAAAGTCTTGGGGAACCAAGGAGAAACTTGATTTTGTCATGGGAAAGCTTTGAAGAACTTCCTGTGACTTGATGCCAGTTGTATACATTTATAACATGCTGAAAATTGAACAGATTAGCACTGCTTGGGCAGGAGTTTGGGTCATTGTGGGATGTAATGATACAGGTGCCTTTTAAATTATGTTGTGCCTGCATGCTATATGCATATAGCTACTATCTGTGATTTTACCACACTGGAGAAAAAGGTAAACTGAGGGTTTTACTGGACAATATAGTTTTGTTAAATGACTAACAAAAAGTCATATTATGGTGTGTGGTTTTTTTGCATGTAGGGCTAGCAGTAGGAGCTGTTGGCCACTGTAAGTCCTTAATAGAGAGTATGCTTGGACAGCAAGAGGCAGTCCCCATTTTGAATTGCCATTAGCCAAGCAGACAGAGATGGAAGCACTGATACATTAAGTAACATTTTCAAGGATACCCATGAGGTCACTGGTCAAGCCAAGGTTAGAGCTCAGCTCTTGTCCAGGGGCTGTGGTCATCTCTTCCTTCTATTAAGTGGTGTTGACCAGAAGTCTCCAGCCTTCTTGGAAGGACTCTTTATCCAGACAGTGAAATGCAGGTCAGCCGTGTGCTGGTGGGGTGGCCTTAGGAGCTGCTAGACATGTCTGCTTTCTCCACACTGTACTGAGTATTGAGGAATGTCTTTTTTATTTTGCTCACTAAAGGAAGAGTGCATTGTGTGCAGAAGCTTGGATGCCATAGCCTGACAGTGAGTATAGGAGCTTGGAAGAAAGTATGAAGAGCTGCAGTGAAAGTCCTATTGTATTGTATTTTTCTCTTATACTCGTGTTCTAAACATTCACTTATTATCTAGTAGCTGTCATGGCTAAAGTAAGAAACATTCTACTCTTCTAAGAAAGGAGAAATGTACAAGGTGCACCCTTGTTAATCTCGAGTGCAAACAGCATGTAATCACTCCTACTGCAATGCAGATATCTAAAAGATGGTCACAGTTTGCTTGCACCCTGAAAAATGATAAGGATTTAAGCAGAGCAGATTAGGATGAACAAACTTACTGTTTTAGCAAAGTTTAACACATTTCTGTTTTTCCGCTTCAATCAGTTTTCTCTTAATGATAGCTCCCTGCAAGCTCTCACTGAGAAGTCTACTACTTTTGGCACAAAGTCACCCGAAGCCCACAGGCAAGTTGGTCTGTCGTGCACTGAGTCAAATCCTATGTGTCAAACTATATTACAAGGCAACTCAGTATCTTCTCTCCAGTTTTAGCCTTGAGTTTTATTTTTCCTCTGCTATATAGTGTAGCTGTTTGTATACAAAAGTGTGTTTCCTAAAGACTGTTCAATAATTTCCCTGAATTTGCTTACTGATATAATACTTACTGAATCTGTTATTTTCACATTACACTATTGTTCTCTTCATCGGGCTTTTTTATCTTGTATTCAGCTTTAGTTTTGAAGCACAAACCTACAGACATACAGTAAACCTGTAACCAAAGCAGATCAGAAGGGAACATGTGCAGCACGTTGTACCAGCAGCAGTCTCCAGGAAATAGTGCATTTACCCTCTCCATGCTCAGCTGCACCAGTGCAGCAAGGCCCTCCCTCACACGCTTCCATCACAGTGCTGTGCTGGTCCTGCCTGCCTCTGCACATTCCCAGAATCTGGAGAAGAACATAAAGATAATTACAACCAATTTTACTGATTGAAGTATTTGAAATGAAACAGGGAATGACTGTACAGTACAATGGATGATTGTGAAAAGAATCAAGAAGAAATATTGCTGAAATACACAAAGAGACATTCTTTTCCATGTAACAATGCAGGAAGACATTTGTTTACTGTGTAATATGTTGCAGAGTTAAATAAGAACTAACTAGAGATGAACTAACGTGCTTTGAACAGTGATTTTCCTCCTCCAAATCCAGGATATGTTTCATTGGAGCCATTGCTAAGAAGAAACTTCCTACTTATTACATCTTAAGGGGAGAAATCTAATTATTCTCCAAAAAAAAGTCATTAATAGATCATTAAATCTGAGAACAGATGTATTTCACATCAGTTTGAACACTACAGTTTTTCAATTACTACCTTTCCAAAGGAGGCAAGGTTTTGGAAGCTGCAGATTGCCAATCACTGTTTAATTTTTAGTCCTTTCTTTTTGTGTACGTGCAGCTGCTGAGAATCAAGAGTTTTTTTAGAAAGCTCACAAATATAGCCACTTCTTTGGATTAGGGAGGGATGAACAGCTGAGCTGGAAATTGGAAGTATTGTGCTAGTTGTGCTGATTTAAAGTCAAATACAGCAGGTTTTTTATCTTTTCTTTCAGTAGTTGTGTTCTTTATAAATTTCCTAGCAACTACGTAGCCTTGTCACACATCATGATGTTATAAATTATGTTTTGATATGGAATCAGTGATGCTGTGTCTTGACACCGTCATGGCAATGCAGTAGTGGTGAAGCCCAGGACTAGTTAGGCAGGGCCCTTTTTTTGATAGTTGCATAAAATTTACTCTGGCATACAGCTGAATAGAATTTAAGGAAGGTTGCAGCTTTTGTTTATAATTTCTAGGTAAATATGTTTCACACATTCCATTGTTTCAGTGCATGGATACAGTGTTTCTCTGCATAACCCAGTTCTGGACTGCAAAAATCTTGTACTATGTTTCAGATGTCTGTCAGGAAAAAAAAAAAAAAAAAAAGAGAGAGTGAAGGGAAACAGTTTATGGAGCTCTGGAAGTCTCTTCCTTCTTCTCTGGAAATTCAAGGTCCATCAGTATGGAAAAAATCCTTGTGAAGGCTGGCTTGTGAATACTGAACTGTGCCCGTGTGGCATATAGCATAGTGACATACATCCACATTGGGAGAGGTTGGAAAGACACCACCTTGTTTTACAAATGTATTATTGCCTACAAAGAAAGCAAAACCTCATTTTGAGCCTAGTTAATGGGGACATTTGACAATGCAGACAAGCAGATATTCCTTAATACACTCAGCTTTTCCTACACACAGTTCTTACTGTGAACATGTGTGTGGGGATCTTTGTTCCTGAAACCAGACTAAATAGAGAAGTTCCAGTTGAAGTCAAAGCAAATGAAATCCTTTACTCATCCCAGCCATTTGCTATCTAAGAGCTGGGGGTAGTGGAAATGGCAGTAAGTCCTCACTAAGGAAAAATGCTTTTCTGCTCCAGAGTAGAGAGTTCTGCATCTGCCCCATATTTGGCACCACTGTGTGTGTTCCTCCTGATTATTAGACTTCATTTTGATGGTATCTCAGCACTGCTGCATTGCTCTAAAAATGCTTTTTAGCAAAGAATTTGCTTTTAAAATATATAAACTCAGCACACCCCAAGAGAATATTTCCAGTCAGGCCCTGCTGGTTGTTTACAGTTCATTTAAGAGTATTTTATTGTAGCGATGAAGATTTGGGGTATTTTATTTCTTTCAGCTCTGTCAGTGGGCATGGGAGGGCTGCAGTAAGGCAGCCACCAGGTCACTCTGTATCCCCCTCTATTCAGAGCTGGTCTGTTGAGCTTTGTAGGTCAGGGTGGACAGGGATGTGTCTAAACTGCTGGATGTTTCATGAGCACCCCTTTGCTTTCCAGCTGGTATGCCCAGGTTGCCATGCAGAAAGTGGGTTGGGAGGCAGATGTAGAGAGCAGTGGGGTTGACCCAGCTCTCCTGCCAAGGTGGTGACTTGCCATGCACCCCAGGTACCACACACATGGAGCATCTGTGGGCATTTCTGCCCTGCTCAGGGGCCTGCTGGGCTCTGACCTCTGCACGGCTGTGGGGAGGTAGGAGGTCAGAGGCTGCCTGCATAGCAGAGGGGACAGCTGCTCACCTCCCTTCCCAGGCAGGTGGGACAGCAGTGAAAGCAGCAGTCATTCCCTCCCCTCCTTCAGACACTGCTCAGATGAGCAGAGTATGACCTGGGGGTTGAAGTCTGTTGCAGGAAAAAGCCTTACATGGCTTTTTTCCCTAAAGGGAGGCAGGGATCAAGAGTCTGAGTCTGCTCACATTTCAGGTCCTTTTGTCCTCCTTGGAAAGTATCTCTGTGCAGTCTCTCTGTCAGAGTAGATTGAAAGGTACATATGCAGCCCTGTGTAATACCTTTCTAACAGAGTGAATTCTTAACTGTAGTAATGCATCGGTGTAACGTGAGGAATCAGAGTTGTCTTAGGAGGAGCTCTGTGGACTTTCCCAAGTCCAGCTGAGAGCAGTGCATTCCTGTGCAGAGCACAGTGGCTCATATTCTAAAACTAGCAGTTCAGGTTGGGAGGAACGCCTGTCATCATCACACCCCCCTGATCCCTAAGCTGTGGGAGACAGGCTGTTGTTCATTAGTTTTACATTTTGGCCTAACTATGGCCTAAAAATGTAAAGTAAAGGAGAAGTTGTGAAATTATTGGATCCTAACTAGCACTACTGTTCAGTTTAGCTTGAATTCAGATCTGTGTTCTCATCTGCATTACCTGGTTTGTTGTTTAGTATACTGTCAGATTCATCCCAATGACTTTTTTGTATAGAGTAAGTTCTGTTTGGTTTAGAATAATACACAGTGTTCTATGCTCTTGCCTATTTTTGTTTCGCTAAACATTGTAAGGCATAAACCTCTAGAGATTTGTTATTCTTATCAGCAAAGTCAGTTTATCCCCTTATATTGTTCCAACTGGATATGTTTTACTGAGTATTTTTAAGCCTTATAAAATACCAATATAATGATACTGTATCAGCATTTTCTGTAAAGCAAAAAAAAAATTCCTGTGCCCTTCATATCCTGCTAAAGGACATATATATCTATATGGATTTTTTGACAATCTACAAAACTAGACAGTTTGTCACATATTTACTTATGGTGTGAAATAGTACAGGGTTTTTTATGCCACTTTGATTTTCATTAAATTATATATATATAAATTTAAAAAAAAAAGTAATTGTTTGATCTTGTATTTGGCAGATGCCAATACACATTCAGACCCCTGCTATTTCCTGAGAAAAGCAAGTTGTCTGTTGGGTCTTTAACTCTGCTCCTTGCCTGTTCTGAATTGGGTGACAGACCTCCTACTTGTGCTAAAACCGTCACTTTGCTACTAAATTCCTTCTGGTATGACAGGGTGGAGCTCAAACAAGAGACAAAATCCAGTGGTCTGTGTCCTGCCTTCTGCTCTTTTCATTGACACTGGCTAAAGAATTGTAAGAGATACAGTATAAATGGTAATGTTTATTTGTTTTTAGAGACATACTGACAACAGGAAATGCAATCAGAAACCAGGAGCTCAGTCCTGAGAAGCAGCAGTATGTTTAAAAAGTCAGATGTATAAAATGGGGTTAAATACTTCACATATTTTAGTGTAGAAAAATACATTGTGAATTCTAGAAGATTTATTAATTGTATGCTGTGAACATAGCTGGTGTAACAAAGCCCTTACTTTCTGTAGTTTAAAGGTTGACACAAAAGGACCTTTGTTTTGTAATGACATTAGTCTTGATTTTCCAGGGATTTCTGCTATTCAGATCTAGCAGAAGAAAAAGAATCAAATCAAATGTGAGAAGCTAGACACGTAGTCAAGGAAATCATACCATCCTTGGGAAATTGTTACGTAGTCTTGCTGTTTAAAAGTGTATACTAGAAGTCGTGATAAATGTTGCAGGGGCATTAGTAAATAGCATCTCTGGATTTACAATTTAATATGTACCATGATTGGAGGAGCATGTGTAGGCTCTGTACTGAGATGATGTTAATTTCTTTGGATTGTGATATGTTGATAGATGCTCAATTCTTAAGTAAATTGTGGCAGTGAATGATTTGACTCTTACGTTTGCCTTGAAATCCATTAAGAGGAAAGTCACATTTTGAACATGTGTATCCACAGAAATCTCTGTTAAATTTGCTGCTCAGAACTTTCAGAAGAAAGTCTTTGAGAGACACTCTCTAGAGAAAATTCTGTTGATTTACATTAAGGGATTTTGAAAGAGGACTTGTCACTATCAGTTTTGGTGTTTATTTGTTTTCAGCCTGGAAAAGGTAGCTAGAGATGAACAAAGGAGCCCTTCAAAGCCTTTCTGCAGAAAACATGTCTTAACATCATTGGAAACACAGTAACAGGTTAAGACTCCGAAGCATTGGTCTTTCTTTAGCAGAAGCATCTATTAATATAGCTGCTTCTTGTAATAAAGAGGGAGGTCTGGAGGCTGTGAGCGGAGTGACGGAGAGGGAGGGGATTTAGGGCTAACAGGTGGTCCTGAGACGTGCTGGCTGACGCTGAGCTCAGAGCCAGCGCACTCGCTGTGGGTGTTCGTGGGCTCTCCTCTCTCCTCTGAGTACATGTGCCTCTTGTTCCTGGTGAAGCTGTGGAGCTCTTTCAGCCATGGCAGTGAGAAATGATCTGAGCAAAACTATCAGGAGGATAGCACGGTTTTTTTACTGGTTTCCTAAATCATTGAGCAGTTCGAGGAGAAAGACGGTGAAGCTTCTCTGGAAATCTCCTGGTAAGTCTGCTGTTATGTTTGCCCAGGCTTTTTTTCCTGCTAAAAAAATAAATTTAAAAAATAAAAGAAATCTGTTTCCATTGAACTGGTTAACTTTTCCAGGCCAGAATTGTTTGCATTTTTTCATTCTTGGAGGCTCATTAGGCAAAACGGTAAAAATATTCTGGAAATGCAACGGAAGGTTCATCAGGCTTGTTCAGACAAAGAGTTCCCTTGCAGCTGCATAATTTATTCATGTCACTGATATTTGGTATCTTGGTTTTGCCGTGTTTCTCCCTTAAGTATGTATATAGGAGCTCTAATATGACTCAAGTAATTGCCTGAAAATTATTTGGAATTGCCTTGAGCTGTTAATTGATCTAGAAGGCTGTGCAAAGACTGAACTGACTAAAGACTTGAACTCATTGTACCAGTGTTCACACAAAGTGATGGGCAGCTTAGAGAGGCTTGTGTTCAGGAGTGATGCACTTGCCTTCTCTTCCATTTTATCAGCTCACCAGTTAGTAAAAGGCCTTGCTCCTCGAAACAACTCAGTGCTCTGATCCTTGTCCAGGCCTGGCAGAAAACTGTTTGCATCTCTCAGATTGACATTCTCATAAACACTCTTGAAGCCCAAATACGGTTTTGTCCCTTTAGCATGGTCTGTGAAGGCTGGGGCTGAGGCATGTTCTCGGGGGTTTGGAAGAACGTGCAGTGCCGTAGCGTGGGAAGCCAAGTTCTTTCTGTTCTTCTTAAGGGAATGATGGTACAAGGTCAGTTTTCTTAAGATTGGAACTCTTTGGAACAGAATGGTGAACTTTTCAATTCTGCAACATTAATAGCAAGTTTGTATTTGCATGGGGTAGAATTTGGGTCAGTTCCACAGCTGAGCCAGTGTTTTACACAGTACTTAGTGTTTTGCTTCAGATAACAGGTCTGTGCCTCTTGAAAGGGGATGTGCCATCTGAAATCTGTCACAGAAACATTGTTAGGCCCCATGTCTAAATGACATATGACTTCTTCCTGAAGGAGTCCACACATTTCAAATATTCAGAAGAAAATTCCAGCACATTGAAGTCTGTATGAAACTTAACCTTGATGAGCCTGGAGTTTTGATTAACCTCTCTTTAAATACGGGTAATTTCAAGTCCGCTGAATACATCAAATCATCCTGAGTCCTCATGACACATCAGCTCATTCCTGCATCTCTTTTATTACTGTAAAAACTATCAATAAATGTTATCGAGAGCTTTAATTCCTAGCTGGGTTACACACGTGCAAATTTTTGCGTGCCAGTTATCTTTTCCCCCAGTATTGCAAAAAAAAAAAAAAATTGCATCCATGACTTGTAACAAGAAATGAGGTGAACTCTGAGTGCTTTATAAAGAATGCTTTTGTGAGTTGCCTTCCTTTCCCTCTACATCTAGTTTGAATAAGATTTGCGTTTTTACTATCATTTCAGTGTATGTTGTAGCATCTCTTTTGAACTGAATTTGTAAATGGTATCTGAAGTGCCCTGTAAGTCCTTCGCTACATGTGCAATGAGATATTTGTCACAAAACTGGGGATCCAATGGAAGTGTGTCATTTTAGCAGAAGGTTGAGTTCAAGCAGAAAAAATCTCAATGTGACAATTCAACTCCAATTTCTTGTAAGTTTACAGAAACCAATCTCATAAACTGGAAGCTGAATTCTTGATGCTCCTCTCACAGGGGAGGAGACACAGCTCCTGATTGCTCTTTACTGTTTACAAAGACAGGAAGTTACATGAAAGCTTAGCTACCCGGAAGTCCACGAACATTTCTGCCTTCTTCTTCTGTGTCCAGAATTTCCCTTTAGTTTTTGATGAATTACAAAATTATCCACTTCCTCAACTTCCTCAACTCTGAAACACCACATTTTGGTAATTCTTTACCCAGATGCCCTTCTGTCCTTCTGAGAGAGTTCTTCAACACAAAAGCCTACCCTGAGCAGTACTGACCATCTACCCTGAGAAATATTGACTACCATCCCTTGGTACACAAAGATTTACCCTTGCTTCCAGCATTCTAGAATCTAACTTTTTGCTGTCTTTCTGATGGGTTTTACTCCAGGACTGGCACTAACGGAGTGTTTTGTTCAGGATGAACTAGGACCCAGGATGACCCAGCAGAACAATTCTGTGTCGTCTGGCTTGTTCCACAGATGAATAACCCAGCTGGCAATTAAAATTTTCAGTAGTGCTTACTGGTGGTTTTTAGCCACTCATGTTCTAATAGATAAATTAACATTTTAACAACAAGAAAAGAGAAAATTTCATGATTTGGACATATTAGGATGATCAGAGATTATGTTCTCTATTATGCTTTGTCATAGATTTTATGTGATATCATTCACCATGTGAACCACGAGATGGGCACTGTGCCTCTGCCTAGTACCCCCAGACTTGTTGCTTTTGTTCTGCTTCTATCACTCTGTCTCAGGATGCCTTGTCCTCTCTGCTTGACCCAGACACAACTCTGCCAAAGCACAAAATTAGTGTTGCAATGAATTTTGTACGGTTGTAGGTCACTGTGTTCAGAAAGGTGCATTTGACTCAGTTTTAGAAAGAGCTGTAAAAGCATAATTAGGTTGCTGTTCCTAAAAATTCTTAGCTTTTCAGTCTGTCCTTGGATGGATACTTTGGGATTGATGACCTCAGAGTTTTGCCTACAGCTAATGTGCTCCTTGCAAGGCTATAAAAGAAGGAAGAAAATGTGCAGGTGCTCCTCAGTAGCTGATTTTGATTAAATTACTTACTGAAGGATTAAAAAAATATCTTAGATGTGGTTCAGAAGATACTAAATGGAGCTGATAATCATTTAACTGCATTTAGTTTAATCAAGCGTGCATAACATCTTATGAGAGGCTTAAACTGAGGCATATAGTGTTTAGGGTTCTGGAGCCTTCATTTCTTTGAAACTCGTTTCAATTTTTTCCTACAACATCTTTGGAAAATTTATGTTGGCACATCATGTGACTAGAAGTTTTATCATGATTAAGTACATATGTACAGGAAGAGATTGAAAGACAAAGGAATTAGAAAAAGTATCATAGAGGGCCATGATAAGATTGTAGAATGATGCAAAAATTCAAAATAGAGAAGTAACTCCTGTTTTCTCTGTCTCATAGCACAGGAATAAGGTGACGGGTGACAAATATAGAGCGGATAAAATGATTTTTCAAAATTATTTTTAATTCAGCATGTAATTAAATTGTAGAACTCATTACCAGAGGATGCTGCTGAGGTCAGGAATGTAACAAGATTTAAAGAGGGTCTGGAAAAATAAGAATATTCAATATTATGATAATTGAAGCTACAATAACAGCTTTGAAATACACATAAATCTTCTTGCTTCAGGGTTTAAGATAATTTTTAACAATTAAGTATTAGTCTGAGATAATTTTGTGGCTCAGATCTCACAACTGTTACTGTTTCATGCAATTTCTCCTTAAGCAACTAATGCACCCCCATGGAAGAGATAATTTTATGGTCTGCATTGATTTAAACCTTGATGATATTTTTCAGGCTTATATAAAACAGACTTTAGACCTGATTAGAAAAGAATCCCATAACATCCTGTGGAAAACATAAAAAGCACAATGCTTGCTGACTTTTTTTTTTTTTTTTTTACTTTGTAAAACTGTCCCAGTGGCAAACTCTGCCTTTTTTGCAGCCATTATAATACATAAATAGCTACAGAAATCAAGTTGGTCCGAGGTGGGTGATTTTGTGTCATGTTTCTTGCTTAGCTGAAGGAAGTTCACCTGGTCGTGCCCAGAGCTCACAGAAGCCCTTGCAGTGTCTGGGTTCAGTGCAGCCCTTGTAGGCCAAGCATGCAGAGCTTGCAGAGGAGTACTCAGAAGGAGAGTGGCCATCTCTGGGAATGATGGGGAGAGTTTTGTCCTAACACAGATGATAAATAGAGTGCAGAGACGTTGGGAATTGTAGCTCTGAAGCATTCAAGCTCATATGTGCAGACAAGATGGCTGCCCCCAAGGGAATATAATTTGAAGGCTTAATTAGCTGTGTTTGGGAGAGGGAGCAGAAGGACACTCAGTGGAAGCCAGCTTGAATATAAATCAGCTATATTTAAACTTAATGCAGTAGCAGACAAAGTGAGCTTATGACTGCAGATGGCTGTTCTGGAACATGGATCCAGCAATGAAAAGTCTCATCTTGCTGAGACCTTCTGGGGTGGGTTACCAGGACTTCAGATGTAACTTCTTCAGACTGCTGTACCTGTTTGCTCCCTGAACATCTAGTTCATGATTTACATAGTGCTGGAGATGGGTGGGATATTGCAGAAGACTGGAAGCAGATAGGAGATAATGGCATTTTACCATCACACAAAGGGTGCAGACCTTTCAATTCATGTTTGTTCATCTACTTCAGACATTTCAGCCCATTTAATTTCAGTGTACTTAATCATCATTTAAGAACTTATGCCCAATGTTCATTTAAGAACATGTAGATTATTGATGAAAGTATGCCATATAAAGATCCTCTGTGTTGTGAAAGCATGATTTTAGTTTCTAGTCTCCTTTTCAAGACCATCTCACATACATCTATGTGCTTTTCCTCTCTCTTTTCATTTTAATATGAAATATATGTAATATATGTAATATATGTAATTTTCCTTGGATGATTTGCTTAAAAGGCAACTTACATAGTTAGTAAATAAGCTGTGCTGGCACCAGTAAAAAAAAAAATCTTTTAACAAAATGAAAAAGATGCAAAGGATGTTAGTGTTGCCAGGTCATCAGGATCACTTAAAGTTAATTGTAAAATGCAGTAGAAGAAATCATACTGAGTGACTGGGCAGTAAAACATAGGTCAGTGTGGATGAATATGAACTAAACCATTTGGGGAAAATGCTTACTGCAGATGTGGAGCAGTGGCTTCTAGTTTAGTTCTTATCACTTGGAAAGCAGAGTTAATCAAGTGGACAGTTCTCTGAAGAGACTCATTGTTCAAAAACTAAAGTAAAACCCCAGAAAACTGTGCGGTTCTTGCACATCATATGAAGCAGTTTCATCATCCTGCCCTCTTAAAATGGATATAATAGTATTTGGAAATAAAAGCAAACATTTTGTATTATCAAAGAGGCTAATAAACTCCTACGGGTCTTCTTCCCTTGGTAAGAGGCAGCTTTAACAGAATATATTTTTGTACTAATAAAAGCAGTGTGGAGAACTGCAAACAGAAGAGCTATTTACTGTTTCTTATGATGTAAAAGTCAAGGTCACATCATGAAATGGCCAAACGAGTGACCCTTTCATGTACACATGCAAGTACGTAACTCAGTAGTGGAACTGGCTGGCACAGGATGTTTAGGAAACAAGAAGACTTATATTTGTTCAAGAAGGGATTAGGTAAATTCATGGAGGAAAGAGCCATCAAGGCATATTAAATAAAAAGGTGCCAATACAGCCCCTGGTTTGTTTATTTGTTTTAAATTGCAGATTGACAGAGAATAGAAAGGGTGCAAGGGGGAAATATCACTCCTGAGTCACCCTTTTTTTTTGCATATGTGTTCTCTAATCATCTTCTGACAGGCTGTTCCCAAGACAGGCTACTGGCCTAGGCAGATCTTTGGTCTAACTCGGTCCATCTGTTCTTGTTTTCTTGAAGTGCAATACTGATGAAACCTAGGGAATATGAATGCCTCTCTTGCTATTGTTAATTTCTGTGTAATCTTACACCCATTAAATAACTGTTTAGTTTTTCTGTTATTTGTGAGTCTAAATTTTTCCAGGGGAGGTGCATTCTGTTTGTGTCCAATAGTCCACAGTATGTTTTTCTTTAGTGGTTTTCACTCATAGCCAGTCATGTGGCTTTTGCAAATTGCATCATGTGTTGTTTTATGCCATTTGTCAGATAATTAGATGAGATGCATATCGCATCATCCCAGTAAATTTCATTTTTCTTGGCTTTACCAGTTTTAAATTAGACAAGACAAATCTCTTTGTCTAATCTGCCTTCCATCTAAAGAATAATCCTGATTTGTACCTGTAAAGTTATTAAGAATTTTCACAACTCTGTGATAAATATAAGAAAAAAGGTCTGTTCAGAGAGTGAATTACATCTCATGGACTCAATTGCTGCATGGATGAAGGTTACCAAAATGAACATAACACATGCAGAATGTCAGTATCACCGGGAGTTAGTTGCTAATACCCTCTATGTCTGTTGCAGGCTGCTTCTTCTGAAGTATTTCAGAAGATTTCATTTTACTACTACTACGTTTTCTTGTTTCTTTTGCCAGTGTCAAGCAAAAGCAGTTGGAAGATGCTATTTCTCCTCACTGCACCTTTTTGCTGCCCTCAGCGCTAGGAGGAAGGCAAGGGAAAGAAAAGACAGTGACCAACTGTTGTGCATTAAACTAAGCACCTCTCCAGTACAGCTGCTTCAAGATTCACTGTCAGGGCTAGCATGATGACCCATGACACCTGAAATAAAAGCTGTGAATTGGTCATTTATGAAGAGTAACATTAATAAATTAGCAGTGTGGAATTACCTGTTTTAAAGAGATAATGTAACATTAGAGTGTGATGTGTAAACATAGACCAAGCTTGGATGCAGCATGCAAAAGCAGGTTTAGAATTGAGCTGTACCCAGTGTGAGAGGTGATCTGCTCAAGTGCAATTATTTTTGTATTAAACTACATTTAATTTGATGTGTTTGTGTCAACTTTTTTCTCATCTTGCATTTAGACAGAAGAAACTGCAGGTTTTGTTTGGCAGAAAGTCCAAGCCTTTAAATTTCATGTGATCTGTCAGTTAAAGGTCTGGCTTCTGTTCTGCTGGGATATAACTGCAGTTTAACTCCTCTAATGGAGTGATCATTGATCCTTCAGCAGCTATTCAGAATTAACTCCCAGTCCAAGTGTTGTGGCCAAGTAAAGCAGGGAACTCTCTCAGAAGTGTTTTTCTATGATCCATCTCCTCTGTGAACACGGAACTCTTGTTTGTTACTGCTTCTAGCAAGAAGAGGGAGTTTGTTAACTCAGGTCTGGTCAGGAACTCACAGTTCTGGGAGTGTACAGATAGAGAGACCTGAACTATACTTTTCTTTCCTGTTGTGTTTTCATTATGTTTCTCCTAAAGGGCAAACAAAATGAAGTGCTGCTTTTTGAGTGTCCGTAACATTGGCTATTTTGGGGATTCAGCAATAGAGGGCACTAGAGTAAATGCTTTCAAAAAGCAGTATTTTTATCGGATTTGCATACAAAAGTGAAAGGTCACTTTTGTTTTTTAATGTGGAAGGGATATTCTACCCATTTCTTTAGGTTTTTAATGTTGGAAAGAGGATAATAGTCAAAGCAAGTGGAAGTCCCAAGATACCAGCATGATACGTAGTACAACTGCATGAATACTTTGGACTGATTTTTGACTTTTTAAACAGAAATTCTGCTATTTCATTCCATCACATTTGATGTGCAGACATGTATGCAGCCATGTGTTCCTGAGCCAGGTGTTTATTGAATGTAATATCTGAAGCCTTTGATTCTGTCAAAGATGAATTTCAAATGCATTTTATGAAGCCACCACAAGAGGAAAATCAGGTGTGAGAATGTGTGTAGACCCACATCCCCATTCTTGGTCAGGCTGTGTTCCCTCAGAAGTTAGGAATTCAGTGTGTGCTCTAGGTTGCTGCATTTTGTGGTTTCCATATGAAAGCTTAATTTAATTTAAAGACAACCTGAGCTGCATTTAGACTATTGGTAGAAGTTACTGGGTCTGGTGGATTAGGCGGGTAGCTGGGATTCAGATGCCTGTGGACAGGTTTGTCAGAGGAAAGAGACTGTATCTGCCGTTTTACCATCCTTGCCCCTGCTGCAAGCATAACCCAGTGCAGTGCCAAGACACCCTTCTGGCTGCTTGGCCTTATGGAGCAGGTGGGAAAAGGTGGAGCAGCCAGAACTCGTTGGGCTGCTTGTGTCTGTCCCTCCAGCCTGACTCTGGGGGCTGTGTGTGGCACAGCACAAGGCTGTGAGCTGGATGCTGGCTGGGGGCTCAGCCCTCTGCTTTTCCCCCCATGCTGCTTAATGATGTGTGGAGATACCTAACAGCTATTGCAGTCTGGCACAAGTAAGCTTAAAATCAATAGTTCTGTAGGAAATCAAATGTAAATGAATTATTGTAAGTTGATTTCTAGGGTAGGTCAAATCTAGGATTTTACCTACAGGGCACTTTTTTTTGTGTGTGGCATAACTTCACTGCAGTTCAGAAATTAAGAATAAGAGTTGTTTTCTGTTCCAGAAATGCAATCTGTTTGTTGTTGAGCTGAAGAAGAAATACAGTTCCTATGTAGTACCCTGGTTTTGTCACTGGTACACGTGCTCAGTAAAGCCTGACACTATCCAGGTCCATCAGATTTTCTGGAGTCTATGAGCCTTTGTGGGAGGGATGTGAGGCTCACTGGGTCAAGTGTACAAAAAGGACTCTCTGAAGTTTGTCATGAAAGGATAGACATCATCTCTAATTCATTGTTTGGAGTTACTGCACAAAGGAACTTGGCCTCCCCATCCATATCTGGCATGGAGAAGTAGGAGTCTCAAAGCTCGGGGCAAAAGCAATGTAGTCATCCCAAGGAAGTTGTTTCTTAGGCTGTAGCCTGGAAGTTAAAAAAAACTAAGGAATGCCATAGATGTGTGCATATGAAGAGGACTAAAAGAGAAACAAGGCCTCTCCTTTCCTCCACACTCTGGCCCAGGTACCTCCAGGGGAGCAGTTACAGGGAGGAGGCATTTCAGGCTTCCTGGGGAGGGAGAGCTCAGCTGTGTACCTCTCAGTCTGCCTCCCAGAAACTGGCATACTAAGAGCTCCCAAAATAATTAGAGCTGTGGTATAGCCTGAAAGTGGGGATGTGGTCCAGCTCTCCAGCTAGGTGTGATGCTGAAAGAGATAAAGGTGATTGTGAGAACTAAACATGACCTAAACTTGATTTTTCTTGTCTTGGGCTTTTGCTTTTAAAGTATTTCCACTAGCACAAATTTATGTTTTAACCCATACCTCAGTTGAATGAAGTGAGTATTCTCAGCCTTGTTTGCAAACAGATTCTGTGATTATTTTAGGGTGGTCTGGCAAACACTGAGCGTTCTGTTTCTGTGGGAGTGGTGACTGTAAACAGAATTGTATGCAGAGCAGTATCTGGCCAAAAGAAGTGTAATAGTTTTCAGGAGCAGAAGCCTGTTTATAGGCTGGTTGTGTAGGATCCCACGTTTGTGCAAGAGTCTCCTGTGACAAGTCTTCACTGGATCCTGTTGGCAAGTGCTGGAAGGAGGGAGAAGACTTGATTGTTGTCACATTGATAAAAATACAAACAAGCTTTAGCAACCAATGATATTGATTTTAATTCGTTAATACTCCAGAGTAAATCAATGGGATTTATGCTCCTATGTCACTAAGGGCCAGGTGCTCAGAGACATTTAATCACCTGAGAACCAGTGTGGGTTTCAGTAACTGGATCGTTGACCCTTCTCGTGGTTTTTACAGTCACTGGCGCCAAGAGTGGAGAATCCTCCCTCAGTCAGGGACCTTCTCTGTGGAAACTGCCAGCAACCTTTCCTGGCTAACAGTGGTCTCAAGGATGCTTCGTCCATGATAACACCTACATCCCAGTTTTCCAACGTGCAGCTAGATGGCAATATCACCTTCCACTTCTCGGAAAGGCTGGTGAGCAGCCCTGGCCAGTGCTGCCTCATCACCTCCCCCCCCCGGCCAAGGATGACCACGACACAGCATGCATGTGTCCTGGTGTTTACCAGTTATCTAGCAAACCATCTAGCACAAATCAGGTTAACATTAGATCATACCAAAAAAAAAAAAAGTATTTAAAGGCCTCATGAGATGAGGTTTATAGATTTACCAGCAGCAGAAACTGAAAAAAAAAAAATCCAGTTTAGGCCATTTACTCTAAAATACCTGTCATTCTTTACTGTTTTGCAGTTGGGAAGCTGGATTTATGTATTAATTAATTATTTGCTATGTGGTTCAGGAAACCAGAAATATGGTCCCTGAGTTCCCAAGCAGCAAGGACATCAAACAGTCCCAGGTTCATTCAAGCTGCTGATTTTATACCTCCTTTTCTCCTTTGGGCCTCCCTTGGAGTTCTCAGTGATTCACTCAGGGAAGTGGTTTTTTCTGCTCTTACCAAAAGGCTGATCAGTCTCTCCTGCTTTACAGATGTAATGTCCTTTGCATGTGGCAGAGTCAGGTTGTTGCCTGCCTAGATGATAGATAAACTGTTATCTAAAAACTGAATCTGAAACTGGTGAGTAACATGGCAATTTTTTTGCAGAGTACCCAAGCTCCAGCTCAGTAAGACACTTGGCAAACAAAAACACCACAAGCATTTGTGTTGGAACCTAGACTATTTGATTAAAGCACTTGTCTTCTTCTGAGGTCCAAATATATGCAACTCATGGTTTTGAAGGTCTGTGCCATAGGCACTCTGATTAATTTTATCTCAATCATCATGAGTAGTTCTTAATAGAGACTGTTACAGGAGCTTATCCTGTTTCCAGGGCAGGGTTCCTGACCCTGAATGGAGCTGTGGCACTTACAGATAGGGCTGCAGTTCAAGTGCTTCATGGAGAATTTCCCTAGACAGCAAGTTAAGCCAGTTCTATGGTCTTTCTGTTCTTGGGAAAATGACAGAGGATCCTCTCTATAGGAAGTGCGTGTCCCAAAAAGGGCCTCAGGACCTGTGGCTGTGAATGGCCATTGTACCTACTGAGAACAGAGTCTACAGAGACACAGCAGAGGACCTTAAGTGGTACTTGTGGACAGTCACAGCTTTACAGGAATTTGGAAGATGTGGGCTTTGCTGGACTTCAATCTGATCTAAGCCTTGTGTAGCTCCACAATGGGGAAGGAGCACAAAATACACACAAAGGTCCTTCATGGGAAAGGATGGCCATAAGGACCTCAGAAATCCTGTCTTATCTGTAATAACAGTGATCCCTTAAAAATAACAATTGGGAAATATGGTTAGAACTTTATTTTAGTGTGACTAACAAATAAACAAACTAGCAGAATTAAAGAGTATTTCATAGAGATAAAACTGATGTTACAGCAGATCTCCACCTCCTAGTAGCTGTGCTTAGAGATTTCTGAAGGCTGTTTATTGCCAGTAGGTTTCTCATTCCATTACAGATTTGAGTGAAGCTGTTAAAAAAGATCTTTGTAGCAACGTTAGCATCAAACTAGAATGTAGACATTTGAGCATCAGCAAAGAAGGGACCAACACAACATATATTAAGCATAATCTGAAATGTGACATGCTGATAGGAATGTATTGTAGAAATAACACAGTTCAATTCTGTCTTGCAGGAGAAATATAGCTGAACTTCATTCTCCTTTCTTTTGTTACCTGCTGGCTGAAAATGGATTAAAAATTAAAGCAATAAACACCTCACATAGTTTGAATAATTTTTCCAAGAAACTTTACAGGCATACTTTCCGTAGAGCAAGCACAGCAGTAAAACTCTCTTCTGATTGCTGGGCACCAAGCCACAGGTTCTCATGTAAAGATGATTTTACCTGCTGACTTCCCAACACAGTAGCAGGACCAAATTGTATATCCTACTCACACTTTCTAATAAAGGTGTTTTATGTGCTTGATACATAATGCAAAGATAATACAAATTTGGCTTTGAACTTTCCATGTGCTTCGGTTGTTTAGGCCCAACATACATTTTGCATATCCATTTGGAAGTTAAATTGGTATGGGCCATCACAGAAATGAAATCACACATTTCCTAGGCAGGGGAGACCAGAGCAGGATAGAGAGACTTTGCTATTGAGCCTCTGCCTGATTTACTAATACTTAGTTACCAGGGTCTGATGTTGGAGCATCTGTTGGGTTCCTGCCTGTTCCTTTGCTTGCTTTCTGCTGCACTCCCCTGGAGCATGTTGGTTATGGGAGCAGCTATTTACAAGGTATCAAGCAAAATCAAGTTTTGGGTGAAGAAAACCCGAACGTCAGGTATGGTCCATTCATGTAAAATGAACGTGTTGAAGCCTTACAGTTCACCCCTACTAGGGCAGGATAGGAGTGGTGTTGATTTCTAGCAATAATATAAGTTATTTTTTTCTATGAGTCTAGTCTAGCCATTGTTGCAATAGAATAATAAATCATAAGGTGTTTCATTATGTCTCAGTAGTTGACAACGAAACTTCTAAAGCATAATACTTATATGTTTAATTAATGGATACTTACTTTGCATTTCCTAATAATTCATGAGAGTTTTCATCATTAATATGCATTGATGCATCATTTTCATATGTAAATTCAGTGTACATGACAGTCTGAGCATCAGTAAAATAAAACTATTAGCTTTTCTAGTTGTCAGTGAATGCTTTTGTCAAATGTGCTAAGTTAAAGTCCCCAGAGCTCTGATTTCAAAAAACAGGATTCATTTCAGACCACATCAGGAAAGAGCACCTGATTCCAATTTCTTTCCAAGCAGAAATGATATGGCAATCCATGATCCGATGACCAAAACAGTCTTTCCAGAATTATAGCTACTTTTGAACTCATGGAAATTTTGGGAGTGCTCCAGTAAAGGTTTACCAGAAAAAGGTATTTTTTAAATTTGATGCTGTCTGAACCTTTGTGGAACATTGTATTCCACAACTGGAATGAAATAATATATATATTTAAAACTGAAACACATATGAAAGAGAGATCATACATAGATCCACTGTTTTAGGAAAAAACCCATCCTTTTTATAATCTTGCTTATTAAACTTAAAAAGAGTATGTTAAAATCTGGCTTAGGATTGAAACAATTCTAGAGATGAAGCTTTTTTAGAGATGCAGCTTTCACATTTTTTGTAATTATGCCTATAATAGCCAGGTGGAAATTATGGGCTTGTCTTGCAAATGACATTATGGACTCACAAATTAAAATTAATATAAACAACAAACAAAATAGCATTGAGAGTTAATGTTTCCTAACTAAATAAGTAATCCTGTTTCAGAACACTGTTTATCAAACAGATTTTTTGCTAATACCGTTTGTGAATTGGTGCATGCCCAGTACATACATTTGTGCAGCCATAGGAAGTTGGGAAATTAGTGAACCCTGGTGTCCTACAGATTTTTAGGACATTCCCATAACCTCCTCACCATGCAGGCGATGTGCAGTAGACACTGTCAGACAATGGTGTAATAGCTGAATTTTGCCCGCTTTGCCCTGAGTGTGGGTGTTAGTTTGTGTGTGTTAGTTAATTATCTCCTTTAGCCAGGAGATAATTTTTATAAAACTTAATTAGCTTTTAGACCATTTGTAGTTGAAGTGGTCAGCTCTGTCAGAACTACAGGGGGAGAATTGGAAGGTGGGCATACAGTGCAATCTCATAAGCATTTTTTCTAAAGAAGGTAACTGAACTTGCAAAGTAAAAACCACAGAAATCAAGGAAAAAAAGAAAAAATTAAAATACTACTTTTGTTTGATCTTCTTTTGCTTATGCAGTGTAATGTAATGTTTACTTAAGTGCTCCCACACTGGTTTTCTCATGGAGATGCCCTTTTCCCTTATCTGATGAACAATGGCTCCAAATTTTATTTATTCCCGTTGGCTTTTCCACTGTGTCTTACAGGGTCCCTTCCCAAAGACAAAATCCTTCTCAAGGCATCCATGAAAATGAGTGTTCTGTCTCCTCCAGAATTTCATGAGGTGCATGAGTCATTAAAAACAATTCCAGCTCCATAAGCATAAAATAGAGCCTTGGGAAAACCTCATTGGGGTCAAAAGCACAGTTCTCCCTGACTTCAGCTGCAGTTGGGAATACTCCATGTTTACTAAAAATTGGATAAAGGAACTTAAATGCAGAACCCAGAAGAAATTAGGCAGCAACTGGAGTAAGCCTGACATGGCTTGCCAGCATCACACAAGGATATAGGGACAGCTGTCATTTCTCCTGGGCACCCTACAGCTGCTTTAACCAGTCTTTTTTTTTTTTTTTTTTTTTTTTTNATAGTCTTCTGCCTGTTTTGCTTCACCTTTTTCAAATTCTGTATTAAATGCAGTGACCGTTTTAGAGAGTTCCAGTGCTTTGATTTATACTGCAACAGGGTCCTTTGTAACCCATAATTAGCTGGAAGCTGTTTGCTGATGTCTCAAGAGAAGTGTGACTTGAGATACAGTGATATTATTGTGATACAGCTGTTGTGATATAGTCAGTCTGTTTTATGATCAGAAACATCCCAGTTATCTGCCTTGGAGTGCTGATCCAGGATGGACTCACTATGCTGGGTTGATGGTATTGAAAAAGTTTTGACAGGCTGACTTTGTGCCAAATAAATACAATTAATCTTGCCTTAATGCAAGTGTAACATAAATTCTGTATCAAGCACAGGAATGTGATTGCAGGTTTACACTTTATCCACATTATAATTTTTACTTTTGAATGGTCTGATGGTACAGGGGTCTTACATTAAAGATCCAGTCCCTAGCCAAGAGGAACATCATTTCAGGGAACACTACCATCTTGCCCCATAACACCGTGATGAGTATGGATTGGAAATGGGAAAGTTCAAGAACTTATTTTTTGCAATGGGAATCTAATTAAACATAAGGGAAACAGAAATTTTTGAGAGGCTGATAAGGAAACGAAAGAGCCCATCCAGAATTCATCTTTTGCTATAAATCTTGAAAGTGTAAAGCTTTGTAACAACAATGGGAAAAAAAAAAGTAAGTGTAGTTTAGTTAGAGAAAATGAAAGCGTTTCCTCCAAAAGTCATTCTTGGAAATGGCTGAATTGTTTTAGCCGAAATGTTCTAAAACAAACAGCATGATGTTCCCCAGCATGGAATCTTGAAGTACAAGTGGTTGCTCTTTGGCAAAATTATAAGCAATTTAAAACCTAAAAATAGAAAGTGACATTCAGTACTAGACAAAGATGGCATCGTGAACTCTGCCCAGCTTACAGAGAAACCAGCAAACACAACAGGGCTCCAAAGCAAATGCAAACTGTTTTTGCAAATACTCTTAAGGTGATTCTTCCTTTGAGATTAGAGGGAGTATGAATCATCTCTTTCTTACTAGAGATAGGCCATCTGCCTATTATAATGAATTTACCTTTCTAATAGCCATCTTAGTTGACTTTGATAGCCAGCAAGTGAAATTTCTGAATTGTTACCGAAGGCAGCTATGTGATTTATCAGCATAGTTAAGCTTCAGATAAGCCACTTATTCTGCTTTTAATATTTATGTGCATATTCTTATGAGTACCTATAGCTTAAAACATGAAAAACCATGTAGCAGTAATTCCATGTGGGTAGAATCTTTTGCCTGTAAGTTGAAAATGTTGTGTCTTTTCTGAGAGCTGCCCCTTTCATGCTTACATCGCAACAGTTAATACCTGGTTTGTGGCACGGACCTTTTGCAAGGCCATCTCACTGAGGCAGCCCTGATCTAAGTGAAGACCTGCTCGAGTGCAGGCCTGCCAGTGTGACACTGGGAGGTGTGCTGCACTGTCACCTTCGCTCCGGTGAATTTACATCTCCAGCACTGTGTAGCTATTATTATCTTTGATACGGGTGGGGAAATTCACTTGAGAGGTGGTTATTTCTCTGAGGTCACGTAGCAAATGAAGATGTGTCTCACTCCTATGTTCTGCCTGCAGAAACCTAATTTCTAAATACCATTTTAATTTCTTTTTTTTTCTTTCTTTCTTTTTCTTCTTTTTCTTTTTTTCCCTTTTCCTGGTGTCTGTGTGTGGGTTTTTAAGATTGCAGGTACACCTGCCATGCTCACTGCCAAGACCTGGTGCACCTGGGCTGCCGGAGGAATGAAAAATTAATGGACTGCCTCACTCCACATGACACCTTAGATTCACCTTACAACGCTGGCCAGGTAAGAGATCTTGTGCTCAGGTAATTAGTGCTTTCTCTTGTCAGCTCTGTCATGAAGTGTGGTCTGCCTGCCTCATCTGGCTGCTCGGGAAGAATGTCTCACTTAGGCACGGCCAGCAAAGCTGGACTTCCCACCCAGTGCTGTGACTTTATGGCACAGCCAGGTCGAGGTGCAACTGGCTGCTGCCAGCTGGGTCACTCCTGCCCCAGTTAGTTTTCAGCTACACTGAGTGAAAAGTAATCCCACAAAACAGTGTTTTTCCTGTTGGTTTTGGCCACTATGGAGTCATTTACACCAAATCAGTAGAAACCTCTGAGATGTCAGCTGTGAATAACATACAGACACTCTCCTGGTTTTATTTTTAGGGGGGAGAGAGGATGAAGAACTGTGGCAAGTTGTTTGTGTGTAAGTTCCTTTTCTCAAGCCTTTTATTTGAGCACCAAAAAACCCCTTCATTAATGCAGGTCTGGTCTAAATTTAGAGTGTTATTTGTTTAACTGGTAACTGTTATCCAAAACATAATTAGTGAAAACAAATTGGTGTATGCATGTGCACAGTGGTCAGTTTAACCCTTTTACTATTTTTAGAACTCATATTGAAGAAATGTCCTTATTGGGGGAGAGGGATAAAACCCAAACAATCCGAGACCCAGCTATCATTGGTCACGCTCATTTTATTCACTGTAAGAATTTATGTTGTTCACTGTAAGAATCAAGAGAGATTCATACAAGAGTCAGACCTACCCTGGCTTTCATTATCCACAGAACTGCCAAGCACAGGCTGCACCATGCTGCAAGCTACCAGCTGTAAAATTTGTGCCAACCCAAAATACTTCTGTCTCCAAGAGATCTCCCCTTCCTTCTGCTCCACCATAAGATGCATAAATGTATAAAACTAATGTTCAGACACACACCAGTTGTACATCCTGTGTCACTTTTCCTACGCAAGGGATATCACGTTAGAAGATTTATGGGGTGGGTTGTTTGGGTCTGGGTTGGGTTTTTTTTCAATAATGTTGCACAGAATAAACATTTTTAATTTAAGTTAAGCATATTTTGGTATCTTACAAATAGTTTTGCTAAGGTCTTAAAAGACTATTTTGTATGACAAGAAACTAGAATTCTTGGGTATTTTTTCTTGCAGTATTATCTATTCTATACAGTGGAGGCCCTATAACTGCCCTCAGAAGCTGCCCAATTATGTACATGAAAGATTGCTCCACAAATATATTAACACACTACAGCAGATACCCCTTTTAGACAGCAACTTCTGCTTTAAATTTTTCTTTCCTGAAATCAGTCAGGTCTAAGGAATCAAACAGATGCCACTTGTCTTCAAAGTCATTACTATCTTGCTACTTTAATTTACCAATTGTGGGATATGCAGTCACAGGTGATTGTAGCCATTGCCCTATTAAAGGCAGATACTAAACAATACTAAGGAGGGCAAGGGACTTGTCCTTGAGGATTGCAAAAATTTATTCTGAGTCAGCTCTGAAGTTCAGCAACACAGTCATTAACTAAAGATGATGCACTGCCATTTCAGTGAAATAGCCTGAGGACACACAAAGCAAAGCAGGTTTAACTTGGTGGAAAAAGCAGCAAGAAATATTAACATATAGTTGAGATAAAACCCAATGTTTACATTCCTCTGTGATCATCCCTTACTCACCAGTGAATCAACCAAAAGAAGTATTTTCTCAGAGGATTCCAAATTAAAAAATAGTGCATCACTTTTCCTTTCCAGATTCCTGTTAAGCAAAATTTTTAGAAAATATACAGAAGGCTTGAAATCTGGCTGGGAAACATTTGTGATGGACAGTTAGATTTTATCCTCAGTCCTTGCCATAGACATGTCAGACAGATTCCAGGAAGCATTTTTATAATTTTACTTTTTTAGCAGGAAGAAAAATGAAACTTGCTACAGACTTATGTCAAAACCAATTTTTATGAAATAATAATAATACTAAAAAGAAAAACAATCCACATAAGTAAAACCAATATTTGCTCACACAAAGATGTGCAATGACTTCTAGTGACTAGAGTGATTTTTTGGCATAGTCCTGGAACAGGCTGCCCAGGGAAGGGGTGAAGTCACCATCCGTTGAAGTGTTCAAAAAATGAGTAGATGTGACTCTTCACAATATGGTTTTGTGGCTTTAGTAGTATTTGGTTGAGGCTGGACTTGATGATCTTGGAGGACTTTTCCAAGCTTAATGATTCTATGATTCTAAAATTGAGCATGCTTGCTGAGCTTGCTGTGTGTCCTCCAGGTCATCACTGAACTTTCTCTGCAAGCCCAACATTTTATTTTGTAGAAGAGATGCTGCTCCGACCACCCAAACTGTGACTGAGGACATAGTGTGTCTTGTGAGCTCCGTGTGTCTTGCTTGGGAAGAGTGAAAGGGAGTAACTCAAACTCTGCCTCTGAAAGGCAGAGTGGCAGGGCTGAAGGGGAGGAAGTGCATGGCAACACAGGTTTTGGGTGTGGGTGACTGCCAGCAAGAAAATGTGATGGGAACAGAGAGAGAAGAGCATTAAAAATAATTTTTACTCAAAAAGACATGTACAGTTTGTCTGCGAGAGATCTAAAAAAGAGCTAATGCTGTGCTGGGTATGAATACTGAGCAAGGAAACTGTTTCTTGCTCTTTGAGCCATACAGTATTTAAGGGAGCCAAATTTCGTGTGCATTTGTTTGTGTGCAGCAAGGTTGCATCAAAGAAGTACTGCTTTTTCCTACTGATTTCCTTCCTTTTGGAAGAAGTCACACTTTGGCTGCTTGCAGTGGGTGACAGTTGTTATTGCTCTCCTTCCTCACTGGCTGTTTGGGTTGGTGTGTGCTTGACAACTGATACACCAGAAATGAGGCTTCAAATGCCATTTTCAGCATCCATCATCCACTGGTTTTGAGGCAGCAATCATTTGCATGCAGAAAGCCTGGAATGTTTCCTGTTGGGTCATTTTCGTTATGCACAGCTGTCCTGCATGCACAGTGCAGATGGACCTACCATGGGAATCTGCAAGGTTTGAAATCACCCCTTCCTCTGCTACTGACCTGCTCAGACCACTTTGTCTTTCTAGGATTTGTCTACTTCCCTTGTAGATAAAAAAGGAGTTAGAATTTTAAAAAATAATTTTGGTATCTCTGAGTGGGAACATTGTTGCAAAAGCTGGCATTAGGTTACTATTTAATTAAACACAATTCCCAGATCAGCTGCCTTCTCAAAATTACTATTTCCTTCCATGCTAAAATTTTCTGGACTTTATCAGCCTTAAGGTGATTTTTAACTTTCTGTTTAAAATCTGCATTTCATGTATAAAACTGAACAGGTGTTTAGTATAAGATTGTGAAGAGGTTAGAGGATGGGAAAAAGAGGATCAGAAAAAGACCGGACCTATCTTCTTTACAAAATTATTCTTGTATTCATATTCTGTGGATGGTGTCTAGTCTGCAGGGTTTTACTTAGATGAAAGACTTTGCTTTTGAAGCAAATCTTCCAATTGTCTTCACTTCCCTTGTTTCGATTGATACCAGGGAGTAGTCATAGGACACACGAGTTCAATTCCACTTCAGGTGAAAACGAAGCTGCTTCCTGAAATCTGTGAGAAGAGGTACTCCAAGAACCAACCAAACACACTCAGTCCACTGGATCAAAGCAGAGATTTTCTTAAGTAGACATTATGAAGTGTTTATATTGAGGACTTTGGATTCTCAGCACCACTTGCTGTCTTTTACAGAGCTGTGTGTTGCACTACATTATTTGCTAAAATAGGCGTTACATTCTTGGCACAGAACTTTCCCCAGTGACGCCTGCCTTTGCTTTATCTATATCATGACTTTGAAAATCACATGGCATGCAAAACCAGTTAATTTTGCATGAGCTATGCTAGTCAAATGCAGAGTTGCAAAGATCACACATGTATTTGGGAATGTCTCACCCATACAGTGAACATCAATTTAAATTGTGAAGGGATTTTGCAGGAATGCTCAAACATTTTGGTATTTATGGAGAGGGATGACTTGGTAACAGACCATAGTCCTTGGCTTTGTCTTTTCTCCCTCCTGGGATAACTGTTTTGTTTTGAAGTGCATTTTTTTTTTTTTTTAACACTAAAGCACTAGTTTGAAGTCATTATATTGGCACTTTTGTGCTGGTACAGGTTAGATCTTTTCTTGTAAAGAGTCATGGCACCTCTGTATTTTCATAACTTCCTTCACACTGGGAGGTTATTACTTTGTGATGATGGCAGACAATGCTTTGAACTCTAACTCTGTATGACCTAACACCATTTCAGATTGGTCAGGCAATGTGAATATATCTCCTCCTTGATACAGGTGGTACTAACTGCACTTCATTCTGCTGCAGTGACCTGGGGGTGCCCTGAGTGCAGCAGAGCTTGGTGCCCATCTGCAGCTCTGGTCCTGAATGCTTCTTCATGCCTTCAACACACTTTTCCATGTTCCCCTTGCCCTTCCACTCCCAGCGGCACCAGGACTGCTGGTTTTGGAAAATGCCCTTTTACAATGGGTCAGGAAAATGTTGTAACTTCTAATGTTTGCCCTTGCAGAACCCAATCAGTTCTACAGTTCTCAATGCAGCTTGTGAACAGCACTGTCAGCACCGCAGGGGCTGGGTGTTACAATGTAGCTGGCACACCTTAAACTCCAAGTAACCCTGAACAAATGTCTTGTTGAGCCACAGTTTGAGAATCTAGGCTTAAGATTTCCCTAATGGGAAAGAAATTCCTTAAAGACTCTTAACTGCTGATTTTGCAAAGAGAGTCAACAGATTTCCAGTGGATTTCCCTCCTGTTCAATTCTGCCAGCAACTGGAGCACTTGGGTGCACACATGGGTGGTCAAACAGTCTCAGAATCTGGAATATGGTCACACAGCTTGACTTGGTTAACAAGTCATTGGAGCTCAAAAGGCCTAATTTTTGAGCTTCTTTCTCTGAGTGTGCATATATACACACATAAATATTTCATTATAGAAAGGTCTAGGAAATTCCATGATGAAGCTGTTCTTACAGATCACTAAGGCTGCAGGGTTAAATACTTGAAAACAAAACTCACAATGTCAAACATACTGCAAGTACCCAATGGCAGAAATATATGGCTCAGGTGAAAGCTGTGTGGCCCTAGATGATTCCCTCCTGAACAGACTTCCTACAGAGATTAAAGGGGAAATGGTGTATGTAGGCTCTCTGTGGTCTTGTAACAGAGCACTCAGAAAAAGCTGGGGAAAGAGTTGCCAATTTCTTCCATGAACAAGCAGAGTGGGATGAATAAAGCTCCTTTCCAGGAATCCTTTCCTGTGCTACCACATTGCCAGTTAACTGGCACAACACTCTGACTGACATGCCAAAGCCTTCTCAAAAGTCTAAGAAGTATCAAAGCCATTATGTGGATTTTAATATTTTCCTGTTTTTCTATCATCCTAGATGAATCAAAAAGTTACAATTTTTATGCATAATTCACAGAGAGAATTTCTTTTCTTCTTCAAGTTGACAAGCCTACTCAAAGAGGTCTCACTACACTCAATTTTTCTCAAAGACAGAGGGCACTCAGAGTTGAAGTACAAGACCTGAGGCACTTGGTAAAGTATAGAAAGAGATATAGGATGTTGCAAATGACTTGGATAACAACACACCCCAGATTGCTTTAAATTGCATGAATGGAGAAGAATAAGAGGATCTCACAGTGCTAATACAGAAACTTCTGGACTTGGGAGGGCACTGAGGTTGTCACTGAAATGTACCTGAAACTGAAAGTGGTTTTAGTTTCTTCCCTTAAAAGATATGGTAGTTGAACATTTCTTCAAAAATAACTCATGGAGAAAAAACTGACAACACAGAGCAGAATATCATAATGTAGGTGTGTGGAGTTTTTGATTAATAATGAAAGCTGCCTTTGAGCTGTTGATTGCTTTCCTCTACTAACTCTTGGTAACAGTCTGTACTGTGTACAATGGGCATGGGGTTTATGGCTCACATATTGAAAATCTATGTTAAACCTGGTTATGCTTGGTAATAGTTGAAAGGAAAAGAGGAAAATTGAATTATGTTTGTTTTGGCAGACAAAGCGAGATTTAAATTTTGACAGTAACTGCGAAAGCTTTTAAACTAAAACTGAAGCTGATTTCAGTTCTAATTGTGTATATTGCTTGGGTTACTATTAGGGAAATATATTTGGCAAAAATAAAAGGCTTGATCCATTATATAAACTAGAAATTCATTCCAAGCTTTCAAAAATAATTTGAGAGTATCCGCAACAGTTCCTGGGGCACTACTTTTTTGCAACCCTCCCTCACAGGAATATTATTGAAATGGGCTTTGCACAATACCAACTTAAAGTCTTTAAATCATAAATGAATTGTAAAGTTGAATTTACCAGATATTTGGACTTCTTCAGTGTTCTCTGGCACAAGCATCATGGAATAGTCTAATGGATTTTCTTGAGCACACTGAACAAACACTCGGGTTGATGGTGACTGAGGCAGTAGTTGAATATTGCAAGTAGGATAAATCCAAAAGACATTTAAACAAGGAGAGGGTTTTAGAACTCAGAGCAGACCTCAAAGCCCAGTAAGTAAAGACTGGATGGGGCATGTGGTGAGGGGACTTGTAACATCATACCACCAAGTAGAGTTAATACTAGAACTGATATTTTTAACAGAATGAACTTCAGCTTCCTGGTGGAAATTTTCAGCCCGTGGAAGCAATCTGAATTGTGTTTGTATGGCATTATGGTTTTTAAACTTTTTTTAAAAAAACACACATTTTGATCAGTAAATCTTTCTTTAAACTTTTTTTCTTAAGTTGGGCTTGTTGGGATTTTTTTTCCATTTTAAATACTTGGTTAATAATCATGCCTGACCTTTCAAACAGAAAGGTAACAAGCTCACTGCTTAAAGGACACATTACTGAAACCTAGAGAAGATCAATTATCAGTTGTTTAGCAACCAGATCGATATAGTCAAACAGCTCTGATTTTCTAGTTCCATTGAAGAAGCAGACAAGGCTTCAAATTACAGGAAAATTCTCCTATTAGGCAGAGGGAACATTTAAAATGTACTTTTGATTTTCTGCACAGTTAGGTGTTTTCATATTCAATTTGTATTGTCCTTCCAGAAAATACATTTCCTTAAAAATGTAGCCAGCCTCAACCTACCATTTTGTCAGCTGCCATTGTAAGATCAATGTTGTTTTTCCACTATTTATTTCTAATACACACATTTTTTCACAATCCTTTCCACTGCTGTCAGTGTTGTGCCAGGTTTAAGATTTAAAATACCTACTGTATTTTTTATTGTGCAGTTTTCTTCCTAATTCAAAGTTATTAATATCTTCCAGTATCTCAGCAGGCTCAGCAGAGCACAGATGATCACATTGCTAATTTAATACAGGTAGTACATGCATGCAGGTCCTGTATGTTCCAGGTGGTTATCCTGTATTCAAATAGCATCGTTTAATCACATTGGAGAAAAAGTTCAAGGAGAGCTGATCCTCTAAAACGTTAAGTTCTATGTGGAGCCCAAGGGTTGGGCTTGTGACAGTTTGCAGCAGAGGGATCAGAGAACATTTCTGTCTTATCTTCAGAGCAGATTTTTCAACATACAGATCAGGACGGCAACCACTAGTACAGTTGGTTTTGATGTGGCATGTGAAGGCAAATGGATGTTGCATCAAAACTTGTGTGGTGGAAGATGCATATTTTGCTGGTTTATGTTGTAGGTTAGACTGTACATGTAAGCTGCAAGTTGCTGGGTGATAGATCACTGACCACGATAGTGTCCTGAGTGCCTTACTGAGTGCTCAAAACACGCAAAGAAAATGAGTACTGGTAGGGAAATTGTTAAATGGAGTGTAAATGCTGGGCCCTGCAAATCTCTGTCTCAGTTAAGTCCTAACACTGATTTTTCTCAGAAGTCCATATGCTCTAGATGACAGATGGAGTACTGAACTTTGCCTTTCAGTTAGAGACAGGCTGGCAAACAGAGTGACAGTGGCTTTCATTCTACCCTTCATGGCCTGATTATATTTTTCATATCCATTAAAGACCTCAGTCTAAATAGAATTACCAGCAGCCATGTCAGGTTTGTCCTAATCTATTAATCCACAGGGGTAAAGGGGTGACTGGTTTTCAAGTATAACAAGGGTCTGAAGAGATATTTAATATCAGACACTTTCTAGTGCACTTACTAAAGAGGCTGATTTTATTTTGCATTTGAATATTCAGGAAGGTAGCTGGGCTTGTGATATGATGGAGACTACTTAATTCATCCCACGTAGACCTGCCCTGAGCAAATAACAAGATGGCAGTGAGAACTGATTAGAAAAGAAAGTCAGGACTGTTGGGAAACTCACATCCTGTGTTCTCAAATACTCCTCCAGCTTCACATTATCTGGGGTGGTGTTTTTTTTTGTTTTGTTCTTGTTTGGTTTGTTTTGTTTTTGTTTTGTTTTTGTTTTGTTTTGTTTTGTTTTTTAATAGAGTTTCAGGTTTTTTGTTTGACTTATGGCATTAGCAGCTGTTGGAAATGTACACAGAAGAGATTGCTGCTGCCTTTTGACTCAGTGCAGGAAGGGCATGATGCAAAACCTTCCCTGGCGGGGAAGGAAGGTGGGGAGTGGTTTTTGATTATTTTTAATGATAACATTGCTGGGTGAAGATAGGAAAATATTTGTTCCCAGTCTTTGATCCAAGTAGCATGCCAACCAGAAGTAACAAAGACAGCTGCTAGGAAAACAGGTAGACAACAGAGCCCTATGTTGTTCTGTTTGTTTTTCTTACAGAAATGAAAAGTCTTGTTTCCCAGAGAGCAGGAATCAAATGACAGCAGGTAGCATTTTTTCATACTGATTCATGGCTTCCTCTAACTGGTGACACTGCCTAAAAGCTGCCCTCCAGATTCTTCCTCAGTGCAGAAGAGCCTGCTTGTTCATGGGAGCTCAGTTTCTCCCCAGCTAAGTGCATGTGCTGCACTCTGTTCCCCTTTTCCAAGGGATCTTATTCTACAATGAACCTCCATTCTTGTATGTGTTGTCTCATATCAGTGTGCTTCACAGGAATTGGGGATAAGAACTTAAACCTTCCCCATTTACTCTGCAAATAGTTTGTATAAGTGTGTAAAAATTCAGTGATGTAGTGTTAATGCTTCAACTGGGAAAGGGGAAACTGTCACCAGTTACATGCCATTTAAATGCAACAACAATGAAGTTCTACTAGTTAACCTTCTGGGGAGTAGTCTTGTTCCCACCCAAAGCATGAAGAAGTAGCTGGCTTCCCAGATCAAAACATGCTGGGTTCTCTTAGCACTTGCAGGAGATCTCAAGCAGTAGCCAGTTTGTCATGTTCCCTCCTCCCTTTTTATTTCAGCTATGCTAAGCCTCTTACCATTCCTACAGCAGGTCCACTGGGGATTCAGCACCTCTGCTTCCCGAGACCTTATGATACTTTACTGTTTAGTGAAAAAAGCTGCCTGGGTACAGAAGGCTGTTTTATAGTTTCTTGGGAACACAGAGGCACAGATACAAAATGTATACTCCTACAAGCTTTTCAGATCTGGTTTATTCGACAAAGAATATGCTGATGGTCAGTTGTCATTGGTTTTTTGTTGGGGTTTTTTTCCTGAATATTTATTTCACAAATGATGTAACAAACATTTTAAAAATTTAGATAAAATCCTTTTATCACTTCTTCAAGATATACACCTTACCTTATAGTTGTGACATCCCAATTGGGATTTTTGATCCAACAGCAGTTTTGCATCTTGATCACCTTTCATCTGTGACCTTCATATTGCTTATGACTTGTGCCTTGGTTCCTAATCAAGAGACCCCTCCTGTATACGAGTTTTGGATCAGCTCCTGGCCCAAGTGATGCTGGAGTCATGATGTTTGGACACGGGACAGTTTCCTGAGAAGATAAACTTCTGGTGTCTGCATGCCTGCCCTATTTGGATAATAACCCCTAGAGAAAAATGGAAAAATTACCTTCCCTTTACATTTGAGAAGAAAACTTTCATTATGGGATCCCAAGAGATCTTCAGACACATATATTACAATTAGTCTTGTGAACCCCTGGAAAGCTGCACATGCCTGTTTCAGGTACTTTGCCTGCTCATGTGTTGCAGTAAGATGGGTAACTGGATATGATTACTTGATTTGCCTAAATCATACCCTATACTTCTCCATCTCTTTCTCTGCTGATGCTTGCAAGTGTATATTGTAGCCATGGTAAATCCACTTTTAAGGCTTTGTCTTTTCCGACAGAGTGTTTGTTCACAGGAAGATAAATACCATCATTGATTATTTTGCTTTACAATTCTAGGTGAGAACAAAGCAGTGATGATGGTTACCATGGGGCAGCAGGATGAAGTCAGTACCATGCATCCTTCCTGGAGCTGACATCACTTAGTTGATTTCAGGATAAAAATTACATTGTCTTAATTTCACTAGGCTTTTCTATCACAATTTCTTATCAGAAAATTCTGCAACATTATTCTCTGGAGAAGGAAGACCAGTGTATCACAAGGCTGGACATTACTGTTATATTTCCCGGTACTCCTGAACTTTGGTTTAGAGGAACACTGTATGGTATACACTCCACTCTGTTTTCCATTTGCATTGTTCTCTTCCCTTGACCTTCCTTTTGCCATCCTGAGTAATATTTTCCTTTACAGTAACCTTGAAGAGAGATATCCTTATCTGGTTATATGACTAATCAGTAGGGTCTTATGATTATTATAAAGCAGTTTGTTGGAGGTGGGAATTAGAGCATGAAACGGATGGAGGAAGCCAGATATGCAGTCCTTGCTCTACTAATGACTGATCAGATATGGCCTTCAGCAAGTCAGTTTGGCCTCGGTTTTCAGATGTGCTGATTTAATTCTTAGGCTTTCACCTCCAGCTTTCTTTTCTTCATTGTTTTGTGGGGAGGGAGTTGCCCATGGCATGCAAACCTGCTATTTCATTTTACCTCAAAATATGTCTCTGTCTGGGCAGTCAGAAGTAGAACTTGGTTTTAGAAATGGTTGTGAGTACTGTTCCTCACCTATCACCACAACAAGAATGAACTCTTTCTTGCAAAATGTTATGGGTGAATGAATGTACTAGGTGGCACAGAGTTGAGTTCTGAGAACTTGACTGTTTCTGCTTTATGCTTTACCTGTAATTTCTATTAATATTCCTGAATTTGTTAAAGAATCCATTATTTGGGGAAGGAAAGCAAGATTGATTTCTTAAAGCTGAGGATTACATACAGATGAAGGTAAATTCAGAGTTAACTCAGTATGAGGGAGTGGAAGAAATAAAATCTCTGGTACTTGCATTTGTGAACTATGATTTTACTGAGTTCCTTATATTATTTTCCCCACAATCATCAGATGTAAATAAAGACAGGAACAATATATTGGAGTGAGTGAATACATGAAAAAAGTGTTTTGAAAATACTTAGGATCCATATTTTCAGTTGTCATTTGGCAGCTGCTGAGTGTCTGAGAAATGTCCTTAACACTACCCTTTGCGGATAGGTCAGGAATCCTCTCCTTTGGCTGAACCATCTTTCTGAGATCCCATGCTCCATTTCCCAGCAGGAACCTTCCAAGGTGTGCTGCAGAGCTCCCACAACTTCCCCTGCCTCAACCCGCACCCCAGGCTGCTGGGCTTCACCCCTATGCTGCCAGGTCCTTCCACGCAGTGCAGGAGCAGCCTGTCAGATGTGTACAATCCCCCATGTGGGGCCAGAGAGAGGACCCACTGCCAGGGAAAGAGAGAAACAGAAAAGAGACAAGAGAAGCTGACATGAGCCATCTGGATTTTTCATTCTTGATTCCCTCTGTGTCCCATCAAGCTGTCTGGACCTCCCAGAGCAGCGCCCCTCTTGGGGATTCTTTAGAATCATGGCATTAGGTTAGACAGTGAAAAAGGAAATGTAGGGTCTAGCAGAGTCAATAAAAGCAGAGTTTTGCTGCAACAGATCCTGTTTCACTAACAGTTTGTAAACATCCATTTTCTTTTTTCCTTTAAAGTTTCCTCAACTTGCAGTTTTGAGCCTTCTTTGGACTGAGATTGCCTGATGGGGAGTCAGTACATGTCCCTGAGCCATGGGGCCTCTGATGTAAGGGAAGTATGTGTGCCTCCATCCCACCCACCCTCAGGCTATCTGAATTTTAAGATGAGTTGGCCATGGTCCAACAGCTGGCAGCATTTCATAGATGAGTCCTCTAGACTGTGCTAAAGTGCTGTGCATAAGAGCAGTCTTATTTTACACTCTTCTCCACACTTTCGTTTCTTATAGGTCACCTGTGTGTTTTGGCTTCAGTTAAGAAGGAAAAAAATCTGGCAGTTCTGCTGTAGTCAGATTTGGCAGTCTCAGTGGTTACTTCCAGTAATTATCTCCATGTCACAGATATGCTCTTGGTGCCAGTTTTAGGAAAACCTTCCACCTTTTTGATGTCTGGTTAAGGAAATGGATTCTTTAGGAAATTGTTTTTGTCTGAGAGCAACCCCTTCTTCACAAATGCTCTCACTGTGATCTTTCACAAAAGGCTGCATTCAAAATTTGAAATATGCTGATGTGCAAATAATTTCAATAGCTGACCTGCAGAATCTGTTGGCAGGGCTGCTGGAGGCAGTTTGCTCTGATTCCAGCTGCCTGCTTAGTTTTGGCAGCTGCATGCTTTCTGGTCCAGATGCCTGCAGTCTCTTGTCCAAGTTAGGAGATAGACAGACTCTATTCACTGTCCTGTAAGTCCACCTCAGCTTATCATCTACATGAAGAATTAGACCTGAAGCTTGGGCTGCCTTTTGCTTCCCAAAGTTATTTTAAATGGGCCCAGTAAAGCTGGATCCAGGATGTACAGTGGTGGATGTGGCTGCCGGAGCCTCGCTGAGGAGGGGGCCGTCGTTGCCTTGCCTGGTAAGGGTATCTGCGTGGCCGCAGAGCAGTGGAGGGCGCTGCCAGCCATCCTGAGCAATCGCAGGAAGGCTTCAAAAACAGAAGCATTCAGGGGCAAGTCCCCTGAAAGACCAGATGCTGAAGCAGATGTTAAGGCCACACCAAGGACCACTGAGTGCAGCGTGGGTTGTGGCAGGAGATTGCTTCCAGGACATAGATGTGAAATTCTTAGGTATGGCTTGCAGTGTTGGTGTGTGTTTCCATTTCAAATCCTCACACCTCTGCTACAAAAGTATTTTCAAAAGTTTTGCAGACTTTTTGTAAGTTAATTTAAAACAGGTCTTTGAAACAAAGAGTTTCTAGAAAGACCTTCAGACCCAAAGCATGAGCTTTTTAGCATTGTTCTGCTGCTATCATAAGTGATAAGTGATCAGCAGTGCATAAGCAACCTATCTTTCAATTATCCTGTGACTTTGCTAATGTGGTCACATGTCAGAGGAGGGGAGGAGCACCCACAGTGTTAAGTTACCTGCACATATGGACATACATCTGTACATCTGTTGAGCCACAGGAATACAGCTTCTCTTTGGCAGTGTGTTGCTGTGATTTGCTCTCCAGGTCTGGCACTCCTGACACTGAGTGCAGGCATGAAGATGTGGTGCTGGCCCGTGATTATGTGGGGGTCTGGCACTGCTTCTGTGAGGCTGAATGATGGAGACAGCATACAGCTGATGAGAATAAGCACTGACCAGCAGAACTCAAGGTGTGTGGAACAAAGACCATCCTTTTTAAAACAAAAGTCATGCACTGTTCATTCCAGATACAGTCTTTTCACAGTAGGCATTGGTGGCATTGCCTTTGTCATGGCAGCTACCCAGACAGATCTGGGATCCAGTTGGTAAATGGCATAAAAGGAAGCGCTTGTTGACATCTTACCTTGGTATTGCTGTGGTAGTCCCCCCCAGTACCCAGATTGTTTTCCTCTTGGAAAGCTCTGTTTTGCCTGGAGGGATGGCTCAGCTGATGAGGCAGCTGTTCTGCTGTGGCAGATTTCAGCCTGGTGCTATTAAGAAAAAAAAAAAAAAAGGGTTCCAGTTTATCCTAACCATCTAAGCTCTAAATTAAGGTGGTTCAGCAGCTGCCTTAGGAACAGCTGAGCTGCCTGTGCAGAAGGAACAGAAACTTCTCAGAGAGAGGCAGCTCAGATGGATAGCTAAGGGCAGGAGCAACTATTTGTGTCATACTTGGGTCATACTTGAGTCTCTAGGTGCACAGGTTGCATGGCACGTCTCAATATAGCAAAGGAAATTGGAGTTGTGGGAGATGTCTTTGTGAGCTTGTAACACAACATTTCTATGTCAGTGACAGAAAAGAGAACATGATGAAACATGTTGTTCAAATGTTGTAGGAAAAAAGCTATATTTAGCTGCTCTAAAAATTGCTAAGCATCAGACATGAGAGAAATGACTGTGGCAACCTATGTTCCTCCAGTTTCACCTGTTGCAGTGTTTCCAGATAGAAATATCTATAAAATAAGTAACATAGCAGTTAAAACTTTCCCAGAAGAGGTGTAAACAAACTAAACTCACTTGCCAAAACAGCTATTGCTGAACTATGAATTGACCTTGAGCTGTGTTGATTTGCTGTAATGCAAACCATCTGCATGCTGAAACAATTAAAGCCTTCACATCTCCTAGGAGTTTCCTTCCTCCGATTATAACTTTTGTGCTGTGGTAGAAGCACAGAGGTAAACAGCTTGTTAGAGTGGCTCTCCATGTCTGTGTGTCTGTGTAATTTTATGGTGCAGCATATACACAACCATTTTCATTTGAAGTGCCAGCCAGCTTTCAAGTAGAAAATACAGCATATGCTTGGTACCAAATGCTGGAGTCATAGCTTGTAAGACAGCCTGAGTTAGACACAACTGTCTTGCTCCTCTGCTTCCCTTCCCCCAGTTTCTTCTTCAGCTATACCAAGTTTTCATGAAGCACAGGTCATACTGGAGAGGCAGTGCTTAAATATAGACTGCTCCTGTATAAGGCCCCTCTGCAGATGCTAAACTGAAACCCCTGCCTTCTGCAAGAGCAGTACATAAGTGCGCTGAGTCTGGGCCGTGGCTGAAGAGAAAGCCTTGGATAGCAATTGCACATGATTTTATAAAATTTTTATTCATTTCACAACTACTTTCGTTTCCAGAAGTTTAGAGTTTACACTCTTTAAAGCCATGAAAAATCAATCTACAGCCATGGCATCAGAGTTTGGATGTTACTGTGGTGGGAAAATACCAGAGATGTTGCTTCTGTAGGATTGCTGTACAATTTGCTGTGTCCTACGACTGGCAAAGTTTCATATTCAAATCTCTGCACTATAAAACTTTTTTAAACACATTCTTCCACCATTTATGTCCATCCAGATGACAACAGCACTAAAACCTCAGATAGATTCTCCCTTTTCAGATCACAGGAAAGAGTAACCATGCAAACTCAGTAAAATAAGAAAATAAATTTATTTTATAGGAATAGGTTTGTTATTTTTCTTTCCTGGAAAAAAGTTTTAGACACTAATTTTTAGAAAACATTCATATAGATTAACATTCTAGACAATGTAAACATAAGCTATGTAAACATAAGTCTGTAAAATTAAAGTAATTAAATATTTTGCTTTTAAATTTAAGTCTCAAAAATAATGAGTAGATGCAGCACGGTTTCTGAGCTGGCCATGACTATTTGTCTCTGTGGCCAAAGGCTTCCATCTAGGGAGTGACCTCTGGCTTCTGGCCAGGTCCCATAAAGCACCTCAAGTCCACATTTCTCCGAGCAGGCGGTGTCCTCCACGCCTGTATGTGTGGACTCCGGATATGGCATGCATGTTTTAGCAGTTCAAAGTGCCTGGAAAACGTGAGGGGGGGTGAGTGGGTGGCACTGGCTGGGATAGTGCAAGAGGATGGTGAAAGGCAGAAAAAGACTGGGGAGCTCCACGCTGCCATGATGATGTGATTTCTGGTGCTGACTACCCTTGGAAGAACCTTTGGGTTTTGTTTTGAAGGAAATGCATTGAATTGCTGTAAAAGAGGGCACACAAATGAACTAATATATGAAATAAGATTCTCAGAACACCAGTCCCTTTGGCTGAGCTGGGAAGGGGAATTATTTGGCAGTGTTGGTTCAAGTCCTCTAAATTCTAGGTCATGTACATGTTATGTATAAAAGACTACCTATAATGAACAGACAAAAGTATATCAGTTGGTAGATTTATAGTTTCCTTTGTGACCTGAGTACTGACCCTGTCTGACCTCTGCTGCAGGCCAGAGAAGTAATGAGGATCTTGGTCATGCCCTGCATGAAGGGTTTGCAGAAATCTGTTAAGCTTGAGGCAGTCAGTCATGAAAGAGGTATTTCCCACCTTATAAGTACATGCCTTTGAGATCCAAATATATCCCCCTTGTGTTTATTTTTTATAACGTCACAGGGGTTTTGTTAATGAAACAGATGAAAATAAGTAATGTCACCTTCCCTGCATCAGCCCAGGGCTCAGGCTCTGACCTCCTCATCCACTGCAGGACCAGATGTGGCAGTCTGTGGGGGTATAAATGGCTTCTTTCCCTCAGGGTGGAAATGGTGCTCCTACTGCATTTAAGTGCATATGTAGGGTTTTTTTCTTCTGGTCACATCTTTTTTTCCCCCAAAGTTCTATCTGATTGATGAAAGGTAGGCAGAGGAGAGCAAGGGCTGTACTGAGCCAGGATGCCTCTGGCAAGACTACAGCCCCGTGTGATCTGCAGCTCTGCTGGACTTCTCATTGATGTGAAGCGTCCACTCCCTCCCTTTCTCTTCCCTCCGTATGTTAAATCTCCTAAACTGGGGATTTGCAATGCTGCGTGCACATCATTCTATAATTTTGAAAGAAAAATAGAAGCACCATACTTTCCTTTTCTGTTTTCTCTTTTCTAGTTCTTCAGTATCTTCTCAGCCCTGATACACATGCTTTCCTTAGCTGCCTTTTCACATAGATTACTTTTTTCATTATTTTAATTTCTAATTTTTCAATATGTTTTTGTCTAAATCTTCTTTCAAAATTAGAAATGTACATTTCCTGAACATGTGCTCTTTTTCCACCCAGAAATCTCCACAGACATTTGTTTTGGAATTTTATGGCATTCTGGCGAGGAAAAACTTATTTCTATTCTAAAATATCATCTTTTTAATTTGGGTTCTACTTTGCTGACTTGCCTATTTCTCGCTTCCGACTTTTTCCACTTCCTGCTCTCCTGTCTCTTCTTCAAACTGTCTCACTTTTTTCTCCCCCTGCAGCAGTGCTCTCTCAGTGAGGGAGGAAGAGCATGATAGCAAAGATGGGAATTAGAAAGGTCTTGGGCCAGTGAACGGAACACAGATCAATATGAAGGGTGCTCGTGAGATTTAGCTAAGAGAAAGCTTGATTCAGGGCAAAATTTTCAAAGGTGATCACATCCTGCTGAAAATGTGAAAAATGTTCATCTTGCACAGCGCTGCAGAAGTACAGAGGCCAGAACCCAACTACCTGGCGTTAGCAGCTGGCAGCTCCTTCCATTGCCTGCTGGGCTTTCGAGCTGGGGAGGGAGCGGGCAGGCAGAGCAGGCGATGCAGCCCCCAGCATTTCAGTGGGCTGGACTGGCTCCACAAGGCACACAGGGCACTGCATTTCAAGGCGATTTTTGTCAGATTTTTTCCAGCTAAGGGTGGACTGGATGGATCAGGCAGGCATTTCAGCAAACAGGTTGCCAGATCTGTTGTCCTGTCAAACAGCACTGTTTTTCTGGCATGGCTCTGTCTTCACGGACTGCTGTTGAGATGATGTACTAGAAAGTCCCAAACTTGTGTGGGCAGCTTCTAGGGAGTTTCTATGATCTGTTGCAGTCAGACTTACTAAACAGAGCTAAATCTCATCTCATACACAGTATGACAAGACAATTTCTAGTTCTTTTTCTAGGAAATGACAATTGAGATGTGATTCCCAGACCAGAAGGCCCCTTCCCCCACCAATCCACCAGTTTGAGGACAGATGCTGGGAATCAGATTGCAGCTACAGCGCATTAGGGCTCACATTTTCGTGGTATCCACAAAGCATGCTGAGCTTCCACAGTTGTGGTTTCTATACTTAAAACAGAAGGTCCTAGTTAATTTTACTGCCCCGAGTATTTTTATACACTGTTAGCAATTAGGAACTGAATTAAAAGTAGGAGAATGTCTGGTTTTTGTACACTTTGTTATAGAATATTTCCTTAAGATTATATTCTCTGTAGTAGTTCTACTGCTTACCCTCCCAATGTGTGGGTGCTTGCAGAGAATTGGATGACAGCACTCTCAGGCCTCTGAGCTTCCTTTTTGCCAACCTTTGCTTATACTTATGTCTGAATATTCACATCAATGGGATTGGGTGAGTAAGGATGTTTATTTACCTGTTTATTGAGTTGGAGTTTCTGGGCCACATCTGGGTCCTGACATACTTTATCCGACATTGTTGGGGCTGGCTACAGCATAAGCTAAAAAGGCTATTGCTGCAGGGAATGGATTGCCAGATGGCAATCACCTTTGAATTCTCACTAGTACTGACATACTCCTGATCCAGCCTTGGAAATGACAGTGAAGGGCAGGGCAATTCTCACTTCAGTACATTTGCACAGCTCTCTGAAGCCGTCTGATTAAACATATGTCAGACATATGAAATATTTTTTCATAATTTGTATTCTAAAATCTACCTTTTTGGATCTTTGACAAGAAAGTATCTCTTTAATAATGCAGTCTATAATCAACAGGACAGGAAGAAAGGAAAATTGCTAACAAACCTGTCTGTTTTGGAGAGCACTTCTGCCTAACTGGAATGCAAAAAACCTGATAGGAAAATGCACACCAATTCAGCAAAGGACTACTTTATCAGCCTTATCAAGATCCTTTCAAAGGCAATGGGAGTCTTTCAGTTGTCCCAGTGGGTTTTGGGGCAGGGCAGGATGTGGGAAGGTGAGTGCTGATATCACATGATGAGGCCAGGCTCCATGTCAGTGTGTTTGAACTGCAGAAATACTCCCTTGGAGAAGGTTGTACTTGTAGTCTTATCCTGGCCAACGTTGAGTCATGTTGCTAAGCAGAACTGATGACATATCTGTTTGAGATAAAAGAGATATTCTGGAAAACTGTCAGACTCTATAACACAAGGATGCTGGTAATTCCAAAACTGTCGGAAAGGTACAATTTTATCTTTATAGCTTTAGGTAGGAACAAGATAGAGAATCCTCAAAACAATGTGCATGTTTGAAATTACGAGTAGCTGTATTGATTTCAGTCAAATTGTGCATTTAGGTGGGTGGCCACACATTTACAGCATCACAGGAAAGGAGACAAGCAGAATCTTCTTGTTCCATCCATTTTCCCTACCCCTTCAAAATAATGTAGGTCTGACTGCTCTGAGCACAACCCTTGGGATGGGAGAGGTGAACTTACTCTGACTTCTGCTATCTTCTGAGCTGTCCAAGTATGGTAGATGAAGAACAGAGATCTGGTGAGTGACAATGTGCAAACGTGTAAGAAAGCGATTACACGGGTTATTTTTAATTTCCAGTTACCTTTTCTTTTTGAGGATTTTGGATGAAAAGTTGCACCAAAGGGGCTCAAGGTTTGGGCAGAATCAAGAATTTTAAGAGCCAGAAAAGGATTCTTGACAATGCTGTCTAAGGTTATGACTGGCATAACCAGTACCTGTCCCCATAGCATTTCTTTACCAGGACATGGGGAGAGGTTGTTTACCTGGCTCCTGTTTCTTTTCAGTCTGCCTGTTTTCATGTGCCTGTGTGGCTGGAATGACCTTGTTTGAATTAACAAGTTGCCAGGGTATGAATCAAAGGATAATTGCCACTGCTGCCAGTGGTACTAAACAGACCTGAGCTATTAATTCATGACAAATGGGAGAAATGAGTAAACAGAAAGTTTACTGGTCTAAGGAAACTACAGGCCTGGGTGGATGTTCTATGCTGGTTGTATTTCAACTTTACTGCTTTCCTTTGATCATTTGAAATTACTACTGTTTTCAGCTGGAATGTAGAAAAAACTAAGCCCACACAATTAATTATTTATTCAGATTTTAAAAGGACAGTCTTACAAACTTTCTTCCTCTGCAGCTTGTTTTTAGGACATGTTTTTGTTATATGGGCATAATTTAAATAACTAGCATAATGGAATAATTATATTTCCCAGTTTAATGTGTTTTACAAAGAAGCCAAATTCAACGTGCTATTTGAAATCCCTTTAGATTTCAATCCTAAGCATAACCTAAGATTTAATATGTCCCATAGGGACTAATCATCAATAAACTTTTTGGGTCGGGGACAGGTTTGCGAAGACATGCGAAGGCAGAAAATGAGAGGGGGTGAGAGAGAGAGAGACTCACAGCACTCCAGAAATGACTGAAAGGGCTCCTGAAACAGCCAGGGGCTAGGGACATCTGGCAAATTCATAGCAGCTAGAATGAAATACTGCTAGGGTCATTAATGAGACTCTTCCTGCAAAGCACTGGTGAAACTGGAGGGATACTAAAGCAGATTTAGAGGGCATAAGGAAGTTTAACCCCTGTGATGATCTTTCCTTCCCACAGCCCGTGTCCTGCTTCCCTTCACTGCTCCCACCCCATGGGAGGCTGCTGCCCGCAGCTGTGGGGCCACCACAGGTCCTGCTTGAGCAGGTCCTGCCAGAGCATGCAAGCACCCTCGCAGGATTTTGGCCAGGGGAGACTGAAAAGGGGAAGTATAAAAGGAGGAATTCTTCTCTTGAGATCTCCACATGACTTTTTAAATTATAAGAGAAATGTAATCTTAAATGCTACAGGCCCCTCCAACCCATGCCCTAGCTTGCTTTTTCCTCTCCTGCTCCTTTGACCCAATGCCTTTTGATGTAGTCTGGCACAAGCCTGGAGAGAAGACCAAGGCTTGTGTGCAGAAGTGAGTGTCTCGGTCTGAGCCTCAAAGCAGAATTACTGGCCAAGTGAATGTTTTGCGGCTTTCCATTTCAATGAGTCCTCCCAGTTTCTCTGTCAGAGGGCTGAGGGGATGTTTTAGAAACATGTAAACATCATGCAGTTGGTAATGGAGTTAATGTAAACTCTATAGGATGTTTTATCAGTTGTCCCTTTGTTTAGTCTGGGCAGCAGAAGAATGGGAGGAACAAAAAGAGTCCTCAAATACCCAAAAGGTTTCTCTAAAAAAACAGCAATGAACTGTTCTGCCTCTGTTTTTTCTGTTCAGAAATAAATGAGCAAGGCTAAGGATTCAAAATGAGATGTTAATAAAAACTTTCTAACTCAATAAATAACTTAAAGACTGGAAGGGACTCTGTCCTATAGTGGAGGTGCTACAGCACCATCCTGCATTTTAAGAACGGTTTACCTACAGGACTGTTAGGGATGGTGTAAAGTACTTGGTTCTTCTTCAGAGCAGGAGATGAATTGACTGAACTAATAATCCGTGTAATCCTGTTCAACCATACTTGCCTGTGGTATTGTGATCACTTCAATAAAGTGATATTTTGATGCAAATAAAGCAATGAAGCTGCAGGACCTTGTAAAGCAATCTACCTCTATGCAATTTGATGTTTGATTCTAAGGGTTATTTCAGTTATGGTAGTTCAAAGCCCTAATTATTGCCCGATTCATAAAACTATTCACACCTGTTTTGCTATTTAGGAAGTCAGCTTTCACTTCTCTGGAAGCTATGCTTGATATTTCATTCCTCTCAGTTGACTCTCCAAAACCACAAGGTGACTTAAAACTGAATTTTTTCCTAGAAAGGAAGAGTGATTTAAATTATTGTTTTCCCCCTACACAACAAATAACTATATGCCACACAGGTTATCTTTGTCTGTGATTGCTTTTTATTCATATTTTATTAATGAGATTGTTGCTTTGAAATAGAGTGACTATTACTATTTTAGGTTGTGTTACTTGAGCTGCCACTTTTAACCGGCTACAGTTTAAAGATGCTGTGAAATTCAATACATGTCATCAAGATTTATTTAAAAAAATGTTCATTCTCCTTTCATTCACAGGTGCATTTGTAGCACTACTTGTTACTTGAACTTAATGAGTCATCTAAAAAAAAAGCAGCTCCTTCTTCTCTTTTTGCCAACTGCCTGTGTGATCCTATGATAACTGATTGACAGCTTAATTTCTAATGGGATTGAATTATTTCTCAGAAGGACTGACTGAGAATCTCATAATGCTGTGTGTTTCAGGTCTCACTCCTGTGCTATATTCCTTGGCTTTTTTCTTCATCATTCTTTGTTGCAGGAAGAGAAAATGATACTGAGAATTTGGTGTTATCAATATAAATGATGCTTTGCAGATGAGGTGAATGCCATGCCTTGCTGCCAGGGAATACATAAACTTGAGCCCAGGACTTGCAACTGATCTTGCACAGATGAACTTGAGCTCTGTTGCAGCAGGTTATTGTCAGGATGATCCTCTTTGTCAGCTTAATGTTCCACCCACACACTATCAGGTTTGAGACTGCAGCCAAGCAAACAAGCTATACACACAGTGCCTCTTGTTGCTGGGGAGTCCATCAAGTATGCCAGCAGATAATATATAAAAATATCTTTGTAGTTTGAAAACATAAATGCCATTTTTAATGACACCTGAGCCACTTAAAATCCTTTACCTTAACTGGTGACAGGGCTATTTTTTTCCAAAAATTTTGTACACTGGAGTTTCTGGGTCTTGGACAGGTTTAGAGGCACCAGCAGATCTCTGGTGTGACTTCCTTTTAGCATGGGTCTGGGCTCAGCAAGCCAGGTAACACAAAGCTTGTTTGTCTACAGCAAGTATTTTAATACATTTTAGTCGCATTCAAGTAACTTGGCATTCAACTTAAAGATATCTTGCATACCACAGGCTTTACAGTGCCAACAAGTAGGCTCAAGAGCTGACACATCCGCATCTACACTGTTAGACTCAATTATTTGTTTTTAAAAGCTATGCAACCTTCTGCCAGATGCCAAACTCCATACGAAAATCTGGAAGAATCAGAGTTGATGGGAAAGTAAGGATTTAACACTTCCCAAACTGACTGACTGGTTTTAGTTCTCAGTGTGAGTTGTTTGGCTGTTTTTGAGGTGACTTTACAATACGTAAGGCATACCCGGTCCAGGAAGAGCACCTACTGACAGAAACAGACCCAGTCGCCGCTTGGGATAGGAACAGCCACGCACAGCAGATGAGGAGGGTGTGAGGGACCAGCGAAACGGGGATCAGGAAGAGGGAAAGGAGATGTGAGTTAATGATGTCCCAGATTACATCTGTATCTGAGTAGTGAGACCACGGGAACTGATGTGTAAACGTGGAACTTCATGTGTGTTTAATCTGAGTCTGTGCTGTTATCTGATCCCCATGTCTCCGGGGTTTGCTCCGGCAGCGAGCCGCTGATGTGACTCACTTCCCCCCCATGGGACCGCTGCTGTGGCACAGGGGACAGCAGGAACACCGGGCTAAGGGCGTGCAGGAAAGGCAGATCTGCTGTTACGGGCTTTACACAGCTGCTGTTACACAGCTTTAGGAAGCCGTACCTTAAACCCAGTATCCTGTCGGTGACAGTGACCAGCCTTAGATAAATTAAGGGAAGACATGAGGCTCTGAGGCAGGTAATTACGGAGTGATCTGGCCTTCAGGCATCGCCTGTCATTTCCCCCAGCAGTGATGAGTCTGTTTCCCGTGTCTTATCAGGACTTTTGTGCTTTAAATATGTTTTCCAGTTGCAGATCTGGATATTCTTGCTATCTGTACACATATCTAATCCCTGGTGAGTCTTCACAAGCCTCCCTCCTCGCTACATCCTGGGGCGATGAATTCCATTGACTTAATAGTCCGTGTGCTGGTGATGGTGCGCGGGGCGGCCCCGGCCGGGCACCGCCGCGGTTGCCGAACTGGAGGCTGTGACTGCTCAGCGCGGTCCCGAAGCCGGAATTCATGGATCACTGGAACAACTGTTAGGGAAAAGCTCTCCCCATTATTTTGCCCTCGGTCATTCTTTTTAATGATTATTCTTACAGTGCATAGAAGAGTGAAATTGGGCAATTATTAGGGAAAAGTTTGGAAACTACTTACTGCAGCAAGGCCTCCCTCAGCTGCCTCGTTGCTGGTAACGAGCATGGAGGTGCGGGGGCGGTGGCACGAGACTGGCGGGGGGTCAGGACTCGGCCGGGCCGGGCGCGTGTTCCGGGCGCAGGGCCGGGCAGGGGCCGCCCCCAGCCCTCACCTGCTGCCCGGGCGGGCGGGGGCGGCGCTGCCCGGGAACTCGCGCGGCAGGAAGGGAGCGGAGCGAGGGCGGGAGCGGGGCCGCCAGAGCTGCGGCTCCTCCTCCTGCGCTTCGGACCCCGCGGGCTGGGCGAGGAGCGGCAGCGGCGGGGCTCCATGCGGCGGCCGGGACGGCGCTCTCCGCCGCCCGGCCCCAGCACCACCAGCAGCCCCCGCCGCCGCCGATGACCTGGACCAGCAGCATGAGCAGCGGGTACAGCAGCCTGGAGGAGGAAGAGTCGGAGGAGTTCTTCTTCACCGCGCGCACCTCCTTCTTCAGGAGGCCGCCGGGCAAGAGCCGCGCCGCCCTACAAGTAAGTGCCGGGCAAGAGGGGCGGCTGCCCCCGGGCCGGGCCGGCTTCCTCCGGCTCGGAGGAGGCTGCTGCCGGCTCCCTCCGGCTCGGCCTCCACGTGTCCGCCGCCCCCTCCCCCACGGGGAAGGACCCGCGGAGCCGCCCGGGCGCCGGGACGGAGCAGGGAGGAGGCGGCCGGGAAGGGCTTCCCTCGGCAGGCTTCCAGCGGGGCTCCCGTGCGGCCGGGGGTCATTGGAGGGCCCCCGGCGGCGTGCCCCCCTCGGCAGCCGGGCTGAGGGACCCTCACTGCCCGGCGGGCAGGGATGTGACCAGAAGTCGTTTGTCTGTGCGGTGAGTGACCGCGCTGTCGGCCCCGCCACCGCCTCTGCGGGGGACGGCGGGGTCTGTCTCCTCGCTTTTTCGGAGCTCATTCCGAGGTGAATGACAGCCTCTTCAGCTAGTTTGTTGGCAGGGAAGGGCCCTCTGAAGTGTTTAAGTGTCTTGGTTTAAGCATTCAGGCTCAGACAAGTGGGGCTTTGAGGTGAAGAGCTGATTAAATACGAAGCAAAAACTCCGAACGAACCACTTGTGTGGGCAGCGTTGAAATTCGGTGCAGGACCTGTCTGACCCAGAGAAGTCATTAAACCATATAGGGTAAACGTCACACTTTCTAAGCTAAGCAGTCTATCCCCCCTCATTTCTCTCTCCCCAAAGCACAGGATCTCATTGTAGAGATGGCTGGTGTCTTTGGAAACTCTAGGCTAGCGAGCCTGTTTTGTTTGTGCTACTTCATCTGCTCCCACCAGCATCAGTGCCTTCTTTCTGTTCAGTGCCTTTTTCTTTCTACACACTTTTTTGCAGTTTTCCCCACTGGATTTCAGTGTTAGTATTACTGCTGCTGTGGGGACCTGGTTATAAACTTGCTTTTGAAAGCCTGGATATGTCAGCTGCCCTCTGGTCCACCTGTGGCACTAGTCAAGAAACATAATTTGTTGCCCACAGCCATTCCTGTAGGCTGTGTTGTGCTGCAGAAAGCCAGTCGGTTTCTGCTTCTCCGAGGTTGTGTTCCATTTGTGATTTGTTTAAAACTGAAACCCTCTAGCTGCCCCTCAGGAAACTCCTGCTCTCCTTTGAGGAAGTGCAAGAGCCCTCTTGAGCTTTAATTTCCTTTGCAAAGTCTGGCAGGGAGCCTGGGCACACCCTTTTCCTACACCTGAGCTTTGGCGCTTGGAGCAAATAGGTTGGGTCCAGTTGTGTATCAGGTCATGGCTACTTCTCCAGGCTGCTTCTCTTGACGCCCCTCCTCAGCGTTTGTTTTTGTCTCATCCGTTGTGAGTTTCAGCGTCTCACTGACCAGGTGTTCTGGAAGCTGCTGAGTGCTGTGGAGTGTCCTTGAACTTCGTCTGGTGACCTGTTTGGCCAGCGCTGGCTGCCATCTGATCCTTAGAGAGGAGGATCCTGGTGTGACAATATTGTGTGAATTGATACCTAACTGTTGGCTGGCTCTGTGTAGCTACTGTATCGTGGCACGTCAGAGGGCCCATGTCTTAATTCAGATCCTAAAAACATACACATCTTTCTAATGCTATTGTATGAGTTGTGTTGCTAAATATTAGCTAGCTGTATAAGTAGTAAATTGTGCAGATGTGTAAATTGTTATGTGTGGTATTAACATTTCCAAGCCTGGAAAAAGAACCCGAAAGAACCCCCATGACTGAAATTTTATATTTTGCTCTAGTATTGCTTCCCAAAAGAATAGTGCAATGAGATGTTGCAGGGTACATATTTAAGTATGAATTTACTAGGCTGGAACAAATTCATCTGTATTGCTGACTCTGCAGCATCAGAAATACTCAGCTAGTATTCCTAGTCATGAAGTTACTACCAGTTGCTCTCAATTGATGATTTATAGAGAAAAGAAAAAAAAAACTCCGAACAATGCCGAATGTAGATTTCAACAGTCATGTGGCCAGTAAGAGTGAGTTTCCCCTTCCAGCAATAACAGTCATAATAAGCCTCTTTGTCGGGATGAGGATGTTACTTTTGGTTTGTATTTGAGGTTTAGTTAAAAAATGCATACTATGTCCCCTTGAGCAAAGAGAAAAGAGGGGAGCTGGTGGTTATTGTTTCTGTGTCTTTCTCAACTACACAAATAATAAGTTTTGCAGTGTGGGTTTCTCTTCTTGCAGAAGACTTTAGGTGCTGGCAGTTAATGTTTCTCTTTCTTAGCTCCCTCTGCCCCTTTTCTTGCAGGGAAGAAATGGTTTAGAGCATTTGGTTTGCAGCTGTGCCTGCAGAAAAACGCAGTACTAGTGTTTAGCCTTGTTTTGTATAGATTTCCAAAGAAAAGAAAGAGAAAAGGAAATTCTCTAGCTTAAGCAGTGAATTTTTGTCTTTGTTTAATTGGGCAAGGATGAGCTTAAATGCATCAAGTTCTTCAACTGAGACAGGATTAATGAATTGACTGCGGTTCTGATGTAAAATTTTGTGCTAGTACTTTTGGTCTTTGCTTAGGATGCCTAATCTCTAGCGTGGTTAAAGATTTAGACAACTCTTCCTCCCTCTATACCACTTCAAAAAGAAAATTGCAGCATAAAGCCATTGCAGCATATAATAAGGCCATATGATGTTTTAGGGTTCAGCAGTACCCCCAAAGTTATTTCTTAAGCGAGAAATACTTCAGTCTGAGAGCAGTGTTATAAAAATACAGGTTGCTTTTTGCTGTCTTATTGCTCCTGAAAGTTTAGTTTTATTTAAGGATTCTTAACATCCGTGCGTCTTGTAGAATTTGAGTGTCAAGAGACTAGATGAAGCTCAGTGTGGCCCTGTTTCATGTTTGCAATGAGTCATTTTATAAATGAAAAAGGCAGAACTGTAAATATTTTTGTCCTGTCAGTCTGACTACTCATGTGAGGTAAAGTTATCCATGTGCATAGGCTTTTGCAAGATCAGGCCGGTGCTTCTGTATGATCAAGCCTTTGGAAATTGTCCATTCCCTGTAGAGAAAATACCAAAATAAGATGTTTGGCAAACTTTTCAAAACTGACCCCTTTCTCTCCCTATTTCCTCCCACCCACCCCCATCCTTCAGGAAAATTGAAACCAGTCATGCCTGCTGCTGCAAGCCCCGCCATATGCTGGAGGGATGCACATCTTCCTGTGTATGTTTCTGCACTTTCTTTCCACATGCCAGTTCCCTGAATTATCCCACTCTGAGCAGGGTCGATGTAAAACCTTGCAATACTTTTCCTTTCTCGGGGTTCTCAATGGACACTGGCATTTCAAGCATCGTAGGTGGCCATGCTGGGCTCATGTGGTCTGTCAGGATGGCTGCAAAAGCCTGAGGATATCACTGTACTTGGTTCTGCCTGCTCTATGTTTGAGAGCCCCTTCCCCTGCAACTGTAAAGGTTTGAAACATGAGAAGAGGCTGTAGTCAAGCTTTCTGCCTTTATGTGTGAGGAATCTGTGAGACAGGACATCACTGTGCTTTGGGAAACCTTGCTTTGGAAGCTGGCAGTGCCATGAAAATCATGGATCCCAGCTAGAAGAGGGCCAGTCCTGCAGGTTCTGTTCAGCATCAGAGTTGTGAATACCACACAAAATGTGAGAGAATTCTGGTTGATGTCTCATGTGAAATGTCTTGGATATAGGAAGTTTGGCACTTGGATGCTGCTCTGTTCTTTGGAAAAAAAAACCAACCAAAATGCTGCTGTCTGCTCTGTTTTTCTACCATTTCATACAGGGCTCTGTAAAAGTGTTTGCAAGAAAAATGCAATCTCTTCTGTTGGCAGTTTCCAAAAATGCACGTGTTCCTTCTGCACCCAAGAATGTCCTCATTGCCTCACTGTCAACACTGGTTCTTCCTTGTCTGAGGTCTGGTTTCTCCCTCTCTCTTCCCCTTACTGGTCTTGGTCTCCATGGCTTCCAGGCCCGCTAGGTTCCTTCCCCTGCACCCTCACCCAGTGCCCCCTGCCATGACATTGACTTTCTGGCTGTCTTTTCTGCCTGTCAGTAGGATTTGCAGCTGTGGTAATGGAAAAGGAAATTCATAAAAAAGCTGGAAATGGAAAGCAGATAGATAAGAGCAGAAGAGGTGTAAAGGGGAAAGGCAAAAGGCAGAGGGTGACAGTTTCATCCCTAACTAGTCCTGACAAGGTAATCAGCAATCTCTCCAACCTCACTGTTGGAGAAGAAGGTTTGAAGGGAAAGGTACAGCAGTTTTTTTTTTAATGAGTGAGCTGGTGGAAATGGGAAGAAGTAGGATAAACCTCTGGGCACAGACATCTTTTCTTAGGCTTCCTCCACATGAATTTGCACAGTAGGTCGAGGCACATAATTGAGAGGAAGAGAGACTATAATAAAAAAGCATTTGATTTGGGAAGAAAATAGTTTCTATTAGTAAAACACAATTTGTAGCTGCTCAAGCCTAGTTAGGACCTCTTTGTGTTAGCAGTGTCCGTTATTAATGTTTCACGTTGTTTGGCCATTACGACTCTTCCTGGGTTTCCTTTTAGTAACGTTCCCTAGAGAAAATGGCTCTCCTGACTCCCAGAAAAAATGAGGTTTCTAATTATAGGCTTGCTTTGGAGCCAAAAAGTTTAGGTTTGTGTTTGACATGTAGTTGTGAAACTTTTTTAAAAAAGGCAACTAAAAATATCCAGTAATGTTTTGTTCTCTTTTTTTAAATCCATTTGGCAGTCAGTGAATATTATGGGATAAACATTGTCACAACTGAAATACTTGAAAGTTAAGAGCTGAAGGAATGAGTATGGTAGAGATTGTGTCTATTTTAAGCCCACATCACTGTGACAGTAAACTAGTGGTCCTTATTTTGTGTTTTTGCCTCACTCTTTTCTTGGAGCACTTGATGTGGCGTGTGTGCATCAGAAACTTGGAGGGGCCATTCTGTGGTGGGCTCTAAGTCCCCTGCTGGTGTCTGGCAACCTCTGGAGGTGAGATGAGATTTCTGTGCAGAGGATGCTGCCTGCCCTACGCTGGTTTATTATCACAGCTGGTTCTTGTAATCATTGGTTTGAATTCTGAGGACTTAACTATATGAAATGGTAACTATGAGTGCGCACAAAAATTTAAGAAGCGGGTTTAAGAGGAATGGATTAACATACTGTCCTACTCAGAGTTCAAGTCACTAAAATATGTGATGAGTGCTGTTAGATTCAGCAGTTTAAATGTCATGAGTGCAGCACCAGGGGCAGGTAGTATTGAGACTAGCTGAGTAACTCTTAACCTTTCTGCTATTTTCTTTAGTTTATTGTATTAATGCTATATTAAGTGCATCTCAGGCAGTTACTTCTCTACAAACTTTTGGAGCACAAACAATGTGTTATTACCTTTGTTATTGACATTTATTTAAATATCACCAGAGAAACACTGATTATTTATTTTTCCTTTAATTGGAGAAAAAAGGCTTTGATTCACTTATCAGAGTCTTGGGGTACAGTAGCTAGGCTTCACAGTTAGATCAGGAAGACTTAGTGAGTGTGGGCATTTTGTGAATTAAGTGATGTAGTTGAGTTGGGATAATTGTGAAGATTTAAGTGCAAAGCAGAAGGGCAGAGCTGTGGAGTTTTGCTGAAGTCAGAAAGTATTGGGCACCTATAGCTTTATGGTGCAAAATACTTAGATTTAGGCTTCTTTAGACACATGTGAATAGACATGCAGACGCAAGGAGTTTTCTTTTAATTGAAGAGTCTTGTGAATCCAGGAAAGTGCTCTGCAGAGCAACCTAGTTCAAGGTCGTCTGAATACACTAAAGAGATTAAAAAAAAAAAACAACAACAATAAAAAGTTACTTAATGAGAAAATTTGATACCTAGTTTTCATGATCTGTTGTTTCAGCTGTAGATCAGTGTGTAACCGTAATACCAGAACTATTTTGGAAGAGGATCTTGCTGATTTAACATTTAGCTACTGCAAATGCAAAATTATGAAGAAAAACTAAAGTAGAAACTGATGCTACAGTTTGTCTCTTCTGTAAAATGTCAGTGGCACCAGTGCTGAATTAACAGCTGCAAACACTACAGGCTGATGGGTTGGGCAGCAAGGGTCAGAGTGAATGGGGTAACATCACAGGCTGGCAGCCAGTCTCTCATGGAGTTCTGCAGGGTTCCATCCTCGGCCCAGAGCTTGTCCACATCTTCATTAATGACTTGGACGCAGGACTGGAAGGAATATGAAATAAATTTGCTGATGACTCTAAATTGAGAGGAGCTGTTGAGTCCCTCAAAGGCACACAAACACTGATAAATTAGAGAGATGGGCAATCACCAACTGTATGAAGTTTAACGAGGGCAAGTGACAGATTCTGCATCTGGGATGGAGCAACCCTGGATGAGTGGCTGGAGAGCAGCACTGCAGAAAGGTACCTGGGGGTCCTGCTCAAGGGACAGTTGAATATTCAGTGCCCTGGCAGCCAGGAGGGCAAGTATGTCCTGGGGGGCATACTTCAGACACAGCATTGCCAGCTGGGCAAGGGGGGGGATTGTTCCACTGTGCTCTGAGCTCGGACAGCCTCACCTCAAGTGCTGGAGGAGGTTTTGGGCAATGTAAGGAAGATATTGCCTGAAACTGTAAGGAATAGGCACAGTGTAGGAAGATGTTAAGCTACTGGAGAGTGTCCAAAGGGGGGCAATTAAGGTGTTGAAGGGTCTTGAGGGGAAGCTGTATGAGGAATGCCTGAGGTCACTTGGTCTGTTCAACCTGGAGAACAGGAGACTGAGGGGAGAGCTCATTGCCATCTGCAACTTCCTCATGAGGGGAAATGGATGGCCAGGTACTGATCACTCTTGTAACCAGTGACAGAACAAGGTTATGGCTTAAAAGTGTGTCGGGGGAGGCTCAGGCTACGTATCAGTGAAACATTTTTCGCCCAGAGGGTGGTCAGGCCCAGGAACAGGCTCCCCAGGGAAGCGGTCACAGCGCCAGCTTGACAGAGTTCAAGAAGCATTTGGACAATGCTCTCAGGCACATGGTGTTATTCTTGGGGTGTCTTTTGTAGGGTCAGGAGTTGGACTTTGGTGGTCCTTGTGGGTCCCTTTCAACTGAGGATATTCTATGATTCTAAATAAACTGATGAACATAGAATTTTGGATTAAGTGCTCGGTATGTAATGCAGCATTTGCCTGTGACACTATACTAGTGAGTCAAGACAAGCCATGTAAGCTTTGTGAAGAGAGACACAGGAATGACAGGTCTCTTGTTTGGCTCTCCTCGTGGATAGGCAGATAAGGCCAATGTGCAGGCAGCACATTGAGCCAGGCTTTTCAGTATATCCTGCACATCATTCTTAGGTAGGAAGAGTAGGGCTGTTACAGATGCATGCTCACATTTAAAAAAACCCCAATTATATGTTAGTTATATATATATATATACACACACGCACAAAATATTTAGATTTATATATATAAATCTGACATGCACATATATGGATTTGTGCCTTTTGACACCAACATTCAGGAAAGGTCTTAAAACCAGCAGTCCCACAGATGTTAGAGGTGTGCCCTGATGTGACTGAAGCTAGCCCAGCATGCTGTCATCCCTGCAATTTCAGTGCAGCTCCTACCTGACTGCTGCATTGTCAGACTTTTGTATGGGTTCAGGTGCCTGTATCAAAGCCTGCACGTTTTCTGGAGACAGGTATGAATTGACTTCATGTGAGTGATTGCTGCTTTCCATTTGTCATGCTTGCTGTTCTGTGAGGTTGATTAAATACTGCAGACAGTTTTGAGGAGAGTGCTTCCTATGCAGACATGTATTTGGCTATGCTAAGTAGCCACATGTGATTTATGTAGCAATTAAGAATGCTTTCCAGTTACTCACCTGTGTGTGTGCTGGAGAGGAATTTGTGTTCCTGTATGCAAAGGAGTCTGTGCTGTGCTGACAATAATAGTAAAAGCAGCAGTGGTTCATTTGCCTCTGAGGATGCATCAAATGTTGATGCTGGGTATGTAGGAGTACTTGGTGTGCCAGTTTTCAGCTTCTCTGTCTCACTCTTTACCCACTAAGTAATGGTGGAAAATGCTGTTTGCACATCTGTTTCTTTTATAAATTATATAAAATAATATACTGGACGCAAATTACAAAGGCAGTTGTCTCTCGTTTTTTATAGATATCCCTGCTGTCCATGATTAGGACTGCTTGTATTGTGATCTGTCTCCTCACTGATCCAAGGTGTGGTGAAGTGCATGGATGCACAGTCTAACCATGCTATACCCTTCCTCATAGTGCACAGTCCTAGTATCTTGTGTTTGCACTACACAGCCAATGCAGTCTCTCTAAATGACTATCAAGTTCTTCTCTGACTGAACATGATAATTTGACAAATATTTAAGTGCTTAATTTTGTTTCTGCTGAAGCAGGAATCCCATGATTTGACTTGTCTCTCTTGAAGTAAAGTTTGTAATAGAACAAATTTGTTAATACTTCACAAGTAGCTTAACACCTTTATTGATGGTTAATAACCTCTGTTGTAGAGAACTTCCTCTCAGTGACTTCTTATGTACAGTTGTGCCTAGGTCACACAGCCTGTAAAGTTGAAAGCGTTTAGTTCAGATGTTGCATTTAGGGCATTATTTTTCTCTTAGTGGGTTCTTCACTTCTGAAGAATTAGGCTCCTCAAGATCAAAGCCTGCTCATCTTGCTGTTCAGTCCACCAGCAGCTTGATTTGTGTTCACTTAGGTACATAAGCTGAGATTGTGGAAGTCTTTTTGTTCAGAGCTGCTCATTTAATTGTAAAATATTCTCATAGTTCATATGAGAAGCATCTGGTAAAGCCATATAAACTCCAGCAACTGCACTAGGGATTTCAGCGTAACCCATTGAGATTGTGTGTACAGAAACTGGCATATTCTTTGGCACTGCCTGAAAGGTTAAGAATTTGGAGGTTGTGTATTGCATAATGGGAGAATTGGTCTGCATTGTTTCTCCTCATGTTTTAAGTGAGTGAATTCAAGGGTCAGTATTATTGAGATTAGCATAAGAGTTGGTGGAAATTTTTGAAACAGATGTAATTTGAACTACTGCATTGCAATTTTTTATTATATTAGCGATGTGTGGAAAAATTGTCGTATAGGCATGACAGGTGTCTTATGTTACCCTTTATGATAAAACATGTGAAAAAAACCCAATCCCATTTTTCTTGCGTCTTTGATTAGCTTGCAGGTAGTAGAAAAGTTGACACGTGGCAAGTCGTCTAGGCTGTGCCTAAAGTGCACAGCAGGTAGGTGCTGTAGCCAGCTGCAGGAACTGTTCCCCCAGTTTTCCAGACTGGTGAGTTAAAGCGCCTTTTTTGGTACCATGCATGTGTGTTTAACTTTGAAAAGCAGTGCAGAGGGAAAGGTTTCTTAAGAAGCATTTCTGGATCCATCAGATTAGACTGTTGAACCTAAGTGTTGATGACCAAGAAACAGAAATATGAGCAGGAGGAAAGTTCTTTTTATTCCTGTCACACATACAGGCTCCCCATTTCCCTCACTAGGAGTACTTAGATCCAAAAGTTAGACTCATGTGATGGCTGTGATGTTTAGCCTGGGGTGAATGCTGCAATAAGGGGGTACTCCTGAAAACTGCTAAAATAAATCCCTAGCTCTCCATGTGGCATGGACTTGGTAGCTGAAAGCTAGAAATAGGTGTAACTTTTGTATTTGATAGTGAAGGAGGAGAAGGAAGGAATCTTTGCTCCATCTCTTGAAGGATAATATGAGCACTTAGCAACTGCTGAGAGCAAACTGAAGTAAATTATCCTGCATATATGTGAGGCATGGTAAAAGTCATTTGAGATGGGGATTTGATTTGTGACTGTTGTCTTTTAGGAGCTGTGATGGAAAGAAGGAAGAGAAAGTATTCTATCTGTCCTGCTGTAAGTGCAGGCTGAAAAATTGCCTGTTCCTATTTCTGCACATTGGAATGATGTCTTATGTCCAGTGGAAAACTACACAGCTTAACCAAAAGTTCATGCTTGAGGTAGTTGCTGCATTTGGTACCGACATACAAGTGCTGGCAGTGTAAGGACAGCAGAGTCAGGGGAATATTAGTTGTGCAGGCAACCTGATGCAAGCAGTAACCAGACTCCCATGTAATCTGTGCAAGAGAAATCTGCTTTATTAAGGGGAACTTGATCTTTAGTGAAAGAACACTTCTGGTCATGATACTCACAGCTTTCATGGAGCCTGACTTAGCACAGTGTTACTTTCCTGCTGCAGTGTCTACATGAATTTGTAACTCTAAAGTCTGATTCCTGTATTTAGAAGTTCATCCAGATCTTTGGGTTAATTTTGGTGTAAAATTAATATATGGGAGAGTTTCCAGTTTTTGCATGAGTTAGCAGGTCAGCTTAAGATGAACTGGGAGTAGTTAACTTGATATTCAGGGGTGCTTTGTTTGTTGAATTAAGGGAATGTCTTTTTCCCCTCCAAGAATATAGGATATGGGGTGATAACTAATGTCAGGAGTCTTAATCAATTCCTTCTGTAATTAAAATAATTTAGCTGCTTTTAGACAACCCAGTAAGTGGATCTCAGGATCTAAGTAACTGGATTCACAGTAGCTAGTTAAGATAATCTTATGGAGTGGGGCTATTGTAAAGTTCAAAGACTGGAATATCTTTTGTTGTATTTGGTAATATAATTTAGTTATTTCCCTGAAGAAGTGACTCTTGAAATACTGAATTACTTTAGTTACCTTTTAATTCACTAGTGGTAAGAGACTATTGCATATGCATATAAATGTTAGAGGAGACAGCAAAGCTTCCGGACATCAGATAAACCTCTGAATCAGATAATCACATTATTTTAAATTTCATTCTTCTATTCTCATTGAATATAAAGTTGAATTAATTTATGTGATTAGTTGCCTTTAAGTTTTTTCTTTGGGCTCTATGACTATGTCAAAAATAGTTTCTGAACAATTTCCTATTANCCATATTTTTTTCAAGGTCCTAGCCAACCAAGAGCTTGTTTTATTCTTTGGGTGCTAATTACTTTCCCTTCTTCTTTAAGTCTGAGACTGAATCACACTGCTGTTACTTATAACAATTATAACAAGAATTGCTGATAAATCTAAATACATTCTCTGTATCAACTGCACAGTATTACTTTGGGGTCTGATTTGGGGGTCATGGGAACAAGTTTGTTTTCATAGAAATTGAAAAATGGTATTAGTGTTCAGCTGACCATGTGATCTCCTACTCTGAACTTTTGTTGGTCCCTTGCTTGCCTAGGAGGTATTTTTACTGCTTAAAAAATAGTATAATGTTAGCAAAATAAAATTCAGCTTAACTAAAACCACCATGTTTTAATTAAAGTATGTTAAAGAAAATATCTTCTTTTAATTCTGTGCTGTAAATTACAACTTTTTTTCTTGAGTGAATATTCAGTAAATTGTGTTGTCCAACAGTATAATAATTGGGAGAATGTTCTTATTGCTAACTCAAACCTATGGGCAACAGGACTTCATGAAGTAGATTTAACTGTGGTTTTCTGGCTTTTTGTTGCTCTGGTCAGAATTCTTGATCTGTAAAATGAAGCAGTTTCTGTGCTTAGTACAGTGAGCTTTTTAAATTATGGGTTAAGCTGGGTGCCAGTTAGCCAGCCACTGTCTGCCCTTCACAGTGTAGACAGTTCCTACATCTTAGACCTGATCACAGCCTATATAACATTGTTCCAAATAAATGCCAAATATTTAGGCAAGGCAGAGAGCCAGTGATGCTTTGGGCTGTGTTGCTAACAGGGTGTATTCCACCAGGGTTTCTCTTTTGGTTTGTTAGACCATAGGGCACTTGTGATTGCCTTGATACTTTATATGTATGTTTCTCAAGTTCTGAATAAGAACGGAATTGTCTGTAAAACAGTGGCCTAAAGTGTCCAGCTATCAGAAGATCAAGTTAGTTGTTTTGAAACATGGTAGGCTGTGTAATGCAAATGTGTTTGACTTCTTTATCACCAAATCATAGTGAGGTTCCTGGGAGTTCAATTCTGTGTTTTGTCATCACAAAGCTGCTTTGTGCTCACCTGTGCCTGAGATGAACTTGGGAAATGTGTTTTCAGGTGGCAAAGTTATTGGCAGCCCCTCCTTGGTTATTGGCTCACTCCTGTTGGGTGTCCTTGGTTTTCCAGTTGCTGTTATGCTGTCCCCCACTGGCAGCAGTGGGCTTGGGGCCAGTCTTACATCTGTTGAGCTGAAGCCTAGGGAAGAATGAATTTTCTTCTCTTACTGGGCTTTCCTGAAAGGGATCATCCCACTTGCAAGGAGAGCCTCAGCTACTTGTACAGTGGAAATCTCTGCTTTGATGGTCATAGCAGTTGGCGATTCAAATATCCAAACCGTTGTTCCATTGTTCCACATGTGACTGAGGGGTGATGTATCTTAATACAAATCTTGGAGGATCTAAAAAACTTACAGAATTATTCCAATAGAACAGAAGTTACATATTTAGAAGAATCTTTCTCAAGATCTGTGTTTGCCCAGTCATGGGCAAGAGTGATTAACAGAGTTGTATCACAGGTTTTGTTTATGGCTGGAGTTTGTCAGTTTGTCTACGCTGACAGCTGCTTTTGAATTCATGTGAATGTGTTCACATGGTGGGAAGCTTATCTCAGGATGGGGGAACATGACTGTTTATATTGTGCTAAAAGATTAATATGTGAAGTGAAACATCAAAGCAGTTTCTAATGCTCTGAGCTTTAAAACTTGCAGTTAATTTAATTAAAAAATAATTAAAGGCACATCTTTGCCCACTCCTGAATGCAGACCCCAAATATTCTTCAAAGCATATTTGATTTAAATGATTTGGTGATTTCCTCCCTGAGGCTTTTTTTAACTTGCCACTGGCTTATAAAGATGAAGCTTTGAGTTGTAATGATAATACACTACTAGTGCTGTAGATATTTGCCTCCTAAGACAGTAAAATGACATGTACTGTGGAAACAGCCTCATATTTAAAAAGATAAATTTATAAACATAGTGTTTTTTCCTCTAGCAGTTTAAGTTCATGATACATTTTTTTTAGTGATTATAGCTTAAGCTAGCTCCTGAAGCAGCTTGGTGAAGTGCATGGTATGGAATGCTAACATGCCACCCTTGTTTTTTCATTTTTTTCTTTTGTCTCCTCCCCCTTGAATTCTAGTGAAGGGTCCTGTTTTAAAATGAGTTTGATTTTAAATCAGCCTTTATGGCCAGTGCCAGAAAAAAAAATTATTATGTAATACAGATTTACTGCACTAAGTAGTTGTGAAGATGTTATGTGGAGGGTATAGGATGGGAGCTCCATGCTACTTGTCTAGATTTAACAAGTAGTAACCTATACATTTTCATCTTTGGATCTGTCTGGAAGGTAGAGTGGAAAACAAGCAACCTTTCAGAAGGCATTTCACATTTGGTAGTAATTGTGTCAAAACCAAGAGGCAGTGGAGAGAAGTATTTTTATTACAAGGATTATTAAAACTAGCATTGGTATTTATTTCTTTTTGTTGTAGGTATGGGCATTATGGTGCACTAAGGGCAGTGTCTCGGTCTTGTCACTCCAGGCAGTCATTAAAAATATGGTGCCATTCCCTGGTTATAGGAAGAAACTGTGTTTTTTAGGTACTTGCAGAGATCCATTCTCATTCTGGACACACTCCTGAGTAATGTGCTGTGGGAGACCCTGCTTAGGTGGGGAGTGGTCCCTTCCAAGGTTACCCATTCTGTGATTCTTCCCTGTCTCCTTGCTGTGTGCTTCCAAATGAACGTCAGCACTGACCTTCCAGAGAAACCCAAACTTTCTTCTGACTGTTCCCAACAGACAAGTGAAAAAGTCTGAAATCTGGTGGGGATGCCATGCTGAAACTGTGCTGGAATTGGATCCCATTCTTACAGATGTGTAACACCAGAACATAACTTTTCTAGTCAATGCTTGCAAATGCTTCCCTCTTTGTTGGTCTCGTGGTTTTGGTGCATTTCCATGGCTGCATGCTCACAAGGAGAAGATCTAACCTCCAGTAGTAATTGGATTGCTAATCTGCACAGGTTGTCTGTGAATAGTTAGGTAGTGGGTTTTTTGCGTTCATAACTTCACCATACTTCACTTTTGGAGAAACAAAACATCTTGGTGAAAACATGATAAACTAATTGTTAAAGGTGAATTGTTTTAAGATGTAAAAGGTCAAAACACATGCCTGGTGGAATTTGCAGCACTCGGTTTTTTTGTGTGTTTTGTAGAAGGAGGTGCCAAGTACTGCCAGGTTTCCAGTCTCATAGATTTATCCTATGAACCATGGGGAACAAGTGCTGTCTCACAAGGCAGAACACAAAGGGATAATCACTGAGCAGTTAATCCTACCTCTGTTGTTTGTGCCCTGTCCTACCTCAGCCACACGCCTACGAGGTGGATGCTGCAGGTTGAAGGCTGTTTGTGTGGCTGCCATTGCTTGAGCAGAGGGTGTGGTTCCACTGAAGCCTCAGTTTAATTAAGGTAGGTTTTTGTTCAGATGCCTTTCTTGAATCAGATCTCTCTGTGGTTGCAAGAGGAACAGCTCTGGTGCTAGAGCAGATGGAGGAATGTGCAGCTGGGGAAACTGACTGAGAGGGTGGGACCACAAGAGGCTGGACTTAGCTGGTGGAGTTGAGCTTTGGGAAGGAAAGCCCCAGCTGATGGTCCAGTGAAGATGTGCTGTAGAGTGGACAGATTTCTTAACTGGATAGACATGATACAGGTAGGCAGAAAGTGGAGAAGTCTGAGCATTTTGGTTTTGTGTAGTTTTGATTTGGCTTTTTTTTGGTGTTTGTTTTTGTTCTTTTAATGAATAATGGTTCAGAAAGAAAGAAACCAGTAGAACTTCTTGAATGGAAAATACGGTTTATGCTTTGGTATCTGAGGGAAATGGGATTGCAATGTAAACTTTGGATTTGCTTGCAGGTTCTTGATTTTCAAAATACATGCATTTCTGTATTTCTAGCTCTTTGTATTTTCTGTGGCTTTAGAATCCTCCCTTAATTGTTCCCTGTAACAGGTTTAACAAGCCAGCTCATCCATTTAGAGAATAAAGTTAAGGGTACTATTTAAACATATTGAAATGTATTTTAAATCTTATGCCATACCAAAAGGTAACTGCACTCTTTCCTTTGCCTTGACCGACTTCAGTCTCCAGCTGTTATAAGATTTTTCACTGCAAGTGTGAGCCTGTTGATGGAAATCGGGTGTTAGTCTGTTGCTTATTTACCTCGCTTGCCAGTTTTGAGGGAAGGTTGGAAGGCATTTATTAATGTTTGACAAATGTATCATCAGTATCTATTTTCATGCCACTCCATAGAAAGTTTCACAGCTGAAACTGTGTGCCTGTGGTAATGATTGCTGTAATCAACCTTGTGCCATGATTTTGTTTTGTTATTTTGAGCTTTAACTGGTTATGGTATGAACTGCACTCACTGCTGTTTTCACAAGTGTAAATATGGGCAGCTTTTTGGGTGTAACTGTTTGAGAGGAAGAAAGTTTCTTTTGCTGGATGGAGGACAGAAAAATGTAGGCGAAGAAGCTACAGCAAGGAAGGAGGCAGCTGCTCTCAGCAGGAGATCTTGCTCTGCTGGTGGACCACTGGAAGAAGAGAAGGCAAGCCTATGCCCTCCTGCCTTTCTTTAATCACAGAATGGGGACATTTGAGCATCTTGACTTCTGACTGTTTAATAATTTAATTTGCTTGTTTTAAGAAGGGAGAACATTACCTGATTAACTTCTGGACAAACTGGAAGGCCACATCATGGTTCTTTTTTTCTCTTTTTTTTCTTCTTTTTTTCTTCTCCCCCACAAGACTGATGATAACAAATAGGACAGATGAGTATAGCCCTAGTGTTGTCAGGATTGTGGTAAATAGCAGAGCTGTGTATGCTATTAATGTAAGAAAAGTATGAAGTTTAAAAAATACATAAAATGATACCTCATTACATGGCAGATTAGATCTATTTTTTACCTTGGTGGTTTTTATTGTATGAGACACAAGATGTTCCCTGCATTCCTTTTTCTCTTAGATCTTTCTCTCACAAATGTGTGAATCTGCTTCAGGTACTTTGTTAAACAAGGAACAAGTATGGATGGCTACCAGCAGACTGGGGAGCACCAGCAGGAGCAGAAGGACCAAAACCTGACTGACATTCCCAAGACCTGGAAGTGTTTGATGGTTTTTTGGAGGCAACCTCATTTTTTAGTAGTCTCTGAACTCGACCCTTAGATGAATACAGTGCACTGGGACACTGAGAAATCTGTGTAAATACTTAGATTTGTGCATAATCAGTTTTGGTTCCGCCAGTTAATATTTTTTAGGAAGTAATTGCAAAGTCTGTTTTATTTTATTGAGAGCTGGAAAAAGGAGCCATTGGGCTCAAGGAGCCATGTGTGTTTAGCTCTCAGGAGAAATGGAATGTCCTAGACAGGGTGAGGAGACCAGGTGACAGCGCATGGCCTCTGTCTCTTCCTTCTTCCCTGGCTCAAAGGTCTCTGTGTGTAGCACCTAAGTGAAGAATTAGATCTCCTCTGGGCAAAGGGCTGGTGTGAGCATGTGTGAGAATCCCTGTGAGTGCCCCAGCTCACCGGTGTGGCTGAGTCTCCACTCCCAACAGGCGCTTCCCTCATGTCAGTGCAGTGTGCTGGCTTTGACAGGGGTTCCTGGCATGGCCTTGGACAACAGGCTCTTCTGCTGTCCAGAGAGCTCTGCCATGACTTGGGCACAGGATAAGGCACCTGGGTGACCAAGCTGCCTGGAAGAAAAGGGAGAGCTCTGGGCTAGCTTCTGTGCAGATGGGGGATGCTGGAGTTGGGGGGAGATTGTAGTTGTGAGCCCTGTAGTTTGGGTGTTCAGTTCATTCCAGTTAGCAGTGTAGGAAGCTGGAGAGCCAACATGCTGGGCCCCTTATCCCAAGAGAGAGGAGTCCAGAGATCTGAACAGCCAGGAGGATGTCTCAGGGAGCACCTGCTGGCAACTGGAGCGGAGCTTTGGACACATGCTGAGTGCTGTGGGTGACCTCAGCGGGGCTGGTGGCCAGGTGGAGGTGGTAGTCTGTGTTGCAGCAGTGCAGGTATTGGGTTGGTGGAAGCTCTGAGGATGCTGACCTGATCTGAAAGGAGTGTTGAGTCTAGTCTGTGCTATACAAGCAGTGATGTTTATGAGAGCAGCTTATGTATGAAGAAGGGTGTGCAGGGTGTTTTTTTTCATCTTTTCTTCCAGTGACTGTTTTGTTGTGTGTCAGAACTGGCTGGACTAGCTTTATGCTGATACCATCAGCTTAACTTTTGTGTGTTCTTTTAAACCTCTTCCTTGGTGGCTGTGATGCCTGAAGAGGTCATAAAACAATACCTGGCTGGATGCAAATGCTTTCCATATGATTTTTATCACTACCACTTACCATACATCTCTTAAGCAAGCCTTTTTATAAGCATTGGTATGTTGGGTAATTATTAACTGTAAATCCCTCCTGTTTGCTGCTTGGAGGCTTGATGATAGTTGCTGATGGCAGACAGGTGGTTAAATGTCCATGCAGAAGTCCAGAAACCACAGGCTAATATCAGTCCATTGACTTCTTTTGCTGTATTAGCTGAATATCCTTAAGGGTTTAGATGTAGTTTAAAAGTGAAAGTCTTTTTTCTCAGAGAGTGATTGTGCTGGAAGTCAAACTGACTTTCTCCAACAGCCTTCAGGATGCTTTGGCTGTTCTTCAGAGAATTTGTTTGGAAGTTAATGTAGAAAGTATAATTTTTTTTCTCCTGAATTAGCACAACAAATTAATAAGTATATAGTAAATATAACAGTATTTAAAATTTGACTGTTGACAGATGGTGCAAGTGGGTGAGAGACTGAAATTTGTAAAGCTGCTGTCCAGTAATTGCACTTTTGTATTACATGTTGCCAGTAAAAAGAAAAAGCTGCATAATTTAATTTTTGGCTAGACAGGCAAATGCAGACCAGTTGCGTGGACGCGTTTGCTCTGGCACCCTTCTTTGCTTATGAGAGTCTTTGCTCATGACCTGAATTCTGGGAAGGTGTCCAAGCCCTATGCAGGCTGAAGTGCTTATCTCTTGAGTGTTTTCTTTTCTTTTGCACAACAGAATACAGAGACCTGCTTAGCAAATGCCCATGCAATTATAGCTCCATGTCCCATTTCAAATTCTTCTACTCTGCCAAGGCTATGCTTTTAAAGGTCTCTTCAGTTCCACTTTGTTCTTTTCCCTTGAACCTTGATGATGTCTCTTTTATTTTCTTATTTTGAAAATGTTCTTAGTTAATCTTAGGGCTTATTTTCAAGGTGACCTGTCATCTTACATTTATCTTTGGAGGAAAAAATTAATTTTCTGAGCAAGACTAGTTGTCATCTTTTTTTATTTGAATAGTTGCACAATTAACATAAGTGCATGAAGAATTTTTGCTTTTGCATCCATGTTACTGATGTAACAGTAGCCTCTTGCAAGAAGCTGCCATGAGAGTGGTGTTTCTGAAACTCTTGAACTCCCTTTTCATTGCTGTCAGAGAGTCATGTTGGCATAAAAGATCTCTGGTGTTCATGCAGAGCCCTTGTCTGGTGCCTGGAGAGGCTGAAAGCTCTTTGTGCGTGGCACAAGTAGAAACATGAGTGAGTTTGTGCTGTCTCTTAACGTAGTGTGTAGTTGTTTCAAAATCAGTTGTTGCTGTGGCAGAGGTGTAGCTTAACACAAAACCTTTCCTGACTTGCTGCTTATGGTAGGATCTCAAAACTGTCCTGGCTATCTATGTTTAGCACTGTTTCCTGCAGGAGCAACACTTCCATTCCCTCTCCTAAGCTTAGATAATGTGCTGACTTGAACTCACAAAGGTCTGGAAACACTCAGGTATTGAAGGTTCTACAGATCTTTAGCTAACCTGCGAGGAGGATTTGCAGAGGAACAAAGCCTGTTGGTGCTCCAGCCGGAAGGTCAGCAAATGACATTTGAGGCATCGGGGCAACAGCTCAAAAGACAAGCTGTACAGTTCATACAAGGGAGAATAACTTAAATCACATCTTGCCTCTTTGGAGGCATCCATGTGGAAGTGTCATGTAGTTTAGTTCACAAGTAAGTTGTTTGCAAGATCAAGGCAAATGGGGCTGTATTTAGTTCCTTTCCATTCAAATCACTGGAGGGTTTCTTGTTGCCTTTTCAGAGGCTACTGGAAGAACTTTCAGTATTGAGTGGAGCTGATGCTGCCCCTGACCTTGGGTCATTTGAATTAGAAAATGTTTTTAGAATAGCCTTGCTTTTTCAAAACAAAGGAGGGACTGGGAAGTTTTGAAAAGTTGGATAAATAACAATGTGTTTGTATGGCCTGTAGCAGCCTGTACTCTTTATATCAGGGAGTATAGCAGGAGCTTTGTTCCACATTTCTGTCCTGGCTCTCCCTCTGGTGTGGCACTGTGTGAGTGCTCAGTGTAAGGAGGGGAAATGGATTGTGTCCACTACTGCTGACTATGGCTGTGTTGTCAGTTCTATGTGTTTATCTAGAGAAGAGACAGCATCTCATGTGTGTTTATTCTCTTACACGGTGTTTGGCATAGTTCAGTTTGTGCTCTAGACAGTCCAGGGGCTGCCTAGTTAGAGAGGCAGTCTGCTTTTGTCTCAAAACAGTGGAGAGCTGTGAATGCTTCCAGTGAAGGAGGCTTGGTATTACCTTTTCCCTGGACTTTTGTGTATTTGTTGCAGTATGGATGTTCCCCGTTATCCCCTTTCCCTTTGGAGTTGTGGATACTCGAGGATCCTTCCCATCACCCAGTTCTGCCTCTCAGTGCTTCCTCTTCTGGAATAAAGTGCTACAAGACTTCCTTCAAAGGGCTTTGTTAGCTGGGAAGCTCCTGAGGTAGCCGTGCTCAGCAGCAAGCCTGTTCTGGATTATGGCAGGATTATGAATGCGTGCTTTCCCCTAACCATTCTTATCATGAGACACAGATAAAAATGGGCAGATACATCCCCTAATGCATTTATAAACCTCAAAGGATTTGGCTTTCTTTTAAAGCAGGCATCTGGCTTTGCATTTTCTACTTTGTTTTCACTTGGTTAATTGAGAATCCCCATGTGGTCCATCCCGACACTCACCTTTTGCAGATACTTACTGGAGATGATTTCCAATGATGAATGGGATTTAGGAATGATTTTTAGAAGCAATGCCTTATTTCTGCAGAAGTAATTTTCTGCAACAGCTTAAATCTGTCATTGGTACTCTAAACAACCAAGATACCCTGTGTGAAAAACCTGCTTCTAGATCCATTCTGTGTTGTATCTCTGTATGCAGAGACTGAAGGGCTGTTCAGCAGTCCAGTTCCCTCCAGATGAGGTAAACACTGGAAAATCTTTTATTAAGAGAAACAGATCAAGTATGTCTTCATACTAATCACATCTGTGTTTTTTAGAATTGAGCAAAGGAAACAGCATGTTTTGGTCTTTGCAATTCTCTGACCTGAATAAGTTTGTTTGTGGTGTTTTGGGTTTGCTTTTTTTCCTTAACCAACAGTTGACGTAAGAGGGACAGGGTTGAGAACTTCCTGGTTTCTAAATAAAATATCCTTCCATTTGATACAATCTTTTGTATTTTGACAGGGAAAACAGTGTTTTCATTTTGCAGTTCACGTACAGGACATAGGATTTAGTCATATATGGTAGGCACTATATGTCAGAAGAGAAGATGCTGTTTTCTTAATGTCTTTGCTGCTTTTACCACTTCCATCTTTGGAAAATAGGATTCCTTTAGAGTTCTTAGTTATTGTGAGCAGCTGATTATATATCTTAGCTGGAACATGCAAATTACTCTTTCCCAATCAGCAAGTTGATTGGAAGCATGTTGAATTCTTACCTTACTCATAATTGTACTCTGGGATGTCAGTAAACTGATAGGCTGTCGAGGAAAGCTAGAGTATTTGTAGTGTCAGTAAAAATACCTTAAGTCAGGTAAATAGTTTTGAATAAAATAACAGAATATTCAAGTTTGTAATCGTGCTGAATTTCAGTATCTTTTGCATCTCTGCCTTTTATAGAGATGCTTCCTTTCCTGCTGAGGATGTCTTGCTTCCTTGCACCATCTCAGGAACTGCATAACACGACTTTGATGCTTTGAAGAATGGTTCATTCTGCAGGGTGGATTATAAGCAAGTGATTTATGAGGAAATCATGAAGCACAGTAGGAAACATTTTAAACATTTGGTCTGATTAGAACTGTATTAATAAAGGAAACACTTCTTTTGAATGCGTAAGTGATGCCTAGAGCAGGACAGTGTGACATTTGCAGTTCTGTAATTTTAAAACAGTTTCTAGATAAATTTTTCCCAGTATTTGTTTCCAGTAGCTGTTGTTTTTATTTTTAATAGTCAACTACTGGGCATAAGAGATTCCTATATAAGTTAATTAAATGTATATCCTTCTAAATGAATGTGTGGAAATTTTGGCATGCATGAAACTTACCTCAATGACTGTAATATCATAAAGGGCACATGGTGACTTGCGTCATTTCAAGTAGCATTTTCCCATACTAATTCTTTTCACTACAGGCCCTAAGTCAAAATTTGAATGGTCCTTTATCTAATAAACCTCGCAGCTGTCCCTTTCTTTAGAGCTGATAGTTCATTCAGGGTGCAGAGGAAATGCATCATCTGACTGAAGAAGTATTACAGTCTAGAGTGGGTAAACCCACACAGGCTTGACTCTGCTCTGGCACAGAGGTAGCTTGTGAGGTTGTCCATTAGCTCCCAATGAAAAAATCCATCTGGGCATGGGGGGCTTGCCAAGTCTAAAGGCACATGATGGATTTCTAAGGCTGGCTGTTAGTTATCTGCTTAGGTGTGCCTGATAGTTCTGGTATCAATACTACAAGTTTTTCTACAGTTTTGCACTTAATACTGGACAAGGATTGTCCATGCACAGACACTGTTGCAGTCGATGTACTCTTCCATTATTATTTGGACTCTTGGGCTGTTTTCCTGAGGCAAGCATCTGCAGTCTGCAAGACTAAATCTGCTCTTTAAGGACTTCAACCTCTCCAAAATGAAGAATACAATAAAAATACAATAAAAACAGGAAGGAAAAATTTTGCATGTTTGGTTACTTTGATGCACTTTTCCAAAAAGTTTCACTGGTGATGAAAAAAAATCTTTCAAAACCTGTGTTAATACTCCTGAAGTCTGGATTTCTTCTAGATCTGATGGGTCCAGAGCCTTAGATTTGAACTTGTACATATTGGGGTTTTGCTTATACTGTTTACTCGGGGAACGTTTTGAACGCTTCTCCAGTGTGGGAGGGAAGTCTTCTAAGGGTAAAGCAATGTAAAGGAATTCAGCAAAGATTGAATTTTTATGTTATGTTATCTGCAGGTTTGCATAGAAATGCCTTTAATTTCTTGTATTTAAGAAGGAACCAATGCAAAACTTGTTAATAGAAGACTTGGCATACATGGTGTGAGTGGGTCAGGAAGTTGTTGACTGGAGCAACGTGAAGCTGCTGGAGAAAAATCTTAAGGTCCTCTGTGTATTGCCTCCTGTACTGTGTGCACCTTGTTTTGCTAGCTTAGTTTTTCTTGTAGAGTTAGTTTCCCAACACATTAGTGAGCTGACTTTCACTCACCAAGGGTTTGATGAAGTGCTGAGAGCCAGGGAAGGAGGTGAGACACTGCAGATACAGGGAAATGAAATACTCCATTTGTCTTTGAGGGCAAGCAGCAAGTTGCTGGGTTATGTCACACCTAGGAAAACCTAACAGTCATGTTTGACCAAGTCTGAGTGATAATGCTGTTTGCTCCCTAGAGCAAATGAAAGCTATTAGGACTCTTGTGAGACGTGAATGGATGGCTGTGTTTCCCAGTGTAACACTGGTTCCATCTATCCCTTGCTTAAGCTGACACAGCCTTTGGTGGGGCTGTAGTGTGTGAGATCAGGGAGCTCCAGTACCGTGACTCATCTAGGAAAAAAGAGGGAGTGGGGCTGTTTGAATACGTGTGCTAGCAGGAAGGAGTCTGTCTCTGTTTGGAGCTTTTACCTTGCCAGTCAAGATGCCTGGGATGTGAAGAGGCTGATTAGGGTGTGGGGAGTTTTGCAATGCATAGACTGGGTCCTGCACTGTAGCTCTTGGCAGTGGCATGTGCTGCAGGGGTGCCTTGGTGTTTGAGGAGCTGCTTGAGGTTCAGCAGAGTTTGTGGGCAGTAGCTTGGTACTAGCCATGACAGAACATAGAGCTCGTAGAGGGTTTTCTGCATTGTACAGTTCACTGCTTGTGCTTGCCTCTCTTCTCATTATTTTCCCAGCACCCCACAGTAGATGATTGACTAAACAATGTTGGTTTCTTTAAAAATAAATGCCTTTCTTTAATGGTGATTTAAATTGACACACAACACCATGCAGTGCCACCTACTCATAAGTCTTGAGCATTAAGAAAACACATGGTAGCTACAATTCTATATTACTTGCTATCGGGAAAACTAAAATTGGATGCACAGGCTTCAAGTCTGAAGATGTTATCTGTCTTTTGGAGAGATCTAATGAAGAGTGTCTTTTTTCCAGAAGTACCTTTCCTTGTTAGTCTGAATTGATATTATAGTGCATAATAGGTTCTTTGAAGTATTTTGTCATCTCATAAACAACTCTTGTAAGTGCTCTCCATCTTTTCTCTTGGTTAGAGGACTCTTCCTTCAGCTTTGTTAAATTGGCGATGACATGTCAAAAATGGCAGAAAAATTTATTTTAAAGGAAGAAAATTTGAGGTGAAACTACCATGTAATCTTTTCCCATATTTCACTTTTGTTGCTGCAAATGGAAGCTAATTTTTGTTGAATTCTAACCATTTATTGTTTAGTACTTAGAAAATACTTAGGCAGGTAGTCTGCTCTATTCAGAAGTAATTTGTAAACATACTAAATCTGTCTGCCAAAGCTAGCTTAAATGCCTTTTGACAGACCAAATATGCAGTGATATCAAGCTTGCAGCGAGTGATGAGGGATGTTTTATTTTCTGTGTTATTGCAGGCATACCATGGTATTAAATGTAAAGAGAAGACTGAGCATTGGTTTTAAATTCATAGTTCCTTTGGACTTCACTGTGCAAATAAGTTTTGTTGTTACAAGTTTGATATGGAAAGAATTAAAGTGTTTTTTTTTCTTTAATGCAGCTGACAGTTCTTTACCCTACACCTTCAGAATAGTTGATGACAACTGTAGGCACTTGACACTTGTGAAAATCTGACTTTCAAACTCTTGAAGTTTGGAAAAGCCTTTCAATCTCCTGACCTGCTAAATGTGACATTGAAATGAAAGTTAATTTGGAAAAAGACTCTGAGTCTGTAAGCCTCAAATTTAGCTCTACATTTAGCTTACTCTTTTATAAGCACTTCCTAAAATGGCTTAGTTGTTGTGACAGGTACTTTTATAGGAAAAAAAAACCACCAGGACTTGGCAGTGGTGCTTTCTTAGAAGCTTGCTTTACATGTAGCAATAGGAGTAATCTTGCCTTTTGCTTAGGTTTTAATTTGAAGTTAGTCGTTGGCACCCAGCAGCTTCCTCTGAGACATGCAGTGGGTGCAGCAGTGGCTGCCCCCAGATACATGAGGACATTTGGTGAATTTAAATGCACTTCTGTAGGAAAAGAGCTGTCTTTCCCTTTCCTTTTTAAAATGCCTTTTAAATCTCTTAAGCTTTTTTAACTGTTGAAAAATGAAGTGCTGCTTCCTTTTTCCTTGGCTTTCACAGTGACTAGAGACAGGCTGATCTCAATTATTGGTTAGGAGCAACCAACATAGCTCGTCTTTTTCTTATTTACTCTATTGTATGACCAAGGAAGCTGTACTACTTAACTCACAAACCTGCTGACTAGTTGCAGTTGGCTCTTTATCTTCATTTCCTTTTTTGCTTGCTACGAAGTGTGAATAGGGAATCTTTAGGGAAAGAAGGAAGTTGATATTTGTGCAGGCCAGGCTGCTATGGCTTACCTTCATCTGTGGCCTGTGAGAGTAGCCCAGGGAAGGCAGGAAGACAGCACCTGATGCAGGGAGATCACATTTGTTGTACTAAACCAGATGCAGGGTAAACTGTAAACTAAGGCTGAGCCTTCGTGGGCATGCTGTTGACTTCTGGAGAGCTGGAAGTCAGAAGTGTAGCAGTCTGTTTCCTGGCCTTCTAAAGCAAATTCTCAACCAGAACTGAGAAGTATCTGTATGTCCTGGACCAGTGAACATTTATACTGGGATACAATAGAAATGGCTTCCCAACTGCTTCTGCCAGGTGTTTCCTCCCTGGGCATGGAGGCTGTAGTGGTGTGACTTTACTAGAAGACAGTTTTGTTTGTCATGGTGAACCATTGCTGTGTCCAGAGAGCACTCTGGTTCTGAGGTATTTGCAATGCAGGGAACTGCTCATGATGTAGGAACGGTGACTGTGTTTGCCTTCCACTAGTTTGCTGTGTTTGCCTTCCACTAGTTTGCCTGCATCTATTTTTGATTCCTCTTCCCCAACCCTACCCTAGCTGGTGTGGTTTTATTGTTTGTTTTTTTTTTTTCCTCCGTTTGATGACTTCTCTTTGCACATGTCCTGGGTGCACCAGGATTCCCTTTTCCACCGTGGTTTGAGTACTCACTCCCATGTCTCTTCCAAGGTGTTACACTGACTCAGCCTGGGTTGGGTTGGTTGTCTGCAGCTCCAGCCTTTAATCTCCTCCCTGCCCTACTGCTTACTTTTCTTTGATCTCTAGTATCTCCTAGAGCCATTTCTTTCCTTTGTCAGATACCACAGTTAGTAACCTGCTCTCCATGCAGGTACTTGCAGCCCTCAGTATTTACTCTCTGTAGCTGCTTCCTTCCCCAAATGCCAGTGTTTGTTTTAATCCCTATGAGATAGGTCAGATGAGCATCTGCACTTTTCTTCCTGACCCATTGTAGTTTGGTACAACTAGCTAATTTACATTCATCAAGTCTGTGCCTTTCAGAAGCTCTGTGTAGGAGGCCAGTGTGTTTTTTCAACCAGATGAATTTGCAGGAGGCTGCACCCCCTGTGCCAGTGCAACCACATCACAGGTTGAGACGCCCACGCTTGGGCTTCCCCAGATGTGCTCGGAGCAGGTGGGCACTGAGCCAGTTGCTCTCTGGGTGGCTGTGAGCTGTCCTTCAGAGGTCTGCTGGTAAAAAACAAGATAGGACAGGAGAAGTCTTTCATGCAGGGAGATTGTCAAAGGGATTTTCCATCCTGCCCTGGGAGTGGAGGGGTGTTTGGAATTCCTCATCCTTTTCTTTCTTTAGCTGCCCTCACTGTGGTGGTTTCTCAGTTTACCCTGACCCCAGGTAATATATACTGTCCTCCTGATCTGCTGGCAGCTCCTTGCAGCAGCCCTATCCTGATGTGTAGCCTGGTTTTTACTTCACAAAAAGTTAATGTTCCATTATTTCTCCATGCATGCCTGTACCCAAGGGAAAGTTGTAACAGGGCAGTATCAGAATTTACAAAGTTTTAAGAGAAACTCATTGATAAGATAAAGACAAGTATCTTCTATTTTATCTCAAGTATCTAATTGTCCCGGCTGTAGCTGCTCCTCAGTCAGAATTCTCTGAACTGTACAAGAGAGGCCAGTGTGAGGAGCAGCATTGCCTCAGGGGATTGTATGATTTAAAATACATCCCTGCTATAAATGCCAACAGGTGGTGGTGGGATTCTTTGAGGTGGACTTCTAGTCAAACATGACTTTCAAACTGCTATCCCACACCCCCTCCCCACCACCCCCTCCCATCCCTCATCAGTGTAAGTTTTTTGGAAAAGGTATGAAAATGAACAAGTGAAGGTTGACTTCGGTTTTTGTTTCACAGCTGCAAGGAAAACACTGTAGGACCTTTAGTTTCCTTTTTCTGTGGTGCCAGACGTAGCTCTTTGGGCTCTACCAGTGCCACTCTGCCTATTACTCGGATTAGGGAAATGTAAAGAAGTGTGCAAGTGGGGTTTTACAGTGTCTCTATGTATTTTTTAATGCATACCATATTTGTTAAAGGGTTGCCTGACACACTGGGTTTGGTCCCCCCAGTACCCAGGAACACAGAAGCTGTTCTATTCATTTTCAGCTGGTAATTTTTCATTTGCTCAGGGAGGGCATCCTGTTACATTGGCTTTGTGAATGTGGTCTTGAACTCTTGACCAGATACCCTATCTGCTCAAGCTTTTCTTTGTTATGCTTTTAATTGGTGGTGTTGGTGTTGTTCAAGGTTGTTTTATAATTTTCATTTCATTTAATATCCTTTGCAGCAGGATGGATGGTAGTTCAACTGATTTTTCTTTTAGTTACTCTTTACTTAGTATTCCTACTTAGATTAGCCCGTATATATTATGAGCTTTACTTCCCATTTCTCCTTATTTCTTTGTCTACTTATATTCAGGCAGAAATGGTGATCTTTCTTTAGTTGTGGGGTTTTTTTTAATATCGTCCTTTATAGCAGGCTATTAATGCTTGCTGCAATTGAAGGGCAGATAGTACAAAATATGGCTGTCTGTCCTCAAAGGTTGTAAACAGAGGGGGTGATTCTTGCTTTTTGTTTTGCCCTAGCCAGATAGACTTAAGTTCTCATGTGCCTTAAATGTGTAGGATTTGCAGATCACTCTTGACCTGTCAAAATGAAAGCCATCTGTAACAATTTGATACCTGTCTTGTGGGTTGAAACAAGAGCTATGTTTTCTAAAGCTTGGCCTGCTATTTGGAATGCCAGGCTTTCTTTGAGAGAGTGGAAATTTCTTTGGCAGATATTTTTTTGCCCTCAGTAGTAACCCTGAAACAGCTGCTCTCTGCAGTGTCTTCTGTATATGTGGTGGGCTGACCATACTTCCTCCACGCTAGCAGAAAGCTTGTACTACTGCTTTTTCTGTGGGCTTCAAATGGAGCTCTGAAATAAGCTGAGGGTGTTTTTAATACTAGAACACTGACTTCGGATTCAAGACTTGAGCGAATGAGAGAAGAGTGCTATGGTCTTGCTAAACTTGAGGTAGCTCTCATCTTGTCAGGTGGGTGGACAATGCACTAACATAGTGCTGAGATGGAACAGAGGAGAGCAGATCTTGAAAATCAAGTCTTTTTAAGCATTACCTATGCTGCCATCTGTTTTAATAAGAAAGTAACCAAGAACACATGATTCCTTTTTGCAATATTTCAAATGTTCATGAGCTTGTTTTTCCATTCAGGTTCAACTTCCACATCTTTGAGTTTATCATAAATCTTGAAAATGGCTGTTTTGCAGAATTCTTGTTGAGGTATGAGTGTGTGTGTATGTGTCTATCTGTCTGGGCACATCTATCTGTCTGTCTATCTGTCTATGCCAAGGCTAAATATTGTAAAGTTAAGTGTAACTGTTTTGTCTGAAAACATTTCACTGTCCTTAGGTGTAAAGTCTTGTCATAGTCTTCATAGATACTTAATGAATCCTAGTTTTGTGGTACTCTAATTCTGTATTGTGCTTTTAGGTAATAAAATAATTATTTTATAAATGACCACATTAAAGTATTTTTGTGTTTACTTTTAAAAACACTTGATAGCTAAGTTTGGAAAAGCTAGTGTTATTATTCCCCCTTGTCTTTCTGAATTAAGCTACAACTTTTAATGACATTATCACTTGCCAGCATCCCTCCCACAGACTCTTTGCCTCATCCAGCACACCGAATATATGCTGCTAATCTTGATGAGTCTATCCCCTTCTCCTTATTGTAGAGTATGTGACATAAGGCCATAAATTCCCTGCATGGTACTCAAAGCTTGCTTTAAAAGAAGAACTAATAATTTCAGCAGGGATTTTTTTTTCCCTATGATACTTTACAAATGTTTGTGAAAGCGCCTTCCAGTAATAACATATTAATAACAGCTTCTTCCCTTCTGCAAGTTCACCACTGCTCATGTTTCTGGCTTTAAGTCAAAGTGTGTTTTGTGTTGTGGTTGAATTGGGTGATCCCTAGCTGGTTCACCTTGGGCTCCATGCATGCCTCATCCGACAGTCATCTTGGCTGGCCAGCCTCATTTGGGGACCTGCTGTTTGTCTCTTGCGCATTGCCAATGATACTCCCATTTCATATGGAAGCTGAAATGTAAGAAACCTGTGAAGTTCTTACGGTTTCATAAGAAACCATATTAAGTCAAAAGCAAGGTCTGTCTTAAAGCAGTGTCTGGCAGTTACCAATGGTTCATGCTGAAGAAGAGTAAGAGAAATGGGGCAATTGCGTGGTAATGTCCTGACAGAACACTCTTCTGGCCTCTTCCATTTGCAGGCTGGGTTGCTTTTTCCTGGTTGCTTTTGCACCCATGTAAACTTGTAGCATGCCCAGAATGCTGTGACATGGAATTCCACAGATCCACTTGCAAAAACCACTCTGTCTTTCTATGTTTTTGAAGTCTGCCTCTTGTTGATGTCACTGGAGTAGGATTCAGCTCTGGACTGAATGCCTGTATGCAGGTGTGTAAATGCAAGTGTCTCACTGACAATGTTGGCAGCACAGCTGAGAGCCATTCAGCCCACCACCAAGTCAGCATGTGGGTTGGCACTCAGGACTGCTTAAACCAGAGGTATCTTAGGTTGTTTTGGATACTGCTGGATGTGTATCCTGCCCAATCTCTTCTTGCCACTTGGTAGGTTGTAGGCGTCCAGCTAAACCTCTGACATATTTGCCAGCTCTGTGCAGGCATCTGGGATGTGTGAGGATTTCTTACATATGGTACCTGTGTTTACCTGGTGGAATTGGCTCCTCTGTCTTTACTGCATCATCTGGCATGGAAATTAAACTCTTCAGGTGTTTTGATCAGATCAGTGTCTTGTGTCCTGTCCTGTTGCCCGCTTGCTTCCTCCTCTGTGTAGAAAGAATTGTCCTCTGCTTCTGATCTGGTTAGATCTACAGCTATGGCAGAACTTCTGCATGTATCTGACATTGCAGAGAACTTGCCCAGCTTGTGCTCGCTTTGCTTGCAGATGTCAATGTTCATGACTCAGCAAATCAGGTCTCGAGTCAGCTCCCCTAAGAGAGAACCTGCCATTAGCGATCATCTGTGCATATTTTTGTGTTTTAAACTCCTTTTCAGGGCAGGGATAGAACCTGTTCCTGCCAAGCCAAATTCACTTGAGAGGTTCCTCCTGCTGTTCCTTCTTTATTTGCTGGGCTCCTTCCAGTTTCTGCTGCAAGGGATCTTACAGACCCAGCCTCACAGTTACACTTGCTTGATGAAAATATTGCCACAGAACACCTAAAAAAAGCTTGTGTTTGCAGGTGTATGAGGAAAATAGTGCTATGTGTAGCATGGAGAATAATATACTAATCCATAAATGAATTAGTTTGTTCTTTAGTTCTGTTGAGTTGTTGATGAGAACAAGTCTAACAGTGCTGCTCAAAAAGATGATTTTATTTATTAAAAGACTAGGTGGACCTTGAATTGAGCAACAATTCTGAAACAGTGTTAAATACATCTCTTTCAGCACATGGTCCTGACCTACTGTTTTCCCCACTGGTTCCCTGTCATCCTCGTGGACTCCACAGCTTTCCCTTTGCAGTTGCAGCTGCTCTAGGGACACTCAGAGGAATTTCTGTCATGGACAAACCCACAGTTTTCCTGCAGGTTCTCCCTCTGCTGCAATGGAGCTGTTTGGCTAGAGTTTTGAGAGGGGAAAAAATGCCTTCTTGATACGTAATGTTGTGAACCTTGGCTCAACCTTGGTAACATTAGTTGCAGTTGTGATCAACTAAAAAATGGCTGTTGCCATCTGTGCAATTTCAGTCAATACACAGAGGTAATGGTTTGTATTCTTTTAAAATAATCTGTTTGCGAATTATTGTTGCAAATTTGACACTTGGATGTTTGCTGTATTTATCTTCAGAAAGCATTTTTAATACTTTTCCGTAGCATTATTTTCAGTGAAATATACTTAAACCCATTTCTTTGTGGTTGTGTTCAAGTTCATAATAAACCTTATAGCCTATGCTTGCTCAGTACTTCACTTTCAAAGGGCACACAATTAAAAACTCACAGATTAAACCTCATCTTAAAACTACATGTGTATTCATGGCAAAATCTGAACTGGCTCTTCGTTCCTGGTTTGAATGCTGGAGTGAAAAATACGGACTTTCCCTTTTATCCAGCTGCAGGGAAATTAGAGGCCTCTTAAGGGGCCAGGTGTCCCTTGGCAGTGTTTTGATATCTCTGGTTTCTAATAAGTAAGCTGGATATTGGGAGTGTCCAAGTCGGTCTGGGTATGGAGAGAGTTGTGTTCTGTTATTTGTAAATCTAAATAAGCATTCATCTACTCCTTTGGCTGCTCTTTCTTATGTTAATCCTCAGTTTTTAATCTTGTTCAGCTGCATTTGTTCAGTGTTTTTTTACTTCAAAACTCTGCAGTCACTTAAACAGCTTGAGTCAAGACAGTAAATATCAGTGAGGGTTTGGACAGAAACTAAGATCGTGTTCTGCAAACAGCTGTTGTAGAGGGTGGCAGTAGCCCTTTGGGAGTGCTCTGTGAGCTGGAGCAGTCAGATCTGGAAGATCTTGTAATGTTAGAAGAATTAATGTGAGAATCAGTATTCTAATGCCAGCATTCCTGATAATTTTGTATTTCAAAACATCCCGTTAAATAGATGTATGGGACTCTGTTAACTGAAACACGAGTGCTGAGGTTGTGGTGCAGGGATAATGTTTGCTTGTTCTGTGTAATGTTTAGAAAAGGTTTGCTAAGCCTACTGTTTACAACTGATTTGCAAAATATTCCCAGGAATGTACAGTTGTGCTGGCAAATGATTCTCTTAACCAGTAGTAGTTTGCAAACAGATCCCAGAGGGAGTAGAAGTGTGATGACCAGTCCTAGTACATAGGAGCATGTCTGATGCTCCCAGTTCATGGGCAGTCACTGCCAAGGGCTGACATTCCCGTGCCTACCAGCAGGGAGCCTCTCTCCACCCACCACCTATAGCAGTCAGTTGATCATCCAGCTATTATCTATTATTAATTTATAAAAGAATTTCCTTCTCCAGTGAAACATGTCCTGTTACTTCTTTCATTGACAACACCTGAACTAGATAAAACATGAGCATGACTCCCTGGTGATAGTATATCTGCCAGTTTACATGCACATAAATTCCCATTTTGAGATCAGGTTGGGCATAGGTGTTCTGATAGGCAGGAAAAACAGATAATGGTGGCTGGTGTTCTCCTGAGGTGTGCCAAGCAGGAGAGGAGGGGCAGTGGGGATAGTTCTGTTGGAAATGTAGATTATTTCCTGCCCAGCTTCATCCTTTATGTCTTGGAGCATGGATTTGGGACTCTGGTGGCAGGAGGAGAACACAGTGCAGAGTCTGCACAGTGTCCACAGTTGCAGAGGGTGCTTTGGAAAGCCTTATCCCAGAGCAGGCTTTTTGGCTATCCTGTGAATGGGCTGTGTTACTGCCATATATCTGTGTGGGAGGGTAGCTGGAAGCAGGTGTGCTTCATTTCTAATAAAATTATGTGGCCATGTAAAACTGCTTAGGAGTACAAAAAGGGAAGAGCACTCTCTCTTTGTTACCAGTAACATCAAGATGTTGCTGGTTTTGATCCCTCTTTCCTCAGAATACGACTAGACTTCTTTTGACTCACTAGAAATGTGGTATTTCCTAGTCTGGTTAAACCTATAAGATGTTTGAGAGTCTTGTTAATTTTTCAATAATGTAAGTTACTTAGATACACGAGATTGAGAAATTGCAAACAAAATGCAGCTTTACTGAACCAAAACTGGAAGGTGTGGTTGCACCTCAAGCTGTATACCCCACAGCTTTATCTTTTCTTAAGGTCACGTACCTCCTTTGTAGTTTGCTTGTTTAGATCGCCTGTGAGGTTTTTCTGAAATGCTGAAAAGCTGTAGCTGGCTTCTTCCCACTTTGCAGCATAAAAACTCTTTGGCTAAAAGCATGTAGTAAGCTTCCTTTGTTCCTTGTTCTTCCTGTTTCTACACTTCGATCATGCCATGCCATTTTTTCTGAAAAGTTACCATTCCTGCATGTGTTGTCATCAGTGGGTGTGACCTTAGTCAGCTTATGTGAATAGCTATTTGGATTATTGTTAATTTTTACTAGTTAATAAATGAAGAATCCTGCTGATTTCATTAGGATTTCCTGATGAATGGTCCTAATAATCAAGGACTCTTGGATTATGCTCTGCCATTTTGAGAGAACTTTCTTATACTCCAGGATGCCCTGTAGTTCTTGTGTAAAAGTAACACTTACTACTTGCTACTGTAACTTTCAACATTCATAATGTGGACAGAAGTGATTGGATGCTAAATTAATGCCTCTTAAAAACCCCCTGCTTCATTCTGTTGTCTGTAGTTTCCAGCTCTGCTCTTTGTGTCATAATATTGTAGTGCTTGTAGGGTGCTGCATAGGGGGAACACCCTTGTGCTCCTCTCCCCATTTCCTACCCTTTGCAACCAGGCATTACAGAATAACTTATGTGAACCCACAATGACTGTGGATTTGAAAAGTTTTTAGTATCACATCAGGCAAAGGATATACTGGTAGAAATTTGGCTGAATTTCAGTGTTCTGGTAAAATTGCCTGTACAGGTTTGGAACAGAAGAAATACCAATATTTTATTAATTACACGGTTTGACTGAGGTGTGAAAGCTGAGGCCCTTCACATGTGGCAGTTAGAGAGGTCTTGTTAGTGGACCTGTATTATATATGCTCAGTGAAGAGTGGATGTGAGCTGACTGGTCTGATTACAGACTAAAGCTTTTGTCTGTGTCAGAGGTTCCAGATGTATTCTTAATTTTTCCAGCTCTTGAAAAGACTCCCCTTTACTGTACAGTTTTAAGTGTGCGTGTGTATATTTGTAAGCTAATAATGGCTCCTGTGAGCTATAAGCTTCTAATAAGATAAGATAGTAGTGTAACTTAACAGCTGTAAGCTTAAAGACATAGGCAAATGCTGTGTTTCCAGTGGGGTGATTTTTTTTTTTAAACTTTTATTTTGGCCTTCTTCTAAAATGGTATTGATATCTGCTTGCATGCTTCCTTTTATCTGTTAAACCCATGAGTTCTTAGTATTTTCTGTTAAAGTACAGGAAATGTTAACAAAATATTTCAGATAACTTTTATTAAAAGGCAGTTGTGATTTTGCTTTGCAGAATTTATTGTTTATTTGAGGAAATTTTGATTGTACTGGTTTCAGCTTATCTGATGCCGGCCCATAAGGTGACCTATCCTTTCCGATGTGTTCTGTCTTCTCAGTGTTTTCTCAGAGGGTGTGGTGATACTGATTGTCCTTATTACCTCTGACAAGGATTTTTTTTAAATGAAGAATTCTGCTAGACTCTTTTGCTTCCACCTGAAATGCCTATCAGCTCTAGCAGATCTCATACCTTCATAAGCTTCATGATTACGTTTCCTGAAGCAGAAGTCAGGCTTAAGGAAAGGTGGAGTAGCAGCAGCGCTTCCTTGGCCTGTAACATCCTGCTCATAAAAGCAGGGAAATAGCTGTTTGGAAAGGAAAAAAGAACAACTTTTTGTTGATTGTAAAATCAACACATTCCCCCATTTGCTGTTTAAGAACAAAGCATGTAATCATTTTCCCCCTTCTCTGGTTTCCTGGTGGCCATTCTCCAGCATGGCAAAATAACTTGTGTTTGGAGTCGAGCCATAGCATCAGGTTGTAAGCAAGCAAGCCCTGTTCTCCAGTGCAGCCTAATTGCTGTTCTCCTGACCTTTCCTCAGATGGCGAGTTTGTTTATCCAGCTTTTCCTGTGGGATATTCATTAACCCTGTTCTGAAGTCTTCTGTTCACACCTCCCTTGGACGCCTACTGGTTGTAGCCTCCTACGCTGTTCTCTCTCTACTGTGCCCTGCCAGTATTGATCTAAATAGCTCTGGTCTCACCCTACTTTTTTGTTGATGTTATTAAAAAAATAAATGTCTGAGTGTAACAACTGTCCTGTAATTCTGAAGTGATTCACTGCTACAGAATGGTCTGCCCAGATACAGAAATTGTGAGTTGGTGAGAAGGGAGCAGCATGCTCACGTAAGCACTGGAGATGTTAGTGGTGTAAACTGTCTGCTGATACATGGCACCAGGCTAGCACAGTGTTTGGGTAAGCTGGGACTTGTGCCATGAGGTGTTTATTGCACTGTAGTTCTCTCATGCTGCAGACTTGGTTAATACTTGTTTATATTATTTGTGGTCTTTTTTTAAATCTGTACAAAAATAAAACCCTGGCTTTCCTTTCCTAGTTCTTCTGTTTTCAGTTTGTTTGTTCTGTTCTTTTTCACCTGTAAAAAGAAAAAAAAATACCTTATTCATCCTATTTAAGAAAGGAACCTCTTGGATTTGTGGAAGTCATCTGGAGCCTGGTAGTGATTCTGTTACTGGATGAGGACTGCGGCAGCTGACACTGGTTTCTCAGACAGTGGTAACATCTTGCAGAGAAGCAGGCACATGGCTAAAAGCAGGCATCTTTTAAATTGTATCCGCGTTGGATGCACCTGAATTCATTTGTAAGCAATTAATGTGTTGCGTGTGTATTCTGGAAAACAAATTCATGCTAAAACTAGGCAACAAGTGTATTTTTGCAAAAAGATTGAAACACAAGTTGGTGGCAGTTTTCAATTTTTGTAATGGTATGTTCTGTCTTTCTTTTTAGAGAATGTAGGAGTTTCTTCAAAACTTGTCTTTTTGTCAGTCTCACTCTGCTTGCAACTGAATTATTGGTATCCTCAAATATGTGTGTGATAGATAAAATCCAGGTGGTAGAAAAGCAAGAGCTTGAAACTCCTCAGAAGCAGGTTATTACCATGCTGATGAGTTTATTCAAGGCATAATCTTGCTGGCTCATTTGGTTGGTGTCCTCACAATGCAGAGGTCTGAGGGTTGAGTACCATCTTACCAGTGTGATCTTGAGGTCACTAGGACATGAGCTGTAGTGGGTGGTGGCATGGGGCTGATGGCTGAGGTCCAGCAGCCAACTGCCTTTACTAGTTTGTTCTCAGCCAGGGTGTGAATGCTCTACTGCATGTCATCCATCTCACAGGATGGGAAGAAAAATATGCACTGGGAAGTTGCAGCAAAGAGTCCAAGAGTGGTTCAAGCCTTTTACTTTCCATCTTACTGGAACAGCAATCAAATCTGAGCTCTGAAATCTTGATAAGGATAAGTTCAAACTGGAATGACAGTCAAATTGAATGAGGGTGGAGAAAGAACTGAAAAGTTCTTGTTTGCTTCAGCCTAGAGATAATTGCCTAAGGGGTTCTGGTTTTTATTTTCCAACATTTGACCTCTTAGGGCTGGGGATACAAAATAGAGGTAAAATCCTATCATTAATGTCCGTGTAAATTTACTGTACAGTAGTATGTGATTGCCTAGTTTGTCCCCATCCATTTTTCTTACTTGAATTTTTGCCAGACCAGTTCAGGCAGTAGTAGGTAAAGCTGATGATTATAGTATGCTGCTTTAGAAATGTCTTTTGGATACTATCTGATTTTTAATAAAATGTGGTAATATAAAGGCTGTACAGCAGGCTACAGTCATTCAAGTTTTAGTTGTTAATGAAATGTGCCAGGTGATACAAATTTTCTGTAGTGTGAAAGGAGGAGGAAGTTTTTCATGCAGGCCAGGCTGCAGGGGTGCGTCCTTTTGTCTGCACTGTGAAGTATCTAATTTGGATGTCTCTTTGAAGAGACTGGTTTTTAATATTTCTGTGGAAGCTGTTTAGAGGCTTAATTGCACAAATTGCAGTGACAGAGGTAGTGTTGGTATAAAAATATTTCCTATGGACTTATTTCATTAAAACCTAACTTGTTGTGAAGTAGAGCTACAGTCAATCTAAACTATTAGATTTTGGATAGAGTTGGTTTTTAGCTCTGTTTGTTTTGTTTGTGAAACAGCAATTACATAAGTTGGCAGTAAATGCATGTGATGGTTTTATTGTGATCATATTTAACATATTAAGAAGATACATCTGCTACTTTGGCTTAGAGCTTCTGTATATTACTGAAGATACCAGTGATTGCTCAAACTTGGAAGCATCCAAGCTTGGCAGGCTTTCTCCCAGCCTGCCAAGGTTATTGTTATGAGCTTTTGAGACCTTTCAAAAGTAGACTTAATTTGAAAAATAGATAGCTGTACTTCCTTATTTTTGCGGGGGGTGGAGGGGGTGGGTGTTGGTTTTGAGATGCATGTGTGGTAAAGGAGGGTATTTTCCCTTCAGAAAAGTTTCAAATGTAAGATTAGCACCAGGCTGATAAAGACAGTAACAATAATTTTCTGAATTTGAAGAACTATATGTTCTTCAAAGTGCTACATCCTCCCCATGACCCTGGCATTTCTTTGAGAAGACCATTCATCTTTCTGAACATTTTTCACTGTAGCATCTATGATAAGGGAGGACTGTCAGGGTTGTTCTATATCCAAAGAGCCAATGTGTGTGTGATGTTTCCTAGATGAGAATTGTTAGTGTGGATTTTTGAGGTTTGTGTTTTTTCTTTTAAGTGGCACGAATCCAAACAAAAATTATTTGGTTGGTGGGGCTGTTGTGATCATGTGCAGGCTCACCATTTTTGTCTTAACACCAGCCCAAAGCCTTGGCCTGGTTATGAAGTTGTTGTCTTTTCTCAGTACAGGCAGGTTTTGTCAGAAGGTTTTAAAAGTAATTTGGTGACACAATCTTAGAGCTACCCACCAAACCCAGGAAGGGAATGTTGCTCTGAAGATAAAATGGTGTTTGACACACTTTGCAAAAGCTGGCAGATTACCCAGCTTCTGCTGAGACGAGGCTCACATCTGAGCTTGCTTCAGACTGGAAAGTGCTGGCAGTAAGCACAGGGAGAATACTGTGTCTTGGCCTGGCATGGGGCTCACTTGCCCCGGAATGGCTGGTTGGTTTCCAATGTCAGTTTTAAAGTAAAATGTAGATAGTTGCATTTGAAGACCTGGGAGATTGTCATTGTAAACAACCTCTTCCTGCCTTCTGTTGGATGGAACATCTTGGATTCTTGCATTGCAGGGTTCCATGCAAATGCTGTGGTATAATAACCCAGAGCCCTAAATGATACTCAGTTGTTTGATCTCTACTTGTATTGGTACCCTGAGCTTCAGACCATACTTAACCTTCAAGATCCACTAAGTAGTTTTCAAAACAATATCCTATATAAGCTTGTTTCCTAATGGTCTTTTAAAAGCTTGATTTTGTTGTATAGGTCACAGAGGTTGGTAATCCATTTTAGTTCATTAAACACCTTATGTGCTTAAAAGCCAGCAGTTAAAACTCAGACATACTTTCTGAAGAGAAGACCTGAAGGAAATTATTTACTGTCTGTCATATTTCTTACATCTAGTTTTACTGAAATTCGTAAAACTGAAACAGCTGTTAAATGTTATTTAAATCATGTAATATATTTCTTTAAAAACATGTCATAGTATGGAGAGGGAAAAATGTATAAACCTGTGTAAAATCTGTTGTGTCTTCTGGAACAAAATCTAATGCTAAGCCTGAGTTGCTATTATTTGTACAGTTGGTTTTCACTTTAAACAGATGACTGCTTTTTTGAAACTGGGTTGCATGCCAGTAGTTAAAGTACAACCATGTAGGGTACGACAGGGTTTGTAACCAGGGGTTTTCAGAGGTGAGGTCATGATGAACTTAAATGAAACTTAAGCAGCAATGTTAATGTCACCAACAAATATATTCACTTTTCTAGCCATTGTTTCACAATGACCGAATATGAACTGTGTTTACATTGCCTCTGTTTGAAGGAAAATAATTTGTTAAAAGGAATAAAGGGAAGTTACTTTTGTTTTGTTTCTCTGCTACTAAAACATAAATATTCACCATGTAAACATTTGAGTGTTTACATCAGAGGGGACTGACAGAGCCATAATGTTTTACTTTGTCATTTGTTGCTTTCATTAACATGCCAAACCACATGGTGATACTTGGTAAAAACTGAAACTAGTTAGAAAGTTACAAGTATTTATTAACTGTAATGCTTGTATCTTGTAAAATTATGATAAAATTATAAACTATGGTGTTGCATGGGGATTTCTTTAACCACTGTGGACCACATTGCATTATGGATAAAAGTAAAGAGTTTTCATAGACCTGTATCATACAGATTTATAAACAAAGAGCATCTAAGCTTTGGTGCACCTATGTCACAAGTTCTGATGCAGGTGTGGTCCCCACATCCCATTTCTGTGGTTAGTCATCCTGCTGTGAAATGACTGAGAGGATGGAGCAGCTACCTGAGGAAAGACTAAGGAGTTCAAGGCTCCTCACTTTGGAGAAGGAAAAAAGAAGTTATGTGTGATTGTGGTTTACAAAATCATAAAGGTGATAACTGAATGTGAAACTTGGGTTTACCAGGTCCTGCCATATTAGGATTAAAGGGCACTCAGTGTTTTTAACAGAAGTTAGCTTTTGTCTTAATAGAAGATCAGCTTAAAGCAGATGGCAGTACCCCTTCACACTGCAGTCATGAATTTGTGGAACTTGCTGCCACAGGAGGTGTAGAGACAGGGAGTGTTGGCAGGTTCAGAAAGGGTTTGTGTGCGTGCATAGGCACCAGGCCCATAAATGGACACTGAACATACTCGGAAGGGAGGTGCCCTCTGAATTCCTGCTTCCACACTTGTGGATGCCAGCAGAGAGGCTGCAGAAAAGGCTCACGTGCTTGCTCAAAATAGCCTTTGTTTTTGCTGCTGTCCAAGGCAGAATATCAGACTGCATGCCCTGTACACCTGACCTGGGAGGGTGCCACTTCTCTTGCTCTGTCAGGAGGCATGTTGTGGGCTGTTCTTGAACTCTCTGACTGTCAGGATGATTGTTCAAGACTCAGGCCAGCCAAACCTGCTTACAAAAACAAAATCTTCTAAAAATGAGACTGCTTCCCTGCCCTGTGTGCCACTGTGAGAATTGGATCTCCCTGACTGCAGAAAGCAAAAGGTATTAAAGGAAGATACAGAGATCATTCTGCCTACATCCATCCTGTCAGAAAAATTCCTCTTTCCCTGACCCAGAGAACAACCTCACCTTGTTCAGGAGGATGCAGACGTTTCAAAATTCACCTATGTGATAAGGTCAATGCTTGGAGATACTTAGGTGTTAATATTTCTCCTTGGCCACCCTGCCCCCAGCTGGTCTTCTTCATGCCTTTTTGGCTACTGGTGTCTCTGACTGGCTGTGACCAATGTCTCTGCTTGGTGAGTCTCAGGGTTTCAGATGGAGGAGGAGCACATATCTGGCGTTCAGGCTTGCCCCAGGATAGAAGGATGAATTACTGTCACTGGGAAAGCTGCTCTGCTCTCAGGAGAGTTAGGGTGAGGGAGAAGATGCTTGTTTCAAAATAGTTTAATTGCAGGGTTTCAGTTTCTTTCTTTCCTGTAGGAGTGCTGGCAGGCTGTAGGAAAGAGTGTTCTCACTTGTAGGAGTAACAACTGAGATTACAATTCCCTTTATTTTGTTTCCTGTATGCTCTGTTGGGGTTTTTTGGTTGTATGATAGCACTGTTAGTTAAATCCTTTCTTTAATGCAAATGTGATGTAATTAGGATGTACTAGCTGTGATTTTTATGACTAAACAAGACTTTTTTTTTTAATGTAGATTAGGCTGCATTTCTAATTTTCAAACCCTCGGTGTTTTATTTCAAAAATTATTTCTGGCCACAATTTACAGCAAGATCATGACGTCTTCATTCATCTGACTGAATCATGGTCACTGTATGTGTGGGATTAATGTGAAATGTGAAACATGAGAGCTGAGATAGGTACTGATGTGTCTTACAAGAAAGATTGCTTGAGTTCCCATAGGTCTTTGGTTCTTCAGATTTCTCATAAAAATACTTTATATATGTTCTGGGATAGGTTTAACCTTTTGTCCATTATATTTTCCTCTACCTTTCAAGCTGAAATATTAAAAGGAGCTTGGTTCCTCATTTCTCAATTTCTTGAAATTTTGTGAAAACAGTAGGTTGGATGGAAGAGAGACACCTTCTGGTATCTCTCCATATATAGAAGACTGCAGTAGCAGTTTGGGTAAGCCAGGCATTTGACTCAAGGCAAGGATCCTGAGGATGCAGGCTTCCTGGTTTTGGAGTTTTCTTTGTTTGTGAAACTTTTTCTCAGCCTCATCCCATAGCAGCCTGTAGCTGTTGAGTTTATTAGTGCTTTCTTATTGCATGCAGGACTAGGGTTTGGCAGCAACTGTGAGACTTAGACTTCCATAAAGCCCCTGACGTGATGTGATTCTTCTTTTTCAGGACCACAACTTGATTTGCAGTTCACTTTAATTGTAACTTGTGCATTTTTAGTTGTGTTTCTTGAGGATTCATGCTGAGCTAGTCTCAGCTAGGGCTTTGCACTCAGCATAAATGTTACAAAGAGAGTGCTGCTTCTCTAAACATCTGTGCTACAATGAATGAAATGAGCACGGTGGGAGGGGGGGTGCAGGCGATTAAAAAAACCAACATTTTCTGCTCTTTTTCTTGTGAGGAAGCTCAACTGTGAAGAGGCATTGCATCATGAGCTCTAATGAAAGACCAGCTATTCCCCTTGGGAAAAGGAAAGCACTTGCCTCATTTCCCTCTTGCTGGCAGCTGTTGCTTAGGAATTTTGTTTGAGAATGAAATGCTGCTTTGGTTGACCTGAGAAACGGCTTTAATACAAATGGCTGCCAATGGTGTTCAGTGTAAGTGTTCTGAAGGACAGAACAATTGTCTTAAAAATTAATAGCTCAGACTAGAAAATTAGTGTTCTAGACCCAAATATATCATCTGTGTGAGTTCTGATGTATTCAGCTGTCTCCTTGAGACTAGTTTTTGTCTTTCCCTTCTGTGCTGGTCTGAGGATGTAGCAGATCACATTAGCATTAGGGAATGGAAGGAGACCAGGAGATCTGATGAGCAAAACACTTAATTGGGCTGGGAGGAGAAAGGGGTGCTGATGTGGCAGATATTAGTGAGAATATCTGTTGGCTAAGTGATGGAAGATGGAACCTAGCTCAGGTTCTATTCTATATGTTTTATTTAATTTTTACGAAAAATGGCATGGAAGTGTTAGTGCATTGTTTTATAGAGAAAGTTCATTTTTTGAATACTGGTGTGCAGAAGTGATATTGTTAAGCCTAGCAACATCTAGGTCTTGGCTGATGGAAGAAGATACAGTGTGGACTGCTCTGCTGTTTGTGCTCATATTTCACTCTGCTGCTGTGACATATGCAAGGATCCGTGGTTAGGAAACTCATCACCAGGCCTGACTTTGGAAGAAAGGCAGTTGCCCAATTCCCTACATACAATTTTGCTGAGGTGTGTGCTGGGCATCTTGTAGGGAGTCAGAGATGAATCAGCTGTGTCTGAATCAGCCTGGAGATGAATCCCCATGTGCTTCGGCTGTGCACTGGCTTTGAGAAGCTGTGCCCAGTCTTACCTCCAAAATGCTCTGTCTCCTTTGTTTAAAACAGCTGACTTGGGAGCAGTTGCTTTCTCTGAGCAGGTATGGCTTCAGCCACTTAGTGGCCATTTCAAGAGCAAGATGTCAGAAGCACATTGTAAAGCATGATAGAGAGGAATGAAGTACTGCTGTTGTATTGGATGACTCAAGGTCTTCACAGGTAATAAATTTACCTGCCGAGATAGCAGAGTGGAATTTGATCTGCTAGACAGAAGCAGAATTAGCAGATTTTCTTTTAGTGGGTCCTGTTATGAAGGACCTGCGATTTCCTGTGGGAAATTAGTTTGTCAGGCCTTCCTCAACCCACCTAAGTATGCTGGTCAAAGAGGACTTACTTATTTTAACTTCCAACATGGCTAGCAAAGCTTTATGGCAAAATATAGGTGCCAATGTATACTGAGAGCAATTCAGCCCCAGAAAAGCTGGAGAAAAAAACCAGGAAAAAACCCCTATATGACATCTTGTTAGCTTCTCCTTGCATGTTGGCTTAAGTATAATTAGGAAAATTAAAAGACACAGGTGCCTCAAATCTGTGTTCTGCTTAATGACACTCAGTGAGAGCAGCTGAACCAGTGAATCATGGTGGGCTGAGGCTTTCTTGTTCATAATAAACCCAGTGAGTTGTTCCTTTGTTGGGTTTCTGTTGGCAGCAGTCATGTGGGATTTACTGTCTTTGCAGTTTGTGTGACAGCGATGTGATTTTCTGTAAATCCTGGTGTGTACTAGTGAGGTTTTGTTTGCTTGGTTGGAGTTGTACCCTGATGAATGAGTAGTTGGAGTGTTCTGAGCTTTTTGTTTGGGTGCAGGATGGTATCACCAGATTAATTCATTAAGATCTTGGTCTTTGGTTTCCAGTGGCATCATGTTATTTCCTCTCCTGGGACACATCTTCACTTTTCACTGCTGATGGTCTTGATGGTGAAAGATGGAGGAGTAGGGTGAAAATGATGACTGAAGTAAACAGCATTTCTGCCTATTATGTACAGTATTTTTATTGAATGATCTTGTCTATTTGTTTGTCTTAGTCCCAGTAGTCCTCTCTGTATTCAGTTCAGAGATTTGCTATGAACTACATGCTGTTGAAATTAATGGAGGCACAGGCTTTGGCTGTTTAGAAGATGAGTTAGAGGTCCGTGTGTTGGCAGAACGCTCGCTAGAGAAGGAGGTAATCCCCACTTTTGCGTAAACACACAGATGTGTTTTTTGTGGGCTTAACTAAGCTTTGCCAAAATTGTCCAGCCTCTGGTGCTAGTGCAAGGCAGAAATTCCTGTGGTATGTTCAAATATGGAATCATGTCTAACTCATTTGAGGGAATGACAGCTGCCCCGGCGATGCCTTGTGGCCCAGATCCTGTAGCAGAGCTGCCCCTGGCTGTGGGAAATCACCTGGCTTGTGTGCTGGGCTTCCATGCTGTGCTTGGATTTTGCCTGTCATGCCTCCTTCCGTGGCAGTCCCCAGGATTAGAGTGATCTTGTGGAGTGGTGTCTTTTCTAACCGGATCAGATTTCTGTCATTTTGGGAGAAATGTGTATAAAAACACTCCTATGTGAAAATAGGAGAAAGTGTCTTGCTGTCTGTTCATATTAATTCACCAAGGTTTTTTTCCTTGCCTTTTTTTTTCTACTTAATAATGCCTACAGATCATTTCCTAGCTGTCAGCCTTGTGAACTTTCCCCTGTGCCATTTCCATTAAAGGCCATTGGTTCCTTTTGTCATCTACAGTTATTAAAAGTTGTTTTTGTGGAATTAAACCTTGAGGTGCACGGAAAGTAACGTGGAGTGGTTGTTTGCCTGTTCATTGTTTGTCCTTAAAGGCTGATGTTTCAACATAGGAAAGGTGAGGTGTTTTCCTCTTTCCTAGTTAGTGTTTTTGCTTAATAATAGTGGGTGTTGTGGGTGACTTCATTACTCATGGTGACAGACAGCTCCAACAGGGTAGGTACCTGTTTGAACAATCAAATAAATTAATAATAAACATTAAAGCTGAGGTGTCCAGTATTGGAATTTCAGTATCAATATTGTTAGTAGATAGGAGAGGTATGAATTCAACAATGTGCTTGTCTCTGAGATGAGTCTTGGCTGGTATGCATGTGAAGGAGTTTGTTTGTGCTTACACTTTCAGGGAACATTGCAAGTTAAAGCTTGGGTTCTTGAAATGTGTCATATATATGTCAGAGGCCTGCAGACTGTTTCCTGGCCCTTTAGTATCCATTTTTTTTTTCCTTTGTCCCTGTTTTGTTTGCCCCCAGATAGAGCACTATAAAGCTGAAAGAGCCTTTGGGGAGATGAAGTGGGCAGTTTAGATGAATCTATGTCTTTATTATTTGGGGCAGTTTAGGGGAGAGGGAAAACGACAAACAGAAGGGCAAGAAGGCTTCATTTCTCCAGGGAGAATAGAGACTTGAATTTGAAAACATTCAGTAATCTGTTGTTTGCGGTATAGTAGGTGGGGTCTGTCGTCTGTGCAAAATGCTACACAATCTTAGAACTGTGCTTAAGGAACTAATGGCAGAGCTGTCTTTCACTGGTGTTCCTTTTTTGCCTCAGTTTCCTGATCTTGAAATAAAGGTATATTCTCAGTGTTATGCCGGGAATAAGTATCTGAGCCCAGATCAGAATTCAAGGTTTCTGGCTTCAAGTTCGCTATTCAGACCACACCTTTCTTTTTATAGCTATGGGAAAAAAGTCTGCTCCAGCATGTCATTTAGTGAAATGCCATATAGGAAAAGCACAACTAAGCCTAAAAGAGCTAAAAATACTTGATTTTTAAATTAGGGGACAGAAAAAGTTCAGCGGATTCTTTCTGGCAAGGGGAACTTCACAGTGCCACAGCAGATGTGCTCCTCTTCGGGGTCGTGTCTGGCAAACTGAAGTGCCTGCAGAGAAGTGTGTTGACTTGTGCTGAGTGGTGTCCAGTAGAGTGGGATACAGGACAGGCCACTGAAGTCAGGGAAGCCCTTTCTCAGGCAGGTGGAACTGTGACTTGATGTGTCTGTAGGGTGAATGTGTTCAGGTGTTCTCTGAAACCACTGAGGTTCTTCAAAGTTTCTCCCTTTTCTCATTGGAGCCTTAAATCATCAAAGCTGAGAGCTGAAACTCTTTCATACTATATATGGCATTTGTGCTAGTGGTAGAAATTGGAGTGTATTTATAACACTGGTTTGCTGCGGGAATGCACATTGGGAGCAAATGTTTGTTTGGAAAAAATCCAATTCCAGGGTCTTCTTTTACTGCCGCACATGAAATCCATAGCAACCTCATAAAAGCAACAGTTGAAAAATCTTAATAGGGCCTTCCCCATGGAAAAACATGCAGTTGGTGTAACATTATGTATCTGGAGAGTTACTGCTGATGGTTTATATAGTAGGCAGTGACCTTGTATGTAACATCCTGTCTGTCATATTGGAATGCAGGGATGCTGTAGTGTTGCCACATGCTGGGATTGTTGGGGTTACTTGTTAGGACGTGCTGCTATTTTCAGATGCACTCCTCGTTTGTTCAGAAATACCTAATTTGTGTCCCAAGTAATATTTAATGAAAATTTTAAGTGTTTTTAATAGGATGGAATGGCATTGACATGAGGAAATCAAGCCATAAAATGAGCTGAGCTGTTTTGCATACTGATGCAAAATATTTGAAGGAAAACAGTTGGCAACCAAAGGGCACAGGTGTCTTTGGGTGTGTTGATTAAACCATCTCCCTTCAGCCTGAGTGTTTTGTTTGATTTGCTTAATGTGTTAAACCTTTCTGTAGCTGCACAGCAAATTACTGTTACGTTGAGCTTCTGTGGAGTAATTACCATTTGGACTAAGAATGTTCGTATCCAGAATCATAAAATAATTGATTTTATTTTGTGTTTTAAAACTGCTGTCTTGTTTTTGAAGGATGTTCAGAAGGAGAGAGAACCTCATGTTTATCTCAGTAAAGAAGAAGTTAAAGAGAAGATACAAAGCTATAATTCATCTGTCACTGATAAATTAAAGATGACCTTGGTAAGTTTTGCATAGAATTCCTGTAATTTTTAATGTGAGCGGCTGAGTTGTAACTTTGTAGTGTGCTGTGAGTTGCTTTATTCTCAGCATCATACATATGAAACTATCTCTGTTTTAATGATTTTTCTAAGAGACTTTTCCTTAGATTGGCAAATTAAATCTCATATCTGAAATGCTTTCTATCCCTGTAATTCCTCTATGTGGATCAAAACAAAATTTTGTAAAGACAAACTGATGTAATTTGAAATGTGTTGAAGATAAACTGTCAGCTGACATTAAGGTGTACATTTATCAGAAATTTCTGACAGATTCTGAAAATGCTCAAATGGTAAAAATGAAGGTATATTTTTCTTGTTTCTGCAGATAAATTTTTGTCAGATTTCTTTGATAAGGATACTTAAGCAATGATAAAAGTTAAAACACGCAATATTTATTACAGGAGACTTAACTTTCAGAGTAGTCATATAGATTTTCAGCATGAAGAGATTTTCTTCCCCCCAAAAACAGACAATACACACTGAAATACATAAGACTTTCATTTCCAAGGATTGTGAACCAGATCTCATATCAGTTCAGTCTACTCAAGATCATACTAACAAAATTCACATCTGTCTGCATTCACATCTATCTATAAGCAAGCTGTTATTCAGTTGTTATGCTGTCCAGATTTTCTAATACATGACATATTCCTGTGAGTGTATATGGAAATTTTGAAATTCCATTATCTCCTAATACATGACATATTCCTGTGAGTGTATATGGAAATTCTGAAATTCCATTATCTCCTAAACCATGTAAGTATGACTATGTACTAAAAAGACCTTTATGTGTTTGCATGTGGATCAGGACTTATTATGCCTAAAACCAGATTGTCAAAAGTTTTCTAGCTCAGTGAGGTTTGATTTGCTTTGCTGTTTTGTCTTTCAGAAGCAACTGAAATAAACAATTTCAGATGTTAATTGGATTGGCATTTGTTCTGGGGTTTTGCCTGGATTTTTTTTGGTTCATTTTTGTGGGTGTTCGTTTTGGTTTTGTTGTTTTGGAGTTTTTTTTGGTTGGTTGGGTTTTTTTTTGACATGATTTGACTAAGTTGACAAAGATAGCTAAAATGTGGGAGATAATTTCTATATTTCTGCATTAAATCTGTTGATAAAGATGGGGTGCTAGTTGTCTTTTTCACTTCATAGTTGTCTCCTAAAGTGAAAACATATCTCTAGTATGTTGCTTGATGAGGTCCTAATATACTTAGAATTCAACAATTATTATTAAGAAAAAAATAATATACAGTAGTTATTAATAAGAAAAATCAATATTCAGAATACATCAGAAAGAATAACTGTCTGAATTACCAAAACAATACCTTTGACATCTCAAATCTCAATACCTGTGAGATGTCATGTATTGCAGTGGTATTTAAATAGTGTTCACTGTGAGCATTTTCATGTGCCTGCTGCACTGCTGTGTCACAGCTGGTCATTGCTGATGATTTTAACAGTTCAGGCCTTTCCTTCATTGCAGAACGCAAATGGGATTTACACTGGCTTCATCAAAGTCCAGATGGAGCTATGCAGACCCATCACTGTGCAATCCTCCCAGAGCCAGGGCAGGAGTGCTCCCAGCAACCAGGAAACTGCTTTTTACTTGCCCGAGGGCTGCGTGAACACCCTGCACATCAGCAGCACCAACACCGTGCGGGAAGTCATCGAGGCCTTGCTCAAGAAGTTCTTTGTGGCTGACAACCCTGCCAAGTTTGCACTTTATAAACGCTGTCACAAGGAAGATCAAGGTATAAGCTGAGCTTGTGGCATTTTGGTAGTGGAAGGGTTTGGGGAGGGAGTTGTGCTATAGAAATACTTGAAATAAGCCAGGTGGAAGAGCTCAGATAAATGGGAGTGACAATCTTCCTACCTTTTCTTTTTTTTCCTTATGTAAAGTAGCATGGTAAGACAGTAAAAGACTGGGGGTATTTCAGGATAATTCATCCAAGACAAAGTCACCTGCTAAAACATTAAACAAATGTGCTTTGCAGTCCATTTTATTTTATTTTATGCCCTTATCACGCCCTAAATTTCAGCTGGCCTGATACACTGCAGACTTGTGAGATTAAGTTACTGGGCAGGTTTTTAAAAAGATAAGCCATGGTGTCTGTGATGCATGAGGTACTGGCACTGGCAGGCCAATCTCAAGGTGACGACCACGGGCACGTGTCTTGTGCTCACGTGGGTTAGTGCGCGTGGCTGTCCCTGGGCCCTGGCTGCTGTTAGGAGTTTGTTTTAAGTTGTGGTGGAAATACCAGAAGATGGAAAAGGGTTTTTTTAGGCAAAGGTGCATTTTGCCAATGCTGTGTTCTTGCACTTAAAATCCACCTTCCTGCCATGGATATTGAGGGCAGTTTCATTAGTTTCTGGCTGTCAGGCAGGCAGAATTGTCTTTTAGACTTTGTGTGTGCGATTTTACATGGAGAAGGTATCAGAACAGCGCTATATGGCTCTGATGTCGTAAATGCTTAGATAGAGCAACAGTGTGTTGTATTTTTTTTCTTGTGGGTTATTTTCCCCCCTGGCCCTGCTTGTACTCTATGTTGGCTGGAGGCCATTTCATTCCTGTGGAAATGCAGTGTTGCACTGTCATCATCAGTCACCTGCTCAGCTCCTCCCTAAAACTCACTGCTCAAAACCAGTATGTAGATTGATAGATAAACAGTGTGTAAATTTTGGCTACACTTGCATCCTGCTGAAATTTTTTAGCATTAGCTAGTGTCATTCCATTTTAGCATTAGTCATTCCAAGTGTTTGAAACATTGTTGGTAAAGGTGATAATCACTGTGGTTTCCTTCTCCTGCAGTTTATACCTGCAAGCTGTCAGACAGAGAACATCCCCTCTACCTGCGCTTGGTGGCAGGCCCCAAAACAGAAATGCTCAGTTTTGTTCTACGGGAGCATGAAACTGGAGAAGTCATGGTATGTCACACCCTCCCGGGTCAGTGTTCCTGTAACTTCATGGATGAGTGGGCTTCTGTTTGAGCTGTGCTGACCAGACAGTTCATTTTTTGGAAGCAGACTCTTCCCCTGTTAATTTCCTTTGTGCCTTTTGTAAACATTTCATTTGTGGTTAGATTGAGCTGTTGTTACTTGCAGAAGAAAAAAACAATTTAAAAGAGTAAAATATTTTCATATGCCCTGAGATTTGCAAGGAAAGTGCCTGATACTGTTTCAGTTGGAAATTGTCTACAGTGTCTGAGGTTTTGTTTGGAAATACTGTATGTATAAAAGATTTTTGAATTTTCTTTTCATCTCGTCCATTCTTTGCTCTCTTTGTCGTTCCAGTGGGAAGCTTTTAGTATTCCTGAACTGCAAAACTTCTTGCGCATACTGGACAAAGAGGAAAATGACCAACTGCAGATCTTGAAGAACCGCTATGCAGCTTACAGGGACAAACTTGAAGAAGCCCTTTGTGGGGTGCTGAAGCCTGGTTAAAAGGGGGCCAAAGGACACTCAGGATAACGCGCGCCACCAAATGTCCGTAGAGCATGCCAAACCCAATGTACAGAGAGCAGCAGAGAGTAGTTTTCTTTATTCAGAAGACTGTTTTGTGATGCCAGGGTAGACTCTAGTTCCATAAGCCAGGTCACTTAGCATCTTGCACCCGCAAGTAAGGGATTCTGCATGTTTGTACATCAGTTTGCAACCCTCTGTGTGCCTAGAAAGTTTCCCAAGTTATCTTGGAGCAAGCTGTGAAACTGTAAGCAATTTCCTAAGATGCTATGAAATAATACTTTTTTTTTTCTTCTTTGCTCAGTGGTATCTTTACAAGTAAGGATGTGCAAATTAATGGGTTAAAAATATTATTCAAGCCATTTGGATGAGAATTAGTTGGAGCACTATCTTAGAGATGAAATTGATTTGCACTACCTTTCTGTTTTCAAATAGTTACTGTATAATTTGTGGGAGAACTGTTATAGGTGGAAAGCTTATGAGAGCTTGTGGTTTGTACTGTGAAATTTATGGAAAGCTTTTAAGTGGTCTTTGTGAAGAAGGTAAAGAGAAGGTTGAAAAGAAGGTAAGAGTTGGGGGAGAAGAACTCTAATAGTTGGAGAGGAGATTTTAAATGAAAATAGTATTTACACAGAGGAAAGTTGAAATACTAATTCTACAAAGTTAATGTTTTAGTATGTTATAATATTGTGAATAAGTTTTATGTTTTTTAACTGCGTAAATCCACACTGGAAAAGAAATAAAGATAACAGAAATAGTGGGAAGGAACAAGAAGCAAAAGCTAAGTAAGAATGGAAATGGAGCTGCACATACAGGTTCCTTTTGGAGAAGCTGATTGCATAAAGGCATAGTCAGGGTTTGGAAAGTGTGGCAAACCTAAAAAAAGCTGCTTAGTTGAATTCTGAAAAGTGGTCCATGTCTCAGATAACTCTGTGAGAATTACCTGTCTAGCAAGGATGCAGACATAAGCTACAGATGCATTTGGTCTTTATTGTAAGTCAGGTCTTCCCTCTGGCTCAGTGATCCATTTTTAGGCTGGATAATCTTGAATTACCATATCTGAAAGACAGAAATAGCTTCCTCTGCTTCTTTCTTTGTTAAAGGCTCAGTCCAGCAAAGAAAGTAGAATTTCTTATTCACATTTCCAGCCCTGCAGAATGTTAACATTTATTGTCTGTGTTGGTGACTGAGCTTAGTAACTCTTGCTTTAATAATTCAAAAGGA
>VZDJ01004378.1:15294355-15332347 GCA_008694505.1 Cyanoderma ruficeps
AAAAAAAAAAAAACCAAACATGTTCAAAAGAAACCAAAGAAGTGGGTGTGCAATAGAAGCATGGAAGCATGAGGCAGATTTGAGTGACTGATACTGTAGTCATTATCATGCCAGAGAGGAAATGAGTTATGTCCTGGGGGGTGGGGGAGTGGAGGAGTGCTAAGGATTGAAGAGCAGCAGAAGTTGTGGTGGGGTTTTTTCCCCCCCTCTGTTCTTAATGTGTTCGTTTTATATTCCCAAGGAATTGTTAAAACTTTGGTGACATCTAATGGATACTGTGTGAAACTCCAAGATGCTTCTGTTCTTCCCCTTAATTTTATGTAATTGTGCCTTTGTTTCCTTTCCTTAATAAGATTCTTTTTAAAACTCTTTACAGGTTTTTTAGGTAAAAAGAATTTGCAAGCTTATGAGACAATCATAATGTTTTAAAGAGTTAAGAGAAATTAAGAGTAGGACTAACTATAAAATATATCTAAGGCATATCTTGTTTGGTTTTTAATTTCACATGTAACATTGTAGTGCATGTGTGAGTTAGTAACATTATCCTCAAGTGAGACACTTTATAATGGTTCAGGGAATGCTTTTGTGTTTTGTTACAATTTGTTTTTCTAGGAATGCAGCAGCATGTTGGTGGGTATTCTGTTAACATCTTAATTTATGTTTCTGCCCATAGCTGTGTAATCATTGCGTAATCGCTGTCAATATTGAACCATTTGTTGCTCAGATTTAAACACTGTTTGAGTTTTAAAGTTGAGTATAAAAATATGTGAATTTTGATTTTACTTGAACTAAACTATCAGTCTTTTTAAGTAGGCACATCTGCATTTACTTTAGCCAAAAACCTCAATCAGTGTTGTATGCACTATGAGTCTTGATTTGGGGTGAAGGGGAAGGGGGTGGGGGACCAAAATAAACTTTTATTTTATCTTAGTTCACAGTTAATTACTGTAAGATGTCATGTGTGGAGTTGATTTTCCTCTTTTTTGTTCTACACACAGGCAGTTACAGCAGCTTTAACTTAAAAGAAATGGTCTTGTCTGGTCAGTTTTATCTTTTTTTAATTTTAGCATCAAATTGAACTGTCAAAGCTTCAGAACTGTTTCCTTGTCATTATATGATGGTACCAGAATGACTAAATGATGAGGGAGGGGGAATGCAGGGAAACAAGAAAATGTATGTCTTTAAATAGAAACATTTAAACTATTTATAATTTTAACAAGCTTAGTTTTATTTTTGTAGGGAAGTTTTTATTCCCCTTAAAGTTATTACTGAAATGGCAAAAAAAGTGATGGTTCCATTATTAAATTTGAAGTTGGCAATACTTGGTTACGTGACGTGTTTGGTTTTTCCTTTACGTGATGATGGTGTTGATCACTTTGGGGCCAAATGGATTTCCCTGAAAAGCAGCAGTGAGTCCTGTGGGCAGACACAGCTGGCTTTTAGCAGAAATTGAGGTTTGCCTGGGAGAGCGGGAGGGAGCTGACCCCTCCACAGGGGGAGTGCAGTGGTGCTGGGTGGGACAGCCCACGGGCGAGTGGGTTCCTTTCTGTCAAAAAAAACCTTGCAGAAACGAGGCCAATACACCAAGGCTGGAGGTGATACCCCGGCCCTCCCTCCCCAGGAAATGCTTTTCACTCCTTTTTATCTTTAATGGCTTTTTAGTCGGTTTTTTGGGTAACATCCATGTTTAATTTTCCAGTTACTTTTCTGTGTTTCATAGAAGTGCTTTATTCCTCCCTGATGGCGTTGGTAGGAGGGAGCTGCTGAGCTGTTTGCTTTGGTCTCTGTGGCACTTCCCTGGGCACCGTGGCCCTGCAGCAGAGGAGATGGCAGTGGCTCAGCCAGTGCCTTGAAGGCTGGTTTATGTGAGACCTCACAGTTTGGGGTGTGCAACAACCCTGTTAGGACTGTGTGTGCTTGGTGAGGCCTGCAAATGGCAAATACCTCAGCACTCTGCCAGAGTGGGGTGGATGAAAGCCTTAAAGATAGTGGAGTCAGCAAAGCTGCTGACCACACAAGTCACTGGGCTCTGCCTGTGGCAGTTACGTACTACCAGAAATACAACTCAGCAAAAGAAACCTCGTGTGTTTTGGCTGGACCAGGGGCAGAATCATCCATCTGGAGACCAATGAGTTCAGTGTGGAGGCAGAGCAGGTCAGCTGCACCGTCTGCAGAAGCAGTTGGGCCACTCCTCCATGGCAAGGATTGACAGATTGTCAGTCTGCTTTGTCTTCCTCCAGGCCAAATTTTTAGCACTGAAATTTTTGAACATTTGCAGAAACCCCCACCAGACTCCATTCCCTTCCTTCCCTCCCCCTGTACGTGTGTGAGTATAGAGAGGTTTTCTTTCCTTCCCAGGTTCCCAGCATGGGGATTTCCAGCTGCAGTCCTTGCAAGTTTTGTCAGCATTCACTTTTTACCATCTCCCATTGATCTAAAACCATTCAGGTACATTCTCCTTCATTTTAAAGTTCAATAGCATGCTTGTGTTCGTTGGGAAATAACTGTGCTTTCAAAACTTTTCCTACGTTTTTCATCTTGCAGGAGCATATAAATTACACTGTATAGTTCATATGCAGGATAAATAGTTTTTCCTATAAAACTGAAAAATAGAAACTTTTTAAAAATAAGTGAATTTTGAGCAAAGCATTGCTGACTAGTGCAGTATTCATACATTGCCAGAGGGGGATTTGTTAGTATACCTCAGACTAATGATAAGAAATAAAACTGTCTAGGATTATGGCAATTTTGTGTTTGGATTCATTTCAGAAAATAAAAATTCATAGAAGTCTGTATACTTTTACCTTGGGCCTGAAAGCTCCACAGGATCTTTAATTTAGTCTGAAGTACCAGTTTTAACAAATTCTTAGAAAAAAAAAAAGAAGCAATACTAACTTGTTACCTGTATCTCTAGAATAAAGTCCTATGAGTTTAACTAACGTTCCAGTCCAATGTTGTCTTGTTTCTTACATCTACTTTATAATAATTTGGTGCTATTTTGAGACTTTACCTCTTGCCTTAGTTGGATCAAGTGAATAAAAAGCTGCAGTTGATCCTTACAGAACAACTGAAAGGTTCAGAGTCTCTTACTGTTGATGATGAAGGCAAGTGGGTAACTTCCAAATGGGTAAAGTTGTGCGTTTGCTACATCTGCTCAGTCAAGGAGTGGGCACTGTGGTGAAATCAAGCAAGGTAAGAGGACACACACTGTGATCTACTGTTTAGAACACAGGTTTAGTGCTGTGAACTGAGGACTTACCTGTTCTGGAGGAATTATTTTCCTCTTGATGTGTGAGTGGGTAAAAGAGATTGCTGCAGTAACCAGTATGGAGAAGTAGGCAACACCCAGTTCAGAGCAGTTTGAACCAAGCACTTCAGACACTGAGCCTGGCTGCTGGCACTTGTTTTGTGGTATTTTTCAAGGAAATACTGCAAAGGCCAAGACATGTTTGTCTGAAAAGCATCTTCTTGTGTTGTGTGCTAGCAAGGTGAGAGGTAATTATGGAGTGTTCTTGTTTGCCCTTGTGCAAGCTGAAATTAGAAGTGTTTTCAGCTGTAGCAGCGTAAGCCTGAAAGGGACCCAGCCCAACACCCTGCACCGAGGCACCCCTTACTAGCAAATGGCTTCCCAAGCTGTTTCCTTCCTGCTTTCCTCAAAGGTGGATTTTAAAAATTGTCTTTTTATTGTACTTTCTCTTCTCTACCTCTCCCTCTACAACTCTTAGAAAGGGCAGTGTTCATAACTGGAATTTTGGTGGGTTTTTTTAAATCTAAGGATTAATCCTGTAATTGCCAAATCTAACTTTTTATGATGCTGTATAAAGTGCTAACTTGGTTCTGTCTCTATTGAGTGCATTTTCCATATGAATAAGGCAGGATATTACAGATAAAGTAATTGTTTTGCCTTCACTTTACCACGAATACCCATGAGAGGAGCAGAGTGCAGAACTCCCTTCACTAGCTCTGTAAACCTAAATATAGCATTGTGGCCTCGCACACAGCATGAGAAGAAATAGCAATACAAGTCTAAGATTTCTCTCTTTAAATACAGGATCTGGAATGTGAGCAGAAATTTCAGCTGTTTCCAGCGTGTCTTGGGAGGAATTAGAATGCCAGTATATTTTATGACAGTGAAGTCCAGCCTCTTGGGTTTTTTTCCAGGCAAAGTTGTATTAGAGCAGTGGCTCTGAAGCCCTCCCTTCAGATAAACAGGTGCTTTCTGCCAGTAATCCTAGACAGTTCTTTTCATCTAGACTTGTCAGCTGATACTTTCAGAATCTGCCCTCTTTGCTCCTGACGTTTTTCCATAGATGTGAGTGAGCAGATGTTTAACACTTCTGTATTTTTATCTGCTCTGGTTTGTCTAATGAGCACTCACAGTCAGAAATTGTGGGTTTTTAGTAATACTAGCACAGAAGGGCAGCATAAGTTGTACAGAGTATGTTTTAACACCTGCTGCCAAGTGACTGCACTCATTTTTAAATGTAAACAAGGCTGAGTGAAAATGCAAGTTGCATGGAATGAACACAATATCTACCTTAGTTCAAGCTATGAAAATAAAAGATGTATCAGAGGAACATTTCCAGGAAGTTAACAGACATTACACTACAAGTGTGTTTTGTTGAACAGTAGGTCTAGGATTGGTGCATAGTGCTGCTTCAGAGCCTGGAGCAGCCCAAAGGCAGGAGGATGCTGTTTTCTAAAGGTGGGGCTTGCTCCTGGTGTTTTTTCTCTAGTACTCTGCAGAGAAGCTTTTGAAGTTACTACAGTTTCAAAAGACCTGAAATACTTTGCTGAGGTTTTTGCCTTGTTAATTTGAACACTTCAAAAGCAGATGAGGAAAACCACTAAGCAGGTAAAAAATGTGGTCGGTCCCACAGTGTAAGACTTACGTGGTTTTGGTATCGTTTTAAAACATCACAGCTCAAACACTTTTTTTTTTTTTTTTTTCTTAGGATTTTCATGTTGTATGAGAAGGGTTATATTCTTGGTTTGCACCAGTCATTTTAATGTTTTCCTTTCATTGTTTTAGTTAGCTGATAACATGGCAGAAGCCTTCACTGATTTTTATCAACAGCATGAGAATATCCCCATGAATCTTTAGTCTCATGCTTGATGCCTTTGCTGCCAACCCATAGGAATCTACAAAGTCATTCTTGCCAAGCAAGAGTCATGGAGCTGGCTTTTTCCCTAGAACTTGCACAGGAAAAATGAGGAAATGGGTGATTCAGTTGAGTTCTACGAAGTCCCTCTTATTCCTGTTTTTAAAAAATGGGTGGATTTTTGGCAGCTGGAATAAGTTAAAACAACTTCAATACCTTGAGAAAGCAGATTACTTTGAGATTTGTGGGCACTTCCTGGTCCACAGCTTTAAACACAGTCCAGTGGATATTATCAAAATACTGACAGCTGAATCTGACTAGAGCAGCAGCTGAAAAGCAATATATTAGCACTGCCCTTTCTTTCTAATAGTGGAATTCCCCTGCCCCATCCCTTGAATGAAGTATTAAGGCTGTGTATTTCCTTCTCTAAAACAGGTGATTCCTTTAGCCTTGTAACAGCAGTTTTCTTCACAAAACTGGCTTGTTCTTAGAAATTAATGACAAGGAGATGGGGCAAGCTTCCAAGACCCGGATGGTAGTGTCACTTGGGCTGTCAGTGATGGAAATGTCTAAGTAATACAGAGCTGCCCTTTCTTGTGCTACAGTAAACTTTATAGTTTTCATAAGCTGGAACATCAAAAGAAAGAAAGCAATGTTGCAGGCAGCCATTAAATACTTTCGTCTACTTAATGGAACACTGCTACCTCGTTGCTGACGGAAAAATAAAACTGGTACCACATGGTTAAGCAGAAATGCAAATAAAATGCAGAAATACATGTTTTAATAGCCTGTGAAAGCCTCAGACTTAAATAGGTTAAAAGGTGTAACAAGTCACCTTCTTCTATAGTTCAAGAAATTTATGTAATATTTTTAAACAGAATCATCCAAGAAATTCAGCTAACGGAGACTGAGGTGAATAAGTAGCACGTGTCTTACTGTTGGCCACAGTTCCCATTTTGGAAAAAGCCTCACATGGAATTTTATTCTTCCTCTTTCTTGGGGCAGAACATATTGGTCTTCATTATGAACAGCAGTTTCTCCATAGTGCTTTCTGTTTTCCATCTATACACCAGTTTCCAAGGAAATGCAAGCAAGTACAGGTTGCATTTCAATTTGTTCCCTCACCTCAGGGTTTCTTCCTGGTGCAAAGTAGTCAGGGGGTGCCCTGCTAGACACTGTATTAAGATTTCCTGTGGCCATATGAAGCAGCCTTTGTTAGACAGGAGGACAGTAAAGCAGAGGCTTTTGAAGGTTTATAAAATAGGAATTCAGCCATTAGACACATGACACAGCTTATGCCTGTAGGAAGGTTTAACTCACGCTCAGTAACAAAGATAGGATGTTTGATAGGCAGTTTATTTTTTCTTCAAAAGTGCAGCAGTGAACAGGGTCCTCTGGAAGGGCACTTTCTAAACAGATGTTCAAAACAGCAGAAATATACTCACAACATGCTACAGCAAAGTATGCTCACATACAGAGAGAGTCATACAATGAAAATTCATTTTAATCGAATCACAATAAATGACAGCTGTTTCATTATGTTCAAATCTGGATTCAGTTTGATGAATCAGTCTCAAATTTAATATGATTGAAAATGTGTTATACCTGCTTTGGGTGTGTGTTTCCATGTACATATCCCGCCTACAGCTTCATTCCCCAAGATGAAGCAGCCCAGTTTTCTGGGCCCATGCTGGGTAAGCAGGTACTGGCTGTATTCACTTAGGCTGAAGTGACGATAATGAAGTTATTAATCATATTTCTCCCTGTATAATATTACTTTACCAGATCAGATCATTAAAAAAAAAATCACAGCTCTGCTTTTGATAACAATGATTTTAAAAATGTAAAAAACATGATCACATTTTATCTAAACTCAACTCTGTACCAGTAAGGCCCTTTATTTAAAACTGTGCATTTAACACAAATGCCTTCCATAACAAGGTATAGATGCAGCCACGGTCAAATAACACATGAAATGGAATATCCAGAAAGACCATAGTTTTAAAATAACTTAATTGGGAATTAGATCTGGATAAGGGTCAAAGATCCTTCATAGTGGTTTTTTAAATTTATCAAGGATAAGAATTAACACTGTAAAAATACTCAGAATTTACTGTTTTATGGCAACAGACACAAGTGATAAACTGCTCTAAATGCAATGGAAGGCAGGCAGCTCTTGGTTCCTGTTCTTCCTTCAACTACATGCTTAACAATTCTTAAATCTATATCAAAAGTGGGAGCAAATCAAATATTCTCCTGCACCACTAGGTAAGGACTGATTAAATTAAATTCTGAATTTCAATTTAATACAACATTTAGTAGCTATGCCAGATTTCAGGTATAGTGTGGTTCTCTGACAATGAGCGTGCTAAATCGCTGAGCCTTGTTACAAAATGCTTTACAGGTATGTGCAGACAGCAAGAGTATTAATTTGGGTAAAACATCTGGTCACTCATACTGAACAATCTGCATCAATTCTGTCAATTTTCACATTATTAATTAGGCAAAAAAATCATTCAAAAGGAAGTGTCCTTGTTAGGGCTTAAAATCACTTTAAGAAATTAAGAAATGTATTAGAGTTACATTTCTGTACCCATAACAAAGCTTTTTTTTTCTAATAAGGAGCAACAGAATACACATTACTTGCACTGAAACTTAAGCAGAAACTAGATGAACAACCCAGATTTGATAGGACTGATGAGGGTTTAATGTGCAGCAGCCAATGTATTTCACACTAACCTCCACACAGCTAGCAAAATGAAGTTTAAACAAAGAACAGGTCTAAATTGCTAGAATTCTCCAAGCAAAACACTACCTACATGAGCTCAGTGTGTAAGAAAACCCTTGAAAGCATGAAGACAACTTTGGTTTGGTTTCTAGAGACAAAACAGTGTATAAAGGATACTGATGGTCAATACTAAAGCTTGAGAAACAAAAAGCAGGATAAAGCTACAGCTGTAGTTGAGGAAAAAAAAAGTCCTGAGTTTCTGAAAGCATGTAAGGAGTCTGAATATCCAAAACCCTCTGCATTTATACAGATGCCTCAGCTGAAAAGTTACCTTTCAAACTATTTTTCCTTCCAAATATTTGGTCACTCCTGAGAGATTTGAAACAAAAATTCTATAAAAATCTAACCTGTAGAACACCACAGAAGTTTGCAACTCTAAGCTACATGAAGGACAACTTCTGTGCCTCAGAATTAAAAGCCAAGACAGTTGAACTGATTTTGTTGTAGCATTGCTTGTATTGTTTGTGGATCTGCACACTGGGGTATGCACCTTCACAGTTTTGAGTCATACTTTGTTGCCTACTTCATGATGAGTTGAAATAATCATGCTCTCTACTGCAGTTAGGGATGTGAAATAACTGAACACTAAATAGTCTTGCTACAGTTTGTTTGAAAAGGGAATGATTATAATGCCTGAAAACAGAGTTAATTTACCCACAAGCAACACAAAACTTGTCTTGCAGAAGATCCATACTTCAGTGTTCCCAGGTGGTGTTTTGCCAGTGAATCTACACAGAAGTTCCATGGTAATGCCAGTTTGTGTGTTTTTCAAGATTTAGAAAGATACTCAAGTTTGGGTGCACATGTTGGCTGCATTTCAGATAAGCCTACTCAGAAGGTTGAAAAGACATCACCCTTTGGAGGGAAACCAAGTGACTTCTGACATGCAGACCTTTGGCGTGAAGGCCACTTTATGCAAGTTCCAAGTAGTTAGGTCTCGACCAAAAAAACAACACTCTATGAAGCATTTAAACTGCCTGAAAGAGCTCTTAGCCTAATGTCTATGAGCAATGATTCTATGATTTATTTTTACCTAGTTTGCTTTCAAAATAATTTACCTTCAAGAATCTAATCAATATAAGAAGTTAGACAATTCAAGACATTTGAATGTTAGAGACAGATCACCTCTACTGTGGTGCCCTGGTTGTTGGATTTTGTTTATTTTAGTATTACTTCTGTTTGTGTATTAAAAACAGACTTAAGAGTTATCTCAAAGCACAGGCACACTGACTCGAATTCTTGTTAGTCTCAACAGTTTCTTAACTCACTAGGAAGTCAGTCTAAAACCCTAAGAGGTTTTTCAGTAGTACACAGCAACCCAGCCCAGCATTTCAAAACAGGAGGCTGAAATTTCATTCTTGTTTGCAAGCTACCAAAGCTGTCCTACAAAATTCATTGGTCTCATCTAAAGTGGTCTCATCGAAAGAGATTATTTAGCAGGTGGGTCTTAATTCTGCACAAGCCACTTGCTAGTCAGATCCTACACTTTTGACTAATGCCCTCCTACTCTCTTTTGGGCTAGTTTGCCATTGTCCTTAATAGCCTGGAGCTCAATACAGGAAACCTCTAATTAAGCATAGCTTTTAAGAAGGTCTGTGACACTGAGTATGGGTGAGCATTACTGTGCAATAGCACCTGCCTATCTAACCTGACTTAAGTACACATTTATTTATTTTTTAGAACAAAATAAACTGTTCAGATTCATAGGCATAGGTTCACCTCTGTGCCTGTGATATGAAAAGGTACTTGAAAGACAAAGGTGGTAATCAACGATCTGAGCAAGACAGATTAGCTGTGTCTAACAATTTACAGTTAGAGCTCAGCTGTAAAATATATATATTGCACAAGGCAACCAGCTAAAGACAAGGGGTTTCCTTCCAAACAGGGTTTGAAAAGCCCATTAAAAGTCTTCCAGCTGCAATCAGCGAAAGTTAACAGAGACAGACCTGCTGCAGTCACTGGAGAAACTGGTCAGTAGGAGCCCATTGCAAGAGGCTCTTAAGGGTCTCACAAGAACTGTGCAGAAAACCTCCGAGCCCGCAGGCCGTGATTGCTGAACATCAGCCGGGGGTCAAACTTGTACCTGGAGAGAGGAACACAGTCGGTGTCAGCTGCTGGGCCTGCAGTGACCAGCACTTCTAGAGACAGCTTTGTACAAGGTTATGTGAGAAGCTGCTTTCTCAGCAGTACACAGCAGTGACAATTTCTATTACAACAGATAACCTATAACAGCATGCAACCAAAAAGCTGAGTCTCCAAAGAAATAAATCCCAGCAACAATGTGCAGGCAGCATAGGGGCATGTATAAGGTCAAGCATTCAGGAGCTACATTCTAACAGAAAGCTTTGCTGTCCCAAATGACAGACTTACATAGCCCTTCAAGGACACTGTAAGGACATTTTAAACACTGCTTTAAAAAGCTTTGCCAGTGATTAATTAAATGATTAGTGACTGAGTTTTGAGGCACAAAGTGCTATTTACTTCCAACAGCTAACGCAGACAGCTTAGGTCTTGCAGGAAACGTTCTTGCAAACAGCATCTCCAGGGACAATCAGGGACATACATACTTGGAAAATGCCTGCCTATAGGAACTAACAGAACTTTTCCTGGTTTGCAGGCAAACCTAAGGTCTGTCTCTTGACTATCCAGAACAGCTGAAGCATACAGTTGTGCTAAGTCAACAAGTCTGACAACATTAAAGTACTAGTATTCATACTAGTATTCATCAAAGTTATACATGGTAAGTTAAAATATAGATTAGCCATTAAAAAAATAGAAGCATGAAGAAAACATCTCTATTCCATCACAAATACACTCTATAAAAGCCAAATTTCAAAAATACAGACTTATATTTAAAAGTGTTACAGTAATGAAGTGGATGAGTGTTTACCCGGGATCGAAGACACCTGGTGTGCGACACGTTGCTCCTGAGCAGGACTGCAGCATCATTAGTCGATAGTTCATCTTTTCTAAAATTTCTTGATCAATTGTTTTAGCAATGTTATTGATTTGGTGTGGATCTGCAGTCAAGTTATACACTTCCACAAACACCTGTAGAAGAAAGTTCCTGCACTGTATTAAGTCCAGAATGCTAATTAACAGTCATATTATTTGAGAAGAATGCTTTATGGCAGTACAGTCTCAATGTTATTTTGAACTCCACTGCAGCAGCCCCACACATAACCTGTGTTCAGCATGCAGCTATGTAGTCAAAGACAGGACAGTGTGCAAGCAAAGCAAAGTTTTGCAGTAGCACAATTTTGTTGGAAAAGTTTTTACTTTCACCTAAAGTACTCAGCTGCCACTGCAGATTGTTTTCCAACACTTGTTTTACGGCTCTAAGACCACAGCAGGAGGCCTTGCCTAAGCTGGCAGTCTTTTCACTAATGGATCTCAAAACAACATAATTCCATGACTATCACATCAACATTCTATGCTCATCAGATACTTAGAACTGTCACACCCAGACAGGTGTCTTGACTTCTTCAGGTAAAAAATATGCTGAATACAAGTATGCTACAGCCTCAAATAGAAAAAGCTTACTCTGTGTGCATGTACTTTGAGGTTTGTCTGGAGGATTTCAGGGCAGATTTGCTTTTCAGTACATTAAATCTCTAGACACTTCTGTGGGACAAATACTGGTCAACAGTATCTCAAGAATTTAGCTGTGGTTTTGTCTGCACTAGAGTAGGAGGCCTAAATGCAGATGATACTGATAAAAACTGGCTGAGTTGTGTCTAACTTTGATAAAGACATATCTGGACAGACTTTGGCCTTTTTCTTACAAGGTTCACTACAAGGTTATAGAGGCCACATTGTTGTACCTTCCCCATACTGCTGGTTTCATTTTAGCTAGCTCAGGTAAGCAGAGTGACCCAAAACTGTCACAGCCATACCTTCTTAGTAGAAAAATCCCAAAGTGACATGAAGAGTATTATTGAGTCACCTTTGGAGTCTACTTTTACAGAGAAATCCACAACACTTGTTTAACTTGATCATAATTTGTCAGAAAGGGGAAAACCAAAGTGCAGGGTATGCTAATTGATATTTCAGTTTCCTGTGCAGTTTTTCACACTATGTAACTGCAAAAACATTGTAGGATTTCCTCCCCTGGCTTAAGCTGCTCATTGTAGACTACCATACAACATGTTGTGTGGTGCATGTTAACTGGGCACACCTGCTGTTCATGCAGTGCCTGCACAGCTGCTGGCACCATGGTTTGTTAGATCTGTGACCCAACTGCCTCAAACCCTTGCTGGAGCAGCTATGTGCAAACAAGCACAACTGAAGATCAGCCCCGTGACTCACCACCTTTTGTACGTGCAGCACGTGCTCCCCCAGTGAGACCTGAGCAGCCTCTGAAGGGGGAACGTTATGTCCCTTACACCCAAACAACTCAAGATAAGTTCACAGACCTTTCTCACAGTTGTAACTTGACTCCTATTTTTGCCAGACAAACAAGCAAATAATAGATGAGAATTTATTAGCCTGGAATGTCAGGTCTTCCCAAGTAAAAGAGTTGAACACTGTACCTCTGCTGTGTTTATGCTATCAGAAAATACTTGTTCAGAAGGGACTGCCACATGGAACTAAGAGAGACCTGAAACCAGTCCAGCACAGCTCCCTGTGAGGCTGTTAGGTGATACCAGAATGTAATAATCATAGTTAAGGCCTCACTCTCCTCCCACACCCTTTTTTTCTTCCTTTTTCCCAGAACCCCGCTACAGTTTTGGTCAAACATTCTCAACAGGTGATAAGTACTTCACTGTTTATCCTCCAAGCAATGCCAGTCTGCTTTTCAGAGTACTTCATGGAAACCTTGAGAGCAGATAAGAGTGCAGAAAGACACACAGTTGCGCACAGTTGACATCTGCTAGTCAGACAGACTTACCTCCCGGTCATCAAATTCACAGTACTGCAGATCCCAGGAGGCTGACAGTGTCCTTACACAAGCATACGTGTTGTTATAGGAATCCTCACAGACACAGTCTGGGAAGCAGTGCTGTGAGGCAAGCAGCAAACAAAAACTTCAGGGCAGAAGATGGAACTTTTCCTAGAGTCTGTACCAGCTCATGCTAACTGCAGCTAACAGATGAACACCCAGCTCTTAATCTAACACATGCAAATTTCCACTGGGGATTTTAAGCAAAAACTGTTATTAAATTCACTATGATTAAGTGCATTTTGTCTGGGAAGCAAATGTACGTACACAGAAGAGAACAGCACAACACACTACTGAAGACAGCACCAATGGGATGCTTTACTTTAGTAAAATTTAGAGAGTAGCTAGTAACTTAAATAATAATCACAGACAAGACAAGAATTGCACAGTAAGGTTACTGAAAATTTAGAAAGAATGTTATGTCACTGCCACACACTTGGCTTAACCCTACACCTTCCTGCATCAGTCTCCAGCCCTTAGGCTCCATAGATTCCCATTGAAAAGGGTTTTGTGACCTCCCTGCTCATATGGACATGTCAGTGCCACACGGCTGGACATCTCCTTCCAATTTCAAATGCTGCACAGGACCTACAGAGCTGGCTCCTACTAACCAACACACTGGGAGCTTACATACAGAACCAGATTAGCCCCCACAGCAAACAGGTTTAATTCAGCAGCTATTTCCTAATATTAACAGATCTTGTCTTACTTACTGTGACTCCAGGTCCTAGGCCAGGACAAGTAGGATCACTGCCATTGTATCCTTCTCCTTGATACTCCACCAAGAAGTCTGATCTCCATGTGACATTTTTGTCTCCTCTCTACAAGAGGTTAACACAACTTTAGTATCTAATGTACTGTGAAATAGAAAAAATTCTCCGTGCTTGCAATAACACTAACACTGCCAACCGCTTACTAGGCAGTATCACTCTTAAATAATTAGCTTTAGGTTAGAAGGTCTTGTGTAACTGGAAGACAAGGATTAAACTCCAAAAATATTAGTACATCTTCCTGTGAGGGTTTAAAATACTATCTTCAATTTATAAAGGACCATGCAGTAATACCAAGTAGGCGTCACGTGGCCAGATACTACTACCCTACAGACAAGATTTCTCTTTGATTTATATCACATTACCACAACAGCTGGAAAAAGATACCCTTGGCAAAAAAAACACCAAGCAAAAAAAGAAACAGCTTTAAGAAACAATTAGGTTTTAAGCTGGTCTATTTGTAGCTGCATTTTAAAGGATAGAGGAAGGTGGAAGTTTATAATTAATATACAGCACCACCACAGACATATGCAGCAAAACGATGAGTTTCAAATTTGATTCCACCAGAGTTTAAAACAGGTGCCTTTTACCTGCTTCTGTCTAAAGAACAGCTTAAGGTTTGGATACAAGGTTTTAAGAGCAAAGCACCATTTTAAGTCTGGATGATCCTTCCAAGCTTACTTTCCAAGTAAGCTGCCTTCAATTTTTAGACTAAATTTAATTAAAACTAAACAGATCACCTGCAAGCAGCTTTATTTAAATAGGCTTCTGCTCACCTATTAGAAAGGTCAAGTTTACTTTATAAAACCACATGCACTCTTCTAGCGTTTGGCAGGAAACACTAGTTCTACTGAAAATGGAATCAAACCAAAGATTTAGTAAGAACAGTCTGCTTTTCTCCTATTCCTTTGCTGAAAAATGTTAAGGAAAAGGGGAAGGAGAATGCAAGGTGGAAACAAAATACAGGCTTCAAAACAGGAATTATTACAAATGTGGGCTTCAAAACAGGAATTATTACAAATGTGAGAATTATCCAAAGGATGACACAACTTTCTATTATTACATGACCACGAAGTTGTAGTGCTTATGAAAATACAACTGCATTTAAACATCCCTACTTTTTTCACTCATCTATGAGCATCCCATGTGAAAACAATATCAAAGGAAGAATCTGGGTTACGAGTCAACCTACTTTATCAAAGGAAGTGACATTGGCTTTGAAGAATTACCCCTGCAAGAATGATTGGTTACTATCCCTGTCCCTACTTACCAACAGTGGCAATAGTGACATCCCATCCATCTGGGTCTTATTCAAGTCATACCCCGCAATGTCCAGAATAGTGGGACCCAAATCAATATTTGCAACAAGCATCTGCAGGATGAGAAGAACTTAACTTCAGAAGTTCAGAACCTATTTTACAGACTCATATTTGTAGATGCATCTAAACACTGCCTAACTTCATCTTTATGGGCTAATGGACCTTGTAACATTGAAAACCAATGGCAGGGAATTTGGAAAGCGAGTTCAAAATTCATTTGCTTTTGTGGCCTGCAATGGCTTAATTTGATTCAAGCAGGAACAGACAGCTTTTGATAATAAGGCCTTTGCATTTCCTACCACTCTGTGTTTTTAATTTAATGGATACATACATATGCAGGGCAACAAATTAGTAGCTAAAATGGTAACTGTGAAACAACATTAAAAATAAATCTGTACTGGGATTTCACTTCTTTCTTACCTTGTTTGTCTGATTTGGTTTTATCCCTGGTCCTCGAACTAGCAATGGAACTTTGATATCAAACTCATAGAGCTGCCGTTTGTCTATTGGCAAAGAAAACTGGCCTAAACAAGAGAAGATGGAAAAAGTTAAATGGCTTCTTGTTTACATTCTCTGCCTTGTGTTACCATAGAGTGGTTTGGGTTGGAAGGGACCTTACGAAGATCATCTAGTTCCACCCCCTCTGCTATGGGCACTTAATTGCCACCAGTCCATTTCTGAAGAAGAGAGGTTCTTAACCTGAACTATATTAACAAATTGGAGGACAGAAGAGCTAACTTCAAAGTAAAAGCTGTATCTTACAAAATTTAACAGCCTAGATACTGCACTTACAGTTGTACACCATGATACGGACAGGTCTCAGACAGATTTTTACTGGTTAAGCCTCTTATACCAACTCTTCCTATAGAACACAGAATCCTTCCTTTATTTCTGTCCTAATTTTATACATACCAGGATACACTAGTAGAAATTAATGCTGAAAACCACAACCAAGCAAAAGCCAATAAAATCTCAAACACCCCACACTTCAACTCCAGATGGTTCTGCAAGTCAAATCAGTACTTCTCACATCTACAGTCTTCCACAGCTACTGTTCCCATTTTCTAGAGTGATCATGAGGGTGAAAAGTTATGCAATTCCCAGATCTTCTACAAGTAAGCAGTAAGCAGTGAAATTTTTACCAGTGTGGAAGCCATTGTCTGATGTGTAGAAGATGTACGTGTTGTCTAACTCTCCATTCACTTCCAATTTCTTCACTAGTTTCTCTATCAGGTCATCTACTGACAGCAGAGTTTGCCACCTATACAGAAAAAAAGTACTTCACATTTGAGTGTCAAAAATTTGGAATAACCCTGACTGCAAGTAGGGCATTTATATCCTGCTTCCAGCCAGCAGTATATGCACTGTAAATGAATTATTGTGCTTACAAATTCTGAAAACAAACTTCATAGATTACCACACCTTTTTTTTAAGGTGCAATAAAGATAGAAATAGACTGTTTGTCCTCAGTTCTTGTTGATTTCTGTAGTCTGTGAAAGACATCAAAATGCTGATTACTTCTTATCTGGACACAGTGAAGACCAACCTTGAAGCATCACGGTGACAGAGTCAGTTTATCTCCTGCGAGGTCACTTGTTATTAGCTCTTCATATGTAGTTTAATATTAAAATACAAAACAACCATGAATTTAGTTGCCTTAAGGGGATCCTTTCTGCTTGGAAACTGTACCAGCTCTTTTGTATTACTCATGTAATGTCAGGGTCCATTATTTCAGTGTATCTAAAGCCTCTGACAGCTACAAGTTTTTTTCTTTGTCATGGGGTTTACTGTTGAGAAAAGTGACTGTTTCCACTACCCTCTACAGACCAGTATCATGCTGAATTACCAACAGCTATTCAATTCTTGGATTCTGCTGTCTCTTGGCTTAAAATTTTGTTGCATAATTTTACCTTCATGTTTTATAAAGCAAAAGTCTGAAAAATCTTGGGTTTCCATCTCCAAAGTGACGGGATAATGCCTGGTAACTGCCCAAAATGAAGATCAACACTTAAGGCAATGTTTGTTTCAAAACTTTTGAAGAAAACACATCTGTAGTGTAAACAAATACCCTTGCTCTCTATTAAAAAAGGGAACAAGTCATGCCTGCACATTATTCCCCACATCCTCTTTATAAAAAAGAATCTATCACCTCCCCTGGCCAGTCAGGTATTCCCATGTACAGACTGAGAGCCAAGATTAATAAATCAATTAGCTGGCAGACAGATCAACTGCATTTGATGTACATCATGTAAGAAACTGGATTTAAGTGAAGTAGAAGGTAAGGCCATTTTTTAATAAAAGCCTGTTATGCACTGAAAGAAAAGCAATAGAGAGACCAAGTGTGATTGATCTTTTCTGTGACAAATAATGGCAGCATTTGTGAGTATGTTATTTCTGAAGCCAAAGTTTATTTGCAAACTGTAAACAAAGTCAGGAGGTCTTCTGAGACAGGTGCCAGGGAACTATCAGAGGTAATCTGACAATGATTGTCAGACTTACTACAACTTTTTTTAAAAACCCACACCTTACAAATTCTGATTAGAAATCTTAAGCAACAAAGAAATTCTTACCGCTTTCTATAAGCATCATCAAGAAACTGTATTGAAGAGTTGCTCATTGGAGTCTTTGCTTGTCGAATTAACCAGTGCTTGTTCTAAAGAAAAAAAAAAACAACAAAGATTAGTGTATGAGAGAAGTATCAGGTTTTAAGCATTTCTTAGAGCAATTACCAAAATGATTCCTGTGAAAAAGTCAGGCACTGCTATCAAACCAACCTCACTTCAGTTTTCCCTGTTGGTTCATATAAGTTTCAAGAGTAGGATACATTACAGCTCCATTATGCTCAGCCCTTGATGAGAAGAAAACAGATGTGCATCTTTCCAAAGCAGTTCAGGGAAGAAAATTTTGAAAGGATCTAGGGAAGGCTCTCTCAGAGGTCAAAGTGTGATAGCATAAGACAGATCTGAGGAAAACAATATGAAGCACTGAGCATCATTGTAAGATTAGACTTGGTTGTCAAAAGTGAGGCACTTTTGGGACTAATATTGGTGAGCATCCCAACAGGTAGCAAGGTGGGCAAAAGCTCCTGCACCCAAAGCAATTAGAATGACTTACATTATAAACAGGTGAGTTCAAATATCTGTAACAGTTCAAATATCTGTAACACTATCAGATTCTTGGCAGCCTAAGAAATCAGGGCTGGTGACTATTGAATGGAACAGAACATTACCATTTTATTCAGATTTTGATTCCAAAACAAGAGCATTTCTTTAGCTGAAGCATCATGGATTCTTCTAGATGTATCCCCAACTTTCAGAAACAGTCCCTTTCTTTCTTTCCTCACTTATGCCCCTAAAGTAATGGAGATTATGTAATTCATACAAAAAGTGATACTCCCACATTGAAGAACCAGTCCGAACTGGGTCACCTGCTGTACAAATACATGGAAAGGTCTGTTGTGAACAACCTGAAGATTAGTATTAGTGAGGATCAGAACAAAGAATACAGTCATGTCAGTGCAGTTTTTTGTTTTTTCATTTAGTAGGTCAGAAATGATCCACTCATCACCCTCACCCTGAGCCTGTATTTAGCTGGTCACTCCTCTGTGTAGAGCCTCTTGTTATGCAAATTACCCCCTATCACAAGCAAATGACTGAAGGGCTCAGGCTGTAGGGACTCACAACAAAATGACTCATGTCCTGCAATTACTCAGTTCCCGTTTTCTGCTCTTGAATACTGAAGGAAAGATTTTTGGCATGGAGACTTAAGACTATGTCCAGTTTACTTTAATTCAGTTGTACTCAGCTGCTTCTTTTATAATAGTTGTAAAACAATTCTCTGGAGAGAGACAATCTCTCTCAGCTGAGAGTGGAAAAAGTAAGGAAGTACAGCACAAATCCCATCTTCAGCTCAGCAGAAGTTCTTGAGAGAACAAAGGAGCTGGCAACATCACCAGTGCACCAGCCACCGTTCACAAGGGCTGTGCTTAGGAGAGGAGCTTCTTAAGGCACAACCACTCCGGGCAAATCAGGCAGGTAAGCAACCTAGTGCAGCAGAATCCTCCTCTTTGAGCATTTTGTTCTTCTTACCTCTCTAAGTTTCAAAAACTTCACACAGCACTCAAACACCTTTGTGGATTTCAATAAACTTCACGCTGACTCAGTTCTCAAATCTGCCTCCCTGTCACGTCTCTTTCAGCACTTATATACAAAGCAGTCCACCAATCCTGCTGCCTCCCTCAGCTCCATTCTTGGAGAAATTTTAGGAGATCGAGACAATATACAATGTACTGCCAGCAGAATCAGAACACAGCTGAGCTCTGATTTTGCAGGAAAAACAAGGCCTGCAAGGGAGATACCCAACACATATCTTAATCAACTTCTCTTTTAGAACAGCTTAGATAAAACTGATCTGGACTATTAATAATTCTGCTTGGGAATCCAGACAGCTGCTGATCATTTCATACAATTCATAGCTGAGAATCCAAAGCAGAAAGTAAACTCAGACTCAGACCAGTGATGTATACAAGAGTTTAATTCCTATTTTTCATGCAGAGATTCTGCCTAAATGGTTCCTCTTGGTAGCCCTTGCCCACACCCAGTGTAAGGAAGAGAGACAACCTTTGTCAAGACTGTACAATCCAAGACTGCAAAGCAAGCATTACAACATGAGGGTTGTAGCCTATGTTTACTGCTACTGCAGGAATCATGCTTGCCATAGAGAATAATGAAGCTCTAGAAAACACTGAAGCTCCAAAAAGACTTAGGCTTCAAGACCACAACCCTGCCAGCTGCAGAAATGCACATTAGCTGTGTCTAGGAAGGAAGGTAATGCTACTCTGTTCCTCTAGTGAAACTGCTGTATCCACAGATATTAACTACCAAACATTAAGTCCAGTGTTTTGCTGTGTTATACAGACATATGCAGAGCTTTTACACCACATAAGGGAACTCCACAGTGCATATTTTGCTAGCTGCTGACTTCACTAGTCAAGTTACTTCTAAATCACTGTTTTAAAAGCACTCTATTACAGTAATGGAGTCCTAAGAAAAAAATCCAGAATCCCTTTACAGAAGAAAATATCTCAGTCTGATTCCTACTCCCTAGTTTGAAACTTAAAAAGATTGGGGTAAAGTATTTGCTACTGCCTGCAGCCCTTTTCTGTCCTTTCATTCATGGTATTCTATGGCACTGATGAGCACAGGGTCATTTTGCAAGTTACAGTCCTCAGCTAAAAACAAGTTTCATTCTGTACTACAGGAGTCACAGTGACCTGAGGTATGACTGGGCTCCTGATAGGCATTCAGGCAATGTTATCTCAGTCTTAAGATTTGAAGCAAATCTTGAAGTGAAATAATTGAACACTGAGCAGCAATGGGTTCTATATTTTAAATTACTTGAATCAAAAATACAAATCTTCTGTAAGTTTTCACCAAATTAACTGCTTGTGAAGCTCACTGACAGAATAAATTGCAGCAGATTAGTCTGAGCTAGACCATATCTGGCTATATTTATTGGCAGTGGAAGGTACTGCCCTGTCACAAGGATGACTGAATTTGGAACATTAGGTTATTTTAGCAAATGAAAGGCAAGTTCTCAAAGCACTTAGTAACCCTGGGCCCTATGGTTCATGATTCCAGAGTCCTCTGATTAGTCAGACATTAGTCTTCACAAGCTCAGGGAAGGGACTGCCCCATCCACGAGCAGATGTGTGAAGGAAGACAGGGCTCTTGCATTCTTCACCCAAGCCTTGAATTGCACATCACCTACATGTTACCCTGAACATACTGACAGTAATCATAAGAAATTTTTAAGAGCTTCAGAAGAGTCTAGAAATGAGACACAATTCACTTTTTATCTTTATCAATCATAATTCCCTTGTACTACCACATCACTTTTGCCACTATGTTGTTTTACTTTACAAGACATTAGCGTCCAAATATCTTAAAGTCACAATAAACTTATCTGACCCTGACACACACTGATTTAGGATGATTAAACAACCAGTAGTCATAGTACTCGCCTATTCTAATCTAGCATGCAAGTCAGGGCCACTGCCTTCTGCTCTACACAGTTCTTGCTAGTTAGCTTACCTTGCCATGAATATTAAAGTTGCTGTTCCTTGGTGCACTGACATTCTGAAAGCTCTTTGTATACTGTGGAGCAGGTGTCCAAGGGGAGTGTGGTGCTGGGGTTGCAATCATCATAAAGAAGGGTTCGAAATTAGATTTGTACTCCAAGAAGTCCAATGACATGTTGGCCTGTGAACAGTGTTGTTGGAGAAGACAAGTCATGCCTCAAAGGAAAACAGCAAGTATTTGTCAAATCCAAACTAGACACTCATAACTTATTTAGAGCTCGGTAATACTTCGAACATTTAAACTGTTTCAAAAACTTACTTCCTCATCTACAAACATCTAGAGCAGCAGCCCATGATAAAAATAATCCCAAGAGCTCATGTTAAACAAATCACTTTTCCCACACCTTCAAACAACTTTCTACTTCAGACCCTTGGGTTAATCAGACCTGGAAAATTCATCAGAAGTCTGTGCCTGTTCCAAGTACAGCAAAATCCACCTATACTCTGGTTTAATCAAGTAAAATCAGAGCTTTCTTCAACATAGTCTAAGCCTGAGACTTTAAGATGCCATTTCCCATCTGGCAGACCCCAGTTTAAGAGCTTCAACTCTATTCAGAAGTATCAATAGTTCTGAAAAAAAAAAAATTCAGCCCCACTGTTTATAGCTTATGCTCATTCTAGAGCAAGCTGCAAGATTACAAGGCGCGAAGACAGAAGGTCTGGTGAAGAGCAGTGCCAAAATGCACTCACTCACACCACTGCACTTCCATTTTCATTGCAGCCAGTGCTTTTTCAACGCAGCGCATTTCATACACAGTTTCAAGTAGTAAGTTAGAAGAAATTGCAAGTTCCATTTTCACTTCCCCTAGGTTAGCCTTTCAAATTAAAGCTTCAAAGGTATTACTTTTATTACTTTTTCTTCAGTATTCAAATCTTCCAACATCTTTTTCCTGCCTGATTACTATACTCCATTTTGGATATCCTTTTCTTTTTCCAGGAAAAAAACAATACACCAGGAATTCCCCCTTCCTTCCTTCTAAATTTAGCATTCAAGCAAGTAGGGCTCCACTTCAGTTATATAACTGAAGAGTGTTATACACAGAGTCAAGGAAAGATAAGAACCATTGAGAAACTCACAGTGGTAGCCAACTTTGATTTCATTAGGAGCTTAAACTGCAACATGTGAGAAGTGCAGTAAAAAGATTCAGGTGTTTGGATGCTTAATACCAGACTCAAGTTCCCTGATGCCCTTAGACAAGAAAGCTTGAGGATCACATCAAGCAACACAGGAACTCTGCATAAGCAATTTATTCTTGTGCACTGCCCAGCAAGTGAATTAAACACTGTCTCTGAAATGCTGAATACATGTTTAGTAAGTAGAGGAAGAAAGTAGAATGCAACACACTGAAAATCGTGATACACTGCTGTATCAATAGGCAACATACCACAAATAAGCGTTTACGCAACAACAACCTGTTGGACAAAATGCTTATGAGCTGCTGAGGGATCAAAAAATCCCAGTACAATGCCAGTAATAGGATAGTCTCACTTCTGGCTTATCAATTCCAATCTAGCTTTAGACAATGTAAATCTAAATTTAATCAGACAGCTGTTCAGTACCCTAAGAAACATCAATCAGTGCTGTTGCTAGTGAGCAGCTGTCTCTGTTCGAGCCCCCAGTGGAATTAAACTCCTCGGGGTCTCAATGAAACACTACAAGACTGCATGAGGAGACATTTCTAGAGGAAGAATTTTTGTGAGTGCTAACCTATACACTGTAACACAGTACCAACCTATACACTGTGACAGCTGGCCAAATTATGATTCCAGCTTGGCAGATGGGGACATTCCCCCTCGCCCACAGCCCCTGCTACTTGCCAAACAGGGCCTAAAGTTACTCCTCCAACTTTCCTTACAGTATCTGACATCTTTGTTACCTCTCTTTATTTTAGGTGGATAAAGAGGCTAAAACTTCCCCAGATCAGCTACACTGCCCTCATATACTGTAAAGGATTGATTAGGCTTCAATATTTACAAGTTATCAGACTGATGGAGTTGGAAACTAACAGATACTAACACATCACAATACCTAAGAAACAAAACATGGTGTGAAGTTTATTTTTACGTGCTTCCTACTGAAATCTTGGCCCAGTTAATCTGTTACATTAGTTGCATATTATAATGAAACATATCCTTGTATGAAGTAATTTAAATCTGTCTACCTGTTCCTCCTGCAGCATAGCAGTCAGTATTAACTCCTCAGCGAGGCTACTGCCTAGCAAATGGCCAGCTGCAATTCCTTTCCTCTGCACAGCTCGAACATAAACCTGTCATTTCTAAATATACTCAGTCTTGCTTTGCTGACAAATGTCCACCCACCCTCACAACAGCCCAATTGTCCATTTGTGAACTAATACAGCCTAACAAATTATCTCACCCTTTCCCAAGTCCCCAGCACAAGGCATTATCTGGTCATAAGCAGCTTCTGTATCACACATTACAAAATTTCTTACCAGTACATCTGTCAGATAATCTACACTGTAGTTCTCGCCATGCCTTCGTGCTTTGCCGTTTACTGAGAGAGTATAGTTGTAGTACTTTGAATTTTTCTCCTGTGAAAAAGTGACACAGATACTTATGCAAAGCAATATGTACACTGATTACCTGAAATAACCCAAATTAATTGCCCACAAGCATTTATCAAATAGATTATAAGCATGTGCCATAAGGATACTGAAAAAATTCTTAGAAGTAGTCTCCATCAACAGAACTGGTTTTATTGCTATCTCACACTCCTTTGGCTTTACAAATTGGGTTTTTTTTCTCCAGGCACTCAGTAGGAGTATCCCTTGTAAAAGCCATAGCTCTCATGTATAATTAAGGAAAAAGAGGGAGAAAATTTGTGTTAAATCATTAGATGTTCTTTTCCTGCTCTTTAATGACCACCAAAGATAGAATATGAGTTAGATTATAAAGCAACAAAAATTACCCCGTTAAAAAACAGAGAAGTCACATACCAAAGCATACCAAAAACTCCATCCAGGAGGGACATGACCTACTCCTCCTGCATCCTCTGCTCCATACTGAAAAAAGAGAAATCGTGTTTCAATTATGATGAATCAAAGCTAGACAGTATGTTTCATATTCATGTGCTTTATTCAACACTACTCAGAAACCATGTTAAGCCAAATTCAATTTCAGAATGGGGAAAGTCACATATATATGCATACAAGAACACATGTAGGGCCTGTTAAAGAAACCAGGTTCAATAAGCAGACAGTAGCTGAAAGCTTAGCAATCATCAGTAAAATTTAAATATTATTCCCTGCTCCATTCTGCTTGTGAAAATATGCAGAGATGCTGAAGAACATAGTGTACATCATCAAATAATGAGTGGTGATCAGAACATCCATGTGACAAGACACTTGCAGGCTTCATGATAACAGCTCACAAGATACCAGAGAGAATTCCACACAGACCAACAGCTTCCTTTATCCTCCCCCAACAGGGGTAGGAACTTCAAGTAATGCTAGCCTCTTGCCACCTCATTGCCAAATAATCTACAACAACTAGCCTTTAAGACAAATAGGGAAAGTAGCTGCTGAGTCAGTGCCAAACTCAAAACAGAGGGTGCCTTAGAGCAACACAACGGGTTCTCTCAGGGCAGCCCTCTCCCATCTACATGGCTTGGCTAACTGCAGGCATGAGAGACTCTGCTGAGTCAAGGGATGCTCAGAGGAAGCCAGCTAAGTTTCCCTTCCCCTTGCTGCCTCAGGAACATCAGCAGACACAAATTTGTGCCTATGAAAATTCACGTTCCATTGTTTTATTATACCACCAATGTTTTCCACCATGAGATGTAAAGAAAACGTGCTCATAAGAAGCCTGTAGTTCATCTAACTCCTAATCCAATTCCATCACACAAGAGGAACACACAGCCTTACATCTTACTATGAACTACTAGAAACTATAACCTAGTTAAAAGGACAAAAAACCTAAGGCACACATATACAAGTGACTCAATAATAAAGTGTGAGGTAACTGCTGTAAAAGAGCTCTGAAAATATCTGTTCTCCCAATGAATTTGCCTCAGTGGACACTTAACTCTTAAAAGACACCCCCACCCCCCCCCCNCCCCCCCCCAAAAATAAAGAACACCAAATACCTCATTTAAATACTTTCCAGCAAAGAACGTTTGATAACCACACATAGCTTTGAGCAGCGCTGGGAAGGTGTATGGTTCTTGAATCTTCTGCCATAACTTGCTGCTACAGTTTCCTTCCAGAGTGTTATTGACAACATGATGATTATGTGGATATTTTCCTGTTAAAATGCTAGCTCGACTGGGACAGCAAAGTGCACTGGGGACATACTGGAAAAACAGAATGAGGAGATTTAAGACTGGGATTATTCCAAAATTTACAGTTTTCAAATATCAGCTAACAGATTGATTAATATGTTCATTAACAGTAAAACCTACTTCTTTCTGGACACCCAGAATTATATCCCAAGTATTTTCAGTAGTGAAAAACTGCACATGAAACCAGTTTCAGGTCTCTGCAGGACATACCCTTCAACTTCTCACTACCAGATTGGACATGGTTTTTAGATGGTGCAAGAACCCACTAAAATACTGTTTGATCATTGACTCACTCCATCACTTTAGTTATGGAGATACACTAGAATAGGAAAACAGTAAAGTGACTTCATTGTGCATGAAGCTGATTAAAGTTTTGATTAGCTTCTTTTAATGCTTCTCAGTTTGCAATAAGAACATTCAGACTACGCAGTTTTACTTTACGGATTAAGGAAGTGAGCACAAGTGCTTTCAGAAAGTGAAACTTTACAGATTTTGAACATGACTTTTAAGCTATATTCATTTTGAGACCTGAAAGTAGGTAGCAATTAAATTTTAAAAACCACACATCCATATCTACAGGTTGCATAAAACTGATACCATTTTTTGAGACCTCAGATGACCTAAGATACAAAACACATAAACGCATACACCTCAGAAGTTCAGACTGTTAATGTAAACACTTACTGCATTTACGAAGGTCATTCCCATCTGGGCAATAAGAGTGTTAGTCTTCTTTAGGGGGGTCTGAAAGGAAAGCACCAAAAGGGTATCAGCTAAAAATGCAAGGATGCCAGGTAAAGCCAGGGACTTGAAGCAGGCTACCTGGAAAAAGGCACACCACCATAGTTTTTAGGCACCACCCCGACAAGACACTAAGAGTGCCCTTTCCTTCGCGCTGGGGCCTGGCATGGCCACAGCGATTGCAAAAGCCGGCCCAAGCAAGCACAAGCGTGGGCACTTTCCAGGGGCATCTGCGGCTGCAGAGGCTGCTCTAAAGAGGGCCCAGCCCCGGCTCCCCCGAGCCCCGGTGGCTCCGCAGGGGGCTCATCCCACCTGCAGAAGCCCCACCGTGACGCTCCTTTCGCGGGGCTGCTTGGCCTGAGGCCGCAGCGAGCCCCTGCCCGGCGGCGGGCTGGGCCCAGCGCGCTGACCCCGCGGCCAGAGCGACCCTCGCCCCACACCGCGCCCGTCGAGCTCGGTCTCGCCTTTCCACAGCCAGGTACGCGACCCGAGCGGGCGGGGAGCCCCCCTCGCCGCGCTGCCCCAGCCCCGCGCCGCCCGCCGCAGCGTTACCATGCCGCCCAGGCAGACGTCCTGGTCATCGGTGAGGATAAGCACCACGTTAGGCCTCCGCGCCTGCCGGACTGCCCGCGCCGGGCTGAGCAGCAGCAGCACGGCCAGCGGCAGCGCCCGGAGCAGCGCGGCGGGGGACATGGCGGGGCCGGGCGGGTCGGGGCCGCCACAGGCGCGGAGCGGCCGCGGAGCGTGAGCAGCAGCGCGCGGGCCCGCCCCGCCCCCGGCATATGACCCAGGAGCGCGGGGGGGGCGGAGTCACGTGGCCCTGGCGGCCGCCGCGGCCCCGCCCCAGGCCCCGCCCCCGTCCCGCCCTGGGCTGCGCGAGGAGGCGCCTCTCAGGCGTGACCTCCGCGCTCCGCTGCCCAGGGGCGGATACACATCCACGGGAGGCGTACCGAAAGGATGGAGCCGGCTCTTCTCGTTGAAGAATGGTCATCTCAACCAAACAATAGGACAAGAGGCGACGGGGAGAGGCTGATGCACAGGAAGTTCCACCTGAACATGAGGAAGAACTTCTTTACTGTACTGGTGACTGTGCACTTTAACAGGTTGCCCAGAGAGGTTGTGGAGTCTCCCTCACAGCACATATTCAGGAACTATCTGGACGCAGTCCTGCACAATGTGCGGGATGACCCTGTCTGAGTATGGAGGTTGGACCGCTCAACCTTACCCCTTGTGTGATTCTGTCTATTCCTGACCTGAAATAGTCGCGGTTGTTACGCGTGTGGCCGGGGCTCCCTGCACCGCCATCGGTGCCGCAGCCAGAGCCCAGGCGCGCCCGGCTCTGGTGGCCGTGCGGAGCCCGCCATCCGCTCCGGGTTGCAGGCGGTGTCACGGGGACCGGCCACAGCACAGGTACTGAATTGCTGGCAAAACCGCACCGCCCCTCTAGCGGGGGAGCAGAAGCGGGTCGACAGGCAGGACTAGGGTGACCTCCGTGGCAGCCGCACAGCGCACGGGTACCGCGTCCGGTGTCACCGCGCCCGGTATCACCGCCCCGAGGCGGAGCGAGGTCCCCACCCTTCCCGCCCCTCGGCAGGTGCGGCGCCCCCGCCCCGGCCTTTACCACGGTGCGCGGGGAGGGAGCGGAGCCGGGTGCGGCGCTCCTGCCTCGGCTCTCCCAGCCGCTTCCCTTTCCCCTGCCCGCCCCACCCCGGCGTGTGACCGTGGAACGGGCCGAGCCCGGAACCCGGCGGCGGCGGCGTGGAAGATGGATACCGCGGAGGCCGGCGCGTCAGGCAGGGCGGGCAGCAGCGCCGACAGCCTGGCCGAGGAGGAGGAGGACGAGGACGAGGCGGGTCCCGGCAGCGGCCGGTCCAGCCGCACCTCGTCGCTGGTGAGCGGGCTGCTCACCGAGCTGTACAGCGCCGCCGAGGCGGCCGCCCCCTTGGGCAGTGCCCGCTCCCGCGCCCTCCGGGAGCTGCAGCAGCGGCCGAGCCAGGTCAAGTACCTGCGGCTGAAAGGTACAGCCCGCCCCGCCGCGCCCCGCCGGGGCCGGGAGCTGCCCCTGTCGCCTCGCTTTTCTTCTGTGCGCGCAAGGGAGTCCTGCCCGAAGGTGCCCTCCGTGCCTGCGCGCACGTGTCCGTGTGTGTATGTGTATCCATATCCAGGCTTTCTGCATGGCCGTGGCTCCCAAAAGCTTCCCACCTGTTGTTAGCTGAGACCTCCTTCAGGCTAAGGCCTCCTGTGCTGTTCTTCCCTCTTTTGTTTCAGGTGGTCTAGGAACCGAATTAGGGTCGTCTGCTACTAGTTTCTGTGGCGGACTGCCTAAGCTTTTGTCTTTCTGCGAGTTTGGTGCTTTTTCTTACTTACAGTACTGAATAAATGCCCAGTTTTTCTTTTCCTCTCTTTTCCTCTCTTTTCCTCTCTTTTCCTCTCTTTTCCTCTCTTTTTTTCCCACTCAGTCCTTAATTTCTGAATCTAGAAGAGATGTTACACATACAGTATCATAAAGAGAGTTTTTCTTGGGGCCTTTTGGTTCTACTGGACATAAACTAAAGTACACAACTGTAAAGCTTATTTGGAGGTCAGCATGTCTTCTGGGGAAAAAAAAAGGAGTGTAATGAAAAATATAAATGCTGGAGTCAGTCAGAATCTAAATGAAATTTTCAAAGAATTCTTATGAAAGTTAGGTAGCCTCAACAATGCGTGTTTTTGAAAGACTGAGACTTGCAACTCCAAGCTGATCCAATGAAGAGGAAAAGAGAACAAAGGCCTCTTGTCTCCTGATGTTTAATCACTTTTGCTTTTGATGAGGAAAAAACCAAAGAGGTGACTAAAGAATCCTGTTTTTCAGAGCTGTACAAACAGCTATCTGCCTCCGTGTTTGGCTTCTTAATGAGATGACACGCCATCTGATGTTACTAGGATGTAGCTCAAGTTCTTTTGTGTGTCCTTTGACAACCTGGGATTCAACAGGAAATCTTCTTGTTCAGGAATATATTTTGTGGTATTTCAACTCATTAGTTTTGCTGCCAACTTCTTGGTTTTTACAGGCACCACTAACTGGCATGAATGGGAAAGAGTAAAACTCACCAGACAGTTCTGGTGGTGATTGTATAAATTAGTACAAATGCAACCTTTTTTTTTCCTTTCTCTTTTTTTCTTTCAAATCCATAGATCTAGTTTTAAATTACCTTGCCTGGTACAAATGACTGGGAATTCCATCTGAGTAGCAGGTGCTGAAACAGGGTAGTGGCTCTAAAATACAGTATTTTTTTACCAGTGGCTCCCCCATCCTTGCAGTTATACTTTTCACTAGCCCGTGGTTAATGGTCATTTCAGCTTAATTTGTCCTTTTCTTTAAGCTCTCCAGAACTGTTCAAAAAGTTTTGCCACATGAGCTGAGCTGTTTACCATTCCACTCATAGCAGCTTTTCCTGGATGCATACATATTTTTCTCATTAGTTCAGGTTACTGAAGAATGCAGGTTTTGGATTGATTTTCTTTCCAGCGTCAGGGGACAGGGGTTGCATTGAAAGTGATAGTTTGAAAACTTAGCTGCAGGGAGCAGGCAGCTGTGTGGATGCTGGTGGCAAGCTGTACCAGGCTATGACAGGGATGAGCTGAAGGGGTCAACATGTGATAGGCAAGACCTAGGATTTCTCTGGTGGGGGGAGCCTCTGAGAACTGAGCAGAGGACTCAGAAAAATGAATGGACTTAAGACATCTCCCCAACAACTCCCTTTTCTTGTCCTGAAGCTCACCTCATGGGGAGATAACAGGAATATTAGAACTAAGCTGAGACATTTTGATGAACTGAAGGGGCCTGGTGGCACTGTAACTGACGGGTGGAGATAATTGAGGCCAGGACTCCAGGACTGAAGCCATCTAGTTGCACCTTAGTGGAAAGAATTTCCCATTTAGAGCTTATTCTGGAGTTGCATTTGTAGCTTTGCAGGTGGCTTCTTGAACATGTTCTCTTGTCTTTTACAAATGTATATTTTGTCTGTTCTGGAAGGTACTGTATTTAAAATGTATTCCCTGGTTGCACTCTTACAGGTATATTCTGTCTATATCTGTCACCTTCCTAGGTGTTTATAACAGCATAATTGTTAAGATTCTTACTCTGTGCAATAAATTGAAGTACTTTTGTTTAAAAAAAAAGTTAAAGACTTTGGCTCAGATTCTGAAAGTGTTTATAACTGGGATTTACCCCAGTCAATAGAACTTGTAATTTATAGAAAGCTCGTATTTGTAAATGTCTGTGGGGCAAGTGCCTTTGCTTGTCAACTACAATAAGCTGTGTGTGAACGTTTTGGCCTGTACTGAAGTTGTTTTCTCTGCTTGTTGGCAGATGTTGATGAATTAACAACTATAAAACGAGAACTGAATTACAGAATTGCCGTTCAATCAGCAAAGTTGCTCCGTCTTCTGAAGCAGAAAGACAGGCTTGTACAAAAAGTCCAGAAGAATTGCGACATTGTCACAGCTTGTTTACAGGCAGTTTCCCAGAAACGTTGTAAGTACTTTCTGTGTACTAGTGTAAATAGTCTATTTCATTAACGTGGGCAGTGTTTTATTTAAGGCCTCACACTTAATTTAAACTCAAGAGGCTGGGCTATGCTATTCCTTAGATATGACTGACTCCTAATGATGTCAGTAGTACCTGGAGACAGGTAAAGTTCAACTAGCTCAGCTGGATAAGCTGCTGTAGCCTCAGCTGTTAATTCTGTGTAACTCCTTTGTACCAAGTTGTTTCAAGGTGAAGAGTGTTAATAAAAACAAACCTACTTCCCTCAAAGCCCTTTATCAGCGTCAGTGTTTTGGGGGTTTCTGAGAGATTGCGTGGGAAAGAGAAGAAATGTTATTCTATAATTGTTTAGCCTTTTTTTCCTGCACAGTAAAACCTGTTTATTTGACTTGGCAAAGTTGTCATCTTAAGGTAGACTGAAGTGCTTCTTGGTAGTTCTTTTAAAGTAAAATTGCATGTAACATTATATGTAAGAATAAATAGAAATTATGCCTTTGGAAAGCATGTGTGAAAATAACCTAATGTTCCGTCTTATTTTTTCATTAACATGCAGCGTGACAGGTACAGAAATGTTCAGGTACAGTAAATAAAGCATGGTCTTTTCATAAAAATGTCTGTAGGAGCTTTGAGGTGCATGTAAAGACTTTACTAAAAGAATTTTACTGTAGTGGCATGTGCTGTGTAGTCAAGGTAAGAGCTTGTCTATTAATGTGAAACTTAATTTTTAAGCATTTAAAAGTGTTCCTTTGTTTTACTTAAATGTGGCATGAAAGTTCTTGGCTGTCATCTACTGTGTAGGCATATTTCTCTTCAAAAACTCTTAACATCAGCTTGATAACCAAGGCCTCCATGCCACTACTATGGAAGCATATAGTATAATCTCCTTTTAAATGACACTACTTGAATTTTCTACATATTTGGAGGAGTTGACTGTAAATTTTGAATGCTTTTTTCCCCATATAGTGGAACCTCTGTGTAGAGGTAGAACTGTAGTTTTCAATTAACCTTAAGTTCACATTTAGCTGTTTGAATGCTACCTTTAAGCAATCTGTACAGACCAAGTGCAAACAAATACTGTTTCATGAAAAGATGGAAATTCTCTCTGACTCTTTGGTTACTGCTTGACAAATTAACTCCTAGTGGTAATTTCAATTAGTTCAGAAATTACAGGGCTGATAAACTTGGTCTCTTATTTTCTGACAGAATGTCCATCATGCTTTAATCTGTTTCTACAGAGAGAAAATGACAGGTAGTGTTTAAAAAATTCTGTGCTCAAAACTGTGTTCAGTGTCTGGAAGTTCAGGATCTGTGAGTTTTGGAGCCATCTCCTCCTCAGTCTTAGACCTGTGCTGGCCCTTGGTCCCTGCTGTGTGCACAGAAGGAGCCTGGCCCCTGGCAGCTTTGGGAGCCCACATCTGACTTGCTTGTGCTTCAGGGCCACCGATAGCCAGCACAGCGCCTGCAGCACTTGAACCCTGGAGTGGGTAAATGTGGAGGAACAGTTGCCAGGGACAACTTCATAACTTGCTGTCCTTCTCATTATGCTGCTGAGCCTTGTCTTTAGCAGGTGATGCATGTTTTGCATACAAATAAGTATTACCATAGAAAATAAAAATCACTGCAGAGTGAAGTGTATTTTGATTGAACACATGAATGGTCATGGCTCTGTTAAAGGAGTGATAAATTGTTCTGTGGAACATAGGATAAAATCAATACACTGTGCTGTACTTCTAGTTTGTAAGAGATATGAATGAAGAGTTTCATTTTAATAATGCCTTTTGAAACTCAAATGTAAATAAAATTCTCCAATGAAGAAAATTAGTAAGAGAAAAATCACAGTGTTGGCCTCATGGCAAACATGGAACTTGTTTCTCTTACTCTTGTGATTTTGACTAATTTGGGGTAAGAAAAGATAGATGTTTTTTCAGGAGCACTATAAACTATTTCAAGTCCATATTAGAAACAAGCAGCGGGCTTTATGCACTTAATTATATCATTTCAGAAAATCAGAATTCAGTAAAAAAATTAGGTTTTGCAGCTGTCATCTAAAGACATCTCTTGTATTTTATATAGTGACAGCTTGCTTTCATTACTAAATATATTTTGACTGATTAAATTGCAAACCAGAAGTTCCTTGAATCACGAATTTTGATTGGTTTTAATGAAAACAACCCCAAAAGACAACCAACAAACAACCCAAACCAAAACCATGTATTATCATTTATTTAGAAACAAAAGCATCCAGATTAATTCTGTCAGTCTGGCTGGAAGCAAGCAGGAATGCTTAAATCTGATTCAATATAAAATAAGTTGAAGTTACAGAAACAGAAAGTTCATTAATATTCTCTTGTATTTTTAATGAAGAAATAATTTTAGTAGAAAATTTCCCAAAGATGGAAGTAATTTCTTTGTCATAGCTGTGTCACTGTGGTGGTGCTATGGACCTGTAATAACTTTGAATGGGCTTCATGCTGCGTTCAGAAAGATCCTGAGTATTCTTTCTTGTAATACTTGTTTAGAAGCTATGATTGAAGTATTAATCTTCTGTTATTTGAGCATTGCTTCTGTATAGAATTCTCTAAGATAACAATAAACATTTGCTTTCTAGTTTTGCTTTTCCTTTTTCTGGTTTGATTTAATGCCGAGCCAGTAGAGGGAGACAGGATATTTTATTTTGTGCAGAACCAGAGGTGTATCTCTGGTTTTGATAAGGATGAAAAAGCCATCAACCTTCCTTAAACACGAAGGAAAGTGCTTTACAGAAGTGGTCAGACAGGAATTGGATGAAAAGTTTTAGCATCAGTTTGTCAAAAAATAAATGTTATTCACAAAGGAAATATTAGTTTCCATGTGTGTGAAATAGATGATAAACAGTGATAAATGACTTTTTAATTATAACTGAGGTCATTAATTCCCACATGATTGTCAAAGTTTTTCAGAAGCTACTGGCTAAAGGAACTGAATGTTTTGGAATCCAGCTTCAGAAATTCAGAGGGTTATGCCTGTATTTATTAGTGGTGTTTGCAATCTCTTTGAGTGTATCTTAACTGGATAGAAAGGCAGCATGAACTGGCATCATCTGGGTATGGATTTGTCCCCTGCATGTCCCCAGAGCATGGACAGTTTCCTGGTAGAAGGCTGGGCTTACAAAGTCTCCTCAATTTTTGAGAATGAGGTTCTGTCTCTATATTATCAACTTTTCTCACAGGGTATGGAACTCAGGGAACTGGGAAAACATTGGCTGATGTTATTTGCACAAATTGATTAGGAAAGAACTGAGCAAGATCACGTTACCGTGTGTACCTGGAAAAGTGCAGCTTAGACATACAAAAGTACTCTTACACCTAGATTAAATTACTATTTTCTGTCTCCTCATTCCCTTCTTCCATCAGTGCTTCTGCATCTCTGTGTCCTGTCTCATCTTTTTTTTTCTTTTTTTTTTGCCAAATGCTTTGTTAGCTTTTCTTACATGACCCAGTCTTTAAATATTGGACTTCTCAGCTCTGTTCCATTTTCCCCATCCCGGCATCTTGTCTGTCTTGCAATGTCCACTCAGATTGCTCCCTGCCCTTGAGTTTTCTTCACATTATTCCTTGGTCCCCTTCAGATGTTCTTCCTTGTCTTTTTCCTGCATGTGCTAATTATCTACTTGCCTATTTTCTCCATACCTCCTCTTCCCTCAACATGGTTATGAAACCAAGCCAGAAATCCACAATTTTTATTTCATAGGGTGAAAGTTTGGTTAAAAGTGTGAGAACAACTTTAACCCAATATAGTGTGGACACAGCTAATATTGTTTTGATTGAACTTGATAAGATTCTTGGAGGAGAGGAAAATTTTTCACAATGAAAACAATCAGCTACTGAAATAATCTTTCCAGGAAAGGGGTGGATTCCTCAATGTTGGATGCTTTTAAGATTTGACTGGACAGGATTTGGCTGGGCCATCTTGTCTAGACCATGCTTTTTTTGAGAAAAGTTGATGATCCTTGAGGTCCCTTCCAGCCAGATATTCTGTGATTTGGTGATTGATTTCACTCTGGATCAGATGTCTTGCAACATGGGGCAAGTACTTACATACTAATATATATATGTACTAATATATGTATTTTGCCTCTCTCTTCCCACTCACTTCCCAGTAGTTTGATGTACTGCTGCAGTTGTATAAATATGCTTTAACCTGGAACACACCCAATTAATTTCTTTGTGAAGACTTGATTTACCCAGTGAATACTGCTGCTATGGCAATTTAGTGGAGGTGGGCTGGGCACTGGTTAGCAAGGATTTTCTGATCCATTCTGTGTCCTGTGCTGGTTTGCCAAGAGTGAGGTAATAGAGCAGTTAGAAAAGGAGAGAGCCTGTATTTAGTGATGCTGAAGCTTGGTTCAGTGGGAATGGTAGTTGTGTGCTTATTCTGGCAGCTGCACTGGGCCACTGGGCAGCAGTTCTTTTGGATGGTGAAGTCCACCTGCTGGTCCCTTGGGATGGGCATGCACAGGGCAAAATGGCTTTACATATAAGTGTGATCTTAACTGACTTGTGCACTGTTACCAAGCATTATTAATAAATCATGTAATTTTTTAAAATATTACTGAAGAGCTCTTCAAAAGAGCCACCTATAGCAATGAATATAAAATTAAATGCCATTTGACTGACATACATCATTCACCTCCTGCCAGCAAAGATTCTGGAAAATCTGAAAGCTTATTCAATTGCATTTGGAACCCAGGCTGAGAATTACTTTTCTTTTAACATTAGGCTTGGAGGAGAAGGACTGCAAGCAGCGACCTTCATTACTGTGCATCAGGGCATGAAGAAATGTTTCATTAAGTAGGTGTGTGTCATGTTTAGTATTTGCTAATATAAATTAGACTGTGTATTCTGAGTATCTGTGAGTTAGACTAGGAGAGAGTTGGAGTGTTGTCAAACATCATAACAGCTGTGTGGAAAGCAGACTGACAACTAATCACTGACAGAATAATCCCGAGGAGTTTTTAGGCAGTGAATTCCATGGTTACTTTCTTTTGATGAGAATATCGTCTTGGAACTGGTCTTTAAGCAGCACAACCAGGATGCTGGCACCTGGGGAGTAGTTTAACAAAGCAGCAAGTCAGTAAAGTTCTGGTATAGCACCATGTCCCATCCCTCTCACAGGATATTCCTCTAGAGAACTATCAATGTAGTACCCAGATTTGAGGTGTAATTGTGCTGCTGATGGGATGTGAACACTGATGGGATGTGAACACAGACTGTGATCTTGCAAATAATGAATTTTGGCATCTTTGATCACTTGACGAGCAGTAGCATTGGTAAGCCTTAGGGGCAGAGACCACCCCACTGCACTCTCTCCAGCCACCTCTTCAGGATGGTCTGTGCTAGCCCCACAATGCTGACTGCTGTGTGAGTCAATAGAAGCCCTTGTCAGGCTAATTAAAAATACTTAAACTGACTGCCATCTTCTCTTGCTGTAAAAACAAAGCTGTAGTATAAATTCTAAATTGGCAAATTGTGCAGTCAGTTTCCTTACAAACCTGGCAAATTGTGTGATTGTGCAGATTTGATACCTCTCAGAGGCCACTTTGAGGCTAATTTCAGTTTCTTAACTAATAAGGTGAAGTAAAGTTTATTTACTTTTCTGGTGTTGAAAAGACAATTTTTTTCTTTCTTTTTTTTTGAAAGAGGACAGATTTGCTGTCTAATTTGGTTACATATCAACTGAGAAGTTCTTGTGCTCTGTGTCACTGCAGAATACTAGATTCAAAAGGTGGCAAGAACTAAGTGCTTGGAGCATTACAGAACCTGGAATTCTCACTTTTGAGGGAAATTCTGCTTTAAGGATACAGCAACCAAAATATCTTGTTCCAGCATGAAATAAAACACCCACTCACAAGAGTCAATTGCTTATGAAGCAAAATTCTGAAAGCTCACATTTCAAACTAAAATGCTTTGTTCAGATGCCTTTTTCATTTCATATTATGTAACGAGCTATTTTCTAGTAAGATGATAAAATGTTTAATGCTAAAAAGAGTCAAGATCATGCTTTTAGCATTTAGAAATCTGTTTTCATAAAGGTGACATTTGGTTGTGAAGGACTTTGCTTTCCACAGACTGATATTTTATGTCAGACCTTTCCATTGAAGTGGTTTCAACCAACTATATTACAGAGATCTTCCTGGGAACATTCAGCAAGCCATCTCTGCAGCTCAGTCCCTGGCTGCTCAGCACTGGGATTGCCAGGCTGGTTAGGGAGCTGAAGAGCCCACATGCATTCCTAAGCCATATGTTTTCCTTCTGAGTCTGTAGGGGTTATGTTCATCCTTACTTTTCTGCGTCACATACTTTCCTAACTACTTCCCTAACTCACCACTGAAGCGTCTTATGTCTGCCAAAAGTACCTCCTCAGAACAAATAATTGGCTAAAATTTGAGCAATTCTTGAAAATGACTTTTATCATGGGCTCTTTCAGCTATATTCTTCAGGATTTAACTAAGCAAACTCTTGGGGACTGCTCCAACTATCGTCAGGAGCCAGAGGTAAGATTGCCTTTGTTAAAGGCCCTGTTTCAAGTGACTCTGGGCTGTGCTCAGTATCAGCACAGGGTATAGGACTACAACTGACTGGCCCTTTTTTCTTTTAAGCATCATTCTACTGCTACCGTTGATAGGGAATTGGCTGCATTTAGAGCTGGGGTCACTGCTGGGGACTGTGTGGAGCCTGCTGACTAAGAGATCATTATGTCCTTGAGGAAGGTGCTGCCTTCTGGCTCACTGCTGCCACTCATTTTTCTGTTCAGTGAGCTGCTGTGTCTGGAAGGGTGAGATTTTCCTCAGAAAGGGAGATGCCAGGGGTTCAGGGCTAGGTGGAAGCTGAGCAAAAGAAGCAGCCAACCTCAGGGCACTTGCCTCTGAGAAGAGAGAGCCTTCAGTTGCCTGTTCACTTCTGTCTTTTGAGCTTCAAACTTGCCCCCGAATGTGCCTCACACAGAAGCAGGTGGGTGCTGTGAGACATACCAGCCCTTCACCCACAGCAGTGTGGTGAGACCTGGGAGACAGACCCTGGTCAATCAGCTGTGGTGTCCCACTTCTGCATAAGTTGTGGGCCCTGTGAAATGGATAGCCATGCTCCTGCAGCCTTCCATCTCACCCCACTTGGAATGCTTGCCCTGGGAGATGGCAGATGTCTGGGGTGAGGGCTTAGTGGGGCTAAATTGGCCTGTCTGAAGTGTGTTATGTTGTGTAGGTGTGTTCTGTAGTTAGCCTCAGCCTCTAAAATGAAAGGTGCACCCTGCAATGGCCATCTGAGTGGTAAGAGAATCAGCCACTGATTTTCTAACTACAAATTAGTTCTTCCCTCCCTCCCTCCCT
>VZDJ01004378.1:15332357-15348987 GCA_008694505.1 Cyanoderma ruficeps
CTCCCTCCCTCCCTCCCTTCTTCTCTAATAAATAGTTCAGCAGTATTTTTTAATGATGTAGAAACTTGGTGGGATAGTAACAGCTGAATGTGGTTGCTACATAAAAAAATATTTTGCAGAATAAATATTTCATTGTTTATCATGGAACTGATCAGTAATTTCAGTAAATCATTCTGTGAGCAGTAATCTGGCTGCTCAGTCTAGGCCTGGTTTGCGGCAGAAAATACAGATTGTTCAGTGTGGGGATGTACAGATCACAGAGTCACAATAAAATTCTTGTTCTGCAGCATTTGGTTAGGATGTTGTAATTATCCTTTGTCAGTGTGCTAGCAGCTGTGACAACAATTAAATTGGTTGAGTTAGTGCTACACTGGAAGTTGTGTTTATTTTGGGCATGCATACAACTTGTAGGCTGACTGCTTAGCTGCTTCTCCATATTTTTCCATGTAACAGTAATCCTGTTGCTGTTGCAAAGTCATAGCTAACCTCACAGGATTAGCTTTGTAATGCATGTAGAATTTTGACTCCACTGAATTACACTTTTCATAACAGCTGTGCCATGAGAAGTTGATGCATTGGAGAGTGCCTGTTATATAAAATACTTCCTCAGTATTAGGAATAGGGATTAATGCAACAGATTATTGTGTATGGAGCTTTTTGGGTTATTTATCAAGCAGTACTTGTAGTATTTCTATACCAATTTGCCTGTAAAAAGTGGTCCTCAAACCAGTAATCTTTTATTCCTCTGGTATTGCAGTACCAGAGAAATCCCAACTTAGGAAGGTGGGATTTCATTAGCTCCAATTGAGGAGGCATGCTGGAGGAAGGATGCTGCTGTTCAGAGGCAACAAAGTCAGAACGCCTGTTCTCTGTCTACAGTCCCTATCAGTCAGTTGTGACAGTAGAAATAACTGGCAGGCTCTGCTTTTCCCTCTGCTCATTTGCAGCTATTCAGATGGGTACCTGATCAGTGGTAAAGTTTTGTTAGTCTAATAGTTCCCTGAAAAACTGGAAGAGCTTTTATTCAACCACCCAGGGATTATGATGATTAAATGAGGTGAAGTACCAGTTTCCATGTAGGTTCAAGGAGGGTGTGAAACAGCTCATCCTGCTGCAGCCCAGCAGCTGCACGTCTGCCCTGGGGCAGGGTGAGTGTTGGCCATGGGGGCAGGAGTGGAGTGCAGGGCCCAGCTGAGCAAAGAGCTCAACCTGCATGTCTGTGTGCAAAAGTGTTTGTGTGCATTGCTGTGAGGCGTTATCAGCAGCCAGGCTAGAACCTAGGAGGAGTTCATTGCACTAACTGGCAACTAATTTGGAAGGGGGCTGGCTCTACAACTGGTGGTGCCAAAGGCCACATGGGAAGCAGTGATGTGTGAGAAATACACCTTAGTACATTCATATTTCAGAAATCTTTCCAGTTCTGAACTGATGGTAGATCTGCTCTGATACCTGCAGGTAGTGAGAGGCACTGGCATCTCTGGCAAATGTTGAACAATCAGCATGTAAGGGTTTGTGTGTATAAGCTCACAGCAGGAGTGCCTGTGTGAGCTTCGTAACTGTAATATAATGTCATTTCAGTCTTTAATCTTTTTCTGACAAGCTTTTGGATGTGGAAAAAGCCTGAGAGAAAAAATTCTCTTAGATGATATGCATAGTCTTTCACACTTGTCTGGCTGAGTACTGTCTCCTCTTTTATTCTGCTGGGGGTTACACTTCTGTACAAGAAACAATGCTGTTCTTTTTCCTACTGAAATGCTCTTTTCTAAAAAAAAAAAACAAAAAAACGAAGAAAATAACCCCAAACACTGTGAACTTGTAGGAGGGTTAATGGCACTTCAGTGAAAATACCCAACAGGGTATATTGCCTTTAAGTAACACAGATGCATTTCATCTCCAAGTGGTACACTCTTTGGTCACATTAGCCTTTGAAGAAAAGATTTCCTGGATACTGAAGATCAAACGGAGGATAACAGCTGCTTGGGATAATTAGTGCTAGGAATAGACTGATTTATGGAGCATCAGGCAGTGCCAGCAGCTATGTTTCTACAGCTTTCAGATAGCTTGGTGTTTAAAAACAAGATGCTAGAAAAGTGGGCTGTGGAACTTAGTCTGTTTGGATCAATAGTCCTGCTTATAATTCTGCACTGGAGCAGCTCTAAAGGAAGAGTTAAAGTGAATCTCAGATTTTTAAAACGTTTTTCTCCTTGAAGCTGTTAATAACCTGAATTTGATTTACTGAGCAGTAAATGAGTGCTCCTCACATACCCTTGAAGTTTGCCAGAGAAGTCAAGTCTATGTTCCATCTCCACATTAGATCATCTTACTTACAAGCCTATCATTTATCTTTTTCTTAGTAAAATTTGGAACCTTTTTGCTATGTTTTTTCAGCAGTGAAACATCTTCTAAATTTAGTTCTCTATAAATTATTGGTAACTTCCTAAAATCACAGAACCTGGTACTTATCAATGTGTCTTCTTTGCCATCTATACAATACACATGGCCAAATACAGACCATGAACAGTTTTGGGTTCTTGGGCTGGATTAGGCATCATTAATAGCTAACATTTTATTTTTGAGTGTGTGTTTGCGTGGCTTTTGTTGTTTGGTTGGTTTTGGCGTTTTTTTCCTCCAACATGTTATTCCTAATTTCTTGTCTTATCCAATGCTCATTGGCAGAAATAGCTATTGGACCTTAGGTCCTGAAGGAAAAATAATGATACAGTGAAGCTAAAGGAAATCAGAGTGGGGAGGTAATCAATGTACAGAGCTGATATTTTTTTAAATGTATACTAATCTGAAGAGCTAAATATTACTGATATTTATAGTAATATCTAGAGAGGTCTAGAAGTCAGGTACCTATTGACCTGGACAAACAAGATATTGCTAGATGAATAGATGGTACGAGACTCTTTGAAAAACAGACTTAATGAGACATTACATGAAGGCTGGTAGAAGCAGCACATGTTTAAAGAAATGAAGTGAGTTGTCCCAAGCTATGTAAGTTAATAGTCAGAGCTTTGCTGTTAGCCACACTCGTGCTTGTGTGGCACTGTACATGCTCAAAATCAATTTCAATGGCTCTAGGCTTCAGTACTAAATGAACCTTTGATTAATCCTAAACACATCCAATTCAATAAACTTGCCCTGTCAGAGTAGGTTATGAACTGAAGTTTTGTCATAGTTGTTGAGTCTAAAATCTTTGAGTAGTAATGTTGGAACTGATACCTATTTACTCCTTTTCATCTCACAAACTTCCTTAAAAAAACTCCGCGTCAAATTTGCTTTAATGACTAATGTGTGTATTTTTTTCAGGAAGTAGAGGTGGTGGTTTGACATTCCTTTGCTTTGCTAGCTGCTTCTGTTTCCAACACTTGAAGAGTATGCTCTGTGAAGCTGTGGCCACTTGAGAGATGAAGAGAATTAGGTGGTCTGGAGGACTTGGGGTTGCAATAGCTTCACGTACATGCAAAACTTTCTTTATGGAACTAATGGCATCTACAAATGGGAACCAATGCACACATGATTCAAAAACTGGAGTGGTGATGCAGGCCTTGCTATTGACTGATCAAGGTTTGTGGTTCCAAGAGCTATATGGTGCTTATATGAGTTTCTCCTGGAGTCAGCACCATTCCCCTCCCCAGCTCCAGAAAGGGTCATGTTTCCGTTCCTGTGGAGGCCATGTGTACTGGGAGAGAGGATCTGTGCTGGGAGCTGGACTCTTGTCCTTGGGCAGTGCAGGACAGACTGGCTCTTTGCTACATGTCTCATGAAAGCCTTCCATGGGCTGAACCTAGTCTTTGCTGCATGTCCTTAGCATTACTGCAAATAAGTATGAATCAATGTATAAAAACTTTTATGTATAAATGTGGTCTATTTCCATAATTCCTGGCCCAAAGCAAAGAGATTTCATCATTAATAATTTTTCTAACTTTGGCAATTAATTTTTAATCTAAAATCTTTCCAAGTGTTCTATTTGTGGATAAATCTCATCTTGGGGATATAGGATCATTTTGCTTTTTTTTATTATGTTGGGCAGATAAAAATCCTGCTATTTCTGAAATAGCAGTTCAGACCAACGAAGCTGGTGATTCACACTATAAAATTCAATTTGTATGCTAGATGCTAAGCAAATAATCAGATTCTAATAAAGGAAGAGAAGTTCAGTTTTATATCTGGGACCTGCTATGACCTCCATTTTTCTGCAATATTATCCTAAGCATAACTACAAATCATACCTGTCAGAATCCTTTTTTTCATGTATTTCGTTAGTTTTTCTGCTGCGTTGGTGACTTATTTTTTTAAATTAGCATGTAGCATTTAAGCAGGATTCTGGAGTGTGAGTACTGGCCAAGATATGTATTTACTTCATATTGTTTAGCTAGGTTAGGAAACATTTCTTAACTTTTATAATTATATTTTTCAGCAATATTTTTTTATTATGTAGGCCTCTTCAACAATTTCTCTTCTTAATATATGCCTTACCAAAATACTGTTTTGAATTTCTTTTGTAGGCACAAATAATTTCTCTGACAAAAAGGTCATTTGCTCTCACTTCAATTCATTACTTTGTATTTAATTTAAGAGGTGTTCTCTCTATATTTTATCGACCATGTAAGCATTCCTCTGACTTTTATTCCAGTTGTTAACTCTAGACTTTATGCTACTTTTAAAATATATGTCAGTTAAAGCACTTTAACAGTGCTTGCACGACACATCTTTTAGCTTGCTTATGAGATGCAACTATTTACTATAGCTTTACTGCTATAGTTGGCACATGAAGGCAATAAGTAAAATAAATTGGTTCTCCCCCTCCTTTCATTTTCTTTATCACTGTTCCTCAAGTGGCAATTATAACTTCAGTGTTTATTTATGCATTTGAACCAAATTTAAAAAAATGCAATGAGAAACCTAGATGCTGTTGTTGAATTACAGACACAGCCAATTTTACAACATGGAGATATCTATCCACTTATCTATCATTTTTCACTGATTAAGAGTTTATTAGAAGCATGTGAAACATAGCATTTGGAAGCTTCTGCAAGCTCCTTTCTTTGTTGGATGTACTTTCCTCCTTTTGGAAGACAACATGTATATGAACAAAGAATTAAACATAAAGAGGACTTCGGCGTTGGATTAATCACCTGTTTTAGTGTTTGTACATATGTTTTCATGAATGCTAGTGTGTGTGCTTTTGTTGTGGTCATTCTAGATCTAGTCTGTCTTCCTCTTATTGCTTTCATGTCCAAAACTCTTCACAACCTACTTTTTTCTCTGTTGTCCCATCCTTATAATTTCTTACTTAATATTCAAGCTTGGCTCGTGCCTCCTGCCTCCATCCCATGTGTGTTTTAAAACAAGTATGCTTTCAATTTCCTCCCATGCTGGCATTTTCTTATAGGTGTTTCACCATGTTGAACACGGTGATGATTAAAACCTGATCTCTTAGCACTGTCTGTGACCTTATGTGTTCATGGTGTGTCCCTTGGAGTTCATCTCTGCCATGAAGGCCATAGAAACAATAGCAACTCTTATATTAAGGATACCGTCCACTATGCTTTTCAATGTCATCTGGCTGTCAACCTGTACTTCTCTGTCTGATAATGTGTTTTCTCTTCTTTCTTTCTTTCTTTTTTTTTTTTAAAGCAGACAGTCTGAGGTTTACAAGTGCTGCAGTGAATACAGATAGATTTAATAGTGTATCAGGCATACTCATCTGTATAAGTTTGTTGTCCTATTATTGGTGTAATAAGGTGAACTACCTGCTGTCTTGTGACCAAGCAAAATTAGTCTAAGCTCCTTTTTGTTTCCCACATAGATAGTTCTGAATTAAATCTCTGCCTTGTTCTTTCAGTATAGCTATTGGACCATACATTAAGTTTTCCCATCACATCTGTTTTGTAATGTCGGTAAGGTTTTTGGGGTTTTTCTGAAATATTTGAGGTGTCTGGGATCTGTGCTGCATGATGTTTAAAAAACATGAGTCAGTTTCTACTTTTTGGGAATTCTTTCAGTTCTCTCTTTTTAAGCTCTGGGAGCAGTCCATTCCCAGTGATGGGCCTGGAGTGAAATAAGCCACCCTTTGTACCCAGCCCATTGGTGGTTGTTGCTATCACTTGTGTGCTCAGGGTTGCTGAATTATCAGCAAATTTAAATTCTTCTATTCTCAAAACTAGTTTGGCCTAGGAATGTAAGATACTACAGAATACAAGCTTATTAATGGTGTGGTGATGAGAGATGGTGACATAGGAGAGTTAATAATTTGTGAAGTAAAGCATTTGAATATTAGTATATTCAGTGTTAGCTTGATGTGGTTATCTTGTAGACAGGTTTAAGGAAAGCTTCTGGCTTACTGCTGAGGAGTTTTTTCAAGAAGTCTGGGAAAACAGGAGCTTTTTCTTTACTAGATTGAGTACAGATCTGGGAGATGGGTTTACGCAGTTCTGCTGTTGCTGCCTGTGGCCCTGGTACTATACGGATGTTGTCTTTCTGCACGTCCTTCATTCATTTGAACAGTTATGTATCTACAAATGGAAAGAGGTTATGAGTAGGTTCAGGGGGATTGCAGGCACATCTGTATGTCTGTTTTAGCAACCTGCAATACTTTTGAAGCCTTTCATATGCCCACCTACATGATCCAATTGCGTAAGCATCTTGTGCTACTTCATGAAAAACCAAGGGATTGAGGGACTGCAGTCAACCTTACCTGCACTGATTCACTGCCTGGGAATGTGGTGCCTCCCTAGATGGGAAACTGGTGATTGCAGCTCCATCCCGTTGTGCTGTAAACTGCTTTCACAATTGATTTGCAGATGTATTATATTTTCAAGTGCTTTCACTAATGCTGGAAAACTTTGGCGTACTTCTCAGGGTGTATGTGCTGAAAGTTTCAAGAAGCAATATGACTATGAACATTATTCAACTTGAAAGTACACTGACTAGATGTAACTGTCCATCACTTCCAAAGAATAAATTACAATGTACGCTTGTGGGCAGGGGATGCTTGCTCTACTGAGGGTACCTTCTTCTCTCATCAATCCTGTCCTACTGCATGCAAGTGTGTAGTACAGAACGCAGGAATGGATAATGTGTGTGGGAGAAAAAGGGGAGAATTTGGTAAACAAAACCAAAACCCCTCAACTAAAGATCCTAACAAAGAATCTCGAATCTGAAATTCTCGTGGCTGAATCCTGATTGTGATAGCTGAAGGATCATGTAGTGCATATGCAGTTGTGAGCATCTCACATGAGTTACAGGCTTGTAGATTAATTTTCTGTTTGAAGATATATACCATACTAAGCAGTACTATTTTAATGATTGTCTCTAGACTAGTCCTCAATTGATATGGCTAAGCAATATTATTTTTCAGATATCTTAGCTATAAAAAAGAGAATTCCAGAGCTTCTCTGTCATAAGCTCACCAAGAACAAGTGTGCTGTTTTAGGGCTTCCTTAAAAAGAAGACTGTATTAAAGTGTAATTACCATGCTCACAGTTTTTGAAGGGGGAAATAAGTAATAAGGTTATGTGTCTGAAGTCTAAAGGAAGAGGAAACACTTGACTAGCTGCATGCTTCCTTAGACTAAATCATATAAATTTTGTTCTGGAAATCATAGATGTTGTTTCCTGTCCATTGTGTAGTTTATATTTGTGCTGAATGCCTTTGTAGACAAGGATTGGCTCTGCAGCTTTTATCTGTGATATCTAATGTAGGACACAGCGAGGTCTTGACCTCGTTTGTGACATTTGTGTACAAAGTGATACAAATGATGACTAATGCAATGAAAAGGTTTAAAATATTACAGCTGTGTTGATTGAGACTGTGGTGTGTGAACACACTGCACCATTTTCCTGAGCCCTGCTTTCAACAAGTGTGTAGAATTAACCTTCTCTAGGCACAAATACACTAGCAAAAATTTGATTTTGTATTTTTTCTGGAACCATCCTTTGTGCGCTAAAGACAACTCTGGATTACTTGTCCAGCAACAGAAACCAGTTTGATGGCAGAACTGAATCTGTTAGTCCATAATCATGTTTCTCCTTCTGCATAACACAAATCTCTCCATATGCTGCCTTGTTAAGTGATCCTGCAGCAGTGATGCAAACAGATACACAAGGCAGTGCTGCAGGCTCTGTGCTTGGTGGTCCACACAGTAGTTTTAGGTAGCTGGTGGATCACAGCATGCACTCCTTGCACTGTCTGAGGAGCACATCAGCACCGGGGGCTGTGGACAGAGCACTATGGGCGGTGCAGGAGGGGATGCTCCCCTTGCCGGCTGAGGTGGGAGGAGTGCTGGGCTGTGCCACCTCACAGACTTTTGTGTTCCAGGGAGCTTTTGTGTTCGTGCTGTAGCATTGCTGTAGCACCCGTGCCCAACAAGCCAGAGACCTCTTTTCAAGCTGTCAGAGGTGGCTCCATCTTGTGTGTTGGAGGAGTGTGAAACTCCAGGTGGGATGTGCTTGTTTTTAGGCTTTTAGGATCAAGCGGGGCTGTTTTTTCAGAGGGGATGTTTAACAATAGAACACACGTAGAACAGGGTAGGATAGGAATTTTGTGCTCCGGTGGTGGAGATGGTTTAGTGGGCTAAATGTATTTAAAATAGTTTTGCCTTCTCGGGGAATCTCAAACTGCCTTACATTTTCTTGTCTCTAATGTGGACATATTTCATTCCATTTGTTTTCTCTTGTATTCTGTCATTTGAAACTGAAAAGTTTTTTCTTGGTGAACTACAATACACATCAAAATATATGTTGGTTTATTTGCTAACTTCTGTAGAGGTATTTGAAACCCTGTGGTAATAGGGTCACGTTTTCTGGATACATTTTTTTGGCTCTTTAAAGTAGTATATGGAGCTCTGAGGCTTAGCAGACAGTGACCCTATGATTTGGTCAATACAACAGGTTTTCCCTTGTGGTTGCAATACATTTTTCCCCCTCAACCTATCAGTATATATTTCTTTCTGATATTTGCCGTATCATCAGCTGTTGTAGTGCTGCTGTTTAAGTGTAATTTCCAAAATCCTCTTGGATGAATCATATTACAGTATTATCATACAATGTATCTACTTTATTTTTTCATGGGTACATGTCACTTGAAGTACTTTTGCCGACATTGGTGTTGAGAATTGTGACAAATAAGCTTTCTACCCAGACTTTGACTGTTTTACTGGGATCTTGTGATGCAAATCAAAATTAAGGGAGATCTCTACAATTTTCTGTGAAATAAAGGGGAGGATGTAGAGTTCATGAAATACAGTGACCCAGCTGAAGATATCTTACCATTTTTAGTATTTTAATTATATTCAGTCTTCTTAGCACACATCAGAAGAGACGTGATGAATTGTGCCTTCTAGTAATGTGCTTGGGCAGTTAAAGCTCCATGCAAACAAATAGGTTTTTTAAAAGTAAGATTGCTCTGTGGCCCCACTTCTGCTCCAGTTCCAGTTGCTGCCCCATCTGTTGGTACTCGTTGTCCCTCTCTGGCAGCCTGTGTTTTACCTCACTGTCCCGGTGCAGACAGAAGTGGGCTAAAGAATGGAGAGGTTTAAGGTAAATGGAGTTGGTCAAAACCAACCTTGGATCAGTCTTGGGACTGACCATCCTGAGGCTGATTGTAAGAAAGGAACAAGAATACACATAGTATTCTTAAGAAGTTCTCTGGCCTTAAAATGGCATGTTTAGCAGATGGTGGTAATATTGTAAAGAGGTACCAATTAATGAGGTAAGGTTTTTTAGAAAGTGATTCTCTTGTGTGGGAGGGAATACATGAACTACAAGGGGACGAAGAAAAGCAAAGTCTTATGTTGATTATTACAAAATACTGGAGCCAAAATATCTTGTTTAGCCAAACATTTTGATTTTTTTCCTCTCAAAATCCTTTCTGAATGTCATCTGTCTTGCCAGACTTTCATGCATTGGTGGATCAGACTAGATCCATGACAGTCTACACGTCTTGTCACAGGCAGATTAGGGGCTTTGCCAGATCAGTTATTAAAACCCAGTGCCATCCACTTTTCTAGAAGCTAGGTTCTAGCTCTTAAGATATGTATATGTATGCTTAATGGGAGGCTTATCCCTGCATCCAAAATCCATTTGTACTAATGATCCAGTGAGTCATCAAACTGGTATGTATGGCTTGGCTTCTTCATTTTGTCTCCTGAAGTTCAATTTTGCATTTTTTTCCTTCAGAATAACATTGTATTAATTGGCTGGCATGCAGGAAAGTTCCTTAATGGTATGCTTGGAAGCATCTGCGTGCCCAGTCACAGTATGATTGTCCTGATTGTTTCCAGATTTCTTGTAGAGATGAGATGACAAGTAGGAGAAATAGCAATAATCAGGATATTGAATTCTCATTTTGAGAGCTGGTTATCTTCATCAGTTAAATATTGATGTCTTTCTTAGACCTGATTTCTAATTGTTTAAAAATTGTACGTAATGCAGTTTAGAGCGATGACTGATTCTCACTGGATAATGAGTGGTTTCTGAAACTTTGGTTATGGCTTCCGAGACTTTGGGCAACAGAATGTGGTGTTGGATTAGTCAGTCTTGAAATGATCCAAGAACGATGTGGTGCTATTTGCAAAAGGTGCTCAGGCAATAGAATAATATTATGAAGATAGTATGTCTATTTCTGTATTTAAATGTTGCTGTTATAGTCCCATTGGTACAATCTGTACACCTAGGGAGACTAATTGATTTCAAATTTGATGCTTTAACCACTAAATCATCATCTCCAGCTGGCACTGAAATAGAGTGATTTGCATCATCTACATCAGCAGGGAAGTGTCACCTTTGTTAAAAAAAGAACCACCGACACACAGACTTAATTATCTATTCAGAGTGCAAGCTAACAGCTCAAATGTAGTGACTTTTCTCCAAAACCCAAGCAGATATTTAAAGAGGCATGATCAAAATCACACTTCTCTGAAAGCTTAACAGTGACTTCTAAAGATAGTTATACCTCAATTTTTAAAAAGGCTTGATTCTGTGTTTTATATTGCGTATCTTTTATATAATTAGCTTTGCTGCTTATCTGTTGCCAGTTTTCTCTCTTCATAACATGCCTGAGAAACACATATTTTTAATAAAGGAGCAAAATGTTTCAAAGCTACAGTTGCTAGCAGGTAGACTGAGACTTCTGGTAGTTTGGCCTTTGAGCCTTACTAATGTGGTGTCATAAATCTGCTCTCCTTCCACAGAAATGCTGAGTGGTTTAGGTTATAAAAGCTATCATTATTTCAAATGCTTTTCTTCTTGTCAATCAAACCACTAGTTTGAGAATCTCTATGAAACCCTTTTAACATGCTCTTAGGCCAAATAGCCCTGGAAAATGCATCTAATAAAGTGCTTTTGAATAGCTTCTTTTAACTATTTAGTGCATGGTGTATTACTTGTAAGTGCAGTTGCAATGTAGAAAAGGCTGTTATTTTATCTGGGGCTGTTCAGGGCCTCTTTGCTAGAGAGTGAGAAACAGAAACTGTGCAGCACGCTTGCTTGTGCTGCTGCTGGGGCTGTTGCTGAGCAGGACCCCAGCCTGCCCTGGCACTGACATGCTGTCAAACTCTGCTCTCTCTCTGCTTCACGGTCTGATAGTGCTTGTCGGACTCCTTCCAGGACAGCTTTTTGAAAAGGGCATATATAGATAGCAAGACTATCTATATATATCCAGCTGTAGGCCCGAGTACCAGCTGAGAAGACTCTTTGGCCAATATTTAGCTCGTTTCCTTCTCGGCAGAACTGTCAGTCTTGCCGCCTGTCCGCATTGCCCGTGTTGGTGGTCCCGGGCAGCCCGTGGGCTGTGCAGCTGTCCTGAAGCCCTTTGGCCAGCTGAGCCCCACCGCTGCCGCCGGGGTTCCCTTTATTTCTAACCAGAGCTGCTGCTCCCCTTACACGCTCCATTCCAGGTGGTGCTGGAGGAGGAGGAGGAGGAGGAGAGGCTGCTGGTTTATTCAGGCAGTGATGCTAGAATTGTGGGCGGGAACAGCTTGCCTTTTTTTTTTTTTTCCCCCCTCTTTTTGTCTTTCTCCTCTCCTTGTCCTCCTCCTTCTCTCCGGCACTCGGACTTCGCTGTCTGCAGTGCGGGTGCCCGCACGCCATGTCCCCCACCCCGCCGCCCTAGGGCGAGCCCCGGGCACCATGCGGCAGGACAGGCTCACGGGCTCGCTGCGGCGAGGGGGGCGATGCCTGAAGCGGCAGAGCTCGGGCGGCGGCGTGGGCACCATCCTCAGCAATGTGCTCAAGAAGCGCAGCTGCATCTCCCGGACCGCGCCGCGCCTGCTGTGCACCTTGGAGCCAGGTACCCGCGCCGGCCGGCCGAGGCGGCGGCTGCCGCCCCGTAAGCGGCTTAGCGGGGCGGGGGGAGCGGCCGGGGCCTCGGGGTCGGCTCGGAGAGGAGGAGGCGGCCGGCGGGCGATGAGGGCCGCGGGTAGGCGCGGGCGGCCCCGGCCCGAGGCAGATGCGCCTCGGCCGCCGCTGCGGCAGCCCCGGCGGGGCCCGGCCGGCGCGGGGCGCCGCGGTCGCGGCCTGGGGCCGGCGGCGTGTCCGGAGCGCGGGGCTCCCGCCCGGGCTGAGCCGGCCTGGAGCGGGGAGCGGGGCCTGCCAGGTGGCCCCGGGCTGGGGAGCGGCGGAGGCACCGCGGCGGGTGGGAGGCGGCCCCGGCGGGGAGCGGGGCCGGGCCCAGGCGGGAGCCGGGGGCGGCCGGGGCCCTGCGGGGAGGCAGCGCGCTGCCCCTGCCCCGGGGGATTCCCCCTGCTCTGTCCCGCCCGGCCCGCAGATCCCGACTCTCCAGATCTCCCGGTCCTTGCTCCTCCCGCCCGGCGTCGCCGCCTCGCAGCGCTTTTGTGTCGTCTGTCCCTACTGCCTTTCTCCCTCCGTCTCCTCTCCCCCGGGCTCCGCGACTCAGCTTTCTGTCAGTCTCTCCCCGAAGTCTCCTCGCAGCCTCCCCAGACCTTTCCTGATAAACCTGCTAACTCTTGACCTGCCGGAGATCTCTCCTCCCGCCCAGCCTTTGTCTGCGGTAGGGTGTTGTCTAAATTTGCAGGCATGCCTGTTCTAAGGGGAAGGCATCAGCTCTGCAGCTATGTTTTCTAGATCCTGCTTCAGTATCAAAATCTTTTAAGAACTGGGTGGTCAGCAAACAACTCCAGGGAGGTGGGCTCTCAACAGAAGCACGGATGGGTGATCATGACTGAATGCTAGATTCTAGTTGCCTGCCATCGAAATTTTGGATTGTTTTGAAATGAAGTATCAAGAAATTTAAATTCAATTTACCGTGTTAGAGCTGTCACTTGTAGCTAAAAGGTTGTTGATCTGTTGCCTAATTTTAGGCATTTACAAAGCATGCCAGCTGGACATCCACTGAAACATAGAGCAATACAGGGCAATAAATAAGGATCAGATTCCCATTGTACTAGCTGTGTGTGGATCAAGCACACAATGCTCACTGCCTCCCTGTTTGACATGAGTTTCAGAAGCTGTTATTAATAAGGTCTCAGGTACATTTTGGTGCAGGTTTATGGGATTGCTGTTTTCAAGGAGATGTCCTGACTTGTAATTCTCAAAGACCCCTGCTCCAACAGTAGTCTGCTATTATCCCAGCTAATGACGTTATCTGGATAATGATGTTCTTATATTTACACTCACACAAAGACCCGGGGATGTGGTTGGAGGTGTAACTATGAATGCCATAGTCCTAAAAATCCCACTGGTTTGGGGGTTCCATATTGTTCATATGAATAACTCTGTTCAGGATACATGTTTTTATAGAGTGGTGGGCATGGGACACCTAATGAGCCCTTAAAAATATGTTGGATGAAATATTATTCAGATTTACTTAGTATTAGCTGTCTGTATTGAGAAGTTTTTCTAGACTGGAGATTTTAGATGTGCTTTGATACATCCCAGTGAGCTCTGGCTCCTGATAGAAGGGTTTCATACAGAGTTATTCAGAATGTTACTTTTAGAGATAAATTGCAAGGTTAAGAATCTTCTTGAAACAACAAGCAGCATAACGTGATAGTTTACATTGACATTTCTCTTTCCTCAAGTATGGACTCCCACTGCACACAAAGCTGCTTTAGGTCTTTTTCCCTGTTTATTTTTGATAAAATATTTATTTGTATTCTGTGGGAGAGGTTTCAACAGCTGTGAAGTAGGGCCAAGAACCTATAGTGCTAATTTGCAAGTTTAAAGCTGTGTCTTTATAGCTCACAAACGCGCATCAAAACACATCTTCCTACACTTTATTCTGGTTTGATATTTCTGAAAAAATCCCAGGTTTTGCTATATCCTTTTGTTTAATGTTGCTCAGGGTGGATGGGAATTTGATACCATCACCCAGGTACTTGGCTGACAGTATTTTTCTCCCCTCTTGTGGCTCTCTGTGTGGTTCTGTGCTACATTTTGGTTATGCCGTGGAGGACTGCTAGGGTTTGGGAATCCTAGGGATAAAATCTTTCCTCTTACAGCCTTTTCTTGTCAGGAGTTATTGTGTATTTTACACAGGAAAGCTTACAGGACTGTGGTTTGGGAGGGGTATATTTTCCTCTTTTTAATTTTTACAATTTTTTGAATAACTTTTCTGCAGTGGTTTCTGGTGACAGGCTTGGAAGGGCATTGAACAGAGCTTATTTTGGCATTCCCCTACCCTTCAGAAATTTATTGTCAAGCATGTACCTTTGTGTGTCCTTGTATTCGTGGAGCTAATAATTCCAGTGTGTTGCCAGCACATTCCTGCTGATATGAGTTAATATGCTCCTCAGCTATGAAGAATCAGTTGAAAGTGTATGAACTGGAGGTGATATTTAATATGTCAAATGACACTATAGCCTGGCTGATTTGATGTGGAAGAGCTGAGTTGTACTGACAACACTTACAGTAGGAGCTATAGCTCTCTGTGTGGCGCATCTATGCCAGGCTGTCCCTGCAGAGGAACTGGGAAGAAAAGTTTTCTTAAGGCCTGAAGGGGTCTGTTTTGCAAAAAGCATGTGTTTATGTAATGGAGAGGAATGTGGGCCAAAGATGAAGGATTGTCAGAAATGGGAAAATCCAGTGAAAATTGGTGCAGACATGCAGTAGGGCTGTATGGGTGTGGGGTACTGAGAGGGAAAGAGACTATTGGGAAATCTAAGTTAGTTTATGGAGAGAAGACAACTGAATAAAAAAAGGGAAATGATGGAGAAAGGAAGGTTTAGGAAACCAAAAGAGGTTGAATTAAGGATAGACATTAATTTCCTGTAAGCTCTAAAGCTCAGGGACAAATTCCTTGAGCAGAGTGCAGAAACTGCATGTAGCAAGATGATTCTTGTGCCAGAAATAAGTAACGGGCAATGAGATGCTGCTCCCAATTTGCTGGTTGCCCTTCTTGCTCTCTCTGTATGTTGCAGCTTTTTTTTAGATGCTTACTTGCTGTATTTTTTATAAAGCAGCTTTGTAAATTTTTTGATTTTAGGAAATATAAATTCTTTAAAATGGATGGGAATGAGGAACAATTCGTATATGCTCTCGGGTTCGTTCCCCATTGTTCTTCCCCTCCCCTCCCCTCCCACAAAACTGTTACATCATTTGATTTGGAAAATACTTCTAATGGAGAACAAATAAAGGGACACTGATTCCGTGGCTTTTACAAGAGGTTGTCATGCAAGAGGTTGGTTGGCCTAACCAAGCAGTTCCTTGCCATACTGAAGAGAGTGTGCTGTGTAGTCTGGTGTTACCGTGTGATGTAATTCTCATTTACAGTCATTTTCACACCTCTTAATTGTTTGCTGTGATTTAATTAACTTTTGTAGATGGATGATCTCATTTCAGTCTCATTTAATCAAGGGTCTCATTTGAAGGGTCTCATTTCAGTCCCAGGAGGGACATGTACCTTGACTGTAGTGTGAGTTTCCTGGTCATGATGTTCATGTAACTATACATAGGTTTTGCCTTCCTCTGAGATTTTATCTTGCTGTACTTGATCTTTTGAAGACCTAGTAGTATCTGCTTGTGTCTTTTCTTAGGATGCTTCTAGGACAGAGAGAAAAGTTGTTACTGGGATCTTTTAAGTCTTAGAAAACTGAAGTAATTAATATTTGGCTGCTGGGTTGGAAATGGTTATTTTGGAATGCTGTTGGTTCTTTGCTAAAAGGTAGTGTTAGGTAATATGTCAGCGTCTGTTACTTTAATAAAAGGAGTTCTTGGTCTTGATGTATTTTAGTATGTATTAGGGTTTTACAGTACTTTTTTTTGCTTGAGATTGAAGTTCACTTTTTCAGCAAATGTGATACAATTTAATCTTATTAGGTTACTGGCATTGATACATTGCTTTGAATTATTATGAAAAGATTTATCTATTAGGAGTCCCTGCTGAGTGCCATTGCATTATGGGAAGGAATACTAATAAACAGTTACTTCCAGGAATAGCTGTTAATCCCTCAGTGTTTTTTTAAGATATATCTATTATGGTGTGAAGCCTTTATTTTTCTAGATCTGACAAGCATGTCTTTTAGATCTGAGGCAGGGAAACGAAAGCGCTAATCCCCAGGTCTCAGTGATGCAATTCTAAAATGCTAAAATTTTAAAAAGTACTAGAGTTCGTGTGATTTTTTCTTTGTTTCTATTCACTCACCCCCCAAAAAGAAAAAAAAAAAAAA
>VZDJ01004378.1:15348996-15375003 GCA_008694505.1 Cyanoderma ruficeps
AAAAAAAAAAAAAAAAAAAAAGTCGTGGAAGAGAAGGTTTTGTCTTTAAGTTCATATTTATTAAGTTGTGTGGCTTAAAAATTACTTACCACCACTTCAGTATGCAAATGCTCAAAGGCATTTTACATTCCATAAATAGTAAATGCCACTACAATTGGGTTTTCTGTCAGACTTTTAAGTTTAGACCTCCAAAGAATTAGGTATTACTGGTGAGTTGATTAGCAGGGATATTACATCCTTAAAACCTTGCAGGATTATAATCTGTTTGGGTTTTCTCTCTGTGTGTATATATGTGTGTGTGCATATATATATTTCTATATTTAAAATGTTTGGCTTCATATTCTGGGAAGGTGAGAAGCTATGCATAATATAACTGTAAATATGGAACAATACCGTTGTATTAAATTATGGAGGGAAAATAAAAGAGGGTTTCATTCTTTGTGCCAGCGGAAGGGAGGGAGGGGATGTGATCTGATGCCGTGTTCAGCACCTGGGTTGTGGACAGCGGCGTTTGAAGGACCAAGGAGTTGTACATTCAAACTGTGGTATGGAAAGCAAATTCAACATTTTACTGTTGATCATGTTCTGGCGTACTCCAGAGCCACATTGGAATCTACTTGAGATTCTGGTATTTTATGTAATATTGTATGAACAATTAGTAGGCCTGCTTCATAAAAAGTAAAACAGTTTGCTCATATGGCAAAACTAAAATCTAATTAAATAACAGTACTGGCCAAATGTGCATTATTATCTGAGGATTTATTAAAAATATATGTATTATCAACAGTGAAATAATTCTAGCACACCAAACTTATAAATTAGTTTTGACTGGCTTAATGTCAAGGAGCTGGCATAGAAGAAATGAAACTGTCTCTGCACTTGTATTTTTCTGTGGATGTGTATGACAGTTTGCAGGGTACTGGTATAGTTTATAGAACAGTGAACTATGTGAATATTAGTGAAATGAGTTGTGCCAAACTACATAATTAAAAAAAGCGTTACTGAATTTTAAAAGCATCTTGTCCGTGTACTTCTTAACATGTTCTTTGTGGAGGAATCCACTGTGAAGACAAAATTCACCAAAACAGGTTTTGAAATGTGGTTGTTAAAACAGGAAGGTAAAATTTTGTGTTCTTGTTTCAACCGTGGGATTTTTGTGTTTGGGGTTTTGTGGGCTTTTTTTTGGCTTTTGAGCTAAATGAAATAATGACCTTTTTTTTTTCATTTTTCTTTCTAGGGGTTGATACAAAATTGAAATTCACTCTTGAGCCATCTTTAGGTCAAAACGGTTTTCAGCAGGTAATTTGATTTATTTTTCTCTTGAGTTGGTGAAGGAGTGGGTTCTCTGCAGTCAAGGTGCTTGCCCTAGCTCAGAAGTGCATTTGTCATCATAATATCAGCATATTATTTGCAATTGCATCAAGAGCTGTTTCATTCATATTCGGAAAATGGAATAGACTTTCATTGTTTTCCCAGCTATTTCCTGAATCCTTGTGTCCTAGAATATTATATTTTCGTCACATCCTCAAGTAATTAATCTGTATCTTCCTTGTGAGTGGATTAAACAGTTAAACTCTGAAATGTGTGCAATGAAATGAAATGAATGTGCATGTCTGCAAGGTAGTAAATGTTGCTATACTGTAGCATTAAACTAATGGTGGATATTTTACATTTGTGGACACTTTTGCTTTTAGTGGCATGATGCACTCAAAGCAGTGGCCAGACTGCCGACAGGCATCCCAAAGGAATGGCGGAGAAAGGTAGGTACACCTCTCTGCCTTGTGGGCCATATGGCCTCTAGGTTTCTCAGGGGAGGTGAATTACATGAATAGTATCTGTTGGTGGGTTTTGTAACAAATATTTGGACCTTTTAAGTTGTACTGGGGATTTTTCCTTGTTGACATTATTCAGTGACAACCTCACAGGGCAACTGGAAAGGCTGAGGAGACAGGTGAAGATGGTGTTTTCAATAGTTGGACTCTTTCTGCTTGAGGCTTAGGTAACTTATTCTGGTGCAGATGTTATTGCATCATTCTGGCAGTCTCAAGAAATTGCACTGCTGAAATTGCCCCCACAGCTGAAGATAACTAAAAGGAGAACATATCTGCAGTGTAGGCTGTCACACTTACGAAGGTGAAGTTGATAGATGCTTAATGCTGACAAGAATGCTCATAGAAACAGTTCTTGGATTGTCAAAATTAGGGAAGTTCAGAGTCAGGAGTGATGTAGAATGGCAGAGTGCACCATTAACGGGAAATTGCACTGAGTTAGTGTTGTAGGAAAGGGTCCATTGGGATTTTGCTAGACTTACTTTATTGTATTCTTCAATGTTTGAAGTCCCCTAGTATAAAAGGAGGCATATCTAATATTTTGTGCTTTAAAACTGAATCAGGCAATCTCAGCTTTAAAAACACAGTTTTAATAAAAATTATATTTTTGAAGATTTGTAAAATATATGTGATTCCACATATTTCTGATTCATGAGCTTAATTTCCTTTTCCTCTTTTTGCTGTCTTTCCAAACTGAACTGTACCTCTTTACAAATCAGGGGAGAAGGAAGAGAAGACTTAGAAGCATTGTTTTCCTCACACCACAATGAATTTATTTTTAATCTACAACTTCAGTGAATCATTATACCCATCTAACAGCCTTTTTTCTTTCCTGAAATATTCTTTTTCCACACTCCAGAAAGTGTCTCAGATACTTTTCTGTGGTACATGAGTGGCAGAGGTCACAGAATCACAGAAGGGCTGAGTTTGGACAGGACCTCTGGAGGTCATCTGGTCCAATCCCTCTGCCCAAGCAGGGGCACCCACAGCTGGTTGCCAAGGACTGTGTCCTGCTGACTTTTGAATATCTCCAAGGATGGAGATTCCACAACCTCTCTGGGGAATCTGTGTCAGTGCTCAGTCACCCTCAGAGTGAAAATGTGTTTGTTGATGTTTGAGGAGAACCTCCTGTGTTTCAATTTGTGCTGGTTATCTCCAGTCCAGTCATTGGGCATGGATGAGGAGTGCCTGGCTTCATCCTTCTTGCATCCTCCTTTCAGGTGTTTATACACACTGATAGGATTCTCCCATAGCTGCCTTTTCTCCATTCTGAATGGTCCCAGCTCTCTCAGCCTTCCTCCATAGGAGGGATGATTTGCAACTGGGGCAACTGGGTGTCCCCAGCATATACTGGTGCTTGGGATTGTTTCTCCCCAGGGGCAGGATTTTGCACTTCTCCTTGTTGAACTTTATGAGGTTCTTGTCAGACCATTTTTCCATCCTGTCAAGGTGTCCTTGGGCTTATCAGCCACTCCTCCCAGTTCTGTTTAATCAGCAGACTTGAGTATGCTCTGCCACATCATCCAACTCAGGTCTGTCTTTCCTTTTCACTCTGCCCATCTCTGTGTTTGCTCACATGTGACCACATGATGCTAACCAAAGAATTAGTAGTAAGAAGAGAGATGTTATCTTTTTACTGCCATTCCCTGGTTTCACAAGGATGTTATGACAGATAAAATAGAGGAAGTATCTTGTCGTGGCAGCATGCTCATTGCCTCCTTTGCTGTCAACAAAAGGAGCAGGTTGACATCTGCATTATTGTTGTGGCATGTGACATTTGGTTTCTGGGGCCGACAGAGATAAAGAATCCAGTCAAACAGCATCAGTAGGATGTCAGCAGTGCCGAGGCTATTGGGAGGCAGAACAGTGGCATTCCTCCACATGGGTGGCTTTGCAAAAGTGTGGGAGGGGACATTTAAATGCAGAAAACATGAGATTGTGGGAGCTGTCCATAAATTCCTTCATCATGCAGTTATCTAAGTGTTTAAATCTGTGGAAAGTGTCTAAATTGCTTTTCTCACTCAAGTGAATTAATGGCTGATATAAAACTTGACCAGTTTGCTTTCATGATTCCTTTCAGTTTCCTGAAAAAAAAGGTCTTTTATTGTTACTTGTTGTCATTGTATGATCTGTCACATGCCTTTCATGGTTCAGGAAGTTTTTAAATCTTTAATAAAGGTCCAGCCTTTGTCTTGGATGCACATGCATCTGTTCTGGCAATTATTAGGCTTTAAAAGCAGTGAAAATGTTTGTTTCAGAACTCCCTGTAGCACCAACAGTTTAGAAAACTCTCTTGTAAGAGTAAGTTATTCTGCTCCAAGTCATGCTTTCAGATCAATCCCAAATGGTGAATACTAGATGCTATTGTTCTGCAGTCATCAGAAGTGGCTTCTGATAAAGAGAAGCTCCAGCACTGCTAGATTTTTTTTGTGAGTTTCCAGGAGATGTATCCATGGTTGAGTTTGAGGAAAGCCAGCAGCAGTGTTATCCATTTATAAAACTCTTTGGTGGTTATGAGGATAGAAGGTCTGAACTGACAGAGGGTCCTTGCCTTGTGTTTCCATCTTGGAGGGCCCCTGTGAATTCACTGACAGCTGACTTGCATCTTGGTAAGCTGTCCACAGATCTGGATGCTTAATGCTGACCATTTTCTTCCTCTCTGTTTTAGGGAGCAAGGTATTACTTTAATTATGCAAAAATTTTGTAGCTAAAATCCTCTTCTGCATATTTCAAGTCTAACAGCAGATCACATATGGGTGAAGCTGATAAGGTTCATCGAACAATATATATCAAAACTTCATATTTTATCAGAGAAATAATTAAATTTGCCAAATGTATTTCTAGGTTTGGTTGACCCTGGCTGATCAGTACTTACACAGTATTGCCATTGACTGGGACAAAACCATGCGTTTCACATTCAATGAAAGAAGTAATCCTGATGATGACTCCATGGGCATCCAGATAGTAAAGGTAGCCAGCTAATTTGTTACTTCTTTTCTGATTTTTAATGAAAAGTTGACATTTGAATTTGGATTTATTTTCATCTCTGCAACTGCTTTGTCTAAAACTGTATCTTAATTCCCTTTGGAATTAAGTGGTTTTTTGGGGTTTTTTGGCTGCTTTGGTCCTTTTGCACTAGTCTGGTTAATGTCAGCTGGGAAAAAATGCTATTTCTGGGTTTTTTTCCCTTCAGTTTTATGGGTTTTTTATTTTGAAAAGGTACTGGAGTTTAACGAAGAAGAAGGAACATGAGTGGGTTTTTTCCTTCTCTGTGAATAAACACAAATGTTTTCTGGGAGTAAAAGTATGTTTTGAAATACAGCAAGTGAGCATTTTTCAGTTGTTTTACAGGAGTGAAACACATTTGCCTGTTTGTATTTCTCAGCTGATTAATGTTTAATATTTAAAGCAATCAGCCATTTTGTACATTTTGCCTTTCACTTATAAATCACTTAAATTTCAAAGGCAGTTTTTGGCTTGTATGTTTTGAAAAAGTCAATTATCAACTAGTTTTTTTGTAGTTTGATAAAAACAGTTCCTCTTTTTTGTTCAATTAAGCAGCTGTTGTGTCTTGTTGTGTGTTGTTTGAAACCCAGAGATGTGTTAATATCTTCTGTGGCAATGCCTTATGAACATTTTTAGGGGACTTTTTTACTTAAGAGTTTGCTGGAACTATTTCTTTTGGGTAAGCTAACAGTTTAACAGATTAAAAAAGAAACGTTGTCATCAACTTTGGGAGTATGTACTGGGAGGGTGGAGGTGGAAGGAAAACTGGGACAGGCAAGACAGCTAACCAGGGACAGAAAATGCACATCTTTTCTCTGCTTGTCGTGTCATTTTTATTTTTATTTCTTTTTCCTTTAAAGGACCTTCACCGAACTGGCTGCAGTTCTTACTGTGGCCAGGAGGCAGAGCAGGATCGAGTGGTATTGAAACGTGTTTTGCTGGCTTATGCCAGGTGGAATAAATCTGTTGGCTATTGTCAAGGATTTAACATACTAGCTGCACTTATTCTGGAAGTAATGGAGGGCAATGAAGGGGATGCCCTGAAAGTGAGTAAAATATTTTTTTTCAGTGTCAAAGATTGCTTTTAGTTAGTGAACTTTAGAGTAAACCAGTGTGTGAATTTTGGAGACAGCTTAAAAGAGTAGGACTCAAAAGAGTTAGCTGATTTATATTGGTGAATTTTTTATTTTGTTATTCTGTCTGAGCTAAAATGAATAGTTTAAATGTTTGTTAAATTATTTTTCTAAAAAAATAAATAAGACCACTGCTACTTACTGTAGGATATCTTATCCCATAATCCCAAATCTGCTTGCAAACACCAAAGATAGCTGAAATATGAAAATTTCATTACTGCATCTTATGTGGCAGCTCCATCTGAGTCAGTTAATAAATTGGCTACATTTCAAAGCAAATCCTAGGAAAATACTAAATATTCAAAATGAAAGTAAATCACTTTGAAGCTAATTTCTGGGCTGCATAACTCTTACAGTGTTTTGTTTTCTTAGATGGTTTTTATTGTAAATAAAAGAAAGCTTCATGAACTTTATGTCAGAAAATGGAAATACAGTTTACTACAGGACACGGTTTAAGATTTGGCAAGATCATGTGCAATTTCCTTAAATAAACTTGCTCATATGTGTGAGTTGGGGTCAAATTAGTAAAAGTTGACTGTGACTTTTCAGATACTGAGCTGTTTGTTTTGCTTTAGACAATGATTTAAATATGGTAAATATTTAAATTCACTCAGGGCTCCTAGAATATAAAGCTTGTGGCAGTAGAGTCCAGCTAGCTGGTATTTAATCCTTCATTCAAGACAGCTGCCTGTAATAGGAAGAAAATACCATAATATACAACTTTAGATCAGAAAGTAAAATTTCCTTTCAATAATTCTTGCTTAACATTTCCTCAATATTTTTAACTCTAATTTATCACATTTTATTGTGATCTTATACTGTCCAGAAGCTGCCCATACACATTGTGGTAGCATAGGAAATACGATTGCCCAAGGTTTATGAAGTCCAAGCTGACAATAAGAACTGTGTGCATCCTTATGTGTTGTCTGTTATTGTGGGTTGTGTCAGGCTCTTTGTGGGGAGGAGACAATGGAATGGAGTCAGACTGCCCCAGGGAGGTAAAGCACCAAAGGCTGTTTGCACCAAAACTGGTCTTACCTGGCAAAAATAAGAATGGAAAATAAAGTAATTTCTATTCCAAGCTTAGTGTATGGGCTTTGCAGGGTTGGAATTTTCCCAGAAGAGAGAGGGAAGAGGGGAAGGGCAAGGTAAGGAACAGGGTGGGTGGGTGGAAATAAGAATTTGGTATTAGCATGTGATGGTTTTGTTGTAGCCACTGCCACCTAAAGCAAGCAGTGAGTGAGCAGCTATAGAGGCCTGTAAAGGTCCCCTCAGGATTGTAGCTGTGGGGTAGATGTGTTTGGGTTATTGTGGAGTCTGGGAGTTAAGGGAGTAAGGGCATTCTCAGGTCTTCCCAGTCAGGTCCATTTCTGGGGAGGACATTGTAAACAAAAGCTCTGTGTCTGGGAAGCATCTCCCAGGGGCTAGGAAGCGGCAGGTGTTACTGATGCCAAGGGGCATGAGCTGCACAGGATCCAACATGGTGGCTTCAGTGAATGCCCAGCTAGTGATACTTGAGTGTTCACTAGTTAAGGTAAACATTAAGTTAAATTCCTGGAGTTGCCTCAAAGTTAGCCTACAGAAATCACAGTAAGCAAGAAAATCCCAGGTTGCATGTGTAGAAACTACAAATGTCTCATAGATACTGAAACTCAAAAAAAATTTTCTTGCATGTTATTTTGTGGAAATGCTACAGAATCAAGTATTAACTATAAGTATGTAGAAATGTATTAAGAAGAAAGTATCCATTGCAAACTGGTAAATGCATGAAGTGCTTTTTAAAAAGAAGTCCTCTCAAAGCAATTCACATGTTGGTGAAGTAGCATGACCTTCAGTGTTGAAAAAGATTTCTGTTCTTTGTGCTCTTGTATATCAGAGATCAGTGAAGTAATATTACTCAGTGGGAAGGGAGTAAAGACCTTTATAGAATGGTGTCTTTAACATGGGGGTATATAGCTTATGTAATAAGGAAATAATGAAAACACAAATAGCATAGTTGTAAGTTAATGTTGCTATATCAAATTACTCTTCCTTGGTTGAAATATATCTGAACAAAATAAAACATATTTTTACAAGATAGTGAGGTAACCCACTATTCAGCAAAAGTTAGGTAAGGCATCTGACAAAATCACGAGGCTGTCATGTAGAAGCTGCTGATTTGCTTGTGTTGACTACTGATCCACATGCTTTAAAACACAGAACATAAGAATGCTATTGCCAAAGGAATCTTGCAAGGACAAGTGGCAGTATGTGGTCACAAGGAGCTGGGAAAGAAAGGAAAGCAGTAAGGCTGTGTCTCTTGGTAGTCCTGTGTCTGAGAAGCTGTTTCTGTGGGGATCTTATGAAAAGAGAGGGATTGGAAGGAGGATTGTCTCCTGTATATGAAGGTGCAGTGCTTCTCTTGAGAATTAAGGTGTTTATGAAACATGGTAAGGATGCTCATATGAGGGAAATGGAGATGAGATGCAGATGGGATGGCTGTGTGTAGGCTCTCTGGATGTGGTTAGTAGAGTGGCCATAGAGATCATAAAAGATCCTGAAGTGAAGGTCAGTGTCTTCTGTTAGGCTGATGATGAACATCAGCTTCTGCATAATTTTTGTTGCATTTGTTCATTCTCAAAAGTTTGACAGTATCCATTTAATCCATTACCATCCACGTAGTTGAGCTATCTCACTTGAAACAGATGTCTGCTTAAAATGTCTCACGCTGCTTAATTTAGCACCTTTTAAAGTGACAAGATGGAGTGCAGCCCATGGTAGCACATCACAGTAAAATGTATGGAGAATCTCTTTTTAAAGAACAGTACCTTGTATTCTGGAGAGGGAAAATAGGGGATTTGCAAGATCCGTCTTCTAGTTATGGCATTAACCAGAGAAGGGACAGTGAGACTCTCCAGCAGTGGAGAATCACATAAACAGTTCCAACATCAGAAGTGTCAAAATTTTCTTTTGGTGTGGGTAATGCTGCCAGCTTGGGCATAGCTTACTGTGACATTGATTTCAGTCATTGATTTCAGTAATTTTATGGTTCATAAATTCTCGACAGCTTCAAGAGGCCTTTGCATCTCGAATAGTTGTGGATACCTAGGGCATCTGAGGATGCTCAAAGTGTTAATATTTTCTCCCCATATAAGTGGAGGTGCTATAAGCATGTGTTGCCACTGGCTCCAATTCATTCTTTAGTGAAGAGAAAAATTTTATTTTTCTTTTATTCCTAGAAACGAACTGCTCTGTAAGTCCTACATGATAGTCTTTCATCTTCCCGCAGATCATGATTTACCTAATTGATAAGGTGCTTCCCGATAGCTACTTTGTCAATAATCTCCGTGCTCTCTCTGTGGATATGGCTGTTTTCCGAGATCTTTTACGAATGAAGCTTCCTGAACTGTCCCAGCACTTAGACACCCTGCAAAGAGCTGCTAACAGAGAAAGTGGAGGTACGTTCAACAGAAAATGCTATTAAACTATCTTGCTGTTGTTTCATCTGAGCACTGATTTAAAAATACAGTGGTTTAAGTGTTTACATGAGTTTATAGCTTATGATATGTATTTTAAATTGTTAAGATGAAATTATGGTTTCCCTTATTGATAGCCTTAACATAAATAGGTGGTACTTCCAGGGGAAAAAAAAAAGGGAAATAATTTGGTCCCACCACTGTGAACAGAATTGTGTTGACAAGAATATACAAAGCATGGAGTGAAAACACTAACACATAGCTTAGTACAAGGGCTACCTTGGAAAGGTAATTTCTTGCCTAAGGTCAAGATAGGTGTCCTCCTACTGCTCCGTGTAGTTGCTGGCTCATACAGCCATTCTGGGAAGAGTTACAATGTGAGGGCCAGTGGGGGCTGGTTAGTATTTCTTCACCTGGATCCTTACCAATAAACAGGTGCAAAACTCAGAAGTGCATCTTGGGTTGCTACCTGAAAACTGGCTTTGCACTGTGAATTTTTTTTTTTCTGGAATAGCATTCCATCCAGACTTACAGCTCTTTTACTTGGGAATGTTCTGGGGAGGGCAGGAGGTTTTTTGTTAGTTGATTTGGTTTGTTTTTCAGTTGGGAAGCTGAGTGCACGCTGAGTTCCACCTTGGTAAAGGTCTGCTACTATGTTCCATGTGTCTATGCCCAAACTGTATAAAAAGCAAAGAAATGGTATCAAGGAAATATTTGCTATTTGAAAGTGTTTTCACAGGCTGGCCTCTCTGTTCATGGCCTTCAGTGCATCAGTTGATACTGGGATGCACAAAGTGTTCTCTGAGCACAACAGAAAAGTAGAACCTTAGAGTTTCAGACTGAAATACATTTTGTTTGAAACTTAACAGGTACATCAGGATATTAAAATAATAGATATGACTTTACAGAGACAGTCACCCTCACCTTGTAGATAAAGACTTATGCCATCACTTGGTGAAAAAAAGCAGCGTTTTTTGGGGAAGTTGGTGGTGCGTTTGTTTTGTTTCTCTTTTTTTTGATAGAAATTTTTATTTCATATGGCTTTGGGAAAGGAGAAACAGTCTTTCTGATATAAGGGAAAAAAGGTGTGGTGGTGTATTCCACGGTTTATAGTCCAAAGCCAATGATGCTGCTTAGTTTCTTGCAATGCAGCAGAACGGAAGGTGACTATGCAATTTTTCCATTGCTCTTCTCAGCTTATCTTTGGACAGCTGCAGGCTGAGTAAGTTTTGAGCAGTAAAACAGGTGCTAGAATGTCTGGTGGATTTTAAGCAGTTTATACTCATTGTAAAATGATAGTAAGTTGCAGTTACTTTAAGTAACTTGTTTTTTGCTTGTTTGTTTTTTTAACTTCAGGAGGCTATGAACCCCCACTTACAAATGTCTTCACAATGCAGTGGTTTCTGACACTCTTTGCCACCTGTCTGCCTAACCATACAGTTCTGAAGATCTGGGATTCAATATTCTTTGAAGGCTCTGAAATTATACTGAGAGTAGCTTTGGCTATCTGGGCAAAGCTAGGAGAGTAAGTGGTTATTTTTATCCAATTTTTCTTTTCAGTATGAGCCATGTTTAACTTTTGTTTTCCTTAAGATGTTCTCAATTCTAAAGAAGATGCAATCTTTCAGGAGAATGATTGTTTTGAAAAAGCTGCACAAAGGACCTTTATGGTTTCTTAAAAACACGTGATTCTGACATCTTGTCAGAATGGGCATGATAATTGACTGACCTTTTTTGCAGAAAGTGTCTCCAGTTGTTGGAGTTGTCTGTCTATATTGTGTTTGTGCTGTGCTAAAAGCTTGGACTTCCCTGAACATAAACCTCTGAAGGAACTGGTGAATACCCTGTGTAAAGACACACACAGAGACTTGGGGGTGACCAAGGAGTTCAGCTGGGTACATGAAAGTGAAGATGTTAATTCCCTTAGTTTCACTTAAGCAGACCTAAGGATTTGAGCCCATTGGCTTTGCCCAGTACAGAAGTCCAGTGTTACTAAGGGAATGACCTTGTGATACTTGAGTCTTTTCTGTTAAGGCCTGAAAATTAATTTTCCTTAAATTCTCTGCTTTTAAGTACATTTGAGCCAAGTTTCTAACACAGTCGTTTATGGCCTTGGAAACTCACCACATGGCCAGAACACAAGAGATGGTTAGTTCTTTAAACTCCTTTGTTGTCAAAGCAAATATTTGCCTTCCAAAGAGTTTACAGTGCTCCCAGAGAAATGAGTTTCATCACTGGCTTTAGTGGGAGGTGTGAGTTCTGACAGGTCAAGCAGATGTTAGTTCAGCTGGAAACATTTTTCAGCTGGCATCAGCAGCTGCATCGTTTTTTTTCTTGTGATGCTTATTAAAACTCATCTTCCTTTTTTCTCTGAAATTGAACCACTGGGATTTATGTTCAGTTCTGTCCTTTGAGGTTTCATTTCCCTTTTTCTTTCTGAATAAATTAGCACTGCAGGCCAGTAGCATTGTAAGAGGATTTGTTTAGTATATTTAATCTGAAGGATAATAATTAGAATAATAATTTCCTGAGAGCTTTTTTTATATTCAGTTCATGAATGAAGTTTGCATGAATCATTTGCATTAGGATTAAGCTACATGTAGTCACCTAGTGTTTTAGATAAAAAGTTCTTCCAGTGGATCTCTGTGCACTTAAAAGCTGGAATTGTGAATGTTACAACTCATAACATAATAAAAAGGAAGTTACTACTTTGAAGATTTTACCATAAAGCTTAAAGAAAAATTAAACATATTTTTAGAAATTGAAAGGAACAGAATCGAGAAGTATATAAGAATGCGTCTAAGAATAAGCTGAGCACACTGCGCATCTTGTAACTGTTGTTTGTGAAGAATGGGAGATGGTCTGGTGAAAGATTGGGCACCGTTTATGCTGGGAGAAGATTGTGATATTTTTGTTTCTCTTTGTCCACCATTAGAACTAGAACAGGGGGGATTTAAAGAGGTGAGGCTTGAAATAGTGTTTGCAGTCTCATGATCTTCATAGTGTTCAAGATTCGTTCTCGAAAATAGGGTGAGAAGTGCATTTTTAAAATGTGGGTGGCTCAATCATACTTGTGTTTTGAGGGAGGCTGAAGGAACGGCGAAATTAAATATAGGTGCAGTGGAGAAGGCAGTATGTGGAGGTCATGAGAGACTGAAGGTTTCAGGGCAGGTAAGCCATAAGTTAGTGATAATTGGCTACATACCCATTGTTTCTACTGATTTAAAAATTTTTTTTTAGCTACATAATCATTATTTTACCCAAACTCTGTTAAGATTTCAGTTGGAGTTTCATTGCTCAATGGTTGTTATATACGGGTGCTGAAGATCAAGGAAAGCTGCTTCTTCTATTGCTGAAGAAAAAAGGCAGTGTATTTTTTTTTGTCATTCCAGCATCTGTGTTTTAGAGGAGAGGCTACAATATGTAGCCATCAATACAGTTCCTTGAGATATAAGTAAAAGAAATTTTTCACTCAACAGGAGAGGTGTTTAGCACCTGACCCTAATGTATGTAGAACACCAACTCACAAAAGCGTATTACTCATATTTCACTTCCTCTAGATGACACTCTGTGTTTAGAGTGATTCTGTTTTTAGAAATATAAAGAAAAGTGCAAAAAAATATCCAATGGAACCCCCCTCCCCAAAACAAGACAAACAAAAGCATACTACCAAAGCAAACAAACAACCAAACCCAACAGAGTTCCCATCCCTAATTTAGAAATCTCAGTCACAAATTTGATGAGTGAATTTTCTTTCATTCTGCATTGTATTAGCTTAGTTCTTTTCTAACACAATGACATGTATGAATGCACCTATACTTAATTTATTCCACAGGTATGGTTTCTGGCCAGTGAGTATCTTCCTGTCTGACAAAAGGAAAGTTTAGACAGTGAATTTGGCCATTTGGTGCATGGTGAAAAATGGGTGATGAGATAGTCAAGAAGTCGTTATGCTCCTGTGTTGAGCTGATGAGAGAGCTTTTCCAATGTTGTGTGCACAGTTTTATTATTTGGAAGTTTAGGCAGAATTGCAAATAAATGTAAAAGTTAAGCTAACAGAAATGCGTATTTTATGATCACAAGAAAATCAGTTTTGTTTGAACATGTAGAATTATATGTAAAAGTAAAATAAAAACATGTATTTTGATGTAGGCAGATTGAGTGTTGTGAAACAGCTGATGAGTTCTACAGTACTATGGGCAAGCTGACTCAGGAAATGCTTGAAGACAGTCTGATTGACAGCAATGAACTTATGCAGGTAAGTAATTGAGGCTTTTTTGTGTGTGTGTTTTCTGTTTGATTTCTTCAGGTATTGATTTCTAAAAAATTACATTTTTGTTCAGATACTGCATAAACCTAAATTCTCCCAAGAATAAAAGTTTCAGATAACTGGGTTGAGCTAGCAGGCCAATGTAACAAGTAGATGATATGCCATTAGAACTAGAATCTTATTTTATATATTAAATGTAGAGAACTACTAGTCTTCATTTAATAAAAATTGATTTTATGTTGACAGCTGAAAGTTTTTTGTGATATAATGCTCAATTGCATTTACACAAGTAAAATGTAGAATCTTTTAGTAGTCTTCATTTTTAAGGTGTTCTTTTGCCTTATCTTTATGTTTTGGTCAGTTTTTTATTACACTGTGTCCTTTCCATTCTGCAGACACTGTGGGAAATAAGAGTTTATGAAGTGAGAAGTGTATAAAAAGTCCTTCACAATTTAAAAAAAATAAACCATGAACAGTCAGTAGTTTACAAACAAAGACATTTGAAGATGATTGAAGTCCCTGAATTCTTAAAGCATATGTCATGAGAATGAAGACCCAGACATTGTTCTGGGAAAGGATACAATTTATTTATTTACAGTTACACTTATTCTTGTGATATTTTTAAGGTGTTGTCTACTCAGATGATTTATAAGGACTTCATGCTACAGTTCTGGAACTTTCATTTTGATGAGCTGGAGCAGCGTGATTAAATTGGTGCAAGTACAGAGAACATAATTCACCTGAAACTTTGTACCTATCTTAGGGGAAGGAAAAAAGTCAGTCTGTGAAGCTACATAAGTTTAATAACAGTTGTTAGCAGGTGGCTTCTATTACTTATTGCTGGCAGACTGTGTTAAAATACACTATTTGCAGTTTTATTATTTTGGTCATTGTTATTTTGTCTGATGAGGAAGCTCCAGGAATGGGAGAAGTGAGTGTTGTGGCTTCGTTTTGCTTCAAAAATGGAAATGCAGCTCGTCAGAGGTACTCACGTGCTTTTTAAAAATGTGTTAAGGTTCCTCACAAGACAGTTCAGATAGTGAGGATGTGTAAGGAGGGCAGCACAAGCTGACATCTTCTCATTGTGTTTCAGTTTCTGGTTTCCGGTGTGGTACAAAATCAAGATGTGGCATTTGTGAATGAGAATAATTTTGGGAAAGCTGGAGTGGTCTTTTGTGACTCTGTGGACTTCATTCTTTGCTGCTGTGTGTAATAGAAGATAAGGCATGGGTAACTTACTGGTTGGAGGGATGGAAGGATTTTTTTGTTTGTTTGTTTTTAGCTCTTGAAACTACAAATACTAGCAAAATAGCAATCTTCTTGTGCTTCAGCAAAAAATTAGTATTTGGGAAAATACATGTGTGTTCATAGTGTATGTGTGTATTTTGTGTCACTGACAAGAGTGTTAAGGTAGGATGGCATTGCCACTGATATGGAGAATGTGGCAGCTTTAAGTTCTATGTATGGAGGAGGAGTGTATCAACTCCCCTCTCAGCTGAAGAAACCACTGTGCAGTTTACATAGCTTTCTCCAAGCCAAAGGCAGGCACTGGCAGTGTAGCCATCTCTGAGGTCTGCACTCTTTATCCAAAGTGGAAAGAATAAGGAACCACAAGAGTTTACCATCAGTGGCATATAAGTGCTACCATGTATCTGGTTGGAGAAAAAAAATTAAGAAATATGAACTGTTGCATTAATGAAAAGATCCAGGCTGCTTGAACATGCTGTTTTTTAAATTGCTTTAAGCTTTTTCAGAGAAGTTATCCAGAGATGCTTTGTTTTCAATTTTTTTTTCTTTTCCCCTAATAAAAATCAGAATGATGAATTTACATCCAATAGTTTTTACAAGATAGCTCAAGGATTAGTATCCTACTGTGGGGAAAGGATTAATATCCAACTCTGCCTTCCCTACACATTTCGGTATAGCTTGCTGGTGGCAATCATCTCACCTCTCTTTCTTGCATAACACTTATATTTGCATCTAAACTACTTGTCCAGGCTCACTTAAGCCAGAATAACAGCCACTTCTCAACCACTGGAAAACAAATTGTGCTCTAAGAGCCTTGTTTCTTTTGGGAGTTAAAGGAGGGAGGTACAACTGATCCTTCAAGGGAAGTGTTGACAGGGCAGATGTCTAAAGTAGAGCCGGGGACTCATGTCCTCATTCTCTCCACCAACATGTGTAGTTGCTGCAGTCTCCCATGCAGACAGTACCTATGGTTAGCATGGGAGCCTTAAAGCTTTTGCAGATTTGGTTCATATGGTGGCAAAAGTTCTTAACGTTTTACTGAGGAAAGCATGGAGGCATTGGAGGAGCAAGCCAGCCTACAGTTTCTTCCTTTTTCAGATTGAACAGTTTGGGTGATTAAAGGGTAAGTGCTGTTCACATCAGATTCTAGACTGGGTATGTATTGGCTCCAACATGGAGACAGAAGGCTGTACACCAGGTGTCTGCAGATATTCCAAACAGAGTGTGCTAGACTGAATCTGTGCTTTTATGCCATGTCAGAAAGTGAGCATTTTTACATGCAGCTAAACTAATTCAGTTTGTGTACCCAGAAACATTGCAGCAAGAGGAGAAGAGAAGCCAGCTGGAGGAGAGGTGTCCTTTTGTATTTACTAGAATGCAGGGGAACAGGGATTAATCCTTCTGTGCTATTCTACCATTTTGGACTATTTCCTGAATCAGTTACCCTGATTTGACGGTATTCACTGTTAATTGAATGTGCTACTTGAGAAACACTTTTTCTGTTTTCTTTTGGGTTTATTTTTGCTTTTGCTTTTTGTTTTGTTTTCTTAGTCAAAGTGAAAAGAAAGAAGAGCATTAAACCAGTGAGGGTCAGCTATGGAGATAAGTGTGTTTGATAAGTTGACTGCAAAATGACTTACCCTGTTTGGAGGCCACAGCCCATCACCTCCCGTATAGTGTTCTGCTGAGGGTGTAGACAGCTTTGCATTTTTAGAATAAGGCAAAGGATTGAAAGGTGAGAATAGAGGGGGTTTGTCCTTTTCTCTTTTCTTGTTCTCAGGATCTGTCCCTTATGTAAATAAGATGCTAAGTTTGGCTGCATCATGCTTTTGTGTGTAGGCTATTTCCCTCTGGGATAGTTCCCCAGAATTAACCAAATGGTATCCAAGGCTGTGTGAAAACTAGAAAAAGAATGCTTTGACTCTGAATTGTCGCTGGAAGGATGTCAGAGGTGTTGGGTGACAATATTTTTTTAATTTCCAGTGGAACTTGCACTGGAATTTGTTTTGTGGATCTCTTAGCCAGGCGGTAAGCAAAGCCTGCAGTTATAACCTGATAATGATAGTTAAACTACAAATATGTATGCTAAATGAAAGAAATTGTAGAAGATGTGGAAGAGACACAGATTGGAGACAGGCAAAAGCTGAAAGCATAATCTGAAACAGTAGGTGCAAGGAGTAAATGGAGGAATTGGAGTGGACTGTTTCACTTAAAGGGTAACTAACATATGGAACTAGTTACCTGAGAAGGACATTGACATAAAGAGTAGAAATAAATTCCAGACAAACCTCCGGAGACAGTTGAAACATATGGGAAAAAAAAAACCCTAACAGGAAAGTATGGTGGAGATCAAACAAGCAGGCAGACTGTTGGGCTGGAGGTAGGTCATTCTCCAGATCATAAAATTCCTTTGTCTGGTAGACTGATGGGAAATCACTGTTCAAGCACTAGAGAATGTTTTTCTTTCACAGTAGCATTGTAGTTCAATGGAGTGGCAAAACTTCAGTTCATGCTCTGGATTTCTGAAGGCATCTTCCTTTCCTTAGAGTTTATGCATGGCTCAAACAGTAAAAGCATTCTCACACAGAAGCCTCTTGAGGTGCACTATTGCCCTGTCTCTGGCTCAGACAGGAGTGTCCTTCCTGCTCTTCAGTGATACATCATTTCCATTAACAAAATTTTTTTCCCTCCTTATGTCAGGAAATGTCTAGTGCTGAATTTGTATTTGCAGTTTTCCTTAGTGCATTTAACATAGACAAGGTATGTTCAAGAATGGGTTATGTAGAAACTGTTCAGAATTTCCTTTCATCTTAATTGAGGTCATTTGCCTTCAGATGAAAATGTCACTGACTTAATAGCACAGGAAAAAAATATAAAAGCGAAGATTTACTGTCATAGCTAATGAGAAAATTTTATGTTACTGTCTTTCAAAAGATATTTAATTTTCAGGATGCGGAAAAGCTTTAATATTTTAGAGAAACTATGGGAAATTATATTTTTGGGTTTGTTTTTTTTCTTCTGGCATTGAGACTCAGAATGAACTATGTGGCAGTTATTTGAAAGTTCTGAATAGTGAACAAAAGCAGGGGGAAAAAATGGAAAGTAAAGGGAAAAAAGATTAAAGTAATTAGGAAAAAATCACCAATGATATTGCAATGAATATGATGTATCTTTATGCCAGGTTAGCTGGCAATTTACAACAAAAATAATGCTGAAAGGAAATGTATTTGCAACTATGTATCTTTTAAAACTCTGAGTACTGATGTAACAAAAATCTATTAGCATTTTGATGACCTTGTTTTAGAAAACAACTGCCTTTACCCCGCCAAACCTTTAGCCTCAAAACCAAGCAGCAATCAAAACTAGAAGCTGAGGGAAGAAAACCTGGATAATGTTGGATCCTTCCTCTTTAGCTATTATTTTTGTCCTGGCGTGATTTCCTTCACACAAGCTCTTGAGCTTCTCAGGTAAAATAATGAATCAGCCAACAGTCCACATCAATGTGGATCTGCCTCTTCCTATCTGTGCTAGTGCTAATACTTCGTTGAATTCTTGAACAGAAACTTAGGTCTTCTGGAAAGATTCCCAAATCCTAAATGATGCATTCATGTAAATGAAATCATAATTGGAGGAGGATTTCCAGTGTGCTGGCAAGAAGGGAATTACTGTTGGCAATAATTATTAAATGAGTATAGGAGTTGTAAAGGATCCTACAGCTCATATTATCAGTTCCTTTTTTTTTTAAATCTGAACTGTGTATTTTTCTAGTGAGTCAGTCTTTATTTTTCTTACAGGAAATACTGACTGAATCATAAAATTGGACCATTTTCTTACAGCATGTGCATGTGCAAGAATGTGCAGCCTTTATACCTGCAAGACTGGAAGTCTGTTAATGGAAAAATCTTTTGTGAGACTGTTAATTAAAAGTTTTTAAAGTTGCCTTTTTTTTCCCCCTAGACTGTTTACACCATGGCTCAGTTTCCTTTCCCACAACTGGCAGAATTAAGGGAGAAATACACATACAATATTACTCCTTTTCCTGCAGCAGTAAAATCAACTTCATTTTCAGGGTAAGTTTGAAATGCACTGCTTTTGGTGTATGGAGTTATTGTTTACCTCTGCAGATGGTGAAAAGGCAGGTGGATCCTCCCTTGTATGCTTCTAAAAAAGATTAAAATGCTCAGTAATGTTCACATTTAGGAATGTATCTTCCTTACTTCTCTTGTGTTCTCTTTTGACAGAAGGTTAGGCAGAACCAGAGACAGCGATGAAGAGAATGACTTAGATGATGAAGACTCAATTGCTAATGCAATTGGTTGTCTCGGACCATTAAGTGGGTTTTTGGCACCAGAGCTCCAAAAATACCAAAAACAGATGAAAGGTAAAGTGACTTTTTTAATTTTGAGAAACACAGTTAAATCCATATGACCTGGCAGAAATTGTCTGCAGGTCTGTCTGTGAAAGCTGCTATGGAAAATGTGTTTTCTATTCACATAGATGTTACAGCAGGTACCAAATGACTTGCTCTGTGCTCCATGAAGATGACATCAAAGCCAGGTTGGAAGGCTGTAGGTGTACAGTAAATGATGGTGTGAGTTAAGGATTTAGCTACAGTAATGGTTAACATAACAACCCCATAGTGTTGCCCACACACAAAAAAAGAAGCATATGTGAAAAAATTCCACCCTAAATCCATGCATATTTCTGAGACAGCTGTTAGGTAGTCAGCATTTTCTGAAGGGTGTGCCTTTAATAAATGATCTTGATCTTTATTAGCATATGCGTGGCTAATACTGGAATCTATCAGCAGTGAGTAAATTGTGCAAGTGATTTCACTGCCTTTTTGGCCAAACCTTCAGATTGTTGTATATTCACATTTTTAAAAAAATGGTTATGATTTAGGGTGTTTTGACAAAATGTCACTATTTTTCAAATCCTTCTGTGCTGAAATAAAATTTCTTGACAGAATTGTGTGCACACCAGTGCAAATTCTCTATAAGCTGTACAAAATGTTGATCCATACAAGAAAAGCAAAGGACATTTGTTAACTTGCAACAGCCTTTATAAAATGGTGCTGGATCAGCAGTGATTTCACAGTATTTTGGGAGAGGCCATTTTTATTTATCCCCAACTCACCGCCACCTTACCCTCAAAAAACCCCCAGACTGATGTAACAGTTGCTGTTCATGCTTCATCATTCTTGTGTCTTGGTTTTGCTGAGACCTGTAAGCTGCAATTTTCCTCTCGATTGCTGTGGTGTTTTGCTTTTCCCTTCCTGAGGGACTCTCTACCTGCTGCTTCAAACTAGCACTTAGTCAGAAAGTCAAACTGCTGTTGCAAACTAAGCCAAAGACAAATAAACATTCCTTGAAAAAGAATTATCCCCCTGACCTTGGAGTGCCAGGTTGGTGCATCAGAAACAGCTGTGAAAATAAATTGCCCTGCTGCTGTTGCTCTGCAGCTGTTGATCAGAGACACTCTCAAGTTGTCTGATCCTCAGCTGCTCTGTGCATATCCCTTTTGTTGCTACTAGCAGCTTTCTCCCTGTAGTGTTCTGTTTCTTGATGCTTCTTGCTGGTAGCACTAGGTTGGTTGTTTAATCTCATGCCTACTTAACTGTAATGCATTTTATAACTTGCACTGTTGGCCTCTACTACCACCGAGTATCTTTAATAATCTGTTATTGAATTAGTTCATTGGTGGCTTGATGTACTTTTGGGTATTTGAAGAGCTGTGCTTATCACTTTGCATTGCCATGTTAATTGTCTTTTGTATTCTTTAGCCTCCCCTCAATCCCTTGCTATTCTTAAGCAGTAGTGCTATTTATAATATTTACTGTAAAAAGCACAGCTTTGTTAAATATACATATTATAATAAACTTCTAATTAAAGACTACATTTAAATAAGATGGTAGGAATCAGACACAGATTTCCCTTGGAAATAACCTATAGAAGTACAGATATATCTCTTGAGTATGCCAATTCACTCCTCACCTCCACTTTATTCCCTCCTCCTACAGATCAGAATGAAGAACAAAGTCTTGGTTCTAGTAACATTGCAGAATTAAGTCCAGGAGCAATAGACTCTTGCAGAAGTGACTATCACACTGCTTTTAACAGCATGATGATGGAGCGTATGACCACTGATATTAATGCACTGAAAAAGCAATATTCCAGGATAAAGAAGAAGCAGCAACAGCAGGTTCACCATGTGTATATCAGAGCAGGTAACACATTAAAACATGCTTAATTTCCTGATTTATTACAAACTAACTTCATCAGGCAAATGACATTCTTTTACATTTAACCAACTAGACAAAATAAGAAAGACTGACGAAATATATTAAATTATTAGTAAAGTTGGTACCACTTCATGCAGACAGAAAACAAGAAGGTGATATTTTTTCTTCTTTTGTCAGGATCTGAAGATGATGACCCTGGGGTTTTCTTAGGTCCCAGGGACCAACTAAACAATGGTATTTAAAAGTGGCTTTGCTATATGGGTGCATTGTGTTGATTTCTCTGATTTAAAACTTTAAATCTTTGGCATTCTTGGAATTGACATATTGATGCACTGGAAAAAGTGAATGCAGAGATGAGGATGCTTCAGATCATATGTCAGGTAGATTCCTAGCTGGTCTGTGTTATCCAGACTCCTCTGAATTCACCTGGACATGGCAAATTATGCAACTGAAGGAACTGGCTTAGATGTTCCATTGTGGCTGGCTGTGTCCCTAGCCATAATGATACTGTTGTGAGGACTGAGCTGGACATCAGTCCCTTATTTAACAACCCATGCTATGGAGTCTGTCTCCCTAGTTGTCAGACCCAGCAGTGCAGGGGTTGACATGAAATGCAAAGCTGAAGGTTTCACTGGGTGTACAAGCTGAGCACAGCTCACCCCACTCACTCCTCCCTGCTTAGGTGTCACCTTTCTAAGTTCACCATTGCACCATGCAAGTGGGTCAAAAATGTGGAGAATTTTTTTCTCTTCTAGATTGTCTAAACCCATGCTAGCAGGAGCATTGGAATACATGGAGCTGCAATTTTTCATTTACATGATTTAGAAGGATTATTTTTTTTTATATTAGTGAAGTGTTTGTTTTAACAAAGGCTGTAGCAAACAGTAAAATGTTGATTCCCAAGGATGCCAACCCCTATCTTCCAAAGACAAATCTTTCTCATCTTACTAATCATGATACAGGGCTGGGTTTGTCATTTAATCAAACTGTCATCTAATCACTAATTCTGAGTCTATTCCTCTGGCTTAATAAGACCTGGTTTTATGCATTAAAAGTACTTTAATTCATTTTCCGTTTTCCAGTCACACAAGCCTCATGGAGAGGCTTATGTGACTGACCTCATATGGAGACTGAATAGCCTCTTGCTGTTGGAAGAGAAATGAAAGAGAGGGGAAATATCAGAAGCCATTATTAATATTAAACTATCCGTTTTAGTTCAATTCTAAAAATCAAGCAGCTATTTTTTATAATGATTTATTTTCATGGTATTCCTGGCTCAGAACTTACCCATAGGTGCAAAGCAGTGAGGGAGGGCAGAAAATCCTTACATAGAAGGTGCTGCTTTGTGTTCAACTCTAAGACATAAGTGAAATTCAGTGTTGATTTTTAAGTTTGGGTTGTTTTTTTTTTTGAATACATTCTGTCCTAGAAACCTTTGCCATACCTCAAGAAAGGTATCAAATTTGGTGGTAGATCCTTAGAACATTTCATTTGTTTTGTTCTTTAACAATACTGTGTTTCTTTTAAATGCTTTCTTTCAGACAAGGGGCCAGTTACCAGCCTCCTCCCTTCTCAGGTAAACCATTCCCCAGTGATAAACCACCTCCTTTTAGGAAAGAAGATGAAATTGAATAACAAGTCTCTCAAAAATGCTGTTATCCACATCCCAAGCCATGCTACGGGGAAGATGTCTCCCATTCCCCAAGAAGATCTTAAAACAAAACTGAACTCTCCGTGGCGCACTCACATCCGAGTTCATCGGAAGAACATCGCCAGGGCCAAAGGCCAGCTGGGCTATGGGGATACCGTAGGACTAATAGATGAGCAGAGTGAGAGCTGTAAAACAAATAGTCCTGGTGCAAAGGAGGAGACTTCCAAACATTCTGACTTTGGAGAAAGGGAAGAAGATGGTTTGGATGACAGGACTACTCGGAAAGCCGACCAGCAGTCACCCGAGCCAGACTCTATGGACAGCAGTACAAACATGACCGTGATTCAGCTAAAACTAGAAGCACTGGAACTCACCTCAGATACCCAAACCAATGGGGAGCCAACATCCCATCAGTCCAGCCAGCCACGTTTATCAGAATCTTCCACTTCATCCAGAGACAGTGGAAACCTGGCTAAATCGGCCCAGCCTGGGAACCCAAAGCCACAAGTCTTCAATCCTTTTCCCAGCGTCAAGCCTCTCCGAAAGTCAGCTACAGCCAGGAATTTAGGGCTGTATGGCCCCACTGAAAGAACACCAACTGTACACTTCCCACAAATGAGCAGAAGTTTCAATAAATCTGCCAGTGGCAACAGCGGGACCAGGAAACGATGATGTGTTTGCTACCCGGTACTTACTATTTCTGACAGCAACAAAAGAATTTGTATTGCATTTTTTTTAATGTGTGCATGTGTATGTGTCCCAAAGCATTTCTAATTGCTAATTGAGTAACAGGGACAAAAGTGGTTACCAGATATATAAACATGTGTCTTTGAAAATTGTACTTCTGTGTTGTTATGGGATAGATTAGTGAAGATGTACTCCGGCACCCTATTGTTAATTCTGATGGTCCTGTGGAAAATAAACATTAATTTGCAATGTGAAGCATACTGTTTCTTAAGGTCTAACTCAGACATTAAATCACCAGCTGCCTTTAACCCCTCAGCCCCCCATGGCTGCCTCCTGTCTTCCTGAGCTTGAAGGACACATTGTCCAGTGTCCAATTGACAGGTGTAACAGTTTTTGTGACTGTTAAGCAGCTTCCTCATCCAACCTCATCATCACACTCTGGGAGTAGCTGGAGAAGCCACGATTTACAGAAGCACAAGCAGCCCTAGCAATCAAAAGTGTCACTTTGTGACATGTGGCTTCAGATATTCTTGAACAACATTTTCTGCTTCTCCTCCCACAGCAATTCACTGCTGCTACTATTTTTAATATAAACCTAAACATTAAGCATGAGAACAGAAGATATAATTCCATCCACAACACAGGTTTACTCCTTCTCTGTTACATGTGTACATACATACATTTCTGTTACGTACTGCTGCAGATTTGCAGCACTGTAAAATTAGGAATTAGGTACAACTATTTGTATAGTTGTATGATTATTATTCTGACGCATCTTGGCTTCAATGGATTTAAAAGCTATTATCTAGATTAGATTTGTAGTTAAATAATATTTGCCAGCTTAGCAGTAGGTAAAATATATGAATGTTCCAAAGTAGTTTAGGGATTTAAATTCTATAAATAGAGTGATTAGATACTTAGAGTGCCACTTCCCATTAAAAAGCCAACACATCAGCCACTACGTTAGTGGGATGTGCCCTTGGGCTTCCGTGTCTTGGTTCCTCTTTGGTGTGAAAGAAAGTGATAAACTGAGTATTTACTTCCAAATCAAAAAGCAGAGCTGATAAGTACTGTAAGACAAGTATTTATGTAACAGAGGCAGACAGAGAAACTAAACATAGATCATTCAAATTCCAGATTGCAAAATCAAGTACTCAAACTCCAAGAAATTCAGGTTGCTCTTAAATCATTGCAGGTCTGTCAAATGGTATGTACTGACTATGATTCATTACCTTGATTCCAAGTTTCCTGTGGCATGAAAGGGCCAATATTTTAAACTGCGATAATGGAGAATCAGCACCATTGTATGTAATATCTTACTTGCTTTTAAAAATTCTTTGTTGAATTTGCAAATTAACATATCATTGTCTATTAATGTATTCCATAAATTATAGTATGTGATACCAGTTTCACTGTATACCATAACTTATAAGCTGTACAATATACTCTCTTCATTGTTGTGGGAACGGTTTTATTTTGCTGTTGTTTCATATGAGTGTATGCATATAAAATAGTATAAAAGTATGAACGCTATAAATACAAAAGAGATGTAGGTCAGATCTTGCCCTGCCTTATTTCCAGGCTATAGTAGTATTGTCACTAATGATTACTTACAGCACTAAGTAAATTTAAAATAATGTAGAATTTAGTCACTGATTATGGACTGTATGCGAATTGTTTTTGCACTGAATTAGAAGAAATGAACTTCTCAAAAATTTTCCTCTGAATTATCTTCCTCAGTTTTTCTTAGCTTCAGTGTGTCACGCGGCTGTATGCTGAACCCATACAAATAAAAGGACTGTCAGTCTGCCAAACCTGCTAAATGGTCCAAGTATGTGCATGAATTTGCAACATTTTATGAAGTAAGCAGTGGGAAATCAGTAAATTATGCATGGGTATAGGTCTGGGAAGAGAACAACGCATTCTAATGATTCAGAACGAGTAATAATTTACAAGTGTGCATTCAGGTCTTGGACTGTTAGGATTGAGGTGAAGGAGCCATAGCTATTCAGTGCATTAGTTTGATGACGCTTGCTGCAGGAAATTTCCGTAAAGTACTGCTTGATGAGAAAATAGAATGTCAAAGGTACATTTCTGAAGCTCAATGAATATTCACTCTCTATCTGAAATACTGTTGTAACATACAGCAAAAGCAACTTCATTGCTTAGTATTGAGACAGAACATTTAGAAGAGATTCAGAGAACCAGTGAACTCCAGAGAAGTTTCCCATTATTTTTCCTTAAAGAATCCATTGAGCAAATGAGGTCTAGTGATGAAACAAGTTGTGCTCGGAAGAGTGGCATTGCAGCACCAAGGGTGCTGGGAAGAACGATCGTGGCAGTCTGCTCTGTAAACATTTTGTTCTCCTTGAGCTTTCTCATTCTAATGCTTTCTTCCCTGTGACCAAGTGACACTTCTGGTTTTTGGGGTTTTTTAAAGTTACTTGAGTCTCCTTGTTTTTCCTTTTTTTCTTTCCTTTTTTTTTT
>VZDJ01004378.1:15386147-15578111 GCA_008694505.1 Cyanoderma ruficeps
TTTTTTTTTTTTTTTTTTTTTTTGGTCTGTCATGGGCATCTTGGGTTCAACAGAAAGCTTTCTGACTTTGATCTGACTATTTGCTCAGTTCATCGGAAGCTTCTGATGCTATTCAGTATTTCACAATGGCACCAACAGGGAATGTGTCAGCACAGGGTGTCTGTGTAATTAACAGGCTGTCAGTCACACCCCTGGGACCGGAGAGGAGAAAGGTCACCACAAGGCTTGGCTGGGATGGGAGTAGGGGAGGTGAGGAAAGATTGAGGAAAGATGGCTGCAACATGGCAGTAGAAGAAATGGAAAGGAAAGACAATAAACCTGAATACTAATAGGAAAAAAAAAAGGCAAGACCAAAATCAAATTATTAATTTTTTTTTTTAACACATTTCTGTTTTGTTTGCCTATTGAGCCCTGTCAGGCACCTTGCCTCAGAGATGGCTAAACCAGTGCATTACCTCAGCTACTCTGAAGGTGAACAACAACAACACTACCAACAAAATTACCTGGTCATTTTTTCATTTGTTTTGTGAAAGAATGAATTGGACAGATGGAGAGGCTTCTGTATACACACTGTATACAGACTTCTGTATACCATGATTGCTATCCTTACTGTTATTTCTTTAGGTACAAGTAGTATGGCAACAAGAAGGATAAAAAAAGGGATATTTCATTATGGTCAGCCTGATACTGATCTTAAATGATGACCAAATGATTTGCATATGGTCTGAAGTTTGCACAGATATAAGTTACTGATGATCATAATTTAAAATACACTGGCAGAGTAAAATTAAATAATTTGCTCAGTACAACACAGTGAGCCAAAGCCAACCGAAAGTTGAATCCCTTCACTGTCATCTCCAGGCTCAAATACAACCATAAAAGTTGCTTTTTTTCTTCAAAAACAACAAATTCAAAACAAAAAGAAGATTCCTCTTGGGTTATAAGCTAGTAACCTCTAGTGTCCATAAATGACACTGTCTTTTCAACACTTCTACAATTTTGTAATAACTGTGGGATTTTGTTCCTTCCAGTATCTGATTAACTACACATTTTGTTGCTTGGGTACTAAAGCTGAAACTATCAAATTTTATATATTTATTTACTTTTGAGAAACCCATAGTTATTTTATTGTAATATGTGCCGTATCTCTGAGAGTTCTGCATTCAGTCATGTTTCTGGCATGTTAGTTATAATCTTCCCATTTCACAGTATCTGGATGGTCCCATATCTTATGCGAATAAACTTCTCCTGAGCATGTCCCAGCACAAATCTGCTGTTCAAACCCCTGCCCTTTGACATCTACATTTTGTGGAATGGCCTGGAAATTGAAGGTTTCAGGTTTATTTATTTTCTAGCTTTAACTAATTTTCCTCACCTTAGTCAGTTTCATGGCATTTTAGTCACCCCATGGTGATTTTTTTTGTAATCTTTCCCCTTTTTGTTTAAAATTCAGTTGAAAGTTATTCTTTGGAAGAAATGAAGATCCTTCCTGGCCATAAAACTGTTGTAGACATAGTAAGCCAGGATATTTGAGGACTTGGGGCAAAATTATCTCTGGTGAATTATCCACCAGAGGATATAGATTTTGGCTTGAGATTTTTACTATGTCTTTTATGAGGTAGGTATTCCCTGTGGATTTCAAGGAGAGTTGCAGGCACAGTGGAAAAGGAGGATGCTTGAGTAGGCATCATCATATGAAATTAATAAGAGAATTTTGCTTCATGCTTTCAGTGTCCTTGAGAGTATGGAATTACGCCAATGGCATAAAGTATTATTTACTCCTTGTTAAATGTTAATGAACACTGGGGCTGTTATGTAGTCATGACATTTCCACATTACTAAGTCCATCTGTCACTGAAAAGGGAGGAGTTAGGCTTAGTTGTGTGGTTTATTGACCAACTTCTGTTACACACCATCCCTGAGGTTTTAAAAAACAGACAGATTTTTCATTTCAGAGGAGAGCAAACTTCCGCTGGAGTGAACAATGGTTGTGAAGGTGCCAAAAGTGTAGGATGCCACTAAAAATCATTCTCCCCCACCAAAAAAAGCCCTAGTAACTGTTGGTACAAGAAGACCCTTTTCAAAGAATGAACCTTACTGGGACTCTGCTGCATGTCAGCAGGGTTTAAGTAGTCCATGTATTTCTGGAATGGTACCTACCATTCGCTGAGATTGTTGCCACTCCATTCACAGTACAGCTGATTTGGACATCACCCGTGGGCTGTGTTTTTGTGAGTTTAAAATAATATTCCTTTTGGGTGTTTAATTCAGATTAACTGCTTTGAACACCTTTGCTGACGTGAAAGTGTAAAAAAAATTGGCTAGCTTTTATAGTTCTCTCCAAAATTTCAGAAATGCTTTCTTTAGCATGTGGTGATTTATAAGTCCAATGTAGGCAATTGAAAAGGAGACAGCCAGCCATGTTATTTACCTTCTTTGGCACCCTCAGCCTCCAGCTAGGTAATCTGTTCAAATGGTCGAATACTCCTGGCAAGGCTCTACTCAGTTTTCTCTTTGGTTTAGTCCAAACCCAAGGATATTTTTTCTTTTATCTCCTTGTTCCAAATTTCAAAGCCTTAATAAAGAAATGCATTGTCCTTGGAACAACAAGTGAAGCTAGAGAGAGGAGGGAAGGGAGCTTGCCTGAAGAAGTTGGAAATAGCTGGGAATATTTCTGAGTGTAAACTAGGTAGGATCCTGCAAATCTAAAAATCTACAAAACGTTAAAAAAAAACTGTGGGGGGTTACTTGAGTGAAAGGTACCACTAGACAAATTGCTTGTTATCTTCCACCATATGTGATAAGACTAGAATAGACCACTGTGATATTCCTGTCTGGTTCTCTGTTCAAGATCCTTACAAGGCCTCCTACCACAGCAGAACACAGGGGGAGATAAACCCAAATCTGCTCTTCTCTAAAGCCTGGTTTGCAGGCACTGTTAGTCCCTTCAGATGATGTCTGTCACGTTTAATAGGATTGTGGGCCTTTTTTTCTGAATTTATTTCAATGGAAATTCCTAACAGTATCTCGGAGGAGCAACACCTTCAAATAGCAGATCTGCCTAGGTAGGTATGCCCATACAATTTCAGCTTTCTCTACCTTAATCTAACTGCAAATAACATTTAGTTACTCTCACGGCTCATCTCTGAATCTCCACATTTTTACATCTGTCCAAAAAAGTACTTAATTAATTTAAGCAAATAGAAACTGTTTCAGCAGAAGAGCCTGAGAGTCTTATAAGGTGCAAGGATCTGTACTCAAACCTGTGCTTTCTGCTGAGGGAGCATGAAAAATCCTGTGGCTGGCCTCTGTGTGAGGTCCAGCCCTGTAAATGTGTTCTGGGGAGGACCTGTCTCATCAGCCAAATAGACTTTTTTCCCTTCCTCTGCTCTGTGAATTGTGTTGTGCCACAGAAACTAGAAACTTGGAGTTTAGGAGATTTGGATGATTCCTACAGGGTTCTGTGGGAAGGAACAGTCCCCACAACACCAAGTCGCAGAGGAGATAACATCCAGCTACTGCTTATATGAGTCAGGTGGTGCCCCTTGGTCAGTGTGGTTTCTGAGACTCTCCATTTCCCATTTTTCTTCTTTTGGTCATCACTGAAAAAAAACTTAGCTAGAGCAGGGTTGTGTACAGGACCTTGCAGTACTGGACAGTCATTTGAGAGTGGTTTCCACCTTCATTTCTACCTAATTTATCCAGTTTCCAGTTCACTTATGCACCTCCATGTTCTCTTGGCACTGGAATGACACCTTGACCAATTGTCAGTAACACAAGAGCAACATAGTGGTCTTTCAGCCTTGGGATCCCAAAATTGGTGTCAGAATCAGTTTTTTATAGCCTGTCTGGGTCGGTATTAGTTCCAGTACCTTTTTCAAAGCAAAGTATCCATGCTGGGGTGTACACCCTCAGGGAAATCACAAATGTTGAGCTCTAGTGGATCTCCTGGCATAAGCTGAAATGATGTTAGCAGACACTTGCCAAGGTTAGTTTTCTATCAAAAGAGTGCTGGCTGAACTCAGCTGAGCCTTCCAAAGGCAGGAAAGTTATGGCTGCATGAATAGGGGCAAGGAGTTAGCCTTTTGTTCAGCTTTCCTGTCAGCAACCTATGAGACTGAGGTAGAAAGTGGAAAAGTGCCAAGCATGACTGGTTAAGTGTAGAAAGGGAAAAAAGAGACAAGAAAAGATACAGGAAGAATTACGTCTAGATATGGGAGGATTTAAGTCTCCAAGCTCAAGTGTTTGTGGAAAAAATTTCTCTCCATGGGCTCTCTTCCAAAATACTCTATTTGCAAAGAAATCACTGTCCTCTCTGACAGAAGCACCACAAATTCCCTTCAATAATAAACCAGCACCAACCTAAGGCTTCTTTGTTTTTTGAAAAAAAAGTCCTTTTTTTGTTCTTACACATGTCACCCATAAAATTCTAGCTCTGTGTCTTTGTTTCTCTTAATAGCTTTTTATTCCTAAGCTGTACTAATTGTTATCAATTCATCCTTTCATTCATGTCATCTTTCTTTCTCTTTCTTCCTAATGCTTCTAGCTTAGTTTGCACTCCTACTAAGTCATGTTATTTTGTAACCATCACAGCCTTCTTTTCCAATTGTGGTATTGTGGCTTTCTTAGCATCTAGTGAAATATTCTTAAATATCTCCTAATTAACATTTTTCTTTTTAGAGTCATCTCCCAGCTGACTTTGGTCAATTGTTTTCAGCTTGGCCAAAAGTTGGCTCTCTTCAAGCCCCAAGGATGTGTATAGCTTGGACTCAGTTCTAGTTACACAGAACAAAGATAATGAAATCATGACTCCTGGCTCCTAAGCTATCACTACCTTCTACTTCTGCTAATGGTCCGTGTGTAAAGAGGAGGGTTAGTTAAATTTAAATCCACCCCATGTTGCATGTAATGCTTGAACTCAGATATTGCCTATGATTCTCAGAAACAAAGGAAAATCTCTCATATGAAGTTTGAGATCCTTGAAATTCTGATTTTCTTCTTCCTGAACACTGCAGATTAGTCTGGTGGGACTCAATCATCATTCAGACCTCTGTGGGTTACTTTTCTGCTGGCATGTGCAGCCTGTGCTTCACTTACTAGACTGTCTTTTTCTCCATCCATGAGTCTTCTTATATTCCTCTGATTTTTCTCCCCATCCCTTGGGAGAGGGGAGTGAGTAAGTGGCTATGTGGGTATTTGGCTACTGGTTGGAGTCAACCCAGCCTAAAGAAGACAAGGCTAACAGGGGCTCACAGCCACATATCTAAATACAGCAAGGGAGGACCCTTCACCTGGAGGTGAAATCTGAACTGCAACCAGTGGACCTCCTCCTCTCATAGCAAAATGTAGAGAACAAAAAATTTATAACGTTCTTAATATTAAACACTGAAGCCAAAAACATTAAAATCCCCCCAAAGAAAGGACTGTTATATCTCAGTGAGCAAGAGAGCACTAAAGAATTGATGTGCCACTGATGTCAGTGTTTGGGTTTCATCTACAGCATCTTGCCTCACCCGTGCTCAAGTGCATTTTGCCTGTTACAGTTTCCGTGCAGGTATGGCTGATTGCTCCTGCTGCAGACACTCCACTGCTTCATGGGATCCTGGCTCATTAACCCACACACTGTTTATTCCCCCCTTAATTCTGAATTTTTACTATTTTGTCTGTTACAGAACATCAAAGGATGTGGTCCCTTGTTTTTACTATCCATGTTCCTAGTAGTGGGAACTAGAGAACTTGCTGAGGACTTGCTTTTCTGGAAATTTCTTTGTTTTCAGCAAGACAATTTCTGAATAATCAAATGAACACCAGCGGTGCATATAGATTTTTCTATTTTAAACCAGAAAGAATTCTGCAGTATTGGAGGCACTTAAAAGCAGTGAGAGGGGTTTTTTAAAATTTAGTCTGCTGCTGAAGCATGTTTGGGATCTCTGTGAAAGTCTATGTGGATTTATACTATGATTTCTGAAGAGGAAAGCATCCATTTTCTAGGATTAAGTGGGGTTGATGTCTTCCTGGCTTTCTAAAATGTCTCCTTCCTAGGCTAGGAAACACTGCTCAGCACACACAGGTTATTGTGGGTTTCAGTTTTGATAGAAATATATGTACTTTAGCTTCTCCTGGAGACATGAAAGAATTTTTTTACGCTGCTTTGCTTTACAAGCTCTTTCAAAATTTGGTTTTCACTTCACGACATTGTTACAGTAAAATATTTTCTAATATGCCATGCAAATATCAGCCTGTATATCCTGAGGCCAAAGCAAATACTGACTAAAGACTACATTTACACTCTCCACAGGAACAGGCTGGAGGCCTTTATTTTGGGACCTGTTCTGCTGCCCACACTGTCATGATACTTCTGTGTTCTGTGGTGCCTTTTGGGGCACAATTTTGGATTCAGCATCAGCCACGTACCACCATCAGCAAGCACTGTGGTAGATCTTGTAGGCACAGGCTGAACAGATACAGACCCTGCTATGCCATTTTGGGCCAAAACCTAGGGATATGCCAGTCTGTGTTTTTTCTAAAAGATCCATATTGTGGGTTGAGGGGGTGTGCCTCACATTCAGGCAGCATGAAAGAGGGGCAAATTTTAGGGCAAATGTAGACATAGTCACATATAGTCAAAATCAAGTATAGAAGTACCTAAGATCTCTCTTAGATTTCGGGTGTCTCCATTTACCTCCTCGAATGTATCAGGTACAGACAAGAATTCAGCACTACAAGCTCCATCTTAAGGCTGCTATTTTTAATGTAACTTGAATCTAGATACAGGTTGTGTCTATATGGTTGTAAAGTCAATATAACTTCATGGAAATTATTTCTTCTTAAGAAGAAACTGTAACTTTCATTTGGTGTGCAGATGCAGGTAGCCAGATGAAAAGACAAAGACATTTGAAAATCTTTTTCCATCCTTTGGCGGTCATCAGGAACAGCCAACTCCCCCTTGTACCCAAGACTTCTGTGGACTGTCCTGCTCCTTACCCAAAACAAAAAATGCCCCCTGGGATACATTCTGTTTCCAAGGGGAATAGCCCTGTTCCCAAGGGGTGCATCTTTCTGAATGCAGTGTTCAAGATACAGTTTGAGATACTCAGTTCACCTAAAGTTTAAAACTGAAGCCACTTCAGAATTCTGTTAAATCTGTTGCATTAATCATCCCTCTGCCCACCCTGCTTTGAAAGCTGGGGGGAGGGGAGCACAGTGTTCCTTCATGATATGTAAATTCTGTTGGATGTTTGTTTGAAGTACATGGCTCCCTGTAATTGTAGTTTTGACTTTAGGACTAAAGATGCATATTTATTTACTTTAGATTTCTAATTCTGCTCATTCTGTCATGGATTTGCACATATTATTCCAATCATGGCAGGGCAATCCATAGCTTGCTTATTTACTATGCAGACAGACTAGTTTCTCTGAAATCAAAGTCCTAGGACTTTTTTTGTTTATTTTGCTTCTTTTAAATAAAGAGACTTTCCAAACAAAGAGCCAAACAAATTTTCCTGTGGGCTTCCTAGATTTGTTCTGCTTCAGTTAAAGAAAGATGTAGGACAAGTCAAAGTGTATTATGGAACAATGGAAAAACAGAGATTAATACACTGCCTCTTGTTTTTTTGTTCTTTCTTTCTTTCCTTTCTTTTTTTTCTTTTTTTTTTTTCTTTCTGTGTAGAAGAGCTCCCTAAACAAAAGCAGCAACGTTTCGGGGTCACAACCTGGGTGTCCTTGAAATATGCGTCTGATCTCACCTCTCTGAACAATGAGTCTCCTTACAAAGAAAGTGCCAACTGTTCTCCCAGAGTTCATTTGAACTTCCTCCAGCTTCAGAAGAAAGAGAAGCAAGAAATTCCACTTAGGATGCCAGCAGGTCTTGATTGTGTAGCTGGCAGCTCTGAGGGATTCCAGATGGCTTCAGCCCTTCTTTTGAACATATCTTTTGATCTCATTTAAGTTTCCTCCTGTTTTCACCTGCTCTGTGTTTACCGGCTGCAGGATACGCAGGTGGACATATTAACTTCACCATAGGACACAAATGGATTGCATTTTGACTTTGTGTGCAGGAGGGAGGCTGTGTAGTACAGCTAATGCAGCCCCAGCTCCAGCTCGGTGATTTATGATTCAGAAACCACAGTATAATTTTAACAGACAGAACAAACAAATGGAAAACCTTGTCTGTCCCCAGTGTGTGTTTTCTAAATGTTACAACCTGTACTTTTCAATCTAGTGGTCATCTAGGAAGTCAAGCAAGAAATGTTTTTGGAATTAACTTTTTTGATCACGTTTGTTCCCATTCTTTGTTTACATATTTGTAGATCTTTTTATGCAAAAACAAGTTGTTTGTCAACCTTTCAAGCTATGTTTAGCTATTGGACATTTCCATAACAAGTAGCAAAAATTAATTTGCTTTAAGAAAGACAGCAATCTAATTGTATTTAACATTGCACCTGAACCTGCATGCTGTGGAAAGAGGGAGAGCAGTCAGGATCACACACTGGTAGACTGCTGACAGAAGAAGACATTAGAAAAATAAGATTGATGAGCTGGATTTTCATGGAGGAGGACATGCAATGGGTGGGTCTGCAGAGACGCAGAACTTTGCTGGTTGGATTAACGTGCACCTTCATCTGATCGTCTTAGTCCATTTAAATTGCTGAGTATAAACCACTTCTTAACTTCAGTTTAGGTAGATACCCCTTCTGCATGTTGGCTGTGTCAAGATGAGACTCGGGTATAAAATTTTCTCAACGGTGTGGTTTCTGTGGGGTGCATGAGTTAGAAGAAATCTGTTTCACATTTTACCAGATCTGCTGCCATGGACTTCAGATGTCAATTTTTTTGACTATGTGCTTGCACATACTTAACACAATCTCAGTCTCAGCCAGGGCACTACAAGTTTTTACGTTGTCAGCCTATAATGACCCCCTTGGTTGGCCCCACATACTGGTCTGTCAAGACTGCACAGGATTTGGGCACAAGTACACTAATGTGAATGGAAGGGTCAGTGACATTTCAGACTGGTAGATACTGACTTTCACTGATACTACTGGGCATTGTCATTAGAATAAGAATATCCCTTCAGCACTCAAATTTGTATACATTTCATTATCGCTTAGTCTTAAAAAATCACTTGTGAGTGGATGAGTTGGAGTTGCAAGTCCACAGCTTACAATATTCAGAGAAAATATATCTGAAAAACCTATACAGATGAGGTCTCCTGTGACCCTGCTATAGTAGATTTCTCTCTGATGCAATGTTAGAGCTAGGAGAAATTGAATTCGCTGAGAAACAGCTCTGGAAATGTCCTGCATTTTCATCCTGTGCAGCTTTAGTGAACACTGTCAATTTACATTTATATTGCTTTGGGTGAGGTTCTCTATAGAAAGCAGAAATGGCTGGGATCAAGTGGAAACCCCCGCTCCAGGGCTACGCTTCTGCCTTCTCACCCAGCACACACACCAGCAGCTCCCAGGCCTGGCCTCCCATCAGTCCCTTTGCTTGAATTTTGCACTTCTTCCACTGCTTGTGCCATTCCATATTTCTGTGTATTGGGTCTGCATGGTGAAGTTTTGGAAGACAGGGGACTACAGGTGGCTTCTGTGAGAAACTTCCAGAAGCACAGAGCCAATCCCAGCTGTCTCCAAGACACACCTGTCACTGGCCGAGGCTGAGCCCAAGAGTGATGGTGAAAGAATCTCTGGGATAACAGATTTAGGAAAAGGGAAAAGTCAGAGCAGACAGAGAAGAGCAGTGTGAGAATATGCAGGAGGCACAGTTCTGCAGGCAGCAAGGCCAGTGAGGAGGCAGGGGAGGAGGTGCTCCAGGTACTAGAGCTGAGCTTCCCCTGCAGCCCATGGTGAGACAGACTGTCCCACTGCAGCCCATGGAAGGCCACGGTGGAGCAGAGATCCATTGGCAGCCTGTAGAACATCCCAGGCTGGAGTAGGTGGATGCCTAAAGGAGGCTGTGACCCCAAGAGAAGCTTATGCTGGAGTAGGGCTCTTACAGTACCTGTGGAGCCATGGAGACAGAAGTCCACTCTGGAACAGGTTTCCTGGCAAGGATTGTGACCCTGCAGGGGACCTATGCTGGAATGGTATGTTCCTGAAGGACTGGAGTCTATGGAAGGGATACATGCTGTAGCGATTTGCAAAGAACTGCAGCCCCTAGGAAGGACTCACATTGGAGGAGCTCATGGAGGACTGTGTCATGTGGGAGGAACTCCACACTAGAGCAGGGAAAGAATGTGAGGAGTCTTGGCCCTGAGGTGGAAGGAGTGGCAGGGACAACATGTGAGGAATGGACCCCAATCCCCCATTCCCCACCTCCCTGTGCTGCCTGGGAGGAGGCAGAAAATCAGGGAATGAAGTTAAGGCCAATAAGAAGAGAAGGATGTGGGGAAGGTGATTGTAAGCTTTGGTTTTATTTCTCATTATCCTACTCTGATCTGGTTGATAATGAAATAAACTGATTTCCCCAAGCCGAGTCTGTGTTGCCTGTGATGGTAACAGGTACGTGATCTCTCCTTGTCTTTGTCTTAACCCACCACATTTTCTTATATTTTCTCTCCCTTGCCCAGCTGAGGAAGGGGAGTTACAGAGTGGCTTTGGGGGGCACCTGGCATCCAGCCAGCATCAGTCCACCAGATTCCATTAGAAATGGCATCGTCAGGGTGAATAGACATAATACACACTACTGATGATGCAGACCAGAGAATAAACATAGCTTAGTGACTCTTCTGTTACATAAAATCCAAACCACGTTGTTTCCCAGAAATATGGAAGCCCTCCCCAGCCCCATGACAGATCTGATTAGGTTCCTAGCCAAGTCACCCAAATGCTCTGAGCTTGCCACTCCTGGCCATTTGCTTCAAAATTATCTCATCTGACGAGTACAGATGCTTGTAGCTGACAGAATGTCAGCTAGACGTTATCTCTAACTAAAGGAGAGAAACAGGCACTTCCACAGTGTGATTCTTCCCATCCTAAGCAAACACAAAAACAACAACCAGAGCAGTCGCTCCAATTGCAGGCTCCACGGATGAGACAGGGAACTTGTCACAGCCAGCATAAATTTAACTCATTGCCTAACAAGTGAGATGAGACCTGCTATCTCTTGATGGCTGTCATACTTGTTCCTTTCCTTTCCCCAGGAGAAAGTCATTAGGGATGCGACTACTTTCTTGTTACAGTGAGATGCCCAAACCATCCTGGAACAGGGCACCAAGCTGGGGAGAGCCCTGCCTGCAGCCATTCCTGTGGCTGGAGGCTGGAAGGGCCTCCCCTTACTGTGGCATCTACACATCCATCCACATGGCTTTTGAGTAACATGAAGTACCTCCTCGTCCCTCAATGACTACATGTTGCTTTTCCTGTGTTCCCAGATCTCACAGCTGCAGATGACCTGCTGCAGGTTTCTCTTCTGCACAGCACAGTGTCCTAATTGTTATATTCCAATTACTGTATTAATCCTAATGCAGTCTGAATACATCCCACTGAACTCAGGAATGGTCAGTGAAGGGGTTGAGTAAAATTTGCAAAGGGCAATTTCCCCACTGTTTGTATTTCATTTGCTTGATTGATTTTAATTTAAAGGTGCCACAATTACACCCACTAGATAGATAGCTCCAGGTTTTTGACCTAATTATGGGAAGGAAGAGCCCTACTTAGGCTTTGCTCTATTGTCCAGGTTTCAGTGGAGCTTGTCAGATTAATTACAGTTTTGAACCTATCATCACCATCATAGAAGGTGATGTGAGCATTTGCTAATATGGACATTTAAACCTTTGGTCTTCAGATATGCAACTCAGTGACAATCCTTCCTGTGCAAGTCCTAGCTGCTCACTTGCTGGCAATCAGTATTGATTTTCAGCCTAGAGAGACAGATCTAGAAGCAAATGTTTCTTTTAATTTTTCTAGACAATATTCCAAAGGTTATAGACAACTTGGAATAGTTTGGAGAAAAGCCTTTTGAAACACAGACATGAAAATGAAGCTCTGCTTACCTATGCTGTGTGGCAGACATGTCTCTCATCTCTGTGGTAGATTGTTGGTCGTAAAACCACATGAATTTTTATGCAATGTCCCTGGAAAATGCTCACACATTGGCTTTATGTGCATGTAGATTGAACGCAACATGGAGACACTTTTGTTCCCCAGTATTCAAAGCATTTTGTTGGAAGAAAAGTGGGAAAACAAATGTCTGGGAGGAGTAAGCAGATGTTTGCTGTTAACGATCAGCATGTTATACAATTAAGTTTACAATAACTGCTTTTAAATATAAACTAACTTCTGACCAGTGTTTTTCAATGTACTGTGAAATCTGCATGTCATTCCTTTTGTCATTTGCAAGTAAACACCCACTGGAGTGTTTTATAGTTGGTAAAATATGAAAATGGCTTTATTCATAAGAGGATCCTTTGATTTACTGGAAGATGAAAACCTATGTGCCAGAAGTTTTTGGTTCTCTTCATCAGAACTGAGGAAACTTTTCTTCATCTTGACCGCTCTGATCTCATTGCCTAAACATACTAGCAAATAGCTAACAATTGTGGTGGCTTTTTTTTTCTTCTTTTAACATAGCTTTCTTTCCCTCTGGACAGGGCAGATGTTGGAGACTGGCTTCAGCAGCCAGGAAAGGCATCTTTATCTCCTGACAGGCCTACAAAGCTTGAACCCACAAAAACAATGATAATGAGGAAGCTTTCAAAAATAAACAGACCAAATGGGTGCATCTTCCTTTTCCCAGTGCCTCTGTGCCAGATACTAATGCTTAGTTACTGTGCTGAATCAGCAGTTGCAGCTATAAAGAGCTATGTTAGATTTGCTAAGGTGGACAAAACCCCCCCTCACAATTGTTGTCAAAAAAGTCAAACAAGTGTGAAGGACAGGCATCCCTTCAAGGAAAAATTCACATATCCCTGAAGCAAATGGACCAGCATTGAGGGAAGTATCCATTATCTGAGGGAATTAACCATGTTGAAGGTGATCTATAATAATCTGCATGACTACCAGCATCCAAAGACCCTGATGAAATCTGGGGCATGTGGCCCATGTGGGGAAAGCTGCACAAAATGCAGCAATGTCATCACCCACACTCTGGTGATAATCTCTGGACAGACACGATGGCACCGACTACAGATGAACTGGCCAGACAACTCTGAGAGCATGAAGATTATCTCGCTTCCCACATGGGGCTGTGTCTCAGCCATGGACAGACTGACCAAAAAAATGTCTGAGCAAGCTGAGGAGCAGCTGGGTCATCCTCTCACACTCCTACCAAGGCCTCTGCTATGAAGAGTCAGCCTTGGTCTATTCAATAGAAAGGGTACCTGTGTCACACACCAAGCATGATCCTGTGGTTCTTCCTGTGTGACCATGAGGAAGTGGGATGGTAAACCTACCTGGAGGCTAGAAACTTGGATACAGGAACTGAAAGGAAAATAGCAGTCCAAAAGCATCCATCCAGGAAAATTACTGCTCCAGTGTCTGTTGAGTGGAGTAAAAGAACTGATTGTACCTTTAACCCTGACAAAGAGGCTTCTTTGTCTATTTTGCAGTTACAAATATTGAGTAATGAAGACTCCAACCAGGAATAGAGGGGCCCTGCCTTTGGCCAGGTGGAGGAAAGGGACAACTGGGTTTACTGCACTGTGGGGTTCACGTGGCTCATGAGCCCCACAGGAGTATAAAGCTCTAGGGGACATCTGCACACAGTTTACCCTAGTGCCATCAGACTATAAAGGGGCAGAATCCATCTGCAGTTCTTAAGTGACAGGAAGACCCCAAAAAACTGCCTGGCCTGTAGGCTGAGGTTAGTTTAACTGGGAAAGAGTGGTAAAAGCATCCTACTCTGACTGGCCTGGAGTCTCTGTGCATCATCGGCATAGACTGCTTCAGGAGAGAGTACTTCAAAGACCCAAGAGGGTACTGGTGGGTGCACGTATGATGCCTTGAGTACAGACAAGATTAAACAGCTATCTAGCTTGCCTGGTCTCCAGATGACCTGTCTGTGGTTTGGTTGCTGTGTTTAAAGAAGAACAGATTCCTATTGCTACCATGAAAATGCACCAGTGACAATATTGCACCAATTGAGGCTCCCTGTTTTCTATCCCCATATTGAACTGAGGACTGGACAGCCCAGGAGTGATCAGCAGGACCTGCTCACCCATTGGCCTTCTCACCATACAGCCAGTGCAAAAGTCTAAGATAGAGGAGACTAATAGTGGACAATTGTGGACTCAATGAAGTCACACTGTGGTGAGTGCTGCTGTACCGGACATGCTGGAAGTCCAAAATGAACTGCAGTAGAAGGCTGCCAAATGACACACAACCATTTATACTGCCAGTGAATTCTTCTTGATCCCTCTGGCAGCAGAGTGCAGTTTGCTTTCAGCTGTAGGAGTGTCAAGTACACTTGGAATCGACCGCCCCAGGGTGGAAACACAGCCCTATCATTTGTAACTGGGTCTGTTGTAGGGTAAAGCAGTCATAAACAATTTGCATCAAGCTGAAGGAGCTCCTTTGGTTGGTTGTTAGTTGTGCAGTAGCCTCAGCTGGGCCAGGTGGCCCTTTGCAGGGCAATTGTCAGGACACAGGCCTCATATCAAGCGGGAGTCAGGGACAATCAAGTAAAAGTTTTAGTATTTTCTGGGGCTAAAGAATTGGTATAGATTGGAAAGGGTAAGGGAGATATGGAATAAAACACCATGTGTAAAGCTTTTTTCTTCAGAGAGACACTTTTCACCCAGTTTTTAGCAAAGCTGCATTTTGCACGGTGTTCTACTGGATTTGAGTTTAAAAGGGGGAGATAAAAATAATTTTCTTTATGTTCTCTGTACAAGATCACCAAAAAGTGATCTAAGAGGATACGATAAACATATGTTTATCATATGTACTTATGAGCAGAGGAAAATTCTCACCCTAGAGGAAGAACTAAATTACAGGAGAAATTCCCAGGGACCTGGAGGAAATTTGGAGCTTCTGCTCTTTTTTAAGCATTATTCTCAGGAGTCCCCAGACAGACACAAAAAGGGGTGGTAAAAGATGAATTACATGATGGAAAAATAGCTAGGCTTTAAAAGGAGTTTATGTGTTGCTCAGCAGGACTTTGTGTTAGATCATTCACTGAGAACCTGCTGGGTGTTACTGGGTCTGGCACCAGGCAGTTCTGGGTGTGTGTGACTGCAGCCATGAACAAAGCTAAGCTTTGATCTAAACATCTAAGAAGATCTCCAGGACCTTCAGAAGAAGAGCTACATTAGTTAGGATGCTGGCTAGCAAACATAAGATTCCTCATTACCTAGGGTTTGGAGATATAATTTCATTTTTACAGGGTAAAAAGCCATTTCTTTCAGATGAGATGTCAGATATGCTTAACCCTGTGGTTTCCAAATACGTGCTTGCTGCTGTCTTTCCTTATTATTATAAAATGTGATGGTTAGAAATCTGCAAAGAGGGGTAATTTCAGTAATACCAGCAATTTCATGAAACAATGATACAACGAAAATGTGTGTGGGCTGATGACCCAGGCCTTCACTGGGAGGACACTGTCCTGGGCCTGCTTACCTTTTGTAATCGGAGTTCCATATTTTATGTAAAACATTCATTGGATAGGAGTCCTTAGAAAAGACACAGAAAAAGGCATCCACAGGTGTCTGTGTTAAGCATTGAGCTAAAGACCAACTGCCCCAAAGAAAGCATGAACACCTAGTGCTGCCTGTTGAACTCTGCAGCTGGGGTGCCTGCAAGCCCCAGAGCTTGCTGCATGCAGGGAAAATCCATTAAAACAATCCAATAATTTACCTGGGGTTCAGTAAGGCATCTCCCTTCATCTTTCTGATGTCCTGAGGTAATCAGTTCTAGGCTCAGGAAGGAATACATAAAGTTTCATGGGTCCCCTCAGGATTAGGCCAAGCTCCTTGTCACTCTTGAAGCACCAAGCACCATATTCACCTCACATACAATGTTCTAATTTCGTGATGCATCTAGCTTTTAATGCCAAATTTAGGTGCTTGCTCCCTCCTAAGTAGCTGAAATGAAGAGTCTTGTCCTGTAATTTCTGCTCCCAGAGCTGTTTTTACGGCACTGAGCAGCCACCAGCACCTGCTCCACGTGCTGTGGTACCCCTGCACTGCCTGGGCACCCACCACCCTCCTCTGCCCCTTTTAGACTTCCTCTGCTTTGGCTGGATCTGAATGCTCTGTGCAGCTGCAAAGCTGCAGCTGATCACAAGAGCTTGACTGCCTTGCCAGTGCTGATGGGAAGGAATCTGAATGCTCCAGGAGATTTTCAGGCACACCAGTCTGAAGCTGACAATGACTGTGTTTGTGCAGTCACTTAAAAAGCCTACCTAAATAATTTGAGAGCTAAAAATGGATGTTTCTGAGCACTTTCATAGCCACAGAACAATTTTAGCATCTTGTTAATTGCATATTTTGGAGAAACATTTGCTTTTGGCTCAGGGAAATGCAACCACAGAATGCAGTGCTCATTATTGACGTTACAGTCCTGCTGTCTTGGGTGCCTTATTTCAGAAGAGAGATGCTTCTCAAAACAGTTTTCAGTCAAACACTGACCTTCCAGCTGCATAGTGTCTTCATGACTGTCTGCACACAGGATGTCACAGACTTTGGAGATTTGCTCTTTCAAAAACTGAAAGGACAAATCTAAGTCAATAGTTACCTTCATTTTACAGATGGAGATTTATCAATTTCCTTGCCCAAGCTCACTGTCCCAGTTTTGATGACAGTGCTCTCCAGTTCAGTGCCATCACCACAGTCATCCCGTTCTTATTAAAATTTCAGTGTGTGGCAAAGTCAACATGTTTATGATAACATTGCTCGATTTTGCTCTAAAGGACTCGTTCAGTGCATTACCTCCTATGGTGAGTCTTCCTTTATTTAGGGGAAAAAGTAAGCTTAAAGCCTATGCTGCCTCTTTTTAGCAAAGTTTTTTGGAACAGCAAGGGAAGGGGAGGGAGTTTAAGTTGTATAGGTTAGACCCATCTGGCAAAGTTTGACGTACATACCTCCTGTCTGTGAAGGATGCCTTAAAAGTAGTTAATAAAGGCACAAACTGTCCTTGTAAGGTGTCCTATGAGATTATAGCTTAAAGGTAGAAACTTCTTTGATCTTGGAAATTCGACATAAGTTTATGTAAAAACAACTTTGACTTTGGGAATTCTGTTATTAAGGTATTCATGTTATTTCCTGTTTGTTGTTTTGGTTTGTTGGAGGGGCGTTTTTCTTAACAGTTATAAGAAAAGGATGCTTTGAGTGAGGATTGAAATAGCAGGAAATCTTCCTTACTCCTCCAAAGCACTCAGAGGAGACATTATTGTGTAGTCAAACCTGCTCTCTGAGCTTGACTTGATTTAACTTGAAAACAATAATGCACACAAACAAGAATCTGAACTCCTTCCCTTAGGGTTTCCTGCCCTGGTCTCTTGCTTGAAGAGACAATTCACATTTTTCATCTCTCTTAAAACAAATTACTCCCACATGCCAGCATGACTTAGTGATTATATAGTAATTATCACGGATATTTATGCAGGTTGTCAATAAGTAGGCTTGGGATGAGTCATCAGAAGAATTTTATGCTCCTGTGAAGTTTTGTCCTGCCTCCTGCTTAAAAATGTCATTTAGTTGCTACTGAAATGGTTTCTTCTTGGATTGAACTTAATCAAGATTTTTGTGCTATCTGCAGTATTTTTCTTACTGCAAATGAGAATTTTAGGTGCCTTATAATTAATGTTTGACTAACTTATCTATTTGCATGGGTTAAAGCTGCATTTTATTTGAAAGTCACAGACTTTATCTTTGTGTGTCTAAATGTGGATGTTAAGTCATAGAAATGAGATTTGAATTAAAAGAGAGAGTAAATCAGAGCTAAACAGTAAGGTGCTGCCACTGCAGCACTCTCCATGCTAAGACAAAAAGAATTTATCTGCCTATTTTGTTCACTTCAGTCTTTCCGACATAGTCACTGTTTATTTTGCTGGTCTGGTTTGGGTTTTTTTTTCTTTTTTAAAAAGCAAGATAACTTTTTTCATCTTCTAAATCCAGTTCTGGTGTCTCTTCAAATGAGCAAACTTTTTAAACGGCTTCAGATCACTTTGCTTTTTTTGCAATTAAATATTAGTTTTTTTAATTCACCTCAGCTCTATTTTGATGTATCAGCCAAAGTTCTGATATGACTTATTATCCTCACTGACAATAAAAAGAATCTTTTGTTTTGGCTTGTGATTCCCTTGTAACTCTGTAGTGTGTAGAAAACTTATCTCTGGTTTTGTGCAGTGGAGAAGTTCCTTTGGTATTTTTTTACCTTTAACAGAGTTTGCTACATACCTGCTAATCACATGTGTACATCTGTCTTGCTCTCTAGTGTTGTCACAAGGTATTGCTGAATTATTGGCCTTGCATTTCTTTTTTTTCCCTCAAACAAAGCCTTTTTTCAGTCACGTTTTTGTAGTAGAGCCCACTGTAGAAAATGAGGTCTAAAACAACTTTTGGAGGTTAAGGTATAGAGTTAGAAGTTGTTAGTTATAGAGTTGTAAAGTTAAGGTAAGAATTAGTAATAATGTTAGTTACTAGAAACTGTCTGTATTCATTTTGAAAGTTTTACTTTGGGAATGCGTTTTATCATAGCCTTTTGTCAGTCTGGAATGCGGTTTCCATGGTAACTCAGGACTTCTGGCTATCCTTATCACTCCTCACACCCTTGACTATCTCACCTCCCCCCTCGCTCATAGTCCCCTGCACTGCAAGCAAGTTCCAACACGCCTATATGGTAATTAGAAAACCCAGGATGCAAAGCCTCAAGAAAATCGAGACAACTTCCAAAATCAAACAATAATTCTCCCTAACAACAACCCAAAACAGAAGTAATGGCAACAATAAAGATAGTAGTGTGAAAGCCGACAGATCTTTATCTCAAAACCAGCCGTCTCTATCTCGTCGTGACTGGAAGACATTCTAAACGACTGACCCCTCAGGAGAAGCAGACTGGAATTGGGAATAGTATGGAACACGTGCTCCCGTGAGGGGAGTGGCTCATTCCCCACTCAGCCCTCTGTGGCACCTGGGTGCCGAGCCCCCTCCTTCTCAGCACCTCGACGAAAACCATCCTGGTCTCCCGAGCATCTATTTATACAATAGAGCTGATTTTTTAATAAAGGCATATAAAGGAGGAAAGATTGTCTCGTGCCTGTATGTATTTTTTACACTTACACACAAAGCATCTAGGACTAGGTGCCACGTGGCGAGCACTTTCTCTTCTAGCTGTGCTGAGGAGAGCTCTGCGCTTGAATTCATGCCTGTAGCAATTTAACATGAGAAATGAAGATTTCACGTGCTTGATTGCAGCTCAAGAAGCCTAAACTGACTCCTTCCAAAAGCTGAAAGCATGTGGTCCAGCTCTTGCCCTAGTGAACTAGTCTGTGGCAAGTTTTCAAGAGAACTCTCTTTGGCTAGTCCTTCTATTTTATTTTTTTTTCACTCGTCTACTTTGCTTTCTTTCTCAATTTCCTTAATTTTCCCACATCTGGTTTTTTACTTTTCTATGCTTGCTTTGTGTGTCCTCCTATTCCTTTGGCCTCTCTTATTTTCTCCTTTCCCCTTGTCCCATTCAATTATATTCTCTCTCCTCTCTCATTCTTTCCTTCCTTGTTCCTTGCCACCCCCCATATTATTCTGGATTTTGTACCCCCACACCTACTCCCTTCAGCCTGCTCTGCTGCTGTAGTTGGCAGCTGATCTCTGTCAGGCAGCCCAGCCAAAACTGAAGTTAAGATGGATTTTTTTGCTTGCAGGGCTTTTTCTTTTTCTTTTTTCTTTTTTTTTTTCTTTTTTCTTTTAAACCAGCTGGACTAGTAATAATTGCAGTTTGTCGCACACTCTCAGTGGGAAATGTTTTGTGAGTGAATCTCGGTCAGTCATAATCTGGCACTGTAATAAGGACCTTGTTTAGTCTAGGGGCACTAAATAAATTGGCCTTACATCTTTGCTTTCAAGCTGTATTTGAGCCGCGTTTTGTAATTGCCATTTGCATGCCAGAGGGATTGCGTAGGGGTGCTACTCAGATCAAAGTTGCATTCATCCGGGCTTGGGTGTATTAGCTGCAATTAGTAATGTAATTTTAGGAGACAATGCCACATTTGTGGATGAACTGAAACTACAGCAGCATTTTAGCAAAAAAAGCAATGTTGATGCAGTCTGTTTCTCTACCAGTAGCAGAGACTAATTGCAGTGGGAAGTGTTTATATTATACACACAAAATCCCCTGACATATTTCCAAACTAGCATGAAATACTAACTGAAACTTTAGGTACTCCAGAGCTGTGCCTTTCACCAGGTGGAAAGAAAGCACTGCAAGGAGAGGACATTTGCTTTGTATGTTATGTGGGGACATAGGAGATAAGTGGCCACAAGTCAGAGAGAGAGGCAGGAGAGTTTGGGTTGTATTTCAGGTTCTTGTCTGTTTTCTCATTAATTAGTTGCTGCTTTTCTCCTTCCAAGGACAGTTCTGCTTGGACACTGGTTTTGATTCTGAGGAGAAAAAACACCAAGACAGCTACCTTTCATTTCACCTGTCCTTTAAAAAAAATTAAATGTTATGCATTTTGGTAGGCGATTGTTTTGGCTCTACTCTGTCATCTTGGTCTTATCCACTGTAATTCTTTCCTGCTCTGACCCAGTGTACAGCAGGGAAGATGGTAACAGACCCTGAGGAAACTACAGATCCAATGGTTATAGCCTTTCCAAAGTACGGCTGTGTGTGAGGAAGATCATTAATGAGGTCACTAAAGGTGAGATTATGAGTACTACAGAGTGTGGCAATTGCAGTCAAATTGTGTCTTAAACTTGCAATGCTCTTTATCAGTGCAAAGGTATCCAATAAAACATCTCTTTTGCATCTACACATTCAAGAGCCTATGTTGCATCGTGTGTCCAGAGAGGTTACAGCTGCCGGCAGGGAAATAGACGAGACAAGTCTTTTTTGTTAAGCAGGAGAGTCCATTTTATTTCCCCGCCCCTACCCCTACCCATTTTATTTCACCGCCTCCTCCCTCCGAGGCGGGAAGGGAGGAGAAGGCAAAGAGAGCCAAGGCCAAGAGAGCAAAAAAGAGAACCCCACCTTCGTCTGTCCTTAAGGAGAGGGTCTGGGAGCGGGGCAAAGGGCAGGTAAGGGCATTGACCTGAAGCCAATGGAGACACACTGAGGGGGAAGGAACCACAAGGCCAAGGCCATTGAGTGGGAGCAAACCATTGTGTGCAGAGCACATTGGAAGTATCCCCTCAGGCAGGAGGGGTAGCTAGGGTCTGTCTTGCCAGGGCCAGACCCTGGGTATTACATTCAGTCGACTGAAGGGACTCCACAGGCCTACATTGTTTCAAATCTTAGACATCCTCATCATACTCGACTACAGAAAAAAACATTTTGGGTTGAGCACTCTAGGTCATACCTGTACATCCCAAGAACTGAGCTCAAGTGAGATGTATCTTTAAAAAAACAAAATGGATCCAAGGGAATTGTTCTTGTCGGACTTGTCTGACATGGATGGTTTTTTTCAGTTGTCTCAAACTCATCTCCACGTGATATGTGGAATCATCACATAGACAGTCGGTACCTATCTGTGATCTTATTACAGATCCCAGACATGTATCTCTATGTGGTCTTCAATAAGGGTCATTACAAAATCATAATTCAGGTTGGGAGTCACCTCAGATTACCTGGTCCAAACCCCTGCTCAGAGTAGGCCCAGCTGGGAATTGCATCAGGCTATAGATGTAGTGTCTGGGCAAGTGTGAACATCTGCAAGGATCAAGACTCCATACCTTCCTTCAACATTTGATCCAGTGTTCCACCATAACCATGATAAATCCCTTTCCCCCCCTTCTTACTGTATTGGAATATCTCCAGTTGTGGTTTATGTCTGGTGCTTCTTTTTGCATTGCTGTGCACCTGCTGGAAGAGTATGGTCCTTTCTCTATATCTTCTGTTTAGGTGCACCCATTTTAATGGCAGCAAAGAAGGAAGAATAAAAGCAAGGAAGGGAAAAATCTGGGTGTTACTTAAACCTGGTAATGGGACACACTGCTAAAGCAGGGACAGCACCAATGACTGTATAAAGCCCTACAGAGGGGCTCAGATCCCCTGGATGGTTCCTCTCCTACAAGACTAGCATAAGAAGGCAATGGAAATGCCCAGTTTAAAGAGATATAAGTGTGGTTAGATAGGAAGAGGGAGGGGAAAGCTTCGTGGCAAACAAATTCTCAAAATGGGTGGATTTGGTTAGTGCAAATATGTTTGTGGACTGGACTTCTGGTCTCCTTTGAATGCACTAAACATAATATAAAAATGAAAATATATTGAACTGATGTTGTCCCCCACATCTGGAATAAAATGGAAAGAAGAGGATCTAAGGAAAATGACTGTTACCTAAAATCAGCTTCCCTGAGCAGAAAAAGTTAGAATTTATTATCTTCCATACACAGATGCATTACTCTTACAGTGTTAATTACAGTACTGTTTTAATCTACTTATTGTTTTGGGTTTTATATTTCTAGTTACAGAATAGAATTTTAATTAAAAAATCTGACATTTTGCTTTAGAAAAATGTATCTTATGATTGTCAATTACTACTACTCAATTATAAACATTTTCCTTCTGCAAAGGTCCGTTGGTGGTAGAGATATTTATGTCAGCTAAGTGATTTGGAACTAGCTCAGGGTCTGCAGCAAAATGCTCAGCCAAATGGTGTTGATAGTGAATTAAATCTTTCTTTCTTTCTTTTTCTTTTTCTTTCTTTCTTTCTTTCTTTCTTTCTTTCTTTCTTTCTTTCTTTCTTTCCTCTTTTTAATATATATTTTAAATGGGTATATCACAATGGTGGCTGAGAAATCTTTGTTGTTCCCTTTTCTCCCATCAGCAGCACTCATATCCAGGCTGAATAAATCCTTTAACAGCATTCTTTGCTCGGGATTGTTTGATGTGGTTCCAACAGCTTCAAACACAGGAGGAATCCAAACTGCTGGAAGTTGAAAAGGCTGAAACTCCACCATTGTGGGAGTCCAGAGTGACAGTGGGGCAGCTTGGCAGTGCCTTGTAGTACCAAAGATGTACACACACAGAATCCTTCTGATTTCTTGCTCTCCAACACTCTTGGAGCATCTTTCCTAAGGGTGGGGGCTGCTGAGAAGCCAGCAGGGTGGTGGCAGGTGCACTGAGCATTGGGAGCACAATGGCACAGGCTATCTGCTTGTTGGAGGGTAGCTGCTGGGAGGAATGACAGTGACACATGTGCCCTGGCTCTGCTGAAATGAGTGTTTATGTGGCTCTGCGGTCCCTGCTCGCTGTGCTGTACTAATGAGTCCACCTTTGAGAAGGTGGAGAAGGAGAAGGTGGCAGCCAAGACTCAGGGAGCAGGGTCATCTTGTCACTGTTGTGACACTCTGTGACTGCGAGACTCTTTCCTCAGATGGTGTCTTGGGGATGTATGGTTCCTGTGGGGTTTGCTGTTGGGAGTTAGTTCCAAATGTCACTGAGCCCTGTGGTTTGGTAGCCTGGTGACTGTGGGCTGGGCTCTGGGCTGGGCCTGGTGACTGTAGCCTGGGCTCTACCTAATCAGAAGCTGCAGCCAAGAGATGGCTGAAGTGGGAAAGGTTGGAGGAAAGGCAGCCTGGTGATTATGAGAAAGTGACACCTCTGCGTAGCACAGGTCATTTGTGAGTGCAGCATCTCCCCCTGCAGCAGGAGGTCCTGGGGAGTCCAGCTTGAGGGGCAAACAGGTGGCTGGATGCTCCAGCCTCAATCCATCACCTTTTTCCAAGACCTAGGCTGGCTGCAGCACACCAATATTCCCTCAAACCAAGGCTTTCTCTCTGATGGTTGTGCAAATGAAAAAGTTAATTTTAACAACAAAATTTCCAAGTAAGAAACCTCAAATAATTAGAGGAAACCACCCCAGGAGTATACAATATCTAGTTAAAAACCTTGCTGAAAACTGAACAGATTATGCTTGTTATATGTGGTTAAACTGGGCCACTAATATTAAGACTGTTCAAAACACAAATTTTCTTCTGTCAGAGCTTGTGGTTCAGGCTTCACACATTCGAGGCTCCAGTTAAATGATTTACTGTACTGTTTAATGCCTTTCAGCTGTCACTTGCATAAAATGATCCCTTGAGTGATCTGCCAGCAAATTAAGGCAACACTTGTCCAAGGTGGAGTTGGGCCAGGAGGACAAAACCCAATGTGCCAAGATATGCAGGAGCAATCACGTAACCCCCTGTGACCCACACTTGGTACTCAGAAAAGTGAAGGCATCACAGCTGTGACTGTATCTGTGAAAAGACATCATTTGAAATATACTGAGACATTCATTCTGCTGTTGGGCTTTGGTGAGTAGTTGCCTTTACAAAGGCTTGTATCACAAACATGCTGTAGTTCTGTGCCCTTATGAACTCTTCTCTGTTGCTGCTCTTTAAATGGTGTGAATTTTTCAAGTGTTTCTCAAAACTCTTTCACAATAGCTTTTTAAATATCTAATTCTCATATAGCAACAGGCTGAGGAGAAACAGTTGCCACGGGACAGTGAAGAATACACTTCAGGAGCCAGGAAGTAAATTAAAAAAAGACTACACTTTTCTAATTATGCATTTTAGGGTTTGACATGGCCTTGAGTTCCTTGTCTTGTCCTTGACAAGCTAAGTCATGGCATATGACAAAACATCAGTGTATGAACAGCAACTTGCTGTGACTTCAGTTATTACCCATCTTCCTCCATCCTCTAGATTGAAATTGTAGATACACTCAGAAATGAAATACCTGCATTAGGATTTGGCTTCAGTTTTGGGGTTATTCACCAATTTATATGTTTAAGACCAGACCAAGCTATTAGACCAAAACTAAGGTGACCACAGTGTGGAAGAAACCAAAACCTTGTCTTGCCATTTCTATATGAAGCCTGTAACTTAATTTTTAGCTACTGATGTATCTTTTAGAAGGTCCCACTTTTAAGACCAGATGATGAAGAATCCGCTGCAGTTCCAGGTAAAACCTAACATTTACGTAATCCACTGTTGATAACATGTACCCTGGTTCCAGTCTGAAAATTCTTTAGATTGAATTTTTTCAGGCCCAGGATCCGTATTTGTGAAAGGGAGTTGGTTTTGCAGGTAGCTGAAATGGCTGAGATGCATTTTGAAGGAAGATCCCTTCTGCTCATCTACCAGAGAGCTGGTCAAGCTTGCTTATTCTGTGCTTATTGCACAGAAAAGTGCTTGTTTTTTTCTGGTGAGGACAGTGTATGGGATGAAGAAAAATCCTCTCTCCTAGCAGCAGTGAGTGTTTCAAGCAGCTCGACCAGTCCTCCTGAAACATGTTTGAAGTTTCTCACTATGTCACACACTTTTCTACCATCTTGCAACTTTCTTCTGAATTCTCATAAATTTTCTATGATCTCTTGAGATACAGATACTGGAAGCAGACTGTTTTTTTTCTTGGAACTAGTGCTACACACCTGTAATAAAAAGATCTTTAATTCTGTCACAGAAAATGACATCAGCTACCCTGTGAGGTCATTTCTTGCCCTTTCCTGTGAGCTACGATTCAGTAATGTTTGAAAAAGAAGAGAGCCACTGTCATCTTCTGATTTTTCCTCCCCTCTGTACTTTGATGGGTAACTCAGCTGGGAGAGCTCTGATAAACTGGGAAAAGCAGGCAGGATCAAACTGCTTGAGATGGCTCTGAGTCTGGGACAGTCTCCAGGGCTTGGCTAACACTGCTGGCCCAGAACAGCCTGAAAGTCAAATAAACCTCCACACATTCAGCCGGAGTTACTTCTAGGCTCCAAATACATCCTGTAAAAGAGCCAAGCTACATTTGTGCCATGGAGCCGTGTTTTCAGATCCAAAGTAGTGGGGCAGCAACTTTATAGCTGCACTTCAGTTTCACAGCAAAATCATTTATCTCTACTAATTTCACAGAGATGAACTTCACAGATATGAAATAGCGGTGTTGTATCACTGTCTTTCCCCCACACCCCTGCCAATTTCAAAGGGACATTCACTGTCTTGTCGTTTGGAGATCTTAATTGTTGTGCTGGCTATGACAGAAAAAACATATCTCCCAATTAACCACTTTTTCCATGTAATTATTCCCTCTCTATTTTCTGGAATGAGGAAGGGGTCACACACAAAAGGAATGTGTTTTGCAAGGAGAGGAAGCAGAGTTAGAGAGAAACACAGGATTCTGCATTCCTCTTTTGATCATGATGTGTTCAGCAGATCTTTTATCTTAAACTTTTCCAGAACAACCTTTGCTATGGACAATAGACCATTGCAGCAGTCAGAGCTGTTGCATGGTGATATGTCTAATGATAAACTTAAAAAATGAACATGAACCTAAATACCTAACTACCCTCATGGTGCTTTTTGGGTACTTTCTGTACTTAACAGCTCACCTTTTTTTTACCTAAGTGTTCATGCCACTCATTTGCTTCAGAGAAGACTGCTGTGTCTCAAGCAGAATAGACTCATCTGAGTGATCAAAACTTATTTCAGTCAAAATACTAACCAACAAAATACTTCACAGTTTTCTCATTGTCCTCTAAAAACCCAAGGAAATATCACATCCAAGGCATTCTGCTGGCCATATTGTTGCAGCTCCTCTTCCATGTGGATGGTCCACAAGGGGCTCAAAACCATTGTAGTACTATTGTACTTCCAGGGACAAGTATGGAGTTACAAGCGGTGTTACTGCAGTATCAAATTATTCCTCTAAAAAGACCAGAAGTGGTATGTCCTAAACAAATGAAATTCTTGGGGATTTCAGATACTTGGGGTCTATTTGATTATTTGTTTGTTAATTTGTTTATTTGATATTACTGTGTTTTAAGACAAATCAAAAAAAGGAAGCATAGTACAGAGGAAAAAACGAAATCAAATATTTGATGAAAGGCTGGGAGAGCTGGGGTTATTCAGCTTGGAGAAGACTTCAAGAAGACCTTATTGCAGCCTTTCCATATATAAAGGGGGCTTATAAAAAAGACAGAAATACTTTTTACCAGGTCCTGTAGTGACTGGGGCAATGGTTTTAAAATTAAGGAGGGTAGGATTAGAGTGGACACAAGGAAGAAATTCTTGACTGTGAGGGTGGTGAGACACTGGAACAGGTTGCTCAAGAGAATCTGTAGATGCCCCATGCCTGGAAGTGCTCCAGGTCAGGTTGGATGGGGGCTCTGGACAACCTGGTCTAGTGAAAGGTGGGAGTTGGAACTAGATGATACTTAAGGTCCTTTCCATTCCAAACCATTCTGTGGTTCTACATTACTAATCACATATTGTAAAGATGCTCAGAAACAATTACCAAAACCTTCAGTGATCCCTGTTTCAGCTCCCTGGTGGCAACAAAGATCCGCTTCCGGGGGGCACTATGCACACTTCACTTGGTTGCTGCCCATTTTCAAACACCAACTAGTGGGGCCCTCTGGTGCTGGGGAAGTTCCTATTCTCACTGACCACAAAGGCACATGGAAGGGAATAGAAACTCGGAACTCACCTCTCCCTAGAAACCTCTTACGTCTCATTTTTAAGTGGATTGCTGTAAGTTGTGACATCTAAACCACTCAGGATCCCTCAACTGTCAAACTAGGTTAACACTTCAGCTGTGTTTCAAACACAGTTGATTCCTTTTAGGAATATGCCTTGGATGTGGAACTATCACTCAGTTAGTCTTACACAGGATAAATACAGTAAAGCAGTACAGTCAATTCCTTTATTGTTGCTGTAAAAGGGGAGAAATCTTTATGCCTTTACACAAAAAGAGTGGTTTAAAAAACAATGAGTGGATTGTGCTGAATATTCATTTTACTTTTTTAACAGTGACACCATCTGGGAGATGTATATGTTTGGCAATCACTCTCCAGATAGACCAAGGGAGACGTGATACCCACAGCAGTCACTGAAGGGTGGAATTGCATGCTGAGAGCAGCCATGACCTTAATTAAATACTCAGACTTTCAGCTGGATTGCCTAATTCGAAGAAAGCCAGAGTCCAGCACGCAAGCAGCTCCCATAGTACCCAAATTTGTCCAACAAAATCTGGCAATTTGTAGTAGGAGCGCTGGGGAAAACTCCAGCCCAGGGTCATGGCAGGCTCCATTTGGGCAAGGCTCTTGCAAATTAGAGATGATGGATAGCACAGAAACTTGATCCACAAGGTGTAAAAAACACAGTGGGGCATCCTTTCCGAATACTGCCTGCTGGAGAATTTGTGGAGTCCCACTGGTCCTTGCCTAGGAGTGAGGCTCACTGGGATGTCTGGGCAGGAAGGATGCAGCAAGTGTAGCACGCTGATTAAGGGATACGTATAATTAAGGGTTGTAAAGTCAAACACTCAGAGCAGCCAGAGCGAGTTAGCTCTGCAAGCCCTGCACAGTGCCCCAGTGCCAGCTCCTCAGCCGTAAAATCCCCCAAGCACATGCGAGGAAACAAAGTATTAGAAAGTACTTGTGGGGATGTCCCTCATAAGCATCTGAACTACTTTTGAGCTGTGGTTTGGTCAGATGGGGTATGTGTGTTAAATCCCCTGAAAAAATTCACATTTCTGTGGAAAGATTTCTGCGGAAAGATTTCTGCAACAAGGCTGTTCTGTCTTCTGATGGACTATGTGGAAAGGGATTAAAATGCGATCTCTTTAAGTAATATGAATGATAGAATATGGTGTTCTAAGTAAAAAAATATAGAGTGGGGCTTTTTTAAACTTAGAATTGTGAGGGTTCATTTAAATTGAACTTCAGGAAACCACAGAGAAAAGAAATAAATCTACTCAGATCTCCATGCATGCCTTTTCCAAACCCTGCTGTTCTCCTAACCCGTTTGTTCTGTGCCCAGTTCATCTTTGCACTCTTGCTGAGTGTGGGTGAATTTGCATGGCTGGACTGGGCTGCTGCCCCAACCAGCACCAAGGAGTGTGCAGTCAGCCGTGCTCCAGCAGAAGTTGGGTGGTGGGAGCCACTGAGCTATGGTCAGCCACTCAGCCACTCAGCAACCATCCTGTCAGAGAGAGGCAAGAAAAAATAAACAGCAACTGGGACACATTTCCCCTGAGATTTTTTTTTAACTAGACGCTTTTCTGTTTAAAGCGTCATGTCAATCTTGCTGGCGCATTTTAGAGCTGGAGAGGGTGTCACTGGTTTAATCAGAATCTTAAGGTTTGGCTATGTCCTGGGTAAACACAGCACCTCATCACCTCACTGAACACAAAGTCGTAGTCACACTGAAAGATTTGTGGGATTTAATAGGATTTAATCCCTGTAATGGATGAGAGCACTTTTGGCTGATGCAGTTCCTCTAGGCTAGAGCTGAAATGACTGCAAGACCTGGAGCTGCCATGAAGCCATGCCTCTGAGTGATACCTTGACACCCATTCACACAATTCCCCTTCCCCAATGCCATGCTGTGGGCAGTGCACCGGGGCACTCCTGGCATAACTTCAGGCCACTCCAGGCAGCTCCCTGTCTGCTGCAAGTAGGAATTTTTTCCACAGTAGGCAATCCCAGCAGAACAGGTGATGTAGAGAAGTGAGAGGAAAGGAAAGGTAACAAATCTGTCCAGCAGAAACAGAGCTGACATTTTTGAATTAATAGCAGTAAGTCTGGCCAAAGCTTTGAGTCTGGCTTTTGGAGTTTGCATCTTACAGGCAGCAAGTCATCTGGAACAATTTTGAAATTTTTTCATTCTAATTTTTTTCCTTAATATTCCTTGAAATGCAGCTGAAGCTGGAAGAAGAACAACTGGACCATTCAGTGACACCACATGGAGAAAGTGTGCTGAGTCCCAGCAGCCAGTGGTGCCTCCTGGTCAGAACAACCCCGTGACCATCACTTGGTGTGTGTGGTGGTGCTGGGCCCTGCTGCCCCGACACCTCTGCTTTGCAGGTGGTACCAGCACAGGCTGCCAATTCATGCATAGCAAGAACAAGAAAAGGCCACAATTCTCTCCAGTTCTCTCCAACAATCAGGTGAAGATGGGAACAGGCACTGAAAGAGATATGTTTGAAATCCAGTGGCATAGACAGAGCCAACCTAAAATGCAACTTCCAAAAAAAACCCCCAAAACAAACCCCAACCCTCAAAAGCATGTGCATCAGTTCAGTAATGGCAGCAGTACAAAAAAGGCAGTTTGCCCTTAGGATGTCTGTTTCTGCTTGCTTTGTGTATTTGTCCTTTGAACTGCTGTGCACACCTGGACGTAGCAGGATGCCAATATTAGATACCCAAACTATGAAGTACCATTAGAAGCCCTTTGTAAAGTTATAATTTTGCCAGTTGCTCCAGTTGAGACTTCTTCAGTAGAGCTATTGTGATTTAACATTTTATGTTCTTCTACTCACCTTACAGCTGCTGCTCACAAGTGCAATATTTGGCATCTTGCTCTGGCTAACTACAAATATCATTGAAAAAGCAATTTCTGTCTGACTTATTGTAGTGGATTGGTATTTTGACTCTTTTTTTTTTTTTTGCTAATTTAAATAACTTTCATTTATTTTCCCTCATATGTATGTCCTGTCTAGCGTGTCCTATCACACTCTATCAGAGTGTGATAAATTCTGTAGTTTATTTTTGAATGGCAAAATTGCTTCCAACTTGACTTTTTTTCCTGGAAAAGTCATGTCTTCTTTTAGTATATCCTCAGTTATCACAGACTTTTAACTTAAAACTCTGATGTCAAGGACTGTCTCTTACACAGGAAACTTTGTGCTCTGACTGGCAAAGCCATGGAAATTTTGTGTAGACGATACTATTTAAGGAACAGAGTTGTGGTACAGTGTGGACTTTGAGGACTATTTTCTCCTTTTGTAACCTTTCTGATGATATTCTTCTCGTGATTAATGATATTTCCAAAAATCAGTGGTGAAACTCTGAAAACAAAACAGCATTAAGCGTCTTTAGGGCACGTAGCAAAAATTTTACTCTGTATAAAAGAATACACTTGCTATTTTTAAGGAAGTACTTTCTAAGAAATTGATAGGAGCAGAAAAAGTTCAGCAAACATATCTGAAGAATTTTAAGTAAGAATTTTCTGTGCTTTTTACTGTATTGTGTGACAAACCACTTAATCTTTGCTACAGAAAGAACAAAAAGCAGGCAAATGCGACATTCATATTTGTACACAGCTCCTGAGGCATCCCTGGACCTACAGAGCAGCTACACATTTAATCTCAACCTAATATTAAACTCTTCCTTTCATCACTTTGAAGAAAAATATCAAAAAATGTTTCTTTCATGAACAGCTTTCCCCAGGTTTTCATCACCTAAATGTTTTCTCCTCTGCCACAGGCTGCCTCTTTTCCATCTTTTTTTTTGATCTGAATAGGGTGCTTTTGGGACAGAACTGACTGTGGGCAGAGGCTGAGCACCTTTCCTGCCCACATCTCCTCTTTCTGGCCTCGGTAAAGGAAAATGCCCTGCTCTAATGCTTCCAACTATATGTTATTTATTTTTTTATTTGTCTCCCAGATAATAAGATTGCCAGAAATACGGTATGTCAAGGGTCAGAAATAATTCACTGGATATTTACTGTTCTTCAGTGAGGACAGAAACTGCATTTCCTCCTTCCAAGCCACATCAAACAACACATAGCCCTTGACTGTTGCAAGAAGCAGCACCCAAACCTTCTACAGTCTGATCACAACACGACACAGGACCATTACCCTTGAACAGGAAACATGGCCAGGGCTGGACTATTACCTGCTCAGACAGAAGCTGAGTATGAGAAGAATATTCTGAGTACCTGAAGTGCCACAAACTGGGCACACCAACCTGGCTGACTGGTGGTGCTGGGGGAAAGGAGGACGTGGTGGAGGACAAGTACAGGGTGTGAAACACACAGCCTTCCATGTTATCCCCTCCTTGGCAAAGGCAAAAGAAGAAGCTCTTCTGAAATATGTTTTGCTCTTCTGAAATATTTTGAAGAACTCTGGGGCTAAAAGCAGATACAGGGAAACCAACCCCACAGTGCCACCGTTGTATGAGGGTGCTCTAGAAAAGCCATCGTCCCAACCCAGCGCTGATGAGACCGCAGGAGGCCACACAGAGCAGTACTCAAAAAACTAAAGCAGCATCTTTATTTTATACATAACCATCAGTATAAAAAGTTTATTACATAAGAGCTGTTCTGTTTAAAATATATTATATTGCCTCAAGCTGATGCAGAAACTCCATACATTATAGCTCTACTTTGTTTACAATATATTATGTTGGTTAAATGGCACCACTGCAGTTTCTTGTTAATACACAAAACTGTAAAGCCAAAAATAACATTGAATTGAGTTATTCAATTTTTAAATTAGGTAACTTATTTATTTGTTTGTTTTTCTCAAGCAAAAGTCTAAATACACAATTTGTAAAAGTTTGCAAAATGCACCTTTCTTTTGTCTTAGGCAAATTTCATCTGTAGTCACTGAAATAATTCAGGATTAGCATCTACTGGTTTTTCTGCTTGAATATTGTTACTTAATTTTTGGAAAATATTTGCAGCTATATAACCAAAAAAGGAAGTTTAAATGTAACTGAAGTATAGTACAAAACACCATCCAAAGCACTGAGAGAAGAAGCCTATATAATCATGCTACAGAAGTATTTATAAAACTTAAAAGGAATAGTAAGTGTCAGCTCAGTGGTTTATAATGAAGCTAATAAAATTCCAGCCGGTAATCTTAACTGTAATGAACAGCATTTTAACATTCAGTCCGTGAGAGGTTAATGAAGGCTGTGAACTTTGTGTAACACGAACCATTTCAGATGTTGGAGCTCACCAGATATAATTGGATTCGGGTGGAACGTGCCTCTCCTCGGCCCTTTTTGGTGAAGGCGTGTGCTGCCTGTGCTTGCTGCCTGCCGGCCTCAGGGCGCTCAGACCGCTGGCTCCGTACCCTGGAAAATTATCCAGTTCAAGAAAAGAGAGTCCACAGAAGCATGCTCGCGATCCACAGCTAATATTTCATGTGGAAACTGTCTGGCCCATGTGAACAAAGGATTTTGCTTTGCCTTACAAATGTGCTCATGCCTCTGTGACCCCTCAGGATGAACTAAGTCCTGCCAGACAGAAAAATGCTTGGCCTGGCCAGGGAGCCCAGGGGCCTCAGCACAGCCAGGCTGTCACTCAGGCTGGGGTTCACACGGGTAACCCCCACTCCAGGTGGGTCACAGTCATGATGATCTGCCAGAAAAAGGCTCTAGAATGGGATGTAAGCAAACCCCTGGGGAGAATCTGCACCAACTACCTGAGCTGGGCTTTGGTTTATTACTGAATGCAAAGAAAAAGAACACCAGTGACCATAAACACCTGGGGGAGGAGGGGAAAGCCATCTGAAACAGGCTTACTAGAGCTGCTTTGTTGTGGAAAATGAAAGTGAACAATAAAAATGGAATCCAAAGTATTATGCTGTAATTCTTTATAGGTTCATTTACCCATCTCATTACTTAAAGCTCGTGGAAATTACTTTGAAAAACTGAGTCATCTGTTCAATTTTTTAACCACTTCTTTTTTAAGAAAACAGCTTTACCAAAAAGCCATTCATTTGATTGAATATGAAACAAGTTTCTCAAGTTAACTATAAATCTCCTCTCAAGATCCAGTGATGTTTGGTTTCAGTTGAAAAGAGTAAATTGCACTGCATGCACATTAATGGACACTTAAAATGGGGGTGAATTTTGCCCAAATGTCCATTTAACAGTTTCTTTGCTGAATACAAATAGAGTTTTGCAGTACTAAACAGAGCAGGACTGTACCCAAACTCCAAGTAATGAAGGATACAAAACCTTGGAGTTTATAATAATGTAAGACTATTGACTTCTCATCACAAGGCAGGTATGAGCTTTGGTTTTGTTGTACAGGTAATTACTTCTTTGGTGATGGTCACCTAAAGTATGTATTTGTTTTCATCTGCTATCTGAGTTCTTTATAGGAAGAGTATGACATGAAGAAAAAGTTCATACCAAACTTATGAATTGTAGTTTGTATTGGATCATTTCCTTTTATCTTTTTTCTAACCATAACTTATATTAATGGCGTTTCTCCTTCAGACAATAGCCTGAATACTTAAAACACAAATCCATTAGTAACAACAGGAAAGTGGACACCCAATTTTCACAGCAAACCTAATTTTCACAGCAAAATCCATCTTGCTTGGATAATACTCGGCTTTTAATGAAAATACTATATTTATTCTAATACATTTTGATGTGATAAAAATCATATGCATCAACAGGTTTTAATAAAAGTGAACAGTCAGTTGAGGCTGCAATGTAACTTTTACACTCCTTATGGCCGATTGGTTTTGTAGCTGCAAAATTTTTAAACTTTTCTATTATCGACACATAAAACACAACATGTGAATTGGTAGCCAATAGTGATAAACATTAGGATCTTTTGGAAGTATATAAAGATTGTATATTGAAGATCTGCTGTTAAAGTACTGTTGCACATGAAACATAAAATTAAATATGAAATTCTTATTGGATATATCCAATTGTATTTCAAACAATCATACAGTACCATTTTAACCTCAGTGAAATGAACTTTTGCTACAACAGATGATAAATGGATCAAAAAGTACAACAGAAATTCATTTTGAGAACTTTAACTTTGCTTAGGGACAATGTATTCTGTATGCTGGGAAACACAGGTGGGAAGAGGAGGAGAAAACTGTGAAGTTGCTATGAACAGGTCTTGCATAATTCTTCAAGTTCTCCCCAAAATTTCTAAAGGACATTTTACTTTTTTTAAGTTTCAATCAGCTTTAAAACCTGCCAGAATTTTACTTTTAAAAATACCTACTCAGCATTTAAAAACTAACTGATATTACTGAGGAGTATTGAAGGAATTGGATCCCTTCCATACTATGGTTGGAAGACATGTAAGGTGCTTTTCTGATGGATACCAGATTCTGGAATTTCTAATACAAAAACAAACTTGATAAAACACTTTCAAATGATTATGAATTTTTTTAAAGCAGGTAGAATTATGGAGTATTGAAAACCTTTGTTTTATTGTTTGGATTAAAGATTAGAGAAAAAAGGTGTGCAGTGTCATTAATGATGCTGGAAAGGCTCTTGAGGCCGTAATTTCTGTACAGCACTGGGTGTGTAACACCTCAGATACGACTCTCAGGGTTTGTTTCTCACTTACTTTTGTTGCAGTGTCTCCCGTGCCAGCCTTCTTTGCACTGGCATTTGTTGGGCTCCACACAGGTGCCGTACAGGCCACAGCTGGGTTCACAGACAGCTGTAAAAAAGTGAACACATACACCTAGCCTCTTGACATTTCATCAGAGACAGTCACACATTCGCTTTCCCTGCTGTTTCACAGGGTGGGTTGGTCCTGGCACAGGCTGGGGCTCGCAAACTAAATCTGTGCCATTGCACTGAGTGCAGTCAGCCCTGAAACAGTCCACACTCATCTCTTTACCTGCAAGGTCTGACTCAGTCCCTGGCAAGAGAATCAGGTTGTACAGCAGAGCTGAGCATCCACCAGAACCAGTGGGAGAAGGAGAATAGTTTCCAGGACCCCACTCACAAAGTGTTCTCATTGTATTTCAACATGGCAAAGCATTGACATTTCCTTAAGCATTTCTCTATTACTAATCTGCTATTGCTGAGCTGTCATGCTGCTGGTTTATATGCTGCTCCAAGAGTACAGAAGAGACTGTGAGGACAATTCTGTAAAAAAATGGTTCAGGTTTCGAAATACACCTTAAGTCTGGTGTATGATCTATGTCCAGAAAGTAAAATAACTTGAATTATTTTGACAACAGACAATCAGTACTGACATTATGTAAAGAAGATACTGCACTGTGAGCTTGTTGTTCCCACAAGGATGGATGCAGTAGCTGTGGTACTCACGCTTTGAACACAGGTCTCCTTGGTAGCCTTTGGAGCACTTGCATTTATTCTTACCAGTACATTTGCCTCCATTTCGACAGGGTTGATGGCATTTACCTAGAAATTGAAAACATAGAAACAATGGTCTTAGTCCCCTGTGCCTACTGGGGACAAGTGTCTGACAAGCTTGCCTTGTACCCGAAAAGCTCCCTAGATGTTAGAGTGTGCACTATGGATCCATCAGAAAAGACTGCTGCAAGTCTGTGGTTCCAATTTATAAGCATTCTTCTCCTTTGAAAATATACCAGTAATTTGGCATGGCCAAAGATTGTGTGACCTTGCAGCTTTTGCCCCAGTTTGTGCCACTCTGACTCTGCAGAATCCCCCACATGACTGGTCAGTGTTGACTCCTGCTCTCCTCACCCTTCAGAGGGGAGGCTGCCCAGACAATGCGGTTCCAAAGAGTGGGATCCAAACCTGAGGGGGCCCAGCAGAAAAAATCTAGTGACATCTGAGAGCAGTAAGAGGCTCAGGAAATGACAGGTATGGCTGCTACTTGCAGACAGTAAATATACTGGCTGGGCCCATCGGCTTGTAGCACAGGCTGGGGAGCACCATGGTGCTGCTGTGGATGGTGCAATGAGGGATGTCCACTCAGAAAATAAGGGCTCATAAAAAATACATGCCCTTCTTTCCTGTTTGCAAAGAACAGAGAAACTTTACTAACAGTAATTGGAACTGGCAGACATTTTTCCAGGCTCTTGGTCTGGAAATTACTTTTCCTCACAGACTTTGCCAAAGGCATAGGCTGGGTCTGGTGGTGCTGTTGTAGGAAGTCTTGTTTGGCCCTGATCTCCTGGGACTGAAGAGGCCCCTGCTGGTGGAGGAGAACCATACTCAATTTTTTTCTTTCATACTGTGCATAACACACCAGGGACCTTCCCCAAACTTAACGTCCAATGTCCCATCATCAGACTGCCTATAGCTTGTTAGAATCTGTCTGCATTACTGAAACAATTAAATCTTTACTCATCTCTAGGAAGGGAAGCACAGTACCCATGAGCTCAGTCACTCCCAGGCTGAGGGAGGCTCACTGTCACCTCCCTGGGCACTCTTGGGCCACCAGGAACCCCACCTGCACTTTCCTGCCACCTTGGTGCCCATATGTACCAGTGTAGCTTTTCTCACTGTTGTCCAAAACCATTTCTTATCTTTTCTAATGCCGCTACACTTCCTAGATTCTCCAGAGAAGTGGAAAAAAAGGCATTCTTCCCAGCTATAACACTAATATCTACCTGAATCTATGACTGAGCAAAAACTGGAACCTGGGGCAGCAAACTGCTTCCTTTCCCTTTCCCTTTCCCTTTCCCTTTCCCTTTTTTTTAGAAAAGTGTTAACTGAGACCTGCATGTCATAATTTAAGCATCAACACCGGCTTGCTGTGCTTAAAACCTCATTTCATGATCACAGACTGCCCTCTTGGGAGCTTAATATCACAGGGAGCATCGGCTTAGCCTTCAACCCCTGCAGACCTTTGTGATACACAAAAGGTATTATCAATATAAAGGAAACACTCCTTCCTATTGTACATAATTGTTTTAACAGCCTTGAAACAAATTTCATAAGCAGCTGATGGACAAACTCTTCTAAGGAGAGTTTCTGTAAAAGCACAGTTTCTCTGCAGGAGCCTCTGGGGAGGGAAACTTTAGGCATTCTAATCTACAAACATTTGCAACTCAAGTAATTAACAACTGGAAAGAGCAATGCTAAAGAAATTAATGATTTTTCCTAGTTCATTAAGTAAATCTAGAGGATATGGGTCAAGAGACATGACACCAACTTCCACCAAGTTGCAACAGGCAAGCATTTGGCTCAGCACAGCTCAATTAATTTTGGCCTAAGATATTGTCACAGAATGAATGCCACAGAAAGAGTAATTACTCTCTGTTACTGACTGAGAAATGGAAAAAACAACAAAACAGCTGGTGACAAGTAGGGGAGGAATCCAAAGCAAAATAAAACTCTCTGGATTCAAAGTGAAACACTAATTAGAGACCATGCATATCTATAAATGGAAAAAAAAATCTGGAAGACTGTGAATGCTTGTTAGTGTTGTAGACTTGGTTCAGTACACTTCCCAGGAGTCTTACAGAGGGATTCAATTATTACACAAGCACTGAAAACCTATACCCAATGTTAAAACAAAAACAACAATGAAACCTTGCAATTTTCAGAAGATGGCTTTCTGCCTGTTGAAAAGTCTTCCCCCGTTATTATTTTAAGAATCCCATGACTGAATGTAGCTGGCCCGGGATCTAAGAAAATAGACTGAGTTGTGTTTCTCCTCTGGTGTTTCTAAGCCTTGTCTAGATTTCTTGCAATCTTCTACTGATGTGCTGGTGCTGGTGCAGTGCCCGGAGGTGATGACAGCTGTCAATCACAGTCTAACAATTGCAGTCCTGGCTTTACAAGAGCCAGAATAAGTGCATAGCTTCCCTTGCTCTCACTGGCATTGCCCCAGTTTAGGTCTTAGCATACTGTGATCCTGAATTTGCTTTTTTTTCTTTTGTACAGAAACTAGTTTAATGCCCATATTTTAATTAATTTGAGTTTCACAAATAAGCCTTTCCAGGAAGTCAAACCAGTTGCACTTATCCCAAGCAGCAGCAGACAAATACGAGCTTCAGCTCTTCAGACAGATCAATTAAATGGACTGCCCTTAATTATACATGCTGTAATAACAGTTCTAAGAATTCTCCTCAAAAAACCACCACCAAACAAAAAATACATGCTTCTCTCTTTGAATCACACTTCAATCTTCATCTGAAAAATGTCAACAATGTTGACTTTTTGGGGACTGAAGAAAGAAATGGGGTTCTGCCAAACAGTCAAATTTGAACTTGATGTAAGCAAAGGTAAATCCAGTGAAAACCCACACTGTTGTTCCTGTGGCACATGATCTGAATTTATATCAATGGGCAATCTTTATTAACTTCAAAACAATAAACTTTTGCTGCTTCTTTTTTCCTAAATTTTTAATGATATAAAAAGGAGAAGGTAAAGCCAAGTTTTGCAGAAATTTTTTGATTTAAGGTTTTTGTATTGTTTGGATGTGCAAGTTTGAGATTTAAGGAGTTAAAGACACCAAGTTGCAAAATGCCTTGCAATGCATAGAGACATGGTGAAACATTTGCACACACCTATTGTTAATCTACACATAAAGACTGAGCAAAACATAGATCTTACTCTATCTGTGTAGTCTCTCTGCACAGCAATTCACTTATTGTTGTGTATTGGCTGACAGCAAGTTAAGAGTTTATTTCCATGTGCTTCCAAAGTGATAAAGATTTCCTAATTTGAGAAGAGCTTGTTTCTACTGATGTATATTAAAAAATCAGCTTCTACATATCCTAGGACAAATAGTGCTCTCCATGCTCCTGTGAAGGTGCTGGGGAAGATCAGTGGGATTATTTACAGCAGGGAAAGCTTTCCTGCACAGTGTCCTGTTCGAAGTTCTAAGTCCAGAAAGGAGGAGGTCTGGTTATAGATCCTCAAGTTACCTTGTGAATGTAACTTAAGTTACATGAAAGCTCTCAGCTCTTACAGTTCAGCCTTCCTTTTGCCCCAAACCTTTTGATTCCCAAATTATAGTAGCCCTTTCAGAGGTGTCAGTTTAAACTTAATCTGCTGTGCCCAAGTGTGATTTGCCATGTTTGAAAATAGATGCACCCCACAGGCTTGGCATGGCAGCACATCTGTCTGCCAAAAGGTATTGCTTGCATACTTATGGCTTGAAGATTGTTACCAAGCCTGGTCACTAGTGAAAACAGAACAGGGCAGGGGGTAAGATGGTCCAGCAATGAATCAAACTTTTAAGTAGGAAACTTGTTTGGAGGCATGTGGTGTCTGACTCTGAGGGTCCCAAACTGCTGTGTGAGACCCTTGCTCTGTGCCCAGCAGAGGTCACATGTTATTATTCAGGCATTGACACTAGAAGAAGGTGATGTACATGAAAGCAAGCACACAGAGATGCTACTCACTAATTTCACATTGGTCTCCTTCGTAGCCTGAAGGACAAATGCATTTTCCCAGATAGAAACACGTCCCTCCATTGAAACAGGTTGTTGTACAGTTTGCTGAAACAAACAGAAGAGGAATGAACTAAGTCATTAACATGAGCTAGGATTAACTTGGGCTTAATGCTCTCTGCCGTTCATCATAAATAAACATTGAGTTGGTTGTAAAAGCAGGATTAACCTCTTTTCATCTGGTTTACAAAGTAAGACTGAAATGGGGTTATTCCTACATAATGCTTTGGGCACACACACAAGGCAGTATAGAAGGAGACAAGTGAACAATACAGCAGTGAGCGCTCTGAGGACACACCGTGCTACATCTTTATCAACCTCCACACATAAAGCACACTGAAGGATTAAGGCACTATTGCTATTGACACTGTCAGCATCTGATAAAAGGAGCACAGCCTTGGACTGGAAGCTACTTCTACAAGAGGATACTCCACTACAGTTCTTAAGTAATCCTTTGACTAAAAAGAAACCTCTGTGAGTTTTTCTGTGTGGTGACACAGATGCAAATGCTCTGACTTTCAGCTGCCAAACGACTTGCATTGTGTTAGATGTGACTTTTCACCAAACAGCTGGGATTCACATTAATCCTTCAAGACACGGGGAGCATTTAATTAAAGCACACATTTGAAGCATTTTCTAAGTGTTTTAAAAGCCTGCTCAAAGACTAGGTACAAGACATGAGGGCAATGACACCAACAGTTTGTGCAAAATAATAGGAAGGTTCCCACTATATTGCTGAAAAGTCCTCTCTTTTGCATTCAGTCTTTACTTCCTATAGACCTGCAACAACAAATGCAGCATGACTTCTGCTCTGCCATGAGCAGGTCAGTTATATTTTTGCAGGAAATTACTTGGGTTTTTTCTACATGGTAGCTTAGCCTATTCCAAATTACTGTGCTGAACAACGGATTGTTGGTCTTTACCCTTCATGAGACCCGATGCAGCAACAAAATATGAATAACTTGCATATTTTTTCATTTTTTAACGTACTAAATAATTAGTAAAATTGATTTTACTACAGGAAACTAGAGCTCAAAGAAAGATTTTTTTTTAATTCCAAATTTTTCTTCTCCCCCCAGAAATATAAGTGATTTTTGTGGTAATAACCACAGTTTTCAGTGGATCAACTGAAGTGATTATCCAAACTGTCCTTTACAGAGCTGGAGTGTGTGGATATCTGCGAATCCCTATATTCTTCCAGGAGCTGCCGGGCTGTGCCACAGCATCTATTTTAAGAATCACAGTATCTTTAAAACTTATTTACTTATCGCTTGCCTGACTTTCCAAAATGCACTCCTAGAGGGAAACTGCCACAGGTGAATGAAGAGAGGCTGCTGTGTGCAGAGCCCAGGGAGAGGTTCATCTGGCGTTTACCTTTGTCACAGTTGATGCCGTAGAACCCCGGGGGGCAGATGCAGAGGCCGGGTGTGATGCAGAGCCCGCCGTTCATGCAGCGAGGAACACACAGTGCTGAGGAGTGGGAAGGGCAGAAAAAGCATTGCTGGTGGGACAGCAACTGGTATTCAAATACACAGCACATTGACTCCTTAAGCTACTTTTCCTTCTGCTCGTTGTTCTAAGTCACCTCTGCAAAGTGCCTCTGGTAGAGGGTTAAATCTATTATATCTTCAGTTTGTATCTGGCAATTTCTGTATAGTGCTACTAAAAACTGTAGGCCAATTCAAGTTCAAATCCGATTCCATATTTAAGCAGAAATTGCCTCTTGTACAGTTTAATACCAGACAGGGAAGAACAAAGTACCCACATACACCTACACATCTGGATATTTAAAATGCCTCCAGACAAGTCCTCCCTATGACTGTATTCTGGTTCCTCTGCTGTGCAGGCAGGACTATCTCAGAGGAGCCAGTAACTCAGGCAGGCTTTACAATGAACCTTCCCTACTCTTGCATACCTGAGCATAAACATGGCTACTTAATTTTGGCTAGGAAAGCCTGCTGCACAGCCAAATTGTCCTGCATACTCCCAGTGAATCTTCTCTGGGGCCCCTGTGCTCTTCCAAGACCTCTCTGTCTTGTGGCCACCCCAAAAGGCTCTTCAGGGAGGCATGTTAGAGGGCAATTTCACTTTGTGGCTGCCCACAACTGATACATGCAGCAAGGTTGGGTCCATGCTATTGAGTTAAACAGCACCCAGGCACGGGGCCAAACGGCCTTGTGAAATCATCTTGTGAAACTGTTGGTGCTTGGCTTTATCCCAGCTGACCAGCAAATCCTCCTGGCCGTGGTCTCGGAATGACTAGTAACCATGGGCTCCTCCCAGGAATGAGTTTGTAATGGCTTTGTTGGAAGGTAAGAGTTTATTAAACACATGAATGCAAGCTGTGCCAGTCACTCTCCAGGCCAGAGAACAGTCCTTGATCCTTTGTATTTAATATTTTTGATGTAGCCATATTATCTGGGAGTGAACGATTATACTGGAGTAGGATGCCCATGAGGATAGGCATCTCCAGTCACCCTAGGGAAGGACTACCACTGGGGAAAGGAAGGGAGGGATAGGAAGAGTTGGTTTCCTTGCCAAGTTACACCAATTTCCCAGTTCTTCACTCCTGGAAATATTTATTTGGGCTATTATCCACTCGTGGGAGAGAAAGAGAATCTTCCCTTCCCATTTTTGTTTCCAGCCTGCTTGCAAATCTGATCTTATCTGCAAACAAACAAACGCAAACGCAGACCAACTAAAGCACTGTGCTTTGTTCCCCAGCTAGTCCTCATCAGCAGAAGAATTTTATTTAGTCTTATTGCCATATGGATTCCCTGTGATTAGGGATCACTTAACTATTGCATCAGTTTTTGTTAAAAGCAATTTGTGAAAGAGAAAATATTTTTCACGTAAGCAATTCGTATTTCCACTAGACCATGGATGATAATAACAATTCTCTTACATGTTTGAACTCAAAATACACAAAATCTTCAGAACAGGCCATTCTTAACTTTAGGAGTGCCTACAGTGCAGGAGATACAGTTTTCTCAAGGAAAGTGTGGTAAAGAAGCCAGTCGAGATTTTTTATTAAATTACCTTTCTCACAGTGAGGCCCATAAAATCCATCAGGACATTCACAGACATGCCTTTCGTTGCAAACCCCTCCATTTCTGCATCCTCCTGGACATTCCGCTTTATAAAATATAACAGCAATCTCAATTAAAATGTTATATACTTCAGCTGCCAGACATCTCAGTAGGATCAATATATTTTTTTGACACAACAGTTAAAGTATTTGCTGGTAGACAAACACTGAAGAAATGGAAATTCAGCTAAGATTTCTTCAGGATAAATGAGTTTCTCTTTTAGTAGTCTACAAACAGATGTTCCATCACATGTTCACATGGGTGATGCAGTTGTTGGACTCTGCATTTTCACTGCTCTACTACTCTGTAAGTGCGTGAGCAATGTGGATGCTCTGCTCAACCCAGTACTTTCTTTTCTGTGTGGAAATGAGCAGGCAACTTAGTGCAGAACTTGCATGGCTGGTTAGACCTACCCTTAGTGTGCAGGACCAGTTTCGATTTCTGCAGCCTGAAGCAGATGTCACTGCAACTTGCATTGCATTAATTACCACATCTGTTACTAGTGAGGTGACAATGATGAAATTTGTGTTCATATAAAAGAGTGAGCATCAAGGCTAAATGGAAGAAGGCCAGAAAGGAAGATGAAAGCACTCCTGCACAACGGTTCTGTATTATCATCAACTCTCATTCTATCTCAATTATTGATCAAATATGTAAAAGCATTTGGCAGCACTGGCAGGATTATACAAGGATGAGAGATACCACCACCATCCTTAAAACACCATCAAACAAGAAGGCAAACTAAATCAAGCCCTATGGAACACCATCAAAAAGGGCTGCTGGGTAGAAAAACAATTACTCAAAAATATCTTCCCAGATCCCTCACAGAGAACAAGGCAGGCAGGAGAGACTGCCTGTTCCCATTAGAAAAACTTAACATCAGTAGGGATCAGTGGTAGGCACAACCTCCTCATCTTGATGCTCTGTTGTGTGACATTCCAAGTGAGAAGGTTCAAAACCGCTGAGGTAAAATGATACGCCTTAAAAGTAAAGCTGTTTGCAGCTGTAGCAATTGTAGCAAAAGATTTTGGTCCTACTGTGATCTAACACTGTATTCTAAGACTTTCTGGAAATGCTTCTCTCTTTGTACTCAAATGCAGAGCTGCTATTCATTACCAAAAAAATGCATGCTTAAATACATACCATTTCAAGCAGAAAAATAGCAAAACATATATTTTTTCTTTATTACCACCTCTTAGCCACAACAAATCCTCTCTTATCCACAAAATTACGTCCTTGCTCCCCTCACTTCCTCTGCCGGGGCCTTTCTGTATAGCCAAGTATAACTGGAAACAGTAACTAGGGCCCTGACAGGAGCTCTTCCCCATGCATGATATCTTTTGGGGGAAGGAAACTCATACCTACTCTAACACCAGCCACTAAAGACATTCTTATCCTTCTCAGCATCTGTCCCAAAACACTGCTGTGTCCACCTTACTAGACACAGGGCAGGAATGGGAGTTATTCCAGAATGGGCTGAAAGAGATCATCTGAGAAAGCTCCCCCTCTCCATGTCTCTAGAGTTTGGAAGTCTTCCTTGTGTCTCTCAGCTGGCTCCAGGAACAAAGGACTGGGACAAAAATCAATCCCAGGTTTCTTGAGAGGTCTTATGGTGCAATACTACTAATTGTTAAATATTACAACTTGTATAAAAATGGCAACAACAAATAATAACACAGAGACAATAACTTGGATAAATGCTACTACTAAACTGAGTTTGGAGCCCTTCTTCTTTAAGGCAGTATTTTCCAAAATACAGACCTGTAATTCTGCTGTCCCTATTAGAATACCCCACTGCTATTTCCAAAGTTTATTAAGTTCAGTATCTTCGATCTGAACTGAAAATAAAAAGATAGGAAAACTTTTGTGTTGTATTTACACCAGACACACAACTTCATACACAAGATCTAATTGATTTTGTGTCCTTAAAGCCTCCATTTTTCTTCCTGTTTCTCTGCCCACTTTTTCTTCCCCTCCTCCACTTTCCCTGGGCTAATTGGCAGCAGCAAGGCTTCAAAGGAGACAAGCAGCTTTGCTATTTGGCTGTAGTGAGGTTTCAAAGGATAAACAGCCCTTGCTCCCACTACCCACCTTTTGAAGCCACTCTACAGGCAATTATCTCAGAGAAAATAGTGCAGAGAAGAAAATGTGGGACGTGAACAAAGATTTAATGGAAGAAGAATAAAAATCTTGTTCCTTGTACATCAGCCCTGTCATGAGTTAATTTGATACAATTGCACATGATATGGGATAATTATCTTATCTTAGGCACTAATTTTTCAACTTCCATAGCCTCAGCCTTAAGTGATAATTATAGCTGTTTGTGGTGTATCAAATTAATTCAGAAAGTCTTATTACATAGTGCTCATGGTTCAAAGATCAGTTGAATGAACAAGTGCTCTCCTTTCCAAGCAAACACTGCAATTACTTCATGGTGCTCTTCTATTAACACGTCCCCTGTGTGCTCACTGCTTGATTACTGGAAGTACTGAACACCAAATTCCACCATTTTACCTGTATCAAAAGCAAAGAGGTTGCACCTGAGCTACAGAGAAGGTAGAGCCAAGTTTTGCAGAAATTATCTGATGTAAGATTTTTGTATTCAGTTTGTATGTGCAAGTTTGAGATTTAGGGAACTAAAGACACCAACTTGGAACTAAGGCACTGGCACCATTAATTGATACCAGTGTCCCCCCTATAGTTCCCAGAAGGTCAGTTCCCCAGATGATGTGCCATTTCTGAAAACATTAACCCCATCCTGCTTTCACACAACTAGCTCTCCTCCAAGCACCTCAAATCGTTTGCTAACAGGGGCTTTTCATATGATTCTTCTCTATCAGTGTCCTTAATGTGATGAGCAGTGAACAGGAGGAGAGAGAAATGTCTCCAACCCAGTCTGCTAAGGGAGTTCAGTAAGAAAAGGCACAGTAAACATGTAGCAAATGATCAGCAAATGCACACAGAGTCAGAAAACCTGGAATGCACCATGATTTCTACACATTGTGTGACTGCTTTATTTCCATTCTCTCTAACTCTTATCCTAAATGAAACATAAGACAGTTAGGTGACCTGGTCTAACAGCATTTCAGCATGTTTTCTTCAGTGTTACCTTGCTGACAGGTTTTAAAGAAGATGGCGTTCTGAGGGGTCTGGAGAATAATATTGCCTTCTGAATTCATTATGATCACGTTCACTTCAAATGCAGCAACCCCATCTTGTTTTCCAAGGCAAGGAAATCCAACCTGAACAACTAAAAGGATAATAATACCGATAATACTTATATTTACATGCACATATACATATACAAGCATATATTAAAATACTTAAAAAAAATTATAGATGTATTTAAGCTTTGCAGGAATGCCATTGATGAAAACTTGTAACACAGAGACACACAGATCCCTTTATTCAGAGGTGGCTCCAGGGTTAGAAGTACAGCAGCACGGGAGAAGAGCTTGTGCTCATTTGCTGAAATAACCCCAAGAGTCCACAGCACAGACATTGATCTTAACACAAACATGCTTTTCTTGCAGATGAGGAAATCACTCATGTGGAGGTATCTAAGGATATACCAAAACAAGCTGGAAGCCTACTTTTAATTTTCTGAGTTGAACTGCTCACTTCTAAATTTTCTCTTCTGTCATGTGACTTCTGTAAAAACATATACTTTGAGAAAAAAGTTACTTCAGATAAGTTTTTCTGGTTTGGATATTGCAATTAATACCTAAATAAGGTACTCATCTAATCAAAACTTACTCCATAAAGTGCTGAAAAAAATTATACACTTGATAAATATGATTATGGGTGCAGTATTTAAAGAGAAGACATAGACACCTCACTCTGCCAGAACTAGTTAAGCGTAGTGACACTTGGACATTGCCTTTCCAGAAAAAGTATTCAAACACTTTAGAAATACAAAGAGTTTAAGCAACTAATTAAGGCCAGTAAATCTGGAGTATTTTAATGATGAAGTAAGCCCAATACCTCAGAACTATGAAATTTTCTGCTGTGATTGTCACACGTAATCTTAAATAATCTTCAGATGAAATGATTTTATCTCTTTTCTTCAAAATTGGCTCTTCTTAGCTGCTTTATATGTGGATCCGATTTTTCTGAGCCTGAGAATTGCTAGCTCTTCCTAAGGGAAACTTTTCAACAGTTTTCTTTTTCCCAAAACAACCTTGTGTAAACAATATTCCTTTCCCATAACAACAGGTGTTGTTTGCTATTTCTGTTACTTGGCAAATGGGAGAGGTGTCAGTCCTACAGACTAGTAATGTGTCTTCTTAGCAAAGCATGTTAAAGAAGGGCTGAATGAATTGTAAATAAAGCTTTCTGATTTCTACTGCCTTCTGACTGGAGTCAAACATCTTTATTTCATGTCCTATTGCAACATTATAAGTCAAATCCAACTAACAGAAACTGTTTATTCCTTTCTTCTGAAGCTGGCCTGAGATTTCTGAATGAAATACAGAGCTAAAAGCCCTACATTTGGGTTGTCTTAGATTGCTTATTATAAAAATTTTGTAAGCCATAATTTGGCCATTTTTGTTATTTGGTGCATTGGGAAAATACAGAGTATTTATTGCTGAAACACATTCTGCTGCTGTAAGTCCTACAAACTGAAAGGTCCTTCGCAGTTCTCATTCTAAAGCAATTACATTGTCAAACGGCTTCTGCACCAACCTTTGCAAAGACCAAAACCATGTAACCTTGTGGCAAGAAGGAACCTCTTACAGTTGATTATTTAAAAATACATTTTAAATGCTGTGAACTTCTTAAACTGTAGTAACCTTCTTATAGCATAAGTGCTTGGATTGGGATATGTTTTAGTTGAACAAATTGCAATGGGGAGAAAGATGTGGCAGACTTTTAATGAGAACACTATAGCTGTATCTAGATTTCATTGAATTGGTAGAAACCCCTGAACTCCCCTGAAATTTGGCTGTGGTTTAAATGCCTAGGGAGAAACCCAGCAATGCATTCCTAGAGCCCAAGGCCTCAGATCATAAACCTTTTATTCCAGCACTGCTCACTCTGGAAGCATCCAAATTTTTGGACTTACCATGTGTCTGAACAGCTAGGCACACAGATATACAGTAAAGGACCCTCCTGTGAGCAAAACCACTTGGATTCTGGCTGAACTCTGTGGTGGTTCTGAGTTGAAATAAAACCCCTAAGCTCTTCCTGAATCTCTGCATTTTTATGCCTGTTGGAATAAAGCCAAGTACCCACCAATAGCACTACAGTCAAACCAAAGCAGAGAGAAGTCCCCTGAATCAAAAAATACAGCCATGAGCTCCTGTGGCCTACCAAACTGCTGACCTGGGCATAGTAGGGCAAACCTCAGCCCTGGTCCCTGCTTTCCAAATTCAGAATGCAGTTTACATTTGTCCATCACTGGCTAAAAACAAGGAGAGGGAATCACAAATAGGGACTTCTTTCTGTTAACCATCCTCCCACCACCAGGCCAGAAAGCAGCCTCTCCTGCATATATATACACTTCTGTATCCTCTGGAGCACTTGTATCCAGGGCTGCAGAGCAGATGGCTCTAACAGGAACAAGGAAAGTTTAACTAATTTTAAAAGGAACCTAAGGAAACCTAGTTACTTAAACCTTATTTAATTTAAGGTAGTTAATTAGAATGCTCTTCTAGGGTGCAGAGGATGCAAGTTTGATACCTTTTGTCTGGGAGGTCATGCCTTTTCCCTCTGCTCAGGAAACTGAGGTTCTTTTGAATTGTCTTCAGTAGAAGCAGGCTGAGAGTAACTCCTGTATGTCTGCAAGCCCTTCAAGTTTGCAAGCAATTGCCTTACCCACTAAGCAAATACACCAAGGCCAACAGCAAAAAGCACCTTTAGTCTAGGGTGGGGCTGCTTAAGGGACATCTCTGAATGACCAATTTCAACAGAAGCAGACATGAAAGGTCTGGAGAGGAGTGGGAGCCCACACATAGCTCTGCAGCCCACTGTCACTCTCCACCAGCATGGCAGACAGAGCAGAGATAGTGCTGTGCTCAGAGAAGACACTGATTTCTGCCACTGAGCTTGAAGAGATCTTCAGCACCTTTGGGTGCTCAGCACCTGTATTTTAATGCCTCAACACCAACAGTGGGCAGGGAGAGAAGGTCTCCTAAGCCTGGCTGGCGGGCTGTGGGGGCTGCATGAAATGCACCAAGTCGCACTGTGCCAGCAGCCTGGTCACACCAGCCTGCACTGGCACTGCACTGCCTGGGTCAGACAGGGACAGCAGGGGTCAACCCAGGTCACTTAGGGGGCCAGCTCTTTCTCAGTCACAGGCCACTACAATGCTTCTGGGCACAGACCCATAGCTGTGCTTACCTCTCGGAGTGTGGTGTAATCGCTGCCACAAAAATGACTCACTTTGTTTTGAACCTGCTAGCCTCAGACTGAACCACTGGACCTTCATAGGCTTTCCCCTGCGGTCAGAAATGAGGAGCCAGCTTCTCAGGGGGCAGGTATCCACACTCCTCCCAAATATCTGCTTCTGCACAAGCTGAGCAGTCTTACCTCTTTAAGCTTGCATGGAAAAGCATCTTCCACAGCCTTCTTAACATTTTACCATGTGTTTAGGTGTAACAATATCCATGTTGTGAGCACTGAATCAGGTACTAATTCTGGGACTTGGGACTGGGTTTTCAAATAAGTCTAAGGAACCTGGGTGATTTAAATCTCACTTAAATCCAAGGAGAATTTGGTACCTCATCTCAGGATATACTGAATTAGAGAGAGCTAAGAGAAGGACAAGGCTGCACCCAATGAGGAGCAATTGAGTAGGTTGTGACTCTGCAGTCTGGCAAAGATAAAAAAACAGCCAGGGGATACATAATAGATGTGTACAAAATCATGGATAGGATGAACAGTAAAGACTGACTACTGTCTCTACCAGTGCAAGGACTATTGCCCATCTGATGAAGCTGTTGCAGCCAGACTTGGAACAACAGGAGGGGGATCTTCATGAAATGGTTGCAGCGAACTCCTCGACAAGGTGATTGGAGATGGCAGAAGTTGATATAGACTCAAGGAGAGCCTGGAGAAGTACTGGAAAGAAAGATCTATGACCCACGTGGGCTTATAAAGTAGACAAATCACTTAAGACACAGGAAATCCCTCAAGCTGAAAGTTATAAAAACTGAGAGGGTAAAGAGAAGTATCACATATGCTTGTCCTCCTTTTGCCCTTCCACAGCTCTTATGGGCACTGATGGCCATAAGGCAAATACAGGCCCTACAGCACTAAAGCCATTCATATGCCTTATTTGGAGACAAAAATCCTCAAAGAAGTTTCAAGAGTCCACTGCTTTTTATAAAACCACTGGGTTCAATTACCTCTGAATAAAGTATCTGTTAATCCTCATTCTTGTTTCCCACGCTCATGCTTACTACAGTTGTCTTTCCCCCTTTATGTCTTCTTAATTGTCTTTAAGGGCAATTAATTGTTTTTGGGATAAAAAACCTTTTCAAAAAATACCAACTGTTGATTTGTTGCTAAATACAAGCTTGTGGTTGAATTTCTTTTGACATCAGTATGCATAGAAATATGCTTTGGTAATGCAGTAGATCCAGGCAAACTAGACCAGATTTGGCAACTCTGTTTTGCCAACATTTACATTATAGCAATAACTACAAAGTAGCAAAAAAATCACTATTTTTACAGCACGTATTTACTTAGGGCTACTTTGTTAATTGTGGCCAGCTAACAGGCAGTGTAAAAAACCCACCATCATAGAAGTGTCTCACCATTAACAGTGTACATGCTTCAAATACTATACAGGTACTGAGCACTGGAACACCAAACAGGACTTAAATACTGCTTATATATATACCCAGTGCAGTGGTATCTTGCCCATCATTCATGTAAGGGAACACCATGGACATGCCCCTATTAGTCCTGGAACTGAGATGTCAGCACTGCCAAGAGGGTAAATCCTTTTTGGCTTTAATAAGATCTCCCATCATGATGACATTAACAGACCTTCTGCAGCTCTCATCTCCAACCTCCCTGTACTTGTAGATTAAGTTTTCCTAAACACAGGAAAGGGGTGATTTTGGTCTAGCCTTTCTAGTTAAAAATTAAAGGAGAAGCTAGTTTATATTAGAGAGTGCTGAGTGCAGCAGAGAGTGCTTTTCACATATCTCACCTGCTTTATATGGAGATGGAAATAATGCTTAACAAGAACTTGGCCTTTATGACTTTTAAGTTGCTTTTAAGTATCCTTATTTGACATTTATTGGGCTTGGAACTAATTCAATTGCAGCAGTTGTGGCACAAATATCATAGTATCTTTCTTGAAAATCTATTTTCAAGACCACTCCTTCAATCCCCACTGAATGGAGAGACCAATCATTCATGCTGAATTCCAGGTGTCATAGCAAAAAGCTGTATTGAAACATTACTTCAATGCCAATCTACTGCAAGCTTAAAATGGAGAATATAATACTCAAACTTTCAGAATTTATCCACAGAAAAGAGAGGAGTAAAGACTCATCAAAGATGAAAACTTGTATATCAGTGTTTCGCTCGCTCTCCAGTCCTCCTGTTCTATTACTCATTTCCTTCCCACATTTATCCCACAGGTTGGATAAGGTAATTTAAGAAATGATGATCACTAAGACACTACTGTCATCAAGATACACATTTCTGCCTTCCTGCCTTCCTACCAGAGGCTACTACGCATGAACCCTGAAACAGATCACATAAACTGTTATTCATCCACTGCAGTGCTAACTGGATTCAATAATCTTTCATGGAAAGCTTTTTATTCAAATCAGCTCAGTACACATCATGGTATTTCTGGAGCACCTGCATTGGCTTGGGCTCAGCCTCTGCTGTGGAGCTGTAAATTCCAGTGAAGGATTAAGAATGCACAACTAAGGCATAAATGATAATATCCTGAACTGGAACTTGTGTCTTTGAGCTGAATGCCTGATGACCCCAAATGAAAGCAAAACATCCACAAACTGCAACCTCTGAGAAACAGAATAATTTGATAACTTTTCCAAAAGTTGTACAACTTAACTAATAGCATTCATGAATTTTATGCAACAATTTTGCACAAGTTTCTGCTGATTTATCTACACATAAAAACCTCATATGTCTGGGCTCAGACAAAATATGTTGTTGTACTTAGGCAAGGCAATTACCAACTGCTCAGTGCCAAGCACTGTGGCAACCATTGCTTTAGGCAATAAACTTCAGAACTACAATTCATAATGAAATATTTAGACTTTACTGGCTGTAGAATTTTTTTTACAGAAACAAAATTTATAATATCAACAGTACAAACCTGATGCTTTATGAGGAACTGTTCCAAGCAGGGGGATATTTATCGTTGGATCAGCCATTATACCTTTATCCAAAGAGTGCAAAGACAGGAATTCATAGTAGTACTCGGCCTATGATAAAATAAATGAAAAATCTGTATTTATTTTAATTGTATTCATAGAAGGAAACTATAACAGAAAAATACTACAATTTTCATGATGGCATTCACTGGATTAGTTTCTATAGTTTCCCTGAGTGCTTCTTTATCTAAACATAATTTTCATATAATTTCCTCTTATTTCATAGATTGCAGGTGACCATACAGTAATCAGGATGCAGCATATCAGCAAAGAAAATTGCATGCCTATAGGGAACAAATGTCACACAGAGAAGACATTTTTTGCAACCCAAACTGTTCCTCTGGCAGACAACAAAAATATCTGAATGCTAAACTCATTCTTAAAGCTGTTTTTTTGGGCAGAATCCTCCTGAAGCTGACTGGCGAGCCTGGATGACCTGCCTGTACTATGAGTGCAGTTTAAAGGGCATAGGCACATATAGGAGTGGCATGAAATTATCCAGGCTTGCTCTTGGTTGATCTGCACAGCACAGCGCATTGCCTTGGGCAAACAGTGCCAGGCAGCGAGTAGCCACACTGCTGGAGAACCATGCCAGGACACATCTTGTTTACAGCTCTGACACTGCCTTGTTCAACCCCAGTCCATCACATTGTTCCACGGGTGGGGCCAAGAGCTCTCCTACCAAGCTGGCTTCATGTCACTCATTAACTGCAACATCAATGATCTGTTTTGGCGACCCCAAAAAGTATCCGCATGATTTAAAAACTGCTTTCCACTACCTTAATCCTACCCCTGATAAGCACCTGTGTTGTGGCACAGATTGTAGGCTCTGGTTCTTTTGTCCATAGGAGCCTGGCCTTGCTGTTGGGTCATCTGTTCAAGATTTCTTCACATTTGATGCAAAGTGCCATCATGTGTCTGCAGTGTGGCTGTACACACCATGTACACCTGAGATGTATGCACCTTAGCCAGTCACCAGAGGCTTCCACTACGGTCAATAGCACAGCTGCTGGTGTGCAGACAAAGTGGAAATGAAACTTTTATGTTAAATTGTGTCATCTCATTTATCATGACGCATGCAAGGGATTACAGGTAATTCTATCTGCTGGATTCTGGTAAGTGCTTGAGACCTTCGCATGTGCACTGGCAACAATGTGTTTCCATCTACTCACTGACAGTAAACAGTACTGTTCTGTCTCCCTTTTAGAGAAAACAGTGCAGCAAAGAGAGATTAAAGCCCAAACTTGGGCTGATAAATGATAGCTGGTTTATGTCTATAAGATGTCTGTCCATGTCCTTAGTTAGAACAAGGTACTTTTTGTCCTGCAATATCCTGGTTCCCTAGCACAAGAAGGACATGGACTTAGTGGAGTGAGGCCAGTGAAGGGCCACAAAGACGATCAAGAGACTGGAGTGTCTGATGCACATGGAGAGGCTAAAAGAGCTGGGAGTATTCAGCCTGGAGAAGGCTGGCGGGGGATCTAATCAGTGTGTACAAATAGCCGATAGGGGGGTGTAAAGAAGATGGACCCAAGCTCTGCTTGGTGGTAACCAGTGACAGGATAGGAGGCAATAGGCACCATACAGAAAAATTCTATTGGAAACTGAGAAAACACCTTATTCAGGTGTGGTGACTGAGCACTGGCACAGGTTGTCCAAAGTAATTAGAGGCTCCCTTTGTGAAAATGTTCAAAACCCAACTCAACACAGTTCTGAACAAGTGGCTCTAGATGACTTTGCTTGAACAGAGGGGTGGACTAGATGGTCTTGAAGTCAGATTGTCTGGTCTCAGATCAGCCTCAGCCCTTCAGGGATTCTGTGGTCTGCTAACTTGAACTGAAGCCCTGGCAGGGTGTGAGATACCATCTCCCTTTAGCTCCTGATGACACCAGAAGAGCCCTCATGAGCTGGGTAGAAAGGTTGTTATGAAATTCCTGATCAGCCCTACAGCCCATCCACTTGCTCTGTAGAAACAGTAAGGAGACCCCATAACAGAGAGCAGATAGCATGAGGGGCTACACTCTACATGGACAATCTTCAGAGGGTGTTGTGTAGGCACAGAGACCTCAGAGGAGGACTTGCAAAACAATAGGGAAACAACGGAAAGTTTTAAGTGGGGGTTAAACACATGGAGTAAATGTGTGAGGGAGAGAGAACATGGAGAGAAGCAGTAAAACCAGAGATGAAAAATGAAGTCTGGGGTAACGTTCAAAATGCTGCTTTTAATTAAAGACATTTTTTCCAATACAATATACCATGCCAAAATATGAAAACAAGACATAAAGTTAGATTGTGAACATTTTTGTTTTCAAATAAAACTTTGGTTCAGAGAAATAATTACATGTCTCCACACATCTATAGAATAGTGCAGTGAGTGAGTCAAAGCTCCACTGTCTGTTTCTCATTGGTTAGCTTTGATGTTTGGTTGTATCTAAACCAGGTCATAATGAGTTATGACCTAAGATATTAAAACATTATGTTCTTACTAGTCTAGTAAACAACAACGGGTAACTAGACCAAATAGCTCCACTCCCATATTTCCATTCCAGACACACAGTTGTAGAAGGTCAGCTTGTGAGACAGATTCCCAATTCGTAGGAAAAGGACTGGAATCTCATTTTTTGGAGCTGATTTTCTAGAGCCTATGGATAAAGACAAAAAGAAAGTTCCCTGTGTAAAAAGGGACCATTGCTGCAGGAGCCACAATACTCACTGCCTCTCAAGGAAGTAATTCCTCTAACCAGGGTAGAGGCGTAGCAGCGGTTGGTGCCTGAGGCAGCAGCATGTTCTGATGGCACGTTAAAAAGACGGGAAGAGACATTGCACAAGCAACAGGCTGCTCAGAAGGAAAGCCACATATTGCACTGGGGAGGGACAACTGCTCTTACCATTTCTCTGCAAAGGTTTGTACATCTGCTGAGTTGACAGAAACTGAACTTCTTGAAATGATAGCATCTAAGAGCTGAAACGCCTCAGGTAGATCCAGCTAGCATAACTTCAAAGTCACTTGCTGCAGAGTATGTTCGTAAATCGTGTGCTGGATTGAGTTGGTTAACTTTCAATATAAAAGTTATATGCAAAAATCCCAGTCTAGAGAGGCTGCACAAGGAAGCAGAGCGGTTTAACTCCTCAAATCTGTGAATCTAAAACATGATTTGACTGCCATAAATCCTATCTATTTGGACAAAATTGGTCTTGACACAAACCCTACATCGACTCTCCAGTATTGTCCCGCTGTAATTGGAGTTGATTGCCAATTAACTTGCATTAATCATCATGACTGAAAAGCAAACAACATGCTCTCAGCAAATATTTACCATGCTCCAGCCTACCATGAAATTTAGTGATGATGGTTAATTGAAGATACAGGTCTGTGCAATTAAAATATTGTCTAGTGACTACCGTAATTTATGCTGTAAGTGGTCATTGTGAGTGACCTGGTAGTGAGAGCAAAATTTGCTTGGATATTGTTGGCAGATAAAGGGAAAAAAATCCATAATCTATAATCCCTTTTCAATTATAAAAGCGCTCTCATGTTTTTTGTGTTTTGTTGTTTTTTTTTTTTTTTTAGCCAGCCTATGAACTCTCTGGTATGCGAAGGTCTAATTTTGGTAGTGAAGCTAAATCTTAGAGGAATAGTGTTGTCAAAGGTGTTGAAGAAAATGGGGTTTGCATTGAATTGCTGATCATTGACAATTTCACACTGCATGGACAAAGGACTTCCAGCTTGACTGGAGAAAGCACCAGAGGAAGTGAATGCTTTACTTCTGTGGAAAATCTTTGTTGGAGATCCTCAGAAACTGAGGCAAGGACCCCTCCAGATTTCGTGTGAACACTCTGGGAAGTTGGTGGTTTCAGGCAGCAGGTAGCCCCAAGCAGCTGCCCTTTAACTGTTCCCCATGTGGGTAAAGACCTCAGCAGAGAGAGGAAATTTCACTTTAGGCAAAAGATACCCTGGTTGGGATTAACTTTTACGGACTTTGAATGGCTGTTTTCTATAAATCAGAGGAATTTAAAAGGTTATAAAAATAATGAAGCCTTCTAACAAGTATTGTAGCAAACATCTGTCGGCAGTTTGGTTTTAAATTATATACAGTTAAAATTCCTACAGATCTCCCTTCCTTGGTTCAAGATCTACTGCATTGACGTTCTCTTACCATTCAGATGCCATGTTGTTTCTGTTTTTTCTTTCATATTTAATCAAAGAATTAATGATAATATGCTTTATGTTTTCTTCATTTTAGGTGATATACATAGAATTGTAGTATCTTAATCTTAGGCAAAGCAGAGTAGCTTGAACTGTTGTATGTCACGGTTCAATAACCTAATGAAATCTGCACCCTTTCTGATTAAGAAGCAAATATATGTTAGCTTTGGAAGTAGATGTAAGAAATTAACTATATTTTCTTCTCATTATTTTAAAGAGATCAGTGCTGAATGTTCTGTTATCAATTAAATGACAAATAGATCTTAATGTCAATTTTCTCTATTTAAAGAAAGAAACACATCAAAGTAGTTTCTTTTTATCCCAGAATATTTCTGGCTATGCACACACAAGAAGATTCTACCCTGCATTATCCATAGCAGATGCTCACAGCTGCATATGCCATAAATAAAGTCACAAAGTGAGACAATATATGTGTTTGTTAGGTGTTTACAGCATGGACCATTGCTTCTCCAAGATATTAACTGCATTAGGTCACAGAAGCTGGTCTGTGCTCCAAGATGAAGCATGAACAAAGTGAGATGAATTCCAACAAAGATTATCTGTATTGTGCATACCAGGCTATTGAAGGAGTCTGGCCAGACTAGGAATATGTACATATATGTGAACATTTTGTTACTGCAGTGCAGTCTAGACACTGTTGTAATGAACAACATAATGAGGCTTCCGTAGACAAGCAGATAATAAAGTGTCTGCCTACAGACTGCCTATTTTTGTGCCAGGGACAGAACCTGTTAATTGGTCCTGTCAGAGTGGGTAAACCATTTTTCACACCTCAGTGTAACACTCAGAAACTTGCTGTCAGCCTCAAAAGGTAGACCTAAAATGAGAGGCATGCTCAACAACATAAAGCAATACTGAAACCAGCTCTGAGAAAATCAGTTTACACAGAAAACAGGATAATCTGACTGTCTTCCAGTATCAGCTGCTAAGGGTTTGGGAATGGACTGAAGCAGCAGGGTTAAAAAAACAGAGATGCACACAAAAGAAGGAATGGAGATTTTTGGTGTTTCAAAGAAATAAAAAAAAGGACACAAACTAGAACTCAGAGAAATGGGAAATCTCAAAGAAAAATACATTATGTGACAGTAGTAATTAGACAATGCTGTGGTGAAATACTCACAAATCTGCAGAGCCTCTCCTATGCCTGCTTTCTTCACACTAAGGAAATCGTGGCAGACTGAAGAAAATCCATGGACAAGAAGGAAGACTTTTTTAACAATATAGTGCATCCCTGCATGAAACTTTCAACAATAACTACGTGTGGTTTCAATGGTTTTAAAAGAATGGTATAAAACTCTCTGATTTTGCCAACAGAAGATGACTAACTGGTGCTTAATGTCTCCTGTGGCATTCAGCTGTGGATGGCAGATCAGGTCCTCCAACAGAATGATTTATGAAATTGGGAAAGTGAAATTTATTGTTTGCTTTTAAAAGAAGCCTCAGATTTTGAAAGGTGACATTACAAGCTTCCAAGAATGCTTTGCACTGGGGAGATGGACTGAAATCTCAGCAGAATAATCAGCTTTACCTCCAAACAATGACAAAATTACTTCTATAAAGATAAGTAATATGAAAAAAATCACTGTCAAGAAGCTTGGTGAGGTCACAACACAATAGATTTGGATTATATTTAACATTGTTTCTGGCAGTTGTCTGCTCTTCGGGAGACATGGGAGACAGGGCAGCTACTCAGTCATTTTGAGCAACTATTTTCTCCCACCAGACCCTGAGCTTTGGAGGCACTCTAGCATTTGAAACAGTTGTTTGAAACCAATGCCAGACTGGAAGCTGAAGGGTTTTACTAGGAAGACTGGAGTTTGAGAGGAACAGAAGTGAAAAAGAAAAATCCAAGTATACCAGCAGAGCATTAACTCTGAAAGTCCATCATCGTGCCAAAAAAGCAGGCTCCTGAGGCAGAGGGACAAATAAAAGCCTAGTAGGCATTCCTGTCCATCGTTGCCTACTAATAACAATACTGTGTGGGTTTAGATCAGAGGCAATCCCTTGATGCAGCAGGTACCTGCAGTGGGGACAGTGGGGCTGCTCCACCGGGCTAGAGCCTTGGACAAGCAGCAGATGTGCCAACAGATGTGCAAACAGATGTGCAAACCTCCAGGTTAAGTACAAGCACGTGGAGACAGAGGCATGTGGCATGCACCATCTTTTTAAAACAGTCACAAATTTACAGCTCCTCAATTACAAAAGTCTGGGAGTTTCACACTCCTCTATCTTGCTTTATTTGGAAACAAAGAAAGTGAAAGAGCCCAACTTCCCATATTTTGAGCTTTTTTTGTTTGTTTAGCACATTTTCTAGAATGCATTTTAGAACAGCTTCACTAGAGTCACTTTTGAAAAATAAAATAAGCTGAAAGAAGACAAAATCTCTAAGGTTTTGACAAATATGCACCGTTAATTACATCTTGAAAATTTCTAGCAAGGAATGATATTTCTCTGCATGAACCAGGCCTGGTGCACGAGCTGCCTTTAAATTGTTTTCTCTTATGTCTTACAGATGAAAATTAGATAATTCTGCTTTGGGGAAGGGGAGAAAAGCAAACAGAATACCAGAAAGAGAAATATAATAAAGAGTTCAGATTTAAAGTAAGTAAAAGACACACAAGCCTTTGCTATCTACAAATCTTCAACACAAGATATTGCTCTGGTATCCTGAAAATTCATAAAGGCTATTCTCCTGAAAAGTTAATTCTTGTTCCAGCACAGCAAGGGCTAATTTATTCTTTGTTCACCCAGGAAAAGATTAGTGCTCTCTCTGGTGGACATTTCATGACGTACAAAATACCAGTCTCCCAAAGCTAATAAAAAAAGGGAGAAAATGATTACTGCTCTTAGAGAAAAAAAAAATACAAAATACTGTCTCATCAGGTTACTTTCTAAGAAAACAAGTGTTTGCAGGTCTGCCACTGCCACCTGCAACACTTCTATGTGGTTCTATCCACACTGAGAAAAACCCACAAGGTTATTTTCTCCCCCTCACAGCTTGAAAAGTAACTGAATATCTTGGTTGGCTGATCCTGGAAGGGCATCTTTAGATTATAGTCTGTTTGCAGTTTCAGGCTTTGGATAGATTTATTGATAATTAAAAATTATCCTGAAAATTCTTCACAGAGAACATAAATAATTTCAATAAAATCTTTACAATTCAGGAAGTGATTGCACTAACAAGTATTTAGGTTAGTTATGATGGGGATCTGAACAGACACTATATCTGGTTAAACAGAATAGTTTTAAAAGCACAAATGTAAACCTTAGAGATGGTGGCTCATCTGATGTGATGAGGAAAAGCTCACAGATGAAGAATAAACTAATCCACCTCTTGAATGGTGGCAAACATGGATAATGCATACAGATTCATTTTGGCCATGTTTCAAACTCCCGACCCTTTGTTCTTAAGCCTCGCAGAATAGCTTTGAAGTCGGGGATAAAGCTCCTCTAGCACACCATTACCAAAGAACAACCTTCTGATTATGATCTCATGAAAGTGTAATCAATTACTTACACAAGTTAAAAGCGTGGCAAACAGCAAAGGTCACATAATCGGCCTTTATTGAGTCCATGTGTTTTAATCTTGGCTTTAACTGGCACTCCTGTATAATAAATATAAATATTTCTCTTCAAAATGTAAGCAGTGAACTTTCTCAAAACTTATGAAATCCCACAGCAGCTTCTGTCAGATTGGAGTCCTTCAAGGGCTTTAAAGAGGGACGCCTCCACTTTTATGTATCCATGTGACAGAAAGTTTGCAGCACCTCTGACTGAGAGTTTCTTTATTGCCCAGCAGATACTGGTCTTCAGCCTTGTTTTACTGGAAGACGAGTGTTTAAAATTTGAAAAGTTGCAAAAATTCAACTCCATCCTGACTAGTCATTATGAGAGACTTCCTTAACACTCTTCTCTTTTAATACCTACTGCATGGATTTTCAAATTCCCTTTTTTGTGAAAATTCAGAGTAATTTTTTTTCTTGTTTCACAGGGTGTCATTGATCAAAACAAATTCTAGATCCTATTGTGAAAGAACTAAATTCACCACTAACAGTTTGCTAAGGAACTTGTGTGTTTGCTGTTGTATTGAAATCACACTGATTTTTCTACTGAAGACTCTGCTAAGTGGAGGTATAATGCTGTCATATTTCCATGTACTATAGAGACCTCCACATAGTTCTGTCCTCCATAACCGTATCCTGAATTATTCAAAGAAGATGGACTTCTCTTCAGAGTAAAGCAAGGAAGTATAATCCTATCCCCAGTTTCTTATAGGAAACTGAACAAGTTCTACAAATGGTTTTTCTGTTTTTTGGACTATTTCCACAGGCAGGGTCAGCACAGCTTCACAAGACCAGTCTTTTGAGCAAAGGTCCAGTGTATTTCCCAGCATTTAAATGAAGTATCTTTTTAAAAAACAGCTCATCCTTGACTTCCTGTACACCCAAAGGACAGAGACCAGCACTTGCAGAAGGAAGTTCAGCCCAGCTAGAACCTGATTTACCTGCTGTCTTGAACCACCTTTCTTTCCCTCCCTGGGTGCAGGTCTATCTGCAGCACAGGCATCTTCACAAGGCCTGGACTCTGCTGACTTGAAACAGGGTCAAGCTGAGATTCCAGATAAACCTTTTAAACACACTTGTAGGAATAAGTCCTATTAAGAAAGGCAGGAAATTTATTTTGGGAAAGTTGCATCCTTCTGTTGTGTTTTTTCAAATTCTGGATAACATGACCTATCCTGTGTCAGTCTAAATCCTAACAGGGAGAGCAAGCAACTGAAAGTTCCCCAGAAGAATCTTTTGCAGAGACCCTAAAAGAGAAAATGCAAAAGGGACAGCAGCCTCAGAAGTGAATGCATGGGCTTCCCCAGGCCCAAATTTACCTGTGATGAAAAACAAGCAGGAGTCTAATGACAGCAAAAGTCTGCACTCTGCTGTAAGACAATGGTGCCTTGGGATGCAAGAGTTTTGCTAAGATCAGAGATTTAATTTATTCCCTGATGAAAATCTATGTTAAATCTGGTCTGCTCTTGCAGACTGGGACCAAATTGTCCTTTTTAACACTGAATACACTCCAGATATGTTGACAGTCCCTAATTTCTGCTGGAGTCATAGGCTGCTGGAGATTCCCCAAATATCCCATACCAGCCTTTATTGACAAATGAAGTGAGCAGTACTGGCCTGAGTGGGATCCACACAGTACTTGCAGGAAGAAAAAAAATGCTGGAGGGGAACAATATTCCACACCACAAACTCTGTTGAGTGGCCAGGTCTCCTCACTACAGGGCACAGAAAAGGCTGAACAACCTCAGTATGATCCTGCACCTACTCTAAATCAGGAAGGGGAAAGACCCCACTGCACTTACTTTAGTCTTTGCAATCAGAGAAAGGAACACATATATAAACCTAGAGACAGTTTCTGTTGGAGTTGTTTGGTTTGGGAAGAGGTGGAAAAGCAAAAGATTCTACAAGAATTTGCAGAGATGGGGAGCTCTTTACTCCCATGTAACCCTTCCTCCTGCCCAGGAATTCTCAGATTCCTTGTCCTTTAAAGTATTTCCTCATTAATATAATTTAATGAATTTATACTGTTTGATTGCATTTTACAGGATGAGAAAACCCTTACTTTTGGATGAGTAAAGGTATTACATAAATACAATATGCATGTCAAAATGTTTTACATCTTCTAATTCTAGTGTCAGGTGATTCATAGAATCATAGAATGGAAGTGGCATTATGATACTATAAAAATTATGAGGTTTACTTTACTGTGAATATTTGGCAAGACAACTAAAAAAGTACTATTAACTAAGTGGGATATTCACACTGATACAATTCAAATGTGAAAGCTGAAAGTGGGCAGCATATGCTGCAAGTCCCATCAAAGGAATGTTACAGATACATCAAGTAAAAAGGTGAAGCCCATGGTTCTTGATGTGATGAAGGCTTCTAATTTTTGCTTTTTAGGATCAATATAAGCTGCTTCTGTATCTAATACCAACACATCAGAGGTCGGATCAGAAAGAATCAACATGTTGGGTTACAAGCTTTCAGCTATCCTCCCTTGCCAATACAGAAATTAGATCATGCCTATGCAATATAAATAGAGGTTCCTGTGCAAAACTGGAATGAAGGAGGTAAGAAAGAAAAGCCAGCACAAACAAAAAACCCACAAACAAACAAAACAACAAAAAAATCAATCAAGATAACTGCCAACATGCAAATTAATTCCCTTAATTAGTTCTTAATATGGCTATGCATATCATCTGTTGCTTGCAATTACAAACCCAGATAACTGTATTTTGCCTCTTCTTCCTCTCTGACAGTGTGGTCTGCTGTGCAACCTGCCTGTTCTCCCTGACAGTCTCTGTGAGGAATACTGCAGCCACATAGCTGCTTGCAGAAACTTTATATATCTGTGCCCTCGCTATGGGAAAATAAATTCATTTCAACCTCATTACTCAAACAGATTCTGTTTCAACAGCTCAATTTATTTCCCCAAACCTCTGCAAGAAAGGGAACTGGCTAAGGATCAAACTTGGCAAAATGAAACCAGTGTTTGCTGCCGTTCAAAAGCAACAGGTTGAAGTTGGTACTTGTGCTCCTTACTGAATGTGTTCAGTGGACTTGATTATTTGCCTATGAGGTTTTAAGTCTCAGATTCCCATTGGCTATCTCAATATTCACACATTAGCAAGTTGAAGGCAAGCAGAAAATGTTGCAGGGAGACTTTAACTTCTGCTCATCAAAAAGTTGTGATTTTTTTTTTTTGTCTTCCATGTGTTCTGAGAAAAATTAGGTTCATAATCACAGTACTGAAAGCTCTGCTCTCTGATGGTCAGGATGGTTCAAGAGCCTGCCCCCTGCTTCTCTGGACAGCTGTCATTGCAAAGGCTGGCCCTCTGGCTCTTGCTGCTGGGTTCTGTGCTTCAGTGTTCAGAGCCAGTGATAGATCTTCTCATTAGTGGGCTGCTGTTTGGGGATTTTATTTTGCCTGGTGATGGGCCAAAACCTGAGGCTGGGAGATTGCCAGGTTTGATGTCAGGCGTATTTATTTCCTTTAGGATCAGCTGGCTTTAAGCTAGCTTTTTATCCAGGCAAAGGGGCAACTTCAGAGGATTTGTGGGACCAGCTCTGAAAGCAGTGTTTGGTCTTCAAGTTATTTATTGAAGTATTTAGCACTGATGACAGCAAGTGCTGAAGTAGCTCAAAGGTAATTACCCATTTTTCCTTGTATGGCCAAAAAAAGATGGACTCCACCAGCTGGTTGGAAAACAAAGCAAAGTTTCATTCTAGATGCAAAATAACCCAGAGGGTTTCTTGTTGTGTGGCTGGAAAAAAAAAAAAATCCACTCCAAACCTTTGCAAGCCCTTGCTAAGGTGTTCGATGAACAGACTAAGATTCCACATACTGTGGTGGACTTCAGGTATGATAGCTGGGAAAAGCCTCCTAGAGCCTCTGTAGAAGAGCATCAGCATCTTTGCTTTATTTATATCACTTTTTTTGAGGCAGATTTTGGGCTGCTGCTCCACTGTGAGTAGGAGACCTAGGACTGACCTCTGAGGTGGACCACTAGCAACTACTCTCCAGCTGGAGCAGTGCACCTTGCTTAAGTAAGTGCCACTTCCTCACTCCTTCAGCTGGAGTGGGGTGGGAGGCAGTGCTGAAGGCCTGGGCTGCATCAGGCACAGCCCTGCCAGCCAGTCGAGGTGGGATTACATTTCCACCATGTCTGGGCTACAGTTTGATGCAGTGAAGAGTTTGGCCACAAATAAACTGTCGAAAAGCAAACAAAAACCTCCCAGCAAAACAAAAAGATCCAACGTGGTGAAAGAGACTAGTACCAATAAAGTAGAATCTTTCGGATGGTGGAATTTGTACAGAAAAAGGTAAATAAAAGAACAACAAACCCAAACAAGCCAAGTATAAACCCACAGGAAGGCAAAACATAAGAGGTTTTGAAATGCATTTTCTAGAAAGCTTTAAAAATTATTATCATTGTTCTGAGCTAAGGTATTCAGTTCTTGAAATTCTGTTCAACATGATGCTAATATCCACCACAAATCAGTTTTAAAAACTCTGGGGCATGCCATATTCCTCACATATCGGCATGCCCTAGGAAGGGTGTGGTTTCTTACATTTGTTTTGTATATACATAATCCACTTGGCCAGAATCAAGTCAATGATAGTTGTAGTTACCCCCCCAAAAAAACTCTTTGGAAAGTGTGAAAGCAAGAGAAAGATGTTAAATACATGAAAAATTCTTCCAGTTAGTTCAGTTAGCTGTCATTTTTGTTAGTTATTTTTCTATAGCATTACTTGTTAATGGCATTAACTTTAGACCAATAAGAACATACCTGTGGAACTGTCTGTAAGAAGAGGTGATGTTGCCAGAAAGCACTTTCACTTCCACAAACAGGAAAGCAACACAGAGGAAAGCAGTACAAGAGGAAAGCCTGGATTTTCTATTTCAGAAAAACTGTTAGTAACACAGGGAGTGAAATCTGTACATTTTCACAAAATATAGTCTTGAAGCTTGGGGTGTCCTTGTTAGTTCCAATGCTTTTCAACAGTTATGTTGTACATTGCAGCCACTACTGTAAAAGTAGTGAAAATATTTTATGACTTTAGCTTTTTTCTTGTTATTAAAAATGGATTATTTATAGAAATGATAAACAACGAAAATCTTGAAAAACTGTTTACTTAACATAAGTTTACACTGCTGTGTAAAAAGAATAATTGTGTAGTTTACACACATGCCATGTAAATTACTATGGAAACCAGATGCAGCTTACACTACAAGGTGCCTTGTAACTCATCTCTGCTGAGCAATAAATCCCCCCTTTTCTTCTTGGCAAAACTTTGAGAAATTTTACTGCTGTTTTCTATCAGCAGATGGAACAGATGGCTGGCACATGCCTGCTTTACTAAGAAAGTGGGATCTCTACAGTATTACTTTGATCCCTGGTGGCATGTCTACAACACTGAGACGCAAAATACCACAGCGGAGCAGAATCTAAATATTAAAGGTTTGGAGCTGTGCGCTTCATATGAGAATCCCCTGTCTAAAAATCATGCTCACAGTATGTAAACAACTTCACATTCCACATGGAAGTTTTGGTACAGAGGTCAGAAAACAAAGTATTTCCCCAGGTTGGTGACATGAAAGTGCAATGGAGGTATCACTGAAAATCACAAGAGTGTGAGTTTATGCAGTTACATTGACCAAACTTTGAGAAAAGCCATACTTTTATTGGAAAAAATCTCCTAAATTTTGCATATTAGACATTTTTTCAGCTCAAAAGCATTGCTGTAATGACTGGCTATGTATAAGATACAAAAAATCAGAAGTTCCTTTGAAGAAAAGTTTCCTTTGAAGAATTACGTTTTGAAATTCAATACTTTTTGGTTTCTTTCAGTGTATTAGGGAAACAGCCATGTGTGACTGAAACACCTTATTACACGACTAGTGCCTTAAAACTGGTGGTCTTTCAGCTTCCCTCTGGGCAAGGAAACAAATCTTCTCCTAGCATAGCTGGACATTCCATTTTATCCATTTAAAAAAAATAATATTTATATTATTTATTTTATTTATGGTCAGGCTACATCTCAGCAATATAAGACAATTTCAGAGAACTCAGGTGAGCTATTCAGGGCTGATGGTCACATTGTTGAGATCAGAACTAGCCTCCAGGAGCTGTTAACTATACAGCATTCCTGACCTGCACTTTACAATATAGAAATGATGCTAGAAAATGCACTGAAGACATACAGCCTCTTTCTCAGGGGCGGGGATCTTTTTGATTTACTCAAGGTAATCAGTAACTCTTTGAGACTTATTTCAGATGTTATGTCATGTCATGGGCATGAATTCAACCATGCACCAGGAGAGGAGCCATGGGGTGGGTACTCACAACAGTGGGGAGGGGGCAGTGAGCTGCTACAATAATTCATCTGACCACAAATACTTCTTCCGTATCTGAAAGAAAGAAAGCAGCCTGGTTAATCTGGGCTGTGGCCCAGATTAACTATTTCTGTGGATCAGGCCAGAGAATGCTACACAACAAAAATTCCAACTTGCTTTTTGGCTTCTTTTTTTCACCTCCTGTCCATTAAATCAACAGGGCTGCTTCTCTGTCACTGGGCACTTGCTGTCTGGGTAACAATCAACTTGTTTTTTTTTTTAATATGGTTCTCTTCCCACCAATACTCTCACAGATGTGAACTTAATTTTACAGCTGCCAGAATTTCTACTGAAAGTTAAAAATATATGCTGGGTTTTGTGGATTTGGAGATTAAATACTTCTCATAAATTCCTAAATGCTGTAGTGGTGATGTTATCACTGAAATCTTTGGTAAATTCCACTAGTGAACACAGTAAAACGTTGCAGCATTAATCAGCGTGATAGGGTCTCACTGTGAAGTTTTTTACTTTGATCTTTCACAGAGGACAAGACCACTAAAAGCTACTGTATTTTCTTTTGCAAAAAAACATTCAGAAGAAGGCCAAGAAGCACACCAGTGAGCTCTAGTGGTTACACAGATGCATACTATATACTACATATTATCACTGATTTTTGCTTTTTAAAACCTTTCAATTCAAAGGACAATCTTTATAACTGTCAATTTACACAGATTACATTTCTTTTCTAAAGAGAACATGGCATCTGTAATGTTATGCTTTAATTTACAGTTAGAAGCATAAAGTGCATAACAACATGATAATCCCATTTTGCAATACTTTAACATTCTAATCACCCCTGGCTCATCCTGATTTCACTAGCAAAAACCTATATATTCAGCATCCTCAGACCCTTAAATTTTGGGTTTCCTCTTATATTTCCTAATAATTAATTAGAAGTAATGGACTAGGAATTAAAAGCAAATAACGTTTTTCTTTAATGTTTTCTAGTGAAAATTATTTTAGTTGTTTGCTTACCAAACAAAATCATTTTCACATAAAATGTATTCAGGACACAAAGGCCACAGCATCAGAAGCATAACACCTAAATGTAGTGAGTTTCAAGCACTTCTGTTTACACAGAATACAGATGTGATCTAGTCCTTAAAATGTGCCTTTCAACAAGACATTTTGGAATTAGAATATTCAGCCATGTAGGACTGAGAAGCATTGCCACTCCCTGGGTTGGATTATTTACTCACCTCAAACTTGGATCGTCATTTATCCCAGGAGCAGGTCCTAGATGGGATCTACCCACATGATATTTATACATGTTAAGGTGCCCTGTTGGGCACCCAAGTGTGGTGGTTTGACCTTGTCTGGCTGCCAGACACCCACCCAGCTGCTCTCTCACTACCCCATCTTATTGATATCAGAACTAGGAACCACGTAATGCCATAGACTGCATCTCCTGCACCTACTCAGGAGAAGCCTTGTATCTGTAGACCCAAAAAGGGTCAAACCTTTATGCCTCCTACAGGTGAGGCATATACTACTGAGAGCCCCTCCAAACCTTGCAGTCCCAGAGAAACACCTTCACATTTCAAGTGGGATACAGGGTGAAGAGGTCCATTAGGTACAAGACTCACATAAGAATTATTTCAGTTTTACCAAACGGGAAGCAACAGTGTGCTAGTTAACAGATGTTTTGCAGAAAGCAGTCTAGGACTTCAGCATTTCAAATGCCTTTCTTCTTCCAAAAAGTACTATTTCCATTTCTTTTCTGTCTTCCTTTCTTGCTTCTCTTTCCCCTTTTTCTTCTCCCTCTCTTCTCTCTTCTTCTTCTGCTCCCTTCCACTTCTCATTTTCCCCTCCCTGAATTAGGAAATTCCCAGAAAACTACAGAATAAAGGTAGCAAGTTTTTAGCACTTCCCTGGATGTGTTAATGGAAACTTCTAAGAACGTGTATACTTAAACCAAACCAAACCAAACCCAAAATAGAACACTGGAAAAAAGTAAAAATGTACTCATTTCTTCCCCTCATAAAATATTGGAAATTCTGGAGAAATGCAGAATTTTTTTAACCATTTAGATATTTCACTTACTCAAAGTGAATGCTTTGTCTAAGAATTATTCAGTAATCCAGAAAATAGGAGAAGGAGTAATGGGTTAAACACCTTTGCAGCTGCTCAGAAAGGATTTCATCCTGCAAGTGGCATCAAGCAGAGCATTTTCCTATAATGTCTTTAAGCCTGTGACTCTTCTCACTTGAATCAGTGTTAGAATCACCTTTTCCTAATGATCTACCTGTAGGTAGCAAAGGAAAGAGAGGAGAACACAAGAAGGAAATGCAAGAGGAGAACAGTGTTCAGTCTAAATCTTGATCACCCATTCAAAAAAGAGCTAGTCTTATCATCAACAGCAACTGAAGCTGGCAGAGAAATGGAGCAAGAAATACAGTCCCAAAAGACACTAATTATTTCTAGGTATTTGAACGCCAACCCTTGGCGTACAAAATTATTTTCTCTGTAAAGCTCGACGGGAATGCCAAAGACCTAGAGCAAGTCACTTAGCCTTTGTGAGGAAGTTTTGTCTCTCCACATTCACCTTCCTCTCTGGAGGAGGGGATGAAGCACTTCCCAGATCCAAAGGCTTTGGGAGGACAGCAAAAATTGCACGGCATCAGACAACGCCTTGAAGTCAAACAATTCCTGTAGATAGAGTACTTTCAAACAACCAAAACCACAACCAAATTTGTGAAGCTGTAATTAGCTGAATTATACAATCAATGTTCACTATTTAAATGTAAATATTGTTCCATCTCTGCCAAGTTCTTTATTGTATAAAGTCAATGTTCAGCATTGTAAAAATGAAATAATTTTATCCAGGATTTTATGCCACCATGTTTTTTCTGTATCCATGATAATGTACACTAACAAGTTCCAGCTTTATGCAAATTCAACATATGTTGTCAGTGTGTCAAATCATACATATGTTTCTTCACAAAAATATGTCACAGATTCTTACATTTTCAACAAAAGAATCCAACAGGATTCAATAAACTTCAGATTTATGTGGTTTTGCAATTTAACTTGGTAAAATTAAGTCTACAGAAGAGAATTGTTATTTACTAGAACTACAAATTAAGCCTGCACGTTCAGTACATAGAGATCAATGAATAGTGTGTACTGTACGTCCACAAGCTAAAGAAAGTTGAAAGAAAATTGCACCCACGTAGTTACCGTACAAAATTTTACAAGTGCAGGCGACAGGGGTGCTCCTGACGAGCTCTGTCTCACGCCTCGCCAGCCTGCGGGTTCTCTGGCGCCCGAGCAGCGCGACGCTCCCACGCACCTTACAACCCCTTCCCAGCGCGCTTTCCCAGCCACTCCAACGCGCTTTCCCAGCCATCCCAACGCGCTTTCCCAGCCATCCCAACGCGTTTCCCGCTGCTCCCCGAGCCACCCCCCGCCCGCGTCTCGTACTCTCGCACCCAGAGCTGCCCCAGCACGTCTCGGAGAGGGTTTCCTCAACTATTCCAAGGCTGAACCACCTGCCTGGGTTTACAGAGCCTCCCCCGCCCCCTGCCACGGCCCCATCTCGGCACCTACCCGTCCCGTTGCCTGCCAAGTGAAGTTCATGGCGTGGATGCCGACGGGGATGGCGGGCATCCTCTGCTGGGCTTTCCGAAAGTCGTGGGTGAACGGAGCCATCTTCCCCTCGGACACGATCAGAATATCCTCCTCGAAGCCTGCGGAAGGCAAAGGGGCGCAATGCGCGGCAGCCCCGCCGGGCCGGGCTCGGCTCCGGGCTCCCGCCCGCGCTCGGGGGCAGCGGCCGCACTTACCGATGAGCACCCGCGCTTGCTGGGCGTCGATCCACAAGTAGAGGGTGTCAGGCTGGCGCGGCGCGGCCCGCAGGCTGCAGAAGCTGAGGGCGCCGCAGAGCAGCGCGGCACAGCACAGCCGCCCCGCCGGGGCCATGCTCCCGCACCGCCCGCCCGGGGCTCGCCGGCTCCGCTGCTGCTCCGGCCGCGCCCGCCCTCCCTCTGCCTCGGGGCGGCCCCGGCGGGGCGGCGGCGGGGCGGGCACGGGGTGGGCGGCGGGCGGCGCCGCGGGCGGCCGGGGGAGCGCGGGGCTCGCACGGCCCTTCCCCCGCCGCGGAGGGCGGTCAGCGCTCCGCGCCCGAGGCTGCGGGTGGCCGCGGACTCCCGCAAGAGCGGAGCCGAGAGCCGGGACCGTGACCCGCACCCGTTCTGTCACAGGGGACCCGTGACATGCAGGGTCGCCTCCCTGCCGCGAGTCCCGGCCTCCCTCCCCGCAGGGGCACCCCGGCACTCCGGCCGCCAAGGTGGCACCACCACGGTCACAAATGAGTTGCTGGAGATACTCGCGTCTGCGTGAAGAAGTTTGTGCGTAGCCGTCCCCCTGGCACACGTGGGGTTTGAGTCAGATGGAGGGAGTACCATCCAAATGGCAGGCGGGTGCAGTGCGGCCGTGGCTTCAGCGGCGACCCGCGAAGCTGGACAGGTCAGGCCCTAAAGTGAGCCATCAGCCGGACAGTGACACAGGGTCACGCTTCCCACCACCAGGGAACGGCGTAGAACATGAGGCAATGTGCTAAAGGAAGAAAAGTCTTTCACCTGGCTTTTGCCCGAAGGTCTTGAGAGCAGTGGAGACTGAAAAAGACTGAAATGTTGCCATTTACACAGAAACTGGAAATGTCTCAATATAGAAACTTAGTAAAGCTTGAAAGAATTTTCTATTCAAAAAGTTATTTAAACAGAATCACGCCTTCTAAAGGAATAAAAAAAGTATTGTTTCTAAATTTTCTGGATTCTTCCACTAGGAAAAAAACCAGCCTTAAAAAAAAGCCAACTAGCAAGATAGATAAAGTTTGATAGATAAGATAAAACCCCCAAGTTTGTCTGTAATGTTATGGAAAGAGTTGAAGGGTATTTTCTCCCTGTGATTACTGCTTTACATTCTGCTGGCACTCCATCTCATCCTGTCAGTGTGACTGCTAATGTTACCTCGGTACTATCTGCCGGGACTGGAATCCTCTATGTAATGAACAGCAACATGAAGTTGATCTTTCTTTTCCAGACAGATGTAATTGAGTGGCGTTTCCTAGTAATTGGCCCAGATGAAAAATCTTAGGCTCCAAAAACTGAAGTCAGTGTTTGTACTTTAGCAGAAATACCTCACTTCTAGATGCTTCTAAGATAGGGGTGAATATTTGCTATTTTTTTGTTATTTAGTAGTGTGACAAGCAGGTCAAAGGAGGTGGTCCTCCTCTTGTACTCTGCTCTTGTGAGACCCCACTTGGAGCAATGAATCCAGTTCTGAGGTCCCCAACAAAGGAAGGATGTAGGCCTGTTGGATCGAGTCCAGAGCAGGGATATGAAGATGATGAGATGGCTGGACCACCTCTCTTATGAAGACAGGCTGAGAGAGCTGGGGTTGTTCATCCTGGTCAAAGCCCCAGAGAGACCTTAGAGTATCTTTCCAGTACCTAGAGGGAGCCTAGAAAAGAGCTTCAGGGACCTGTAGTGATATGATAAAGGGGAATGGCTTCAAAATCGAAGTAAGTTAGTTTAGATTAGAGAGAAATTCTTTAATGTGAGGGTTTTGAGGCACTGGCACAGGTTACCTAGAGAAGTTGTGGATACCCCGTTCCTGGAAGTGTTAGTGACCAGGATGGATGGGCTTTGCATAACCTAGTCAGAGGTGAGTAGAAGCTTGAGATGATCATTCAAGGTTCCTTCCAGCCCAAACCATTCTGAGAGTCTGCGATTCTATGATTCTCATTTATCTTGTGTAAAATACTTTTTTTATCTCGCGCACTCCGCTGCGCTCCCGCCGTCTGACCGCATGCGGTGGGAAGGAAGGCTGCGGCTGCGCCGGCCCGGGACGTCCCGCTCCCTCCCTGCGAACCGGAGCCTGCCGGGCCGGGGCCGCCCTCTGCCGGCCGCCGCCGCCGCTGCAGGCCCCGGCCCGGCCGCAGCTCCCCGGCCCTGCCCGGCTCCAGCAGCGCCGCGGGGCCTCACCCCCGGCACGGGCCGGCAGGGACTTCCCCAACAACCGGATATGTATCTGATCCCAGAGATTTGCTTTCAAACCTGGTTGAAGCATCTTAGCTTGAAAATGCGCAAGAAATTTTAGCTGTACGACAAAAGAGAAATATAGTGGGGAAAAAATAGTATCTGAAATGAACCTGTTAGAAAGAAGTTAAAACGGGACCTCAAGATACGTAAGAATATTTAACATTCTAATGGAATGATTTACATTGTTATTTATCACGTAAAGGGGCTTTCTTAAGATCCAACAAAGGAAGACAATTTAATTGCCAAGTAGTAACACAGGAGCATAATTTCCAAAACTGTGATGGTACAATTTAAGCAGTCCTGAGTAAAAAATGCAATAGCAATCACCATACTTTCTGCAGGAATTAGCTGGTACCTAGTGACTGAAGTACATTTTGACGGGTATGTGTTTGTACCAACAGACTATCCAAGGCCAGAGACACCTCTGTAGCTGTTTTAACCATGTGTCTCTCCTCCAGCGTCTGCCAATGTCAGTTTGCTCCTTTGGGTGTTTCAAGGCTCCGGCTAGCTCCGGCAGCAAACCGGCAGGCATGGGGAACAGCGGGCACTGGCAATGCTGACGCTGAACCTTTGGGGCATTCACCCCAAGCCAGACAAGGAGACACTGACAAGGACCTGAGCAAAGGAGTGTGACAGAGGCTCTTTCTATGAGGTTCCAGCAGGCTTATTACTAAAGGGAAGTTGACAAGACCAATAGGTGCTACTGTGCAGCAGCTTTTAAGCAAGGGGTGGTACAATGGGTGGACCACAACAGCAACCAATGGAATTCTTGGTGGGGAATGCAAGGGGAAGTACAGAAATTTGTAAGCAATGGGGTACACAAAGGGGAGGATACAGAACTGAAGTGCCAATCAGACACGGAGGAACAGAGAGCATTCTGGACGAAAGAGTATGGGCAAACTTTGACTGATAGGTGAGGGGTTGGCAAGTCTAGGGATTGACAGGGAAGGGTCTGGAACAAAGGGTTGGGTTAACTTGAAGGGCAGGAGGGATGGTGGGAACATTGAGGGCTAAACCAACTGTGAGGGAAATAAAGGAGAATCGGGAGCACACCACAACATGCCAAGGCTTAGGTGGGTCCTGTGTTGGTGCTGAGACTGGCCGTTGTACTGCAGTGCCTGTTCTCCCCAGTTTCTCTCTGCTGTAGTGTTGCAGCACAATGAGATTCACTGAGGGTAAGGTTTGCTAAACTTGTGCTCGTACTACCTGCTTGCATTCAATATGGAGATCTAGGTATAAGCTTGGTCGAGTTCTTGATCTCTTTTTAAAATGTCTTTCCTAAACTACATTACATATTTCAGGGAAGAATAGTTTCTTTTTAAGAGAGTTGAGAGCATTGTGGAGACAGGATTGGAATACACTCGGGAAAGCAAAAATTTTGTGGTTCTTTGTTTAATGAGATGAAAAACATATATGAAAACAGATCTGTGTTGTGAATATTCCACTAACTTTCATAAGATTGCACATATAGTGCATTTGTGGCTTGCTCTGACATTCATTGCAACTGACAGCACCCCCCCTGAAGACAGTCTTGGAATGAATTAATGAATGGATGGTTTGAATGATGACATACCCAGGGAAGGATATGGAAGTCAGAGCCTGATGCCCTTTGATCATCAGCTATGAATAATATAAAAAGAAGTAGAAAAAGACATAAATAATAACAGGACTGGGCATAAATATGGCCCGAGGCAATAATTTTCATTCCAAAGGTTATAGATGCTGCTTCACCTCAGGTGTACAGAAATAGCAAATACATATTTTATTGGTTTGTTTCTATGTGGTGAACACTGGTAGATAATAACTAACACCTGCACAATTTAAATAAACAAGAAGATGCCAAATTGCAGCAGGATTTTCAGAAGTGCTCAGCCTTCTCTCGGTTTATTCACTGAAGTGAATCATAAAATTCCCGCCCGTCTCTGTGGACACCAAGCTTATGCATTGGGAATTAGATCCCTTTAAATTCTTCCTGCTTAAGCCAAAACAACTGTCATTAAGAGCTGACAGGAGAAAACCCCATAGAATTAGTTTTATTATAAAAATCAGTTTTTGTTAGAAAAATCAGTTTTGCTGAAATTGGAATAAATTGAAGTTGCTGAAATTTCAAATGGAAAATTAAAGACTCCACCTTCAATTATTCTGAATGTAACATTACAATTATTTATTTTAGAACATACTCTTTTGAAATATCTCCCTGCAGCCTCCTGGGGCTCTTTGGCTAGCTCAGTTCCTTGAGAGGCTTTGGAGGAATATCTCAGGGACAAGACAAAAGATTCCAAAAGAGGCTCTTCCCCCGGGATTAGTGCAAGACATTTATTCTCGAAGGTTTCCAAGGGGGGGAAAGAGAAGGAACAAGGAGGAACAGGGCCCTGTCTATCCCAGGGCTCAGGAAAAGATAGCTGGACCTCAGCCAATTAGGTCAAGAAGGGAAGGAAGGGTTAAATTACATGGTTACAGGCTTCAGGGGTCCTGGGGAAAAACCATTTCCCAGAGAAATACAACACTGTATTGTAGTTTTAAAAACTATGTCAAAGCAATACTGAAGGTTGTAACAACACACATTCTAGAGGCAGAAGTCTTCTATTTTATATCACTTCTGATACGATTCATTGTATCTTTAATTTCTTTTCTTACAATAGTCCTGGGTCATCCACTGGAGAACATGGAGTCAGACTGGCTTCGAACCTGGTTGGCTACTGAAGAAGTCAATTATTTTTACAGGCATTGTTCCATTCTTTACTGAAGCTGAAAAGTGTAGCAAATGAAAGCTTGCAGAAATAAAAATTACCAAATTGCTAGAGAAGTTAGAGAGAGATGTCCTTGTCCTTGCTCCTGTCATATTCTTGAGTGGCAATAGGCAAGTTATTTCACTCATTTTCCCAGCTGGTCATTAATTTTGTTCTTCATTTCAGCATGCCTGACACCAGATCTTCGGTCTTGTCTGTGGAATCCCAGAATCTGGTTATGTTATCCCAGAGGTTTTTAAAGTTTTTGAATAATTGAATTTTCAATGGTTTGGAGTTTTTTTAAATATAAAATTGTATGACATTTCCTGCTTCTAAAAAAGCAGAACTGGCCTTTTAAACTTCACTAGTAAATTGCACTGTTTTAATTTAATTAATTTTATTGTAATTTCCATCACTTTAATAGACTGTAGTAAATTCAGACCTCAATTATTTAATTTTTAAAAGGAACAGTGCACAATATTTTTATTAATTAATCCCCAAATTAATCATTGATATTACCCTGAAGGCATCAGTTTCCAGCTCTCTTACCTGGTAATTCTCTTTGTCCTGGTGACGTGACTTCTAACTTTGCTTCAGGTTGCAAGTTCTGTTTCTGAAAGTGATTTTGTGTATGGCTGGGAGATATGAATACTTGTTTCTAAGCTATCAGAGTAATGCAATTTGTAAGAAAGAAAGGTAGACGTCTTTTGTTTATTGCTTTTCTATAAATAATTTCCATGCATGTATATTTTTAATTGTTTCCATTCTCTTGAATCATGATTGTTGAATATTTAATTGAAAAATATATTTGCAATGCAAATTATATGTCTTTAAAACACTGAAAAGCATACTAAATTCTTACATTAATATTGACACAATTCATTGTACCTTTCCTATTTATAAGATTTGCAATTGGATTTAAAAATTAATTTAGTCAAGTTTTCATTGAAGCATTTAGTTTTGAGATAGTCTCAGAAATAATTAAAATGAAAACTTTATATTGAAGTATGTATATAGGAAACCATTTCTATGACTTTCCACTTATTGTTTGCCTTCATGGAACTTCTTTAGTACTTTTTAGTGAATGAAGAGAACACTGCAGACTCACCAAGTTATTTTGTCCTGAGTTGTTTGAGTGAGAAAAGGCTGCCTTAGCTTAGGCAGTGGGTCCAGCATCTGGTTGAGAGAAAGAAGATTTTAACAATGTAAAAGATAAATGGAAGGAGGGAAAAGTGGATGCAATTAAGTTTCTGCCTTAGAAATTTCAGAGAACATGAGTAACAGATCTAAGCAATTAATCCTTCACAAAAATTTTTTATATTGTACCAAATGAAGCAATCTCTTTTATCAAATTTACTTACCTGCAGCATCAGCTCCAGTGGGTTTAATGTTGACATCTATTGGAGGAGATACTGGACAGATTGTATAAATATTACTCACTGAAAAGGAATGAAATGTATGACAGCAGTATGATTTGTTGCTGAATGTGGCTGCCCACAAAGCCTTGGGTGCTTTTGTCATACACTGGAGATTAAAAGCTCAAATTCTGCGACTATGGGATCATGCAAGCTTCTTTGACAAACTTTGATCAAGTGGTCTGTGACTTGCCTAGCAAGAAAACCTCAGGCACTTCCAGAATCAAGGTTAAAGCTAAAGATATCATTGCAATTTATCACATAAATAGGAACAAAAAAAGCACCTCAAAATCTTTCAGGAACATTATTGGAAAACTATAGTCAATGTTCAAAAAGACGATCAGAGTGACAGTGCCTCAGGAGCAGAAAGACAAAATGTATATTGTTCATTCTGTTCTAAGGACGAATAGACATAGGAGTGATTATACATGCCATAGCATGAAATAATGCCTGACATATGGTAAAGAATATGTGAATTGTAAAGTGGAAAAGAATCACTTTGAGCCATATGTTCCTCTCTGGCATTAAACTGCATGGGAGAACAAAATAATCTAAAAATTATGTAATTTTTGAAGCACAGCCATTCAACTATGTTCTCCCCCTGCCTTTGTACACTACCCAGAGCAGGTATGAGAAGTTATAAAATACTTTGAACTGTGCTAAAGAAAGGAGTTCAAACATTCCCTGTGCTGGAGCAGGCAAGGAAACAGAAGAGCAAGGATGGGCAGTATCAGGGCACAGACCCTGATACTCAGTTCACAGTTTTGGCAACTGTCAGGCAAGCAGGCTGCCATCCTAGCCCACATAAAGGCTGTGACAAAACTGCCATTGACCTAACAGAGCCAGAATTCCTGTCTCATTATGAATCCTAAAGTCCCCCATCTTCCTGGAGCAACTGTGCAGCTGCTGCTGAAGTGTCACCCTGGGCTACTGGTGCCTCTTTACCCCACAGCTCTTGTGACAGCATCTGGGGATATGATAGGACATTGAGTGGATCATATTTGGAGTTGGACCACCTGTACCCCCACACATTTTGTGTGTGTGTGTATCTTAGGTGGTATCCAAAATATGGCAAGTATGGTACTGTGGGGATCCAATCATTTGTCAGCCCTTCTTTTCCTGTCCATTTTTTTTCAAAGACACAGCCTATTGGCCATTTTTTTTACAGTAAAAGTAACATGGTTACTTTCCCCCTTGGAGCAAAACTCCTTGAATTCCTTAGTTTTGCTGTTTTCTTTACAACACACCCAGAGAAACATGGGGAATCTGGAAGAAGTGCTTCATTTAAAATCCTTGTGTTAGCAGAAGATAAGACACGTGGCAGTTCTGCCTACACAGGAAGCAGACAAAGGTACAATGATGCATCCCAATACGAGGAGGGCTGTGTAACATAACATCCTTTAGAAATATGTGCAGTATATTGAGTGCTCAGGCTAAAAAAAAAGGAGAAACTTTACACACTGAGGTGATCTGAAACACCAGAAGACGACACCATAAAAATAAAGAGCTTATAATTAGGGCCTTTTACATTCTCTAATTGTGAAATACTCCTTCTCCAGGCAATTATTTTCTACCACGTAAGTTTTGATTTCTTTGATTCCTGGTCATTCAAGTTGCACTTTTTGTTTTCTGTTAATGTTTATTACACTTGCTAAGCCTAATTTATCACATATTAGGGAATAAAATATTTTGCTGACTTTCAACTTCCAGTAAAATCTTTTGCTCTCTTGGCATGGGGCAGACTAAGAGGTAGGTTTCACGTGGCACTGAATCAAAACATCTGGAGTGAGGGCAGTCCTTTTTCTAATGACAGGTAAAGGAATTGAGTAACTGAATGCCAAGGGATGTAATCCCAAGCACTCAGGGAAGAAACTTAAGAGAAGAAATGCAGCAACAGATGTAGAAGGATGGGGTGCTGGCAAAGTCAAAAACTATGAGAAGATCCAATCAGCTAGGGCATATGACATGTCTGGCATTAAACACAGTAATTACATGCCTTTTTAATTGCAATAAACATCTTTCATATTTATGTAATGACATGTTTGGAAATCATCTAATTAAAATAGGATATTCTGAGGAAATAAAAGACTTCTGCATCTCTGCAGAAGGTTGTTGCTGCTTTTTAACTGAAAGGAGTAGGCATTCCAGAGGACTTCTGAGATTGTGTCTATGGCAAATAGTGACATACAAATGGACTATATTGCTCAGAGAGCTCACCATTGGGATTTCTCTTTGTCATATTAATTGCTGGAGATAAGGGTTTTCTCAATAGCCAAGACCAGAAATATTTTCACACAAGTGGTAGATTGGAGAGAACAAGGAAGAGCCTTTTTAGGTCCAAACTGCACAGGCAGCACCTGAAGCAGAGTGAGAACAGCCACCTCGTAGCATATTTATTAATAGGTTAAAGTACTTCTTTAAACACATCATGTTCTTAAATTGCATAGTTCATGTAGTACTGAGTACTCCACAATGAGTACAAAACAGACAAAGCATAGTGGGTATGCTAATAAAAACAAATTCAATACAGAATCCCATAGAAGGAAGAGATTCAGTGGAGGAAGTGATGGAGTATGAGCTGAATTTGTATGTGTCCTCAGCAATCCATTCATTATGTGAGCTAGAGCACTACAGCATTACTAGTTGTCAAAAAGAGAAGAAATAATGTGAGCTTATGGGAAAGCTGAAAGTAAAACATGAAATCTGAGAGCAACAGATGGATAATGAGAGTGCTAAAATGTATATATTATCTACAAGATGTATTTATAAAATTTTGCCTGGCGTAAGTTCTTCAGAAAATCCTAATGACAACTGCAGATAGATTTAAAAGAGTCCTGACTTCCACAGTTCACAGAATGAATGAGGGAACTTGTACAGCCAACACAATGTCAAGATGAATGATGTAAAATGATATAAAAATTGCTGAACTGTGCATAGTAAAATGTTTCCTCAGGGAAGGAACAAGGAGTAATAGGTTCTAAAGCATGGCTTCAGTAAATGATAATTTAAGTAGGAAATGGTCCAAAGAGTTAGTAAAAAAGCCATGGAAAGCAAATAAATGTTACTAAAGAAAGCTAAAATGAAATTACAAGGCAATGATATAAAATAAATGTCATAGCATCATGCAAAATGTATGGAAACAATTAAAGCAGTTACTGTTTCCATGGAACAATTCAGCTTCATGTATATCTTTATATTCTTTCATATGATAAAAATAGGTATAGACATATCTAGGAATGGACATGATGTTGTCTTGGAGCTGAGGATAAAGGAACATGAAATACTTGCCTGGGTAACAGCATAAACAAAATGGTGTTTAAGACCTATTGGATATTGGTTTTACTGAGATTGAACAATATTCTTGATGTTAAAGGGTTCGAAATATTTTATAATATTTTAATTATAATTAAATAATTCTATATTATACATAATTTCTATATTGTGTACATTCAGTTGCATATATAAATGCAGATTTGAGTATTAATTTAAAGGTACCATCTTGGCCAATAGAAGATACTGCTGGCTTTTTCATAGTTTATAACAAACGGCAGATGTATACTAGGTTGCAAATGTGCAAATGTGTGATATTGAAAACTCTCATTCAAGTAAATAATAATAGCTATTAAAAGTCTTAGCTGGCAAAATTTCCCTCCTGTATTTTTCTAGACGATTTTCCAATTAATTTCATTAAAATTTGTGAATAATTAACTTTTCTAAAAGCTGGTCTTATGTACAATTCAGTTTGGACACTTGGATGATAAGGAATACATTACAAAGGGCTTGTTTGAAAACTTTGGTTTACCTCTCTTTCCCATTTTACTTCTTGAAGCTTGTTGCAGGGTTAATTCAGTTTCCCTGGGTATCAACCACAAGGTAAGGCCTGTACTCCTCTTGTTGTGCCTTAACTGCTATATGTTTTCCTTTTTTTGCTGTAAATAAGATTGTTGACTTTAAAATTATAACCTTCCTTTTATGGTCTAACATATTTGCATTCATTTTTTATATCTGTGCCTGTTTCAGGACACATTTAGTGGTCTGATAATACATGCCCACCTCATTTCTCTTATGGTATGACAAATTCTAAAATATGTTAGTCATATAATGTTTTTTCCTCCAGACTGAGTACTGAATTGGCATTTCATTTTTTGCTTGGCTAACTCTGCTACACCGATAACTTCCTTTTAGCACATCTTCTGTTTGTTTATAGCACATAATAGAAGTCACCCAGAATTTAATTCTGCTTTTGCTATATAATTTTGCAGCTTTATTATCTCTAACAAAATACCATTCCTAGTAACAAAGACATCACTCTTCAAAAAATCCAGCAAGAGGACGAACGATAGCCTGGGGAGTGCACTGGAATGGAATTCCTACTTTGCTTTTCTATAACATTTTCCATCATCATTCTTGAAGTACTTCTACAAAGATGAATCATTATTTCAATTTGCCTATGGGAGAAACTGAGTCACCTGAAGAGGAAGTAATTTGCCTGCCGCAAGTTGGTGGCACAGCCAAGGGCAAAGAACAAGGCTCTTCATTTCCTGCCTGGTGCCCTCATGACATAGTAACTAAGTTTACAGCTCTGCCACAGTCTTCTTTATCACCTTAGGTAGGACCTTTTGGGCCCTTTATTCTCCTAACACTGAAGTGCGTGCTTAATTTAAGCTTTTTTTTTTTAATGATCACAATTGGATGAAAACTCTCCACTAATACATCAGACATATTACAGGGATGGTTCATCCTTCCTTTCAGGTACTTTGAAAGGGAGAATTTTTTGTTCAGCATACTGTTAAATAGGTAATGTTTTATTTTTCATGCTGGGTTTATTTTTTGCCCAGAAAATTTTCACAAAGACTAATTCTAGCCAGGGGAAACCTGTCTCTGTAGATGATAGAAAATGGTGAGTTAGAGGAGCCTCTGTTCTGTTGCTCAAAGGATACAAATAGTTGTGTGATATGAGCCCCCAGTTCTTCAGATTTGAAAATACTATTTTCCTTTTTCATAGACATCTGGAGAGCAACTGTTGCACTCCCGACGAACTCAGGGTATGAATGAGTGGAGAATGCACTCCTCCACCTACTGCTCCTTACACAGTGCGTATGGATGAAAAAACCCACTTCTTCCCTTGCTGTACCCATTTGCACATAGAGCTCATCCAAACATTTCCTCTAGGTTTCCTTGTAAAAATACCTCTTCACTATCCTACAAAGTCCCATGGGGTACAAAGCACACATTTCAGTATTTGGCTTTTCATTTGTTCAGTATTACTACTTTCACAGTTCCCTCTTGTTTCTTCTGTTCCCTTTAACTTTCTTACTTCTTTTTGATATTCTTTCTGCTGTGTCTACTGTGTCTCTCTGTTTCATTTCTATTTGGGTTTTTCCCTTTTTATGCTGCTTTACCACGAGAAAAGGGAGGTGTTCCACTCTGGGCCAACTCATCATAGAGGCATGGAGAGAACTGGCAGAAATCATTGCTCATGTCTGGCTATGCAGGGAGAGGACTAGGTTTTTGCTACTGTGATGATTTCTCGGAAGTGATATTGGACCTGTTCCAACAGTTTACAGTAAAAGGACTGCAGTTCTAATGCAAGTTCAGCAAGGTGAATTCCATCTTTTTTTCTAGTACGATAACAAATTGTGCCACATGTGTCTCTGGTCTGAGAAATTAAACCTTTGTACAGGATGCTACCTGGTATGCTGTGGAGATGAAGGATCCAGCCTTCATATGAAGTCTGACATTGAAGAGGAGAGAGAGATTTCTGGCCTGTAAAGACCATAAAGAATTAAGCACAGAAGGAAACTGAATGCAATCATGACATTCACTTGTGTTAAGAAAACTAGAGAGTGTGGCGTGTGCTAGAGACTCCCATGATGTGTGACACAGAAGATCCAGTTTGGACAGGACCAAGCTGCTTTTAGATGGAGATGTTTGTGTAGGCCAAAAATTGGCTGTTGGTAATGTTCTCTAGATGTACATGATTTTTACAGGAGAAAACAAAGTTCTAGAAATGCAGCGTGTACTTTGAGAAGGAAATGGTAGTCTTAGGGCCAGTGGTACTTTTTTCCCATTGTCTGTGAGTAGTTCTTATGGAAGTTCTTCCTCTTTATGAGATATTTTTTATGAGTGGAGTTATCAACAGTGGAAATAACATAGCCTAAGGAGATCTAAAATGTGCCAGGATGACACCACTGCTAGCTAACAGCAAAAGGATTGATTCAATACTCAATAAGGAGCTGAGAGTAAGGGAGACAGAGAGATTTGTGGCAGTGTGCACTGCTGAGATGTAGAAGTGCTTTCTCTAGAAACAGAGAATTTTCTCAGGGCTACTGGCTTCCTGCTTATGTACCTTGCTTGCACATCAGGTCAGAGGTTATGGAGGCAAGTCGGTATTCAAGGAGAAGGGAATATCTTCTCTTGAGTTTGCACAGAGCCAGGTACAAAAGAGTGAGGAAAATGGGTAAGATCTCCAAGTGCTAAAGAGGTGTAGACAATACCAATAATTGTTTGGAACACACTCAATGTAGTACTTCTCAGCAGTCTAATGAAATGGACAGAAAACAGAATGGTGGCCCTATTCTGACTTCTTGGATTTGGATATTTTTGTCAACTCTATGAAGTTATATCCTGCTTAGTTATTGAACAAGCTGAAATTAGAGTTTTGTGGCACAGGAAAATGCATTACACTATTATCCTTGTATGAAAATGTACAACCTAAGCTTCATTTTTTCTTTCTGTGCATGATGGCTCTTCTTTTAAGCATTATTAAATGAATTAAATAATCCTAACTTCTTAAGACAGCCTTGAATCAAAGACAGCCTTGAATCAAAGTCAAAGATATAATTATAAACAGTGAGCTCTTTAGGGCTCCATCTATGCTGCTCATCACTTTGTTGCCAAACACTATCAAGGTTTCAGGCTACAGTGCCACACTTACAGTCATATCAAAGGTTGTTTACGTCATTGCAAAAAAAAAAAATCTCATTAAATGTAGTTAACACATCTATATCCTGTATGGTGTTAACAGGTATTTCCTTATGTGAGAAAGGTACAAGAATATAGGGAATCAGGCATCTCCAAGTTTTCAGGGTTCTGTTGATTTCAGAAATGCAGGATCCCTTCCCAGTAATCTTCTGTGGTTAAGCATGCAACTCTAGTTCTTATCTTTCCTTAGATCTTGGAAATACTTGCAAGGGATACCTAATCATAGTAAAGTAGATGCTCGAAAGCCAGAGTAGTGTATTGCTACAACTTCTGGCCACAACTGTGCTGGGATGTTGTTATATATGTAGAAGTACTTCTGCCAATTCCATGTGGCAGACATGTGCTTTACCCAGCCGGTGTTTCTACATGTTGAGAGTAGCAAACCAACAATAAAGTACTCTGCCTGACTACCAAGCTCAGCTTCACTTTTTCCTTTTCAAATTTAAACAAAAAGCTCTGGATGTAACTGTACAATGCTTTAGAGAACAAAGCAGAACTGATTTGCCACCTTCTTAGAAGTGTTGATTACAGCATGCAGTAGTCTTTAGCAACAACTACTCTGAGACATAAAATAACAGGGTAAGAAGATTTTAGGGAGCAACGGGTGGGTGAGAATTTTGATACTGTCCTACTAATGAGAATTTTCCATTCTCTCTGAATAGCTTCAGGATGATCCCCTCAGCCATTCATCTGCATTCATGATTTCATCCATCTGCCCCTTTGTAACCACATTTTTGCTTCCTCTTCTCAAAGAAGAGGCTGGAAGGCAAAAAATGACTATCATAATAAACATCAGCTTTTAGTCACTATTATTTTTTTGTTTTATTCCTAAAGCCCTTGTCTCTGTTGTTGGTGTTTTCTTAAATTCTACTATTTCTTTGCCACAATTTGTCATGAAATCTTTTGTTTTCTGATGGCTGATATTTTCTTTAAGCTCAGTTCCGGGGAGATTGAATAGCTCAGGTTCAGGTTTTTAAATAAATATACCTAGCTGTTCCAGTTCCTGAGAAGAGAAGTGAATACAGAAAGTGAATTTAAGTGAAAAGCTCATATGTAAATAAACTGGCCTTTCAAAAATAAATAGTTTTTCAAGCCAGTCTTTAGGATTTAGAGTTCTGCTTTGTGGATTATTTTTTTCAACTTACAGAGTCAGCAGTAATGCCTCCAACAGTTTCATCAAAATGGCCAATGCCCAGGAATACAGACATCATAAAGTAAGCAGGAATTATATGACCTGATCAGGGATGACCACCCAATTGAGGATATGCTATGGATCAGTTTAAGGTATATAAACATTGATGTATTAACCGCAGGGGGGGATTCTGTTGCTTTTTTGAAGTCTCAGAGTCATGAGCTAGGGTGGTTCACTTTTAGCAACGAGAACTGCACAGTCACAGCAGGTCGTCACACACTTTGTGGGAGTGGAGCTAGTGTGGGACACTTAGGAAGGAACTGTAATCTGGCAGCACACGGCCTCTTTGCAGGAGGTGGGGAATCCAGCACACCATGCTCATGCTGCTGCAATATGTGTGTAGTCCAGCACCATGTAGGAGGTGTGGGCAAGAGATACTTTGCATGTGCCCACATCTTGGCCACAAAATAGCAGCAATGCAGAGGCAAGAGACAGCATAATAAGCCTTTTGAACATTAATAGGACACCCACAGGAAAAAAACCCCACATATACACAGGCTCGGATGCTGAATGGCATGGTCAGTACATACACAAATAGTACATAATAGTACCATAACACCACTGTTAACTTCAACAAAGATGGATTTGCTCTCATTAAAAAAACTCACATGGGAGTTGCAAGGAGGAGAAACAAAGAATTAAAAGAAGGATGTGCAAGTGAGTCTGTTCACTCAGAAATGTGGCAGTAACAGTAATATTTAAAATCGGTTTTCTTGGAAAAAAGTCCTTTCACTTTTAAAAACAAAAGGTTATTTCCTGTTCGTCATGTAGTATTTGAAACAACTGGATAAACAAGAGTAAAAATAGGTTAGTACAGTTTGTTTTCAGAGTGGATTTCTTCCAAGGCATACTGCTGTAAGAGTAACTCCACTAGTTCCTGGAGATCTGTGATTGTGTGACTATCTCCACTTTTCTTAAAAAAGACAGGAAAGGCACATTCCTACTTTTCACTAACATTCACATTCATTACCATCACATTCCTTAGAAAATGTGATCTCAGCATACCTTAAGGCTCAAAAATCAAAAGGTAAATAGAAATACAACAGCATTTACAATATTGGGAGTTTTACAACAGGATAGTATTTCATTTAGATGTGACTCGTGATTTCTACATGCTTCAGGTATGCAACAGTGATTTGTATAGGGAGTGGGCTGCATTGAGTGAAGAGGAAGTTGCAGTGAGAGACTTGCCAACATTTGAAAGGCAGCTGTCACTCACACAGTCTAACAACTTGAAAAGAAAGCATAAATCTGGAATAGGGAAAGAAAAATTAAAGAGGTGTTAAAATACAACTTCAAGTACCAGTCTAATGAGGTCAACATAAGTATGCTTAGAAATTAGAAGTCTGCTAACTTCCAGAACAGCTTTTCACCCAATGGAAGAACTGGCAGCAGTTTCTTTAGAACACCAGTCCTTTAAGGATGAGAGGATGAGAGGGAAAATATAATCAAAAACATCTTATCCAAAAAACAACCACCATTTTTTTCCTGATGAATAAGAGTCTCCGCACTCCCTGCAGTCAAAATTTACCTTTAGAAAAGTAACCACTTTCAGTATTGACTTAAAAATTGACTATGTGGAGATACTGGTAAAAATAGGGGATTTATACTAATATATTCTGTGAAAGAAGTGTGGTGCTTTTGGATTGGTAATGGAAGTATCCTTACTTTAGTACAACCAGAAGACATATTTTTTAAACATTTCAAAACATTTTGGCACACAGATCTTATATCACTATTTGGAATATGTAGACTTCTCAGTCAGCTGTTCCGTGTATCTGCATGCTACAGTTTTGCAGGAGATTATTCAATTATTAACAATTTGTAGTATTTACTGCAGTCCTGCTGCTGAGTAAACAGTTTTATAAAGTAACTCATGTCCTTGCTGTAACAAACAGAGAGAAGATATGAATTGCCTTGGTAGGATGACAGGATCCTCACTTTCTTGCTGGACAGCATACCTTCTGCTAATAGAAGCAGGTGCTTGCCAGAATGCTACCTGGGCTGGCACTGACTGCTGTAAGCTTGGCCAGTGTCACAGGCAGCTGAAGGCAGGCACTGAATGTGGCAGGGCATGTTCAAACACGTATCCCAACTAGCTGGTGGAAAGTGTGGGTTGCTTCTCACTGATGAGGAGGAATGGAATGTCAGAAGCTTTTCTCATGGTATCAGTTGGCTAGTATAGATTGGGAAATAGGACAGAACAGGTACATTTATGTTACTGGTTTAATGTGTGATGGAGGTCACGTTGAGTGTAATCATCCTTAGAGCTGGAGTTCTGTGCATTTCTCCAATGCACTATACTGCTCTATGTGAAACAGCTCCTGTCAGGGAAACATGAGACTGTGCACAGTGGTGCCATATAAAGCACAGCAGTCATACAGACCCTTGGCCACTCCTCTAGCTCAGTAAACTTGGCGTGATCTTCACACATAGCTGCCTCAGAGCTACCTCAACCCCTTCTCTGCAAATGTTCCTCAATAACGAAATTAACAGCTTCAGTTTGACTTTAGCAGGGCACATCCACAACATCCTCACTGCAGCAAACTGGGAGGGGGAACACACAGTTGTTCATGCAGTTGGGTCTTGTTCCTGGACCACTTTTCCCAATGGTGATGCAAGGCCAGTCAGAGCTAGGTCAAAACTGGAACTCAGCCTCCTGTGTTTTTGATGTGGTATGCAGAAGCTGAGCCCAGGGTTTTGTCATTCAGGGTGGACAGGTAGAGACAGGCAGGCCAGGAGATTCTGAAGCCTCCATATGAGGGTCTGTGGCCAAAGGGCTCATCCATAAGGGTCAGCACACACCACATACTCTGAGAAACGCAAGGATTCCAAAATTAATTGCATGCAAAATCACAGAGAATTTATTAAGCTGGAAAAGACCCCAGACCATCATGTCCAACTTATGACTGAATAACACCATGGCAACTAGAACACAGCACTGACTGGATGTGGCACTTTGTTTAAAGATCTCCAGGTGTGTCTCCATCACATGGGTGGGCAGTCCATTACAATGTCTAATCACCCTTTCTGTGAAGAAATCCTTCCTAATGTGCCACCTAAAACCTCCCCGGCCCAGCTTAAATCTATGTCCTCTCGTACGTATGAGAGAGAGATTGTATGCCTCCTCACAGCCCAGATGTCCTGATGCTGGAGTTGCAACAGGGAAAGGTTTCCTCCCACCAGGCACATCGGTGGAAAGGAGCCGCTGCTTGCCACCTCGGGAAGGGCCCGCCAAAACGTGCACGCAGCCTCTTCCCATTTCTCCAGCCACCTTTAGGCTAAACTTGACTCCCGGGAATGGAGTTAACGGATGTTCAGTGTTCGGTGTGACGCTGCTCACCGCAGCACATTCCCGAGCCCCCCGACATTCCGCAGTAGCCGCGGTTTTGTCTGTTCACAAGCGTGCCTGATACAGCGCGTTTCCGACCAGCGCAGCCCTTCCAGCTCCGCAAGCCGCCGCTGCCTCCCACCCCCGGACTCGGCGCCCCCCGCCCGCCACTTCCCCGCCGCCGCCGAGAGCGCCTCCCACAGGCCACCCGCGCGGTGCCGGGGGCGGCCCGTTCGACGGCGCCGTCCCTGCTCCCACCCGCCGCCCGCCGCGGGGCGACTCCCGCTCGGGACCGCCTCCGCGAGCCTGGGGGAGGACGGGGCGATCCTCGGGCCCATCTCTCGCCAGGGCGGCGGGAGCGGCGCCAGTCCCGCGCGACAGCCAGGACCGAGCGGGGGCGACCGGGAAGGGCCGCCGGCGCCGGGCGGCCCCGCCCCGCTCATCCCCCTGCTCCCCCGCCCGCCCGGCCGCGTTCCCGGCGGGCGGCGCCGCGGGGTGACGGGCGGGTCTCGGCCACAGCCGAGTGCGGCGCGTCAGTTCCGGCGGGGAGCGCGGCGCGGCGCGTGGGTCGGAAGCGCCGCGGCGGCGGCGGCGGGGGAGCGGAAAATGGCGACGGCCGCGCAGCTCACGGACGAAGAGCTCTTCTCGGAGCTGAGGCGCTTTGGCTTCTCCCCGGGGCCGGTCACCGAGAGCACCCGGCCCGTCTATCTGAAGAAGCTGAAGAAGCTGCGCGAGGATGAACGGGCCGGGGCCCGCGGCGGCGGCGCCAACAAGACCCGGAACAGCAACAACAATAACACGGGAGCCGGAGCGGCGCCGGGCGGAGGCGGCGGCCCCGGGCGGGCGGCCCCGGGAGCGCGGCTGGTCGGCGCCGAGCACTCCTTCCTCCCCGGGGCTGCCGCCGGAGGTGGCCGGGGCCGCGCCGTACCCCCCGCCGGGGGCGGCAAAGTGCTGCTGGGCTTTAGCTCGGACGAGTCGGACGTGGAGAGCAGCCCCCGGAGCCAGGCCGGCGGCAGGAGGGAGCGCGCTGCGCCCCTCTTCCGCGGCCTCAGGCCCGGCGCCCCCCACGGCGCCGGCGGCGTGAGCAGCAGCTCCCCCCCGGAGGAGGCGGCCCGGCGGAAGCCCAACGCCTGGTGGGGGGCGGCGGCCAGGAGACCGGCGGCGACTCAGGGTGTGAGGGAGCTCGGGGACGGCGAGGAGGAGGACAACGAAGAGGAGGAGGAGAAGGAGAGCGAGCAGCAGCGGTGGAAGAACCGGACCGTGAACGGGAACCGGCTCCTCTCCTACGGAGGCAGCAGGGACAAGTACTCGGACTCGGAGGAGGAGGAGGCGGCGGGGGCGAGGGCCAAACAGCAGGGACCGAAGGAGGAGTCTGCAGTTCGCCGGCCCAGACGGAGCCTCAGCAAGTCGCCTGCTCCATTCATAACAAGCAAATGCGCTGCAGCCGGCGCTGGCGTGATGGAGACGGGCCAAGAAAGGGCTGGCGGAGGCTGCGGTGCTGGTGTGCTCGTAACGAATGACAGGGCGGCGGGGGCGGCTGCTGCCGGCAGTCTAGACAGGGGCAGAAATCAGGAGGAGGAGGAGGAGGAGGAGGCGGCAGCGGCGGTGGTGGGGGGAAGAGGAGGAGGAGGATGTGAAAATCTGGACTCTAGTCCTCCCAGCCCCAGATACCGCATTGGCCTATCCAAGAAATCCCCATCAGTATTGTTGCTGCCAACACCGCTCACGGACGTGGACAGCGGCAAAATCAGTGACCCTCCAGGCACCCTTAGGAAAACGACCAATAATCATGTTCTCAGCGGTGCTCCTGGTAGCTGTAATGTTGAATCCAGGATCTATTCATCTGCTAATAGCCTTCCCCCGGGTGGAACCACCTCCTCCCTTAGACTCAACCACTCCAATCATACGGGTTCAAATCATACCTACCTGAAAAACACCTACAAGAAGAATCTCTCTGAGCCCGAGGAGGAGCTTCTCCAACAGTTCAAAAGAGAGGAGGTATCCACCACTGGAGGCTTCAGTGCACATTACCTGTCCATGTTCCTCTTAACTGCTGCATGCTTGTTCTTTCTGATACTGGGATTCACATACCTGAGAATGAGAGGTTCTGGAATAGCTGAGGATGTGGGAGCCAACAGTAAGTATTAGGTGAAGGGTAAGAGCAGTTTCTGTAACTGCTGTAACAACTGTTAATACGCTTTTGCATTCCCAGACATCCCTTACTGAATAGTTCTGGGTTCCACCTTAGTATAATCTCTCTTCAGTTGATGGCGTACAGAGAATTTGTCTTATGTGTGTACTTTGCAAGCTGGTATAATAAGCTTGCAAGACATTTGAGGATAAACTTAAATCCCAGCATTCCCTGCTGTAATCTGTTGATACCTTCTTTTCTAGAAAGTTTTCTTCCCAAAGCACTTCTATGGGTTTTGTTGTATGGGTTTTAGCAGGAGTATGGTTAATAGAGAATTGATGATGTAAGGCTTTATGTTAATCTCACAGTAGTAAGTGTGCACAATTAGATACCTGGCATTCCTGCAGGGTTAAGATTTGGCTGTGATTGTTTGGTAATAAAGCAGGTTGTTTTCGTTCGTGTGTGCTGAGGCTTGAAAAGGATCCTAGGTTGGGATGATGTTACACACGGCGACAGACTTCGTGCAGTGAATGCTTGACCTATTGTGTATTGTTTTCTAATAAATACTTCCTTCAAATTTAGTTGAGAATAACATATATACATGAAATACTGCCGTGTTTTAGTCTGAGTCTCAGAGCATTCATGTTTTTTTAATACTGAATTTTTTGGGAACTTCTTTAGCATGTGGAAGTAACTTCCTGAATGGATTTAAAAACTACCGTTTTCTATTAATGAGGAATACAAAAATGGAAACATACCACCTAAGGGTGATGATTCATGCTAATTCAGTTCTTGGCTGTTCTGAAATGGACAATGGAGATTGTAACATCAGAAAGAAAAATCTTTGCTGTCTTGATTTTTCATTGCTCCTGGTGAGAAATTATGCAAAAGTCTGGTTTTGGGATATAAGAGAGTTAGAAGATTCTTGTCAACTTGCATTTTTCTTGAAATGATTGATGATGGTGTGTGTGTCGTATGCAAGTGTGTACATTTTTTTTGTATAGAGAGTAGAGGATTTGTATACTCATTCGTGGACATGTGTACAGTGCCTTGTAAGGAATGATCTGGCTGTTATCTTGGGATCTGCTGGATGTCACAGGGCAGCAGTGTGGGCTGGCTTTTTTCTATTCCCTTTTGAACGTTATTCATTACATTAGGGTAGCAGAATAGTTTTTAATTCTGTTTTGCAGTCTTTGGAGGGGAGGGGACAAGTAAAACATTTGGTGTTGAAGCAAGAGCTTGGGGATTTGCAGTGGTTTCATTGCAATGGTCCACATGGCTTTTAAGTACTGTTCAGTCTTGTTTCTTGGGCTGGCTGTGAACATAGGCAGGTGGGCTATAATTAGATACAGTATAGTGTGACTGTTGGGACTGCTCATACTCTGGTTAGCTTCTGGCCATGACTGCTAGAGACATGACTACATTTTCTTCTGTATGGATAAGCTGTATTCTTGTACTAGCATGTAGTATATTCTTCTTTTAGTCTTGAAGTAGGATAATTTTAATGGGAGAAAATCTGTCAGCCTACTGGGGTAAACTGCCAAATTCAGTGGTTGAGTTAAAACTGGCTTGTCATCCTGTTTGATAAAAGCTGAGTGTTTCAGCAATGCAGGTAGCAATAGTTCTTAAAGTTCAGAGGGATTTTTTTTATTGAAAGAAAATTTGGTTTTGAACGTGTGAACTTTCCTATAGAACATGTGGGATGACTGTGTCATTGGGGATATTGCTCTTAAAAAGTTAACCCAGCTGGAACTATTAGGAAAAACTGTCGTCTTCTTAGAGGACCTTGCTTAGGTTAGGCTGCCCAGTCAGTGCTCTGGTAGCCCAGTGTTGCTTGGTAGTTCAAATAAACCAGTTCTTTGCCTGTTCGTACTTGCTGTCTTTTCAGTGAAACTCTCAAAAGTGGATTTCCTGGAGAATTGTTCTGGCAGTGGCACTTGTATTTCATCTGTGCTATGTCCTCACTGCCCCAGGCTTTGCTGCAACATAACAAATGGGAACAGGGAATGGTGTTCTTTGGGAGAAGCGAACAGCAGGTTTTGTGGCTAGCTCCTTTGATAGGAAGAAGAGCAGGCCACTTCTTTTAAGTAATGTGGGAATGAGCAGGGAGTTACCTTGCCCATATGTTTAGCATGTGCTTACTAAATTCTCAAATCAGCATATGGAACAAAAATATGTTGGGCTGTAGAACAGGCAAGAACAGACAAGATAGGCTAATAAAGACTGATTTTTACTGAAAAGAGGGAGAACCCTGTCTCTATTATATGCTTCCTAAGCTTAAACATCATCCAAGTGAGTCCTTTGACTCTTATGCTTATATGGGTGTATTGTCTGTTTCTTTTGTAGAAGCAGAAATGATTTGTAATTTTTAGTTAAAAATACTACTCAAAATATAGCTCAAAAACAACCTTTTCATTTAGGTGATTCGATACTGAGATTTTTCTGTCTTTTAGGTGGTTGTAGGTAAGATTCTGTTGGGTGAGAGTGATTTGATTGTGGAAAAAAATCAGTTATTTTAAACTCCAATCCGTGTCACAAAAACTGTTAGGGTTCAGCAGTGTTGTAATATATGCATCTCTCTAATTATCATGCTTATAGTGATAAAGCAGTAAAGGCAGTTATTTGTATATTTGGTGGCTTCTTATTTTAAATTTTCAGGGAAAGTAAGCTTAATGTTGGTTTTCTTAATGGTTAATTGCCTAAAATTAAATGCTATCAAAATAAGGTGATAGTATGTTTGTGAGATTGAAAAATATTTATCACAGAGTACACTCAATATCAACACCTGAATATTTGTCAGGCTGAAATCTAAGAACAGAGGAGGTGTGTCTAATGAGAGGGAGGCTTTAAACCAGGTGTTGGAGTTGAATTTAGGCCAGGTGTAATAATATAAATGAGAAGGGGTGAGCAGAGAACTTCAGAAGAGACTTGCCACTTGCACTGTGTGTAGTGTTCAAATGATTTCTTATTCAGAGCTGTAAAACAGTCATGAAGTGCTTTAGTTTTTCCACGTGTAGCATAAAATGTTCAAAGACAAATCAGAATTGGGCTAATTCTTCTGTATCTAAGCCATAAAGGTCACTTAAAGTAAGGGTTTTATGCATTTTGCTGTCTAAGATATAGATAAAATATATGCCTGTGGGGTTTTTCTTAAACTTGTTGAAATAAGCTGCTCTTCAAGCTTGCATAAAAGACCAACTAATGCATAAGTGCATGTTGTGCTTGCTATCTCTGACAGTGCTGCATTTGTAAAAGATCAGTTTGGGCTTGGTGCTGGTAACCTCATTCATTTTGCTCTGGCTGTAAAATATGTTTTGATTGCACCTGGCTTCAAAATACTGTGGGACTGTATCAACTTCTTGCCAAACCAGCGTAGTATTTTGTCAGGAAAATGGTAGACTTTAGTCTTCTTCCTAGGGTCTTTAAACCCTGAAGAGTTATGTATCCATTCCAACTTTTGTGGTTTTGTGATGTTACTCTGAGCATCTCAAGTGGCTGCTCCTGGAAGTTAATTCTAAAGTTATTTTTCAGGAAAAGTTGGTAACTGTATCAGATCAGTTGATGCGGCTTTCAGATCTGGTTCACTTTCTTTCGGAAAGATGTGGCCATTAGTACAGTTGCTGTTGAAGTCTGTAATCTGAAATAGGTTGTGAGTTACTTTCACCATTTCTGCTCCAGTACTTTGTCTGGGAAGCAGTTGGGAAGGAAAAAACAAAACAGAGCAAAAGCACCACAACAAACAAAGATCTTGAAAGTTTCAGATAGGTCTTGTTTAAAATCTTATTTTCTTATAAGAGGCTTTTTAAAGTGACATCTGTTGCTAGTAATTTTGGTATTTCTATGATACGTGTTACAAAACAACTGCTGGGAGGATAATCCTTACTATATTTGCTACAACTTGTGTTTTTGAAATGTTAATTCGGGAGACTTAGCAGTTGTGTATATTGCAAGTGTAAGCTTATGCAAATCACAATTCTAAGAGTTTCATTCAGTTCGATTGATGTTCCTTTGTTCTTGACGTCTAAATCTCTCAGGTGTTAAAACTTCTATGGAATTTTATGCAGGGAATTTAATTGCTAAGAAGTTAGACTTGCTGTATAAAAGACAAGATGATGACTGTTACGCTCCCAGGCCTGTACTGTTGAAGTGCTGTGCTATTTCACCAATAACTGTTACAAATTTATTTGCCTTCTTAGATCACCCTCTCAGAAGAGTCTGTATTCTTGTCAGTGTTGACTTTAATGGAAGAAAATTAGTTGTGGGTAAGAAGTATTTATAGGGGAGGACATATAAAGGGAGGGAGAAAAATTAAAAGATTTGCAGAGTTCCTGAGTTGTGTGCCTATTAACATTCGTTGTGCTTTGCAAGGGATACCCTGACTTGTATTTAACAATGTAACAACTTCTATTGAAATATTAGCATATTGCTGTTTCACTTTCTGTGTATTGCTTTAAATCCTAGTTAACAAGTATTTCTCAACTAGGCGATATAAAAGAAAATCCTGGTGTTTTTCTTAAAGAGTAATCTCTGTTGTAGCAATCTTAATTTTATGGTTTGCTGAGTTTTGGATCAGGATCAAACAAAAGGAATCCCTAGGCTACCTTCATAAGGTAAAGCCAAGCAGAATAGTTAGATTTCCTTAGAATGCTTGACAATTTTAAGCTCTCATCTTCCTTATGATATGTCAAAAATTATTCTTTACAATGAGGAATATTTTGGCCTTTTATCTAGGAAAGTCTGAATAATTATTTAGCGACTTTCATATAAGAAAGTCTAAGTAATTGCTCTATAGTACAAAATAGCTCAGCTGACAGCTTCAAGTCCTTCCTAAAGGATAATAAACAGTCTATTAACCTTTGTAATAGATCTGGAGTAATAAGTATAAATATGAATATTGCTCAGCAGTGTTTCAAACAAAATGATAGAAATGCAGAATTCCTGTTTTTAGTGAGACAATGGTAGTTAATACTTTGTTCAAAATATTTATAACTGCTTTGCATTCATACCTTAAATGTGCTGCTGTTTGCAGGTGTGCACAAAACATTCCTTATGCCATTACTGTAGATTCTTACAATGACATTTTTTCAAAGTTGATGTTGGAGGCCATGCTTTTTTTTTTGAAGTAAATAATGGAAAATTCGAACTAGAATCACTCTCCTGTGGAGCAGAGATACAGAAGAGCTCTGACAGGAGTCAGTCTGTTTTCATTAGATATCAAAAAGTAATCAGAAGTGTGCACTGCATTCTATAGTTTTCTCAAAAGCAAATTTCATTTCTGGTGTGAGAAAATTAAAGGTGATTCGGAATCTGAAAGCAGATCTTGTTGCAACTTTTCCATTTTAAAAAGCATTAGAGACTAGAAAGATGTGGGAGAGCAAAAAGCAGACTTGTTTCATTTGTTAAGAACCTCTGTCGGTTCTGATACTCTTGAAGTGCTGTGCAGCTCTTTCTGCTTAGGACAGATGCGTAGCGTGATAATGGATGTGGTGGAAGTATTTTAAAGAAGAGCCCATGATACACAAGGACTTAAATTTTGCATTGTAGGAGCCCTACTTGGCATTGTTTCATAATCTGTAATTATCCCGGTTACAAAAGGAGAATCAGGCCTGCAGTCCTCCTATCTCTGGGAAACAATTGTTTTTCTAAAAATCATTTAAATCCCTTTGAGATCTCTATTTCTTCTGAGAGTAGAAGATTCCAAACTTTAGCTTGACTGCTTACCGAGTTAACCTGGCAGGAGTTGCAGAGTTGTAACATACTGATCTAGAATCTGATTCTAGACTTGTGCTTCAGTAATGGTATGAATATTTGAACAGGCCAGAACTGCTGCTTGAGAAAGTTGCTTCACTGAAAAGCTTAGGCAAGTAACTTAAGCAAGTACAGTGTATTTTTGTTGATGGAAGTGCTACTCCAATGCTGTGGAGAATCATGGAGTGTTGTAATCATGAGACATATATTCCTTTGGCCTTTATAGTTTTTGTGCTAAAATTAGTTGTCTGTTGTGATTCGTGTTAGATTGAGGGGAATAAGTTTACTGGTCAGTGGATGGTGAAGTCAAGATATCTTGAAGAGACAAGATTTTTTGGGGGAGAATCCTGTGTTTACAGAGAAATTCATTAGCGCTATCTTTGTCTTGTCTGTTCTTGGCTCCTTCTGCTTCTCCTGATAGATGCAGAGTTGTGGGAGAAGGTGGCAGTGCTTTGCTGTGATTATAATTGAACAGGACACACTGTAGTTCAGGTCTTGATCAAAGTAACCTTGGTAGCTTCTGCCCATTGAGACTTTCTGACAGAGAAAAACTTGTCCAAAGGGGCAGTGGTACTGATGGGAAGAAGCATGCTGATCTGTGCAGGGGTAGATTCAAGAACCACTGCACATCTTAAAGCTGTTCTCATGTAGGTTCCTTCTGTGTTACAAGGCTTGCTAGAGTTTGTAATGTCCGGTGTTGAGTCCTACTGCACTGTACTTCCCACAGTGTTATTTAGTGCTGTTTTCCTGTGCTGCTTGTGTTTACATTCTGCAGTGGAGTGTGAGAGTAGGTGTATGTTAACCATGAAAAAGGCAAATGTGGTGCCTGTTGGGCATAGCTTGCTGGAGGAGATGTGCTGTTATGGCTGGCATTTTGCAGAGGTGAATTCTTTTTGCAGGGGAAAAGATCAACTCTTCTGCTTACTGGGTGTCATATTGTAACATCTAGGTATCTTGAGTAACGCTGCCTGTTTAGAGTCTTCAATTCCTTCAGCTGCTTTAAATGAACTCTGAATGACAGACTGCATTGATACAAAAGGCTGTTCAATGTAGGGAGAAGAGTAGGGGTTTAAAAAGAGATGGTTAACATTGAATTAAGAGGCACTAAAAGTTACTAAGTATTCTCTAAGATCCATTGAATTCTATTGATCCTTTTCTAGGTAAGTAAGAAATGGAGATGTTCATAGATGAGGGATTGTAGAACAACTCCTCAGCTACTTTATCTTTGTTTCAGAGAAGGCCATTTACTTAAATAAAAAATTAAAGATGGCTTGTTACAGAATAATTGTTTTATATACGTGCTAAGACTTCCTTCATATACTGCCTTTATTCCCTTAAGTCTTAATACATGGCCACATCCCTCTAACCTTCCATTTTTTGAAAAAGTCCAAGAGATGTTTATACTTGGTCTTACAGCATCTTGGGTAAATGCAGCATTAGCTTGTCCTTTTTGGGTGTCAGCTGAAGAAAACTTTACCACAGGAGGACTGCTGGGCATGAGGTGGACAGATATAGCGGTTTTCCTAACACTAGATTTTAAGGCCATGTCTAGATCTTAATTTTACTTTTGTCCACGGAAAAGTGTTTCTTTGGTCAGTTAGATCTCTGAATTGGAGAAACCTAAGGCTGTTCTTTAACTTCATAACTGTTTTGGTTAGCTTTAGGGTATTTTCCATAGGCTGTGTATCAAAGTCACTTACCCTAACCATCTCTACCCTCAATACTCATCATCTCACTATGTCGATGTGCGATAAAACTCCACAGCACTTCCTTTAGTAGTGCTTATCCCAGTGTTTGTTCGGCATCATCAACCTGCACAGCAAAAGCCTCTCATATCCCACGTATCCCCATACCTCACGATTTCATCAAACACATTTTTATCTGAATATGTAGATGATGTTGGTCATAGAGAACAAAAATCTACCTATAGAACTAATCTGAAACCTGTCAGTAGATGTAAGCAATGGAAGATTTACCGTGAGGGATGGGTTTCATATCTCAGACGGTCGATACATGATTACTTTTCGTTCTGGTTTGGGTTTTATTTGTCTTGTTACTCTTGCCTGAAATAATGCTTGGGTTTGTTGTGAGGCAAGGTGGTGTTTGTTGTTTTTTTAATTCCCAGTGTATTTTCTGGGAAATAGTATAACTTTATCTGTGTAGGAATTTCTATTCATCTCTTGCTATATCTAAGGTTTAGAGTGCTGTTTGTTCTTTTTCAGGTGTCATTCCATAGACAACCAAAGGGGATTTTGTTGAGTGAGACTGGGTGGCGCATGCGTGACAAATGCCGGAGAGGCATTTTTACAGGCTGTGGAACTCCACAGTTCAGACCTAATAATGGGGAAAAGCCAGTCTGGCAGTGTTGCTTGTACTGTTCCTCTTTGCAGATTCCTTGGAAATAGTTTACTGTTACTTTATAAATAAGAGAAAATGATTTGTGAAATTCCATGGTGGTATCTTGCAAAGGAGAGTATTATATTAGGTTCAGTCTAGTCTTTTTCTGTATTGATGTGCCCGCCATGTATGACCCAAGAAAGTGTGGAGAGGAGAAATGCATAGTATATTTCAAAGAAAAAGCTGAAAAAGGGGTTTTTTTAAAATTTGGTTGGTTTGGGGATTTTTTTGAGGGTGTGTGTGTGAAAGGAATTTTATGTTGTCCTAGGGAGATTTTGCCTAGCAGAGAACATCAGAGCAGAGATGCAGATTTTCTTCTGGAGAAGGAACTAGACTCATAATTTATTTTTGGGTTTTGTTTCTCTTATCTATAAGTATGAGAAATACTTACGCTTTTACATCTGCTTATGTAAAAGCAAGTGTGGATAAAAGTGTTTGGAAGGCACTATGGGAAACAGGGAATCTGAGCTGTGTTTGAAGGATATGTTCATGTTTGGGTGCTTTGTCTTTTGCATATAATAATAAATGCATGTTCATTTTGATATAAACTCAGAAGTAAACTAAAAAGGGAGTGTTGAGAACATCTGAGAGAGCTGTAGTGCTGTACTGTTTGTACAGTGACCTTTAGACTAGCTGTAGAAATACCAATCTTGTGAGTACTCCTGAGAGCTCATTCATTCGGAATGGGCAGGTAGGTATGCACAGTTCCATTTGGTGATCCTAGGTGTGTTATGATCAATGCCTGTTAGGTTTTACTTCCATCAGAGATAGTACTCCCTGCAGAAACACTGTGGACTATGTTGTTTCAGTTGTTTACATTGAGCATGGATGTATTGGCACATTTTGGAATTGTACAGTGCAGTGGCTTTTTATTTGCAACTTAAAACACTTTTTTTTTTTCTTTTGACTTTCAGCTAAAGGTGCTGCTTATTGAACGAATAACAAAAATGTGCAGATGGAGTACACATGCACATGAAGTAGAATGGGGAGGAAAACCATGAAATGTTAAATCCAGACTTGTTTTATTCTGGTGTGTTGGATGCATGATATTAAAGTGATTCCTTCCGAGGGAGAGCAGACTGGGGGGAAATGACACAAAAGTAGCAGCCCTGGGAAGGAGCTGTCCTGGTAGTTGAGGACCTAAGGCCAAATCGGGTCTGCCTATTCCTTCTGTAAGGGAATGAGTTAGCACGTGATATCCTGTGCCTTTCAGAAAATGGTAATGTACTGAGCTGCTTACACAAGCCTTGGGATCAGACTAACTATATGGCCAGCTCCCTTAAGCACGAGATACATGGTTTGAGGAAAGAGAGTTAAGATCTTGTTCTCTAAACCTTTTTTTCATACTTCAAGCACTGAGCTTTGTGCTACTATGTAGTGACCTACATACTACAGAGTTCTCATGTGCCGAAGGTGTGGTATGGTTTTATTGCCCCTAGTGTTTGAGATCTTGGTAAGACTCGCTTGTACTTCCTCTCTGTCTTCTTTTTTTCCTGTTTCTGCATGGCTGGTGAGTTTCTTGCCAAGAAAGGTTTTGGTTTATCTTGGGTTTTTCCTCCTCTCTAGATCCACCAGGGTCAGAAGTGCACACAGTACTACTAGAAGATTCATTACCTTAATCCACAAGCTGATAATGTAACCTTTTAACTAATAGGCACAACCTATTTAATTAATAAATAATTATGATAACATTAGTTCAAGTTCAATCTTAGTTCAAACAGGCTCTTCATCTGAGTAAAGGATAATGGTGTATTAGTCCAGTTGTTCCCTTTGGATAATTTTTATTTGAACCAGGAAGATTAAGCAAACAAATCATCAAACAAATGCAGTTGCTATGGTAGACAGCCTGGAAGGTTAGCCAACTCTTCAGAATCTTAGTCCAGTGGAATAAAAATGGAAGTAACTCAATATTGCCTGCTGTTATGCATGTCCAGTCAAGTGTGTTATGTTGTGTATTACCGCTGAGCTCATCCTGCTTTTGAGCTCTTAAAACTTCCACAATATGTGGTGAGCAGTTTTCGTTCTTCTCTTAACTGATATGGTTACCTGTGGTAAACTGGCTGCTGCTTCCTCAGTGAAAGCTCATCTTTGTCATGCCAAGAGACCTGCTAGCAACTACCTCCATATGTCCTGCATAAAGCACCTGTTTTCAGAGTTCTGCTGTTGTGTTCAGACTTTGTAAATATAGTGTTCAGCAGTTCTGCTGCTGTTAGTGCAGCAAGCACTGACAGATCAGTGTGTGCTGAAAGGACATAGGCACAGCAGAACCCCAGTTTTAAAAATGAAAAATTCTTATGTGATCTGTATCTTGACTTTGTGCTCATGATCGATGGCCTTTTAAGAGTTTTATTGTCAGTGTTCTTCCTTCAAATGTTACCTTTGGATGTTGTAAACAGTGCATAATATTACTAGTACTTTGTAATTGGAGGAAGAGGTTATAACTGGGTGTTTTTATGTTGGAAACTCTTCAAGACAAAAATCCTGCTTGTATGAAATCACAGGATATTTTTATCAAGACTGAGCTCCTGGGCAGAGTGAGAGTAGATTCAGTATTTAATTGCAGCTTCTCATTGATTCTTCAACCTGTGTTTCAGTAACACTTGCTTTATTAGTTTGCTTTCCACTTTGAACTTTGGAGTTTGAGGAAAGTGGAACACTTCCTAGTTTAAAATAAAACATGTTTTGTTGCCATACTTTCAAGATGGAGTTCCCCCTTTTTCTAAATTTCTGTTCATTTGTTGAAGTGGTGGGTATTTTTTGACCTTATAAAATGTAAGGAGCTAAAATATTTGGGAGAGGTGCACAGGGCAGCTGAAGAGCTATTTCAGAAGCCTATTCTGATTCTCTACCCATTGTAAAATGCTGGTATGTATCTAAAGTCTAACATTTTTCCTGGTAATGTTTTGCAACTGCTCATAAGAGCAGTCTTAGTGTGGTAGGTTTTTTTAATTTCTATGTATGCACACTAGCCTCTAGTAAATGCTGTGTGTATGTGTGTGCAAGGAATATGGTTTTAATCTAATTTTTGCAATGCACGGCAAGTGCTCTTTTGGGCCATTTTCCCTAATAGAACGGAGACAGCTGTTTCTTCTATGTTTTGTAATATAGTGCAAAAGAGCATGTGTGCAAGTACTGTTACTAAAAAAATACTTCCTTAAATATTCTTAAGAACTGTCAGCTTTTATAATTTCTAGGGTTTTTGATCACTAATACAAGTGCTAGATCGAAACTAATGTTAGTATTCTAGTAAAACTGATCTGATGAGAAGCTTTCCCAAATCACTTGTCTCTTCTTAAATATGGATGAAATTGGCATGACTCGCAGGAGCACTTTTCAACATTCAGGTATATTCTAACCAGCATTTAAGTAGGCAGGAGTAGAATTGAACCTTTCTAGAAGGGGTGATACAGCTAAACAAAGGAGAGGGTTATTTTGTTGTAATTTGTTGGGCTTTTTATTTTTTTGTTTAAGTAGTGAAAACTCCATAGAGAAATTCTGGTAGGTCATGCCCTTTTACCTAAAATAATGAAGACTCTTTATTTTCAGCACTGATAGAAAATGTGTCTGAAGTGTATATCACAAATATGATTGTTTTAATTCTTTTGGAATTTGGATTTTGTCAGAAAAAGTGAATAGCATGAAATTTTTGGTTATGTAGTCAGTTGTTACATCACTCACAAACAGAATGAATTAAAATTATATTGGCTGAAGAAATTATCAATAAAAGTCCTTTAAACTGAGCCAGTTGAAAAAGTGACTAGACTTTAAGGAAAGGTTCAGCCATTTGTAGAGTTTGCTAATCCTTGAAGCACGTTATGCTGCTCTTCAAAATTGACAGGGCCAAGGATTATTCAAACTATAATGGGGTACTCATTTAGAAATACAAAAACCATTTCCAAAGCACAAAAAATGATTGGGAGTGAAGGAATTGCTGAATGATTTGATGTCTTAATATCAAAGCAGAGAGATTTAGCCTATTGGGTTGAAGAGGTTTCTACCTGAATTAGGGAAATATGGAGCTGGAAGGTCATGCAAAACTGCTTGTCTGTTTTGAGCATTGAGTAATTGCAGACAGAAAAATAAAGGCAGGGTTATTTTATTTAAGTTTGAAATATGGAGATCTGGAATAACATTTTATGCAATAACTTGTTTGTTTGGTATTTTTCTGGAATTTTAAGGTATAGGAGTTCTGAGAGACAATGTTTTGGGATCATTCTTGACACATACACAGTATGTCACTGGGTGAAGTCAGACCTTGATCCTAGACTTAGAAAAAGCTACGGATCTGTTAGCTGACATAGAAAGTACTTGGGTTGTAAAATTATTGAAAACTTGTTTTTGAGATAATGTAGGAAAAGGCTGGGCTAAAGGCCCATTTCTGATAGCAGTGCTTCTAATAGTGTTTCTTACTCTGGTAGCACTGCATTATCCAGCTAATGTATTTGTGTTAAGAGGAAAAAAAATCTGATGGAAAACAGATTTTGGAAATGTTACTGCTTCTGTTTTGGGGTTCTGCTTGTGGCATGGTGGATGAAGAGGAGAAAAGTACTTGCATGGAGGAACATTCTTGCTTCTGCAGAAGCTGCTAACTTGGAGGTGTATGGTGTAGTGCAGAGTCTCTGAATCCTTTGGGTGAATGGTATTTGATGCTTTGTGTCATCACACTGAGAAACAAGGTGGTTACTGGTTAATTGGGATTGTTCTTGTTTCTGTAGCTGTGGCTTTACAGCTCCTTAAAGTTGCATAGGAATTTTGCTTTCAAATTATCTGTACATTCAGAAATAGATTATGGTATTACAATGGTTCTGTTAAAAATGTCACCCTAAAATGTTAGGAGGAACATAGAGCTGCAGAAAAAGTAGAAAAGCTACTTCAGAGGTAGCTTTTATAGCAAAGAGGAAGAGGACTTTGAAATGTGGAACAGTGAGGAATGTAGTGAAGGCATGAATATTATAGAGGGGCTGAATAGTCTTACTTCTCTGTCCTCTGGTACAAGGATACGTGCTTTAACTTTGTAGCATACGTAGATGGTGATTTGTTCTTGGAACTCTATTAGAGTGTGAGCTTGATAGACTATTTTCAAGGCTGCCAATTGTTGCATGGTAGAGGTCTCAAACCCTTTTTGAGGAGGAGCCTTGGAAGTATATGTTCAGATAAAAATCTTGTCTTAATAATTCTTAATGTTTAGTTTGGTAGAATAAGAATTTATCACTCTTACAGATATGGTTACATATTCTAAGAACTGTCAAGAAAGCTTTTGAACCAAGAATGCTGATGTAATATATTGAAATACCTTAGGCATGTTGGAGTAGGTGAAGACTACATCTGTGACTGGAGCATGTGGGAGGATTTGGTAAGAGCTTAGGTTCTGGACAAAGGAAAGAAGGGTGTATTTGAAAGAGGAATTACTGAAGAAGTTAAGGAATGGCCTTATTAACTCAAATGAATTGAGGCTATGTGGTAAATAAATGCAGGTTGATTAACAGTTGTAATGGCATAGGCAGCTGATAAATTGCTGCAGTTGCATTTTGCATACTTGGCTCTTAAGGCACCAGTCATGCTAAACTAAATGGCATCATATAAAAAATGTACTTCAGTTTTTATTTAACTATAACAATCACTAACTTCAGAGGGAATTCATAGAAATCCTGTCGTGTGAGTTAAAATAAGGAGTTTTAAAGATTGTTTAATTTTTGTGATAGGTAATTTTGAAGAGGTAGTTGGTATTCTTGGTCATTGTAACCACTATGTGTTTGTCAAGGAGAGGCAAACATTGACATCTCATCTGGCTTGCTTAATAAATTCAAGGTGTTAATTTATGTAAGTATGAAGTTGCCCAGATGTGTTTTACACTGGGATTGTGATGCTGGAAAAATCTAACCACCACCATAGCCTCCACTTAATTGCTGGTCTGCCCTAGCATATCTAGAATTTCAGGTGACTGATTTTGGTGTGGGTCTTTGCAGGCATGGAAGTGTTGCATATGTGTTTGTTTCATGACTTTCATCAGTGCTAAAATATGTTAGACAGGTATACTGAAATCTACACTGTCTTGTGTTTGTACACCCCTTCCAACCTAACACCACTACTCAAGATTTCATGTATGCTCAATAAGATTGACCCTGGAGTCCGTAATTATCCTTGTCCAGGTGTTTAATCATATTTTAGGCTGTTTAGATTGAATGTTCAGTGTGCCGAGTGTGTTCAATTGAGTTTGTGAATGAAATACATAAAACTTTTTGAAGTTGGTAGCTTGAAAATCCAGGAAGCAACGGCTGTGAATTTGGACCTATAGAATGAAATTGTGAAGTGCTGTGGGGCTTGGTTTGTGAGAGTTTTCAGCATCTGCTTCTATCAGCTTTAATTAATATTATAGCTGGATGCAGCTTGGATGTCTGTGAAAACCAGTCCCCGTGTTTGGGTGGTTTTGGGTTTTTTTCTATTTGCTGTATCAGAAGCAGCTGAAGGGCTTATTGGGTAGGTAACATGCTTAGCTTTTTTCTGAGCTCAGGCACATGGACAAACTTGTTTGCATAGTTACAGAGAGTCAAGCCTTCTTCATTTAAAAAGCATTTTCATTGTCCTGCTGTTTTATACATCATTTGTTGGTTGTAACCATAGGAATGTGAATCTTACCATTGCTACGTGTAGGAGCAAAGAAAGGGTAATTGTTTCTACTTCAAACTTCTTTTTGAAACTAAGGTGAAGCGGATCAACATTTGTCTGCTCACAAGAGTGCTACTGAAGGTCATGCAGTTAATAAAAATCACATTCTTTTACAAATAATTAGGTTTTTTCTTAGAAAAGGATTTTTTTTGTTTTTTATCCATATTCACTTACACTTGACTAAGGTTGGGAACCCTGTCTCGTGAGTTGATCCTTAGTTTCTTTTGTATCCTCCATTTCTCCTGAATGAGAAATCTTGCCATGAATTTGAACTGTCAACCTTTATATTTCTCTTATATTTTCCATTTATAAGTAATTTAACTAGTCAGTTTAAGCGTGGTTGTGGTTCAGAAATCGAGATATTGTCAATCAATCTACTCTCAGGTGGGCAACTTGATGTTTTGTGGATACCTTATATGCATGGGAGTGCATGAGCTCTCAGTGTGTCGTCTCACTCTTGTTAAAAGAAAATGCTGAGTTGTAGAGCTTTGTTGTATGTATTAGTGGTTAGTAAAAAGGGAGTTTTCCTTTTTTGAAATGTCCACTAAAATGTAAAGCATTCAAATAATTTCAAAGCAATTGAGTTATTAAAGCAAGAGTTTGGCAAATGGCAAGCACAGTTTTGTTTGTAAGGAAATGGCTGTGAAATGTGTTGACATACAAAATTCTGGTTTAACCTAAATGCTGCTATACTGCATTTTCAAATGCAGAGTTAGGGCAAAGGTTAATAGATGTCTCTTTGTTATTTGTCTTATTATTGACCTTGTTTTTATCTTAACTATTACAGTGTTGTCATAAAGCTACAATGTTGGTATACCTGTTTAGTATTTTCAGACCCTAGAGTGAATTAATTTTTTTCTTTCTTTTTTTTTTGACAGTTAAGGATCCCTTTAGTGAAGAACTTCAAAAAATACAAGTAAGTAAAACAACTTAATATTGTGATTTTAATCTGTCACATGATTGTATAGAAACAATATGGATCTGTTTGTCAGGATGCAGTTTTAGTATGACTTGTAGGAAATAAATGCACTTCTTGCAAGTGATGTTTTAATTTCTTTTTTGTCTGGGGCAATGTAAATAGGATTACAAGATTTGGCTGTGGCATGCTGGTTACTTCATATACAATGAAAATAGTACATAATTTGTGGTCTAAAAAGAAAAGAGTGTTGCAAATTTTGAGACTAAATTTAACAGTTTTTCACTTACTGTTGCCATTTCACTTCTCAACCTTGCAAGTACAGTTGATTGGCATGAAACCCCAGGACCTTATTTAGTGCTATAGAAGAGCAAGGGTTAAAGCCCTTCAAACTGGATTTTAAAAATTGTCTTGTCTACTTTCATTCCATTCTGTTACTTGTTCTTATATTCACTTTTTTGTCTGAAGTATCAGGCAAACCATTTTTGAGATGTCACCATTGAAGCTGTCTGTATTATTCTTAGTTGTGCAGCATGCCTTCAGGTGGTTCACTCTTCTGACTTGAATTGTAAACATATAGTGATCTGCTTTTGTTAGGCATATATAAGCAAGTACTGCAAGATACTTGTGGATGATTTTGGGGCCATCTTTTTGTTTTACTGTCTGGCATTTGGTTTTTTGTTTGGTGGGTTGGTAGGTTTTTGTTTCTAGGATTGAACTCTCTGGAAGAGAATAATTGCGTATTAAACAGGTAGCCTTGGCTGGTTTCTTGGATAGAAAATGTTTCTGAATCTCTTGAACAAATTAAATTTCTTGAGGCAGATTCTGGGGATTCTTTCAAAATGAATTAACTAGTGCAGAGAGAATGCATTTTGTGCACTGGACTCAGCCTGAGAACCTGTTCTATATGTTACTTTCTCCTGTTTCTACTGCACTGTTCTGTAGTAATGCTACTGCATGCTTGATTGTTTGTTAGCTACAAAGATTAAACTGTTCAGTTCCTTCTTTTATGCAGTCCAACCATTAATTAGATTAAATTGGTCACAGTAATATTTCTCACGTTCATGTCAATGTAGCTATTAGTGAAGTCATGGGTGTACGTACTGGCAAATATATAGAACTTGAAATGTATGTGTATGCTGGAGGACTGATTTTCCTCTTCTGCCATTCACAGTGTTTTCTGGCCAGGAAATGAGTTAATAAGGTTGGCTAGTTTCCTGAGGAGTATCAACTACATCAACTTAATCTCAGTGATGGCTTTGTAGTACCAGAATAGGGAGAGGTGACGCTGGTAATTGTTGATAGTGCTGTTGGGAAATAACTTGTCCATTGTTTGATCAATGAAAGAAGGATTTTGCTTTTCTGGTACCAGTTTTCTTACAGAAACAAAATTGGACTATTCACATTTTAAAATTATGTCAATAGTGCTGATGCATCAGGGAATTAAGGCTAATATAGTTTGGGGTTTTTTTTCAAACTGAGTATAATCAGCATATGCACAAACTGGAAAAATTACTTTTTTGAATGAAAGCTCTAGTCTTTGCCATTTGATAAAACTTCAGCATTTCAGAATAGCCTTTAGTGTATGTAATTGTATGCATATGTAATTGCATGTTCTTTGTGTTTTGAATAATTCCTTCTAATATGAAATGGTCCTGGTTATATGTAAATAAAATTGCTCAATATCTTGATTAGTTTAACTCTCCTGTAAATAGCAATTATGTGACGTCTCATATTCATGCCTGTTCTGGGAATTAGGCTTTTTTGTATTATGGTGTATGCAGGAAGTATCAGCAAGATAGTCCACAGCTTTCTGGTGTGCTTTGCTTTGGCTTTTTGTTTGGTGGGGGTGGTTTGTGTGGTTGTTTGTTTTTTAAAATAAAACTACTGTAGTTTGAAGGTAGACAACAAAAATCTTCCTTTGCTCTGAATTTTATGCTGGAATGTGGCCAGATGGTACTTTAGTGTGGCTTGTGTAAAATGCCACTGCACATTTATAAATAATAAAACTTTTATTTTTATGTAGTAGCTATCAAAAAAACACCCCAAACAAAACAGACTTCTTTTGAGTAATTTCACTAATCTCTCAGTAGTATCAAAATACTGCTGAGAGTTTTTTGGTTTTAACTGGCAGATCCATCAGAGTGCAAGCTGCAATCTAGTTTTGCTTCAGCCAAGATCTGAAAATTCAATGTAGTGAATACTTGGATTCAAAATATATTTCCTGCATCATTGTTGATGTGTGAGACATTACAGCTTTGTGTAAACCCTTGGGTTTTTCCTCATGGTATAGGAAGATTTTGGGGATGGAAAAAGGGAAAAAAATACATCTGTAATACTGCTTGTTTTAACATAAATATGTTTTTCTCATTCTAGGAAGATGAAATAAGTCTCATGATGAAGAGCTTGTATGCACTTCATGATAAATTGGCACAAGTAGCAGGTAACACTTAAAAAATACTGTGATGTAACGTTATGGCAACCGCTACAAAAAAGTCCGTGCTCAGATAGTGATTTGCAATAACTGGGTCCCTGATAGCCATTTAGAGTTCCATTTTGGGAAACTTGAAATCCTGTTTCTAGTTCACTTATCCTGTCTTTTTCCACCAGTGTACCATCTTTTGTTGCTAATGACATAGGCTCTTGAAAATCATGACCCTGTGTGGTTTTTGACCCAATGTCTTAATACTTTATTAATCTGATTTTGTTAAAAGGCTTAAATTAAATTTTCTATATGTGAAGAGCACTGTGTGGGTCTCTTAAAGGTGGTTAATTCACTGGTGAAAATCAAAATATTTTGCAACAGTGATAAAATGGTTACCAATAAAGTAAACAGTAGTGGTTGAACAAAATTGCCTTTTTAGACAAAATGCCCAACTTAACTATGTGAGTTACATAGTAGTGAAAAGTGCTGCATATAGTAATGTGTCAGAGTTGGTGTTTAGGGATAGTATTATTGAATATTCAAAGTAAAAAATAGGGTGGTTTTGTCCAGAGTCAAAAGGAGCACAACTTTAAACTGCGCATATACTTACACATCACAGTCAGGAAATGGTGAAGTTAAGGCTGTGATTATAACTTTGGGATCTGGTGAATGAGAGTTACAGCTGAGTCTGTGTCATGACTATTAAGCTGTTTTTATCATTCTTGCATATTTAACCCATAACGTGTTCAGGTGGTCTTACTGATCTTTGTGCCAACTATTTGTTTTGCTTCAGCAAGTTTTACCAAGGTGGCCTTTCCATTATTGTCAGGTGCTACAGACATTTTGCAAACATGAAAAACTGTGGAAACAGCTCTGTGTCAGATATGAAGCCGACAATGTAATATGTCAAGGCTGTATAGGAAATGTGTGAGAAATTCGAGCACCTCTGTAATACCCTTTAAATTGCAACAGTAATCTATCTTCCTGCTGAAGCATTTTGCTCCCATGCATTTACCGTGTCTCCTGTGAATAAAATAGGTTTTTGGACAAACCACACACATTTTGGCTTGTTTACACAGAAGAATCACAGAATGGGGTCAAGTTGGAAGGAATCACAGTGGGCCATCTGGGCCAACCTCCCTGCTCAAGCAGGGTCATCCCAGAGCACATGGTATAAGATTGCATCCAAACAGTTCTTGCACATCTCTAGCAAGGGAGATTCCACATGCTTTCTGGACAAATCTGTTCCAGTGCTCAGTCACCCACACAGTAAAGAAGTCCTCATGTTTGGGTGGAACTTCCTGTGCCTCAGTCTCTGCCCACTGCCTCTTGTCCTATTTCTGGGTACCACTAAGAAGTGCCTGGATCCATCCTCTTGACATCCTCCCTTCAGATAATTATAGACATTGATGAGGTCTCCTCTCAGTTGTCTCTTCTCGTGGCTGAGCAGGTCCAGCTCCCTCAGTCTTCCTCATAAGAGAGATGCTCCAGTCTCTTAATCATCTTTGTCTTCTGACATAGACCGTACTATAGCTGAGCATTCAAGATGATTGTTGCTTTTCCTTGCTTAGGTCACTGTCATACATCTTCCCTCTGTCTTTTGAAGAGTGTAACAGCTTGCTGTTTGTTCAGTGTGTCATCTGGCCCTCCAGGGGCCATACAGTAAACAACGTACTTGCATGGATAAAAAGGTTTGGCACATGGATCTGTGAAAAGAAAGGGAGTTTTCTTTATTGGCTGGGGCTTACTTCAGTGCACATAGACGCATGTAAATCTTTACCTGTCTGCCTTATGAGGAAGAATTTGTATGCTCCAATACAGCTATTTGCTCCACCAGGTCTCAAGGATGTGTTATTCTTTATTAGTCTATTTCTGGCCAGAAGGATCTTCAAATGCTTCCTTTCAAAAAAGATAACTATCCTTTCTGGTTAAGTGGTACTCCAGACTGGAGCTGTAGTGTGAGATTACCTGGTTTCTCAGCAGAGTAGCTTTCATACAGTTTGAAGAAGGACCTAATCCATCTCTGCTTAGACAGAAATTCTCCTCAATGCCAAGTTTCTTAAGATACTAGAGGAAGATGTCTGCCATCCATTTTTGAATACCTTATTGATGTAGACCTGGCACAATATCTGGAAGCAGTTTAAAAGGCATAAAACAGAGGAAGCTGCAAGGGAGGTGCAGGATTTAAGAGTGTTGATCTTGTGCACAGTGCACCACTTCAAAGGAGAAGTTACGGAATATAGATTTACTCAAAGTGGTGCCTTTCAGGTCTCTCTGTCCCATACTTGGAAAAGTTTCTCTCATTTCATACTTGGCTATGAATCATTTGTTCATGTTATAACTATTAATATTAAAAAGACAGGCTGGAAACTTGAAGTAGTCTGTTCTGTTAAGCTTTATTCCACATCTTGACTACCATCAAGATGGTCCCCTCAAAATTTGGTTTCCAGCTCTGTTTAATAAAGCAGACTTATTATTTTTACTGATCTAGTTTCCTACCTTGTCAAGTTCAAATAGAGAGCAAGTGATGGGGCTTTTATTTTAGAAGGTAGGACATGAAGTTTTTTTAAGGAAGAAAATATCAGAGTAACAGTTCATTAATTTTGACTTAATTTATACCATGTTCCAACTGTAGATACCTATTCTGAACTGTGGTGCTCCAATATGATGTCAGATTATTTAATTATCCAATATAAAAATAGGTTGCCTTTAATGCATCGCTGTTCTCTGAATTACTAGTCTGATAAACCTAGAGTGAGTAATTTTTGTCTCACAGAAAACTCAGAACTGGATGAGCAGATATGCTTCTCCCTTGAGTTGAAGTTTATGTTCCCGTGTTCTTGTCTTGAATGGTTTAGCCATTCTTCAGAACAGCAACTTTTTATAAACAGTATATATTTCAGTAGTCAACACTTTCTGCTAAACCAAAATATCAGCATTTTAAAAATAAGAGTTACTTCAGCATATGTTAATTACTGGATGTCTTGGTCTCATGGACACACTTCAATAGATCACATCCATTTTCAGTCAGACTTGCAAAATGAATAAATCTAGCCGCTATATTCACAAGAAGCAACTGGCTACCCATGGCTGTGACCCTTTCTTGTAGATAAAGGATTTTTTAGGTAGCTGTTTCTTTTGCCTGACATTCTTCAGTGTGACAGTCTATCAGATTTAGACACTTTCCTTTTTTTCACAGATCCTTGAGATGCAGGGGTGAATGGCTGGTTTATCAGCCATTCCTGATAAATCCATGTCTGGAAGAAAATCCTGGCAAAACACCTGAAGTCAGTTAATATTAATTTCAAGTATCAACTACTGCATATGATGGCTGTCAATGGCTCTCTGTTCTGTCACTCTCTTTAATCTTTAGTTTTTCAGGTAATCAATATTGTGCTGTTTCCAACCAGTGATTGAACAGCTATTTAGCAAGTCCTGGTGTTCTGCAGTGTTATTGAGCTTATTGAATTTATTGAGTGTTATGAAATTTGCCTTTGGGAGATCGGGCATTCTTACTTGCTCTTGGTCTGCTTCTGCTTTTCTTGAGCTCCCCACTTTAGTGTTCTGCTGCAAGGAAGCTGAAAACATGAGACCTACTAAACAAATGTCTTGTATACTGCTTGCAGTTTGTGTTGATGGCCATATCATATCAAGCTATAAGCCAGAGATCTGTACTAAATCTGTGTCTTCCTTGAAATATTAGATTTCCACTGTTTTGCTACCAAATGAGGAAATTATCTGGAGTGTAAAGCAAATACTTCAAAATTTTGGATATTTCTGTTGCCTGTATATGCTGCGGCTCATAATTTAAATGCCTAAATGAAAGTCAGTTTTAAATATTCTAGCCTGCATGGAAAAGATGATCTGACTTGGTTTCTGTATTAGAATCAATTGAGACAGAACAAATATTTCTTTAGAACTGAGGCTTTAGTTGCTCTTTGGTGGTATTTCTAGGAGAATTTGACTTCTTAAGTGGCTTGCCCAAATACACTAACATAAGCTAAGGTGTAGTTTTGTGATCCTTGCTGGGATGTGCTACTTTTTTCCTCCCTACAAAAGCAAATAGAAAGGTTCTTTGATTGCTCTTGACAGCAGTGATGGGTGCCCAAGGAAAATTTAAGCTCAAAGGTCCATGCTTTCTGTAAGCTCCCAGCAGACATTATAACAGAGGGGCAGTTTTTACAAAGAGCTCAGATGTATCTTGCAGCAGACTTGTGTAAAGTTTTTTTGCCTGTGCTTCAGTTTTATTCCTGAATATAGGGCCTCAAATGGAACAGTTGGGAAACATTTTTGGCTCAGACTATGGAAAGTGGGTTTCCAGGCCAAGTGGTTAATGATTGCACCAAAGTTATTCAAAGTAAGCCTTCATTTGCAGAACTATTAGCTAACGCAGTGACTGAAATGGCATACAGGAATATCCTGCTGTTGCAGTAAAACAGAAGGTTGCCTGACTTGTGAAATGCCTAACTTTCTGCAAGCTTTCAAATTCATGAGTTTCTCAGAAGAAAGCTGTTAAGTGGTTCTCAGCAAAAGATGTGTTGGAACAAGAAACTGTGTCTCCAATAGTTTTTTGTACAAGACTGAAACTCCATAACTCTGATTAGCTTACTTTTTTTGAGCTGGGAGACAAGATGAAAGTGATTTTTATTCTTCCCTCCCCTGCCCCAGTATTGCTTGAGGGAAATTTGAACTGATGGGCTTTAGACATTGTCAGAGCCCAGGTAACAAAGGGGTTTTTAATTGTTAAACTTGTTCGGAGGGAATACAGTTTGAAAAAAATTTCAGCAGCAGGACTGAGAGGAAACTGCTGGTTTCTGAAGATGAGACCAGAAGCTATAAGTCAGTGTGCTGGCTGGGTGCTGCATAAACGTAATTCTTGGAAGAAAGCAAATAAGATTAGCATTTAAAACTTGTAAAGTAATTCAGTAGTTCCCTACCTAAGGGAGCTTTTGTCCTGTTGTAAAAGGTAATGTGTTCTCAAAAGGTGGAAAATCCAATGTGAACTCTGAAACTTGTTTTTAAGAATTTATATTTTTCACAATCTGTCTCCTGCCCATGTGTTTAGTTGCTTTCTTGTCTGTGTATTAACCTCACCCTTTTTATTCTCTCTCATTTATTTTATAATAGGGCTTTTCTGCTTATCTAGATAATTAAAACAACCAAAGAAAAGCTTCTTAGCAGAAGGGTCTCATCCCCCTCCTCTCACAAGCTGTTTTGTCCAAAGTATGACTGACATGCTTTCTCTGTATTAAAGAGACCCTAGAAAGACTTCAGGTCTTACCAAACAAGAGAAAAGGCTTAAATGTGGGGAATACCTGTCAGACTTGCTCATATCCTGCAACTTAATATCAGGTGTAAATTGTGCATATGGCTTTTACAGAGCTACGTTTTGGGTTTGTTGTATTTATTCCATCAGTTCTAGATTGAAAACAATATGTTTACACCAGAGACTGTATGAATATGATGTATAGTTACTCCAAGTCTGCTAATCTTGAAACATGAAATCACTGATGATTACACATGTAATTACAGGCTGCACAGTTTATGCTGTACAAAATCAAAGTCTGCCTAAATTATATATAAGAAAAGCCCATAGCTCCAATACAGGTGCTGAGTTCTAAAATTAGTGTTTTTTTATGAAAGTGGTTTCCATTTTCAGCAGTGATCTGTCTAGTTTTGCTATTACAGTAGACTCAGGCACTTTGAAAGTCTTAGACGTTGCATGCTAATTTTCAAGTGAAACAACTTGTAAAGTTTTCTGCTCAGTGCTTGATTGCAAATACACGCATGCACCTAGGCTTAGTTCCAGCAGCATTTCTAGGCCAGTTAGCATATGAGCACTCTTAAAAACACTGTTCCTATTTCTCTATATCCCAACAGTAAGAGCATCCCTGTTACGCTAATGTGCTTGCAACGCCAAGTTCTCTTAAATCTGTTGAAGTGTACTGAACAAACCTTCAGCAGTCTGACAAGAACTTTGGCTTCATAGAAGTGCATATTTCTTTGGAATTCCAAATTAATCAGGCATGAAGGTGCTTCTCCATAACTTGCTAGTGTTTCCTAGCTCACATTGCCTTGAATGTTTCTCTTTGTTTAGGGATTATTTGAATATTTGAAATTGCTCTTTTTAAAGTATATTCCAATGTAAGTGAAGGTTTATGTTTTGTAGAAGCACAAGTATCTTAAATTTTCTCTAATCTTGCTATAGCTTTGGGAATAGTACAACTTGGCATGGATTCAAGAAGGTAAGGCAGGCATAACACCCAGCCAGTGAAAGACTGGGTTTGTTGTTTCCTATTTTATTGTTTTGGCACTGTAAAAGCATAGTTACAAATGCCAAGATTTAGGGACTTTTTTAAGAAATATCAGGAGAAAAAAAGTGACTTGCCACTTCTGACTTCTTCAGAAATGATCACCTAGTGATAGGTGAAAAACTGGTCTTAGACCTTTTCTGTATGGCTTTGTGTTGATATGACTGTCACTACTTTCACTACTTGTTGTTGTTGTTGCATGAACCATGTACCTTTAGTTTAGCAAAGAAAACCGGGGAGATGATGGCACATTGCTCTGAGGACTGACTATGCATCTAAACACCTTATTTCCTGGCTACTTCTGCACACTTTCCAAAACGATTAGGAGGTGGTAAAAAGGCTTGTTTCAAGCCATAGTGGGATTTTGTGCATGTTCAGGAAAGCAATGAGTTACCACAATAACTTCAATTAGGCCAATCTAAAATACAGTAACTTCATAGTGCCTGAAATACTGTGGATGGGTTGCAACTGGAACTTGGTCTCTATAAAAGAAAAAACAGGCTTCAGAGTTAAAGAAAAATATCTGGAAGCTGAATCAGGCTACAGTAACTTTTATGGTAATGTTCTTCTGATAGTTCTTCATGCTACCTATTGTTCTGCTTTTGTTGTAAATACTGAAATACATTTTCTGAGCAGTACGTGAGATTGTATTGCTGTGATTTGTACATATTATTAGCTCTGAAAATCATTGGGTTTTTTAAACTTCTTTTGAAGGAGAAATTCATGCAGAGATTTTTCCATATTTTTAGTGGAACCTATGAGGATCACTGTACTGCTGTTGCTGCTTGTGTCAATTTTGTTAACCATAAGCTGATGTTTGGGTGGTTTTTATTTTATATAATGCAGTCATAAATAGATCAAAATAAAAGTTTTCATTTTACCAGGGGAACATGAATGTGGCAGCTCTATTCAAAGAAACCTTACCGTCCAGGAGGCAGCTGCGTATTTAAAAGTAAGCAAATGAATTATTTTTCATTGACTATAGAAGATTCGTGTAAGTTACAATTTGTAAGGCCTGTTTTCATGTCTAGTGTATTGACTAAAATTTGACTTAGAATTGAATATTATTTGGAAATGATTGAAACTGATGATTTCAATGCATACTACATATGATTTTTATTTGGGGATGTAGTGAGCGTTTGGGGAGAGGGACTGTAAAAGAAACTGACTTTATTGCAATGAAAGCATAGCTAGTAGTACTTCAATGACATGCAGGGCTTTTTTCTCTTTCATTAAAACACCAGGAGATGATTTGGATTGATGGAAATAGTTGACCAATGTGAAAATAGTAAATTTATAAACCTCAAATAGCTAGAACCTTCTCCAGAAATCACTGTGTTGGGTTTTGAGGCTTAGTAGAAAAGGATACTGTTTTCCTTTCTTTGTGGAGAAAGGTTGATGTTGTAGATCTGTGCAAGCAGCCTGACAGGCAGCAGCTGTTTGGAGAGGCCATTCATTGATGCTTTAAATAGAAATGGTCAAAAAAAGGCCTTTTTGTTAATTTGATCGCTGTGCAGTATTATGAAATCCCACTCTCTGTCATTCCCCTGCCTCATTCCCCAAATAAAAGATGACTCTTGCCTTGTCTTGACAGCTGTAGGGTTTATTTTAGCCCACATTTGGTGTACTCTTCAGTGGAAAACTACTTGAAGCTTTTAAGGGTCAGAGGGTGTAAGATTTCTTTGGATGGGGCAGAGTTAAACTGATGTATTTAATGTACAAATGTATAGAAATTTTACATTTTGTCAAACTTCTATGTGGTAGACAAAAAGGGGCAATGCTTTAGAGCATCCCAAAGAAGCTGCTAACACTGGTTTATGGTTTGGCAATAATGATAATCTCTTATCTGTTTAAACCAGTGCATTGTGGAAAAAATTAAGGTGATGCCCTAGAGCTGATAGCCTTGCCTATCTGTTATGCTGGAAGAGTGACATAACTGTTCACTGTTACCGTAACTGTTTTAGCTCTGCTAGGAAGCTTAAATTTAATATGAAAATTTGTTGCTTTTTAAGAAGTCTTTTTTAACTGTACTGTTGCTTTGCAGAATTTGTGTGTTCAGTGATAAAATTTTCAATACTTTAATCTCAAAGATAAAATAAAACCATTACTGTCTTTTCTTAAGTACTTATGCTTGAATTCTAAGCCAATGTGAGGTTCAGAGGAAAGATGAAAATAAAACTTCTGGGGGAACTATAATTTCAAATACAACAGTGACTTCCATTTTCACTTTCATCTTTCTGCAAAAGAACATGCAAGATGAGCTATATGGAAAGCCTTAGCTCAGATAGCAGTGAACATTATCCTATTAGTGTTGATACCAAATAATTAAAAAAGTCAATGTCTATGTAACAATGTCAGTACTTGATCTACAAACACTGGATTTTTTTTCAAAATATCTGTTAAAACTATATTTACTCAAGCTTCTTAAAAAAGAACGGAGCATGGGACTGCTTTTATAGGAGGCATTTCCAGCAGAGTTTGGATCTAGTTGGAGTTTCACTCAGAGCAGATTTCCAGTGATTGCCACCTAGTGGCTGAATTATTTTTTCTTGCTCTAGGTTAGAGTTGTGAATAAAGTGCTCAATGTGACTTGGCTTTTCAAATACTCCTCAGTTTGACGGTGAGTCTGAGAACTGCCTGCAGCATAAATAGATTTACTTTATGCACTGAACACCTACTCAAACTCTGAAGGATCAGGAACAAAACAGTATAGTTTTGACTAGTAATCTGTGCAGTATCTCAGATTTATTTTGGCATGATAACTCCCCAGTTATTTATGAAGTTACTAATTAATGTTGTATTTTGGCAGAATTTAGATCCAGAATATGAAAGTGTACTGAACACATCATTACTATGGATCTTGAATAGTGGGGAAGATGTTGGCATAAAGTAAGTGGTGTTGTATTTCTTAACTTAATTCCTTCTAAGAAAATGTATCCTTTTTCATAAGTACTGTATGTTTTTGAATAGATGTCTCAGCAACGACCCTAATGAGCTGGATGTCACTAACGTCACAGATGTGAAGTATCTGGAATCCACTAGTCCAAAGATGTCTTTCAGGTGTCGTTTTCGCCGTGCGTTTGTTAATGTAACTCACAGATTGTCAATATTGCTTTGGGGTAAGTTAATAAAACAGTCAACTTTCTTTGTTGTAACTTGTATTTGTCTAAGTGCATGGGGAAAAGCAAGTTTAGAGAAAGTTTTTATTCAACCATAAAACTTAAGAGTTTCTATTGGCATCTTGATTAAATTTGGGTTCGATTGGTTCTGTTGCACCGCCGTATTTCCACATTGGTTGTTGTCATCTGCTTCTGTAGTCAGCTGAACATATTCATTCTTGGGAAACCTTTTTCTCTGCCAGAGCAATATTTTGTGATTTTCAGAAGTTCCATGTTGAACTGATCAGAAAAAGGAAACTGTTCAGTAAAAAGATGATAGCCTTAATTTTGAGGATATTTCACTGTTGTTCCAAGAAGTTTAAAAAGTAACTGCAGAAAAGGTGATCTGGGATACTGAGCTGTTCTTAAAACAGTGAAATGTTTTTCTAGAGGTAACTGCTCTTTCAAGTGGAAGAGTTTGTGTTTCTGTGTTTAGAGTATTTCACTGGCTTTGAAATATACACTGCTTGTTAGGTAGTTCAGTCTACTTCTGAAGTAGGCCATGTAAACTCTGTTAAATATCCCATGCTCCGATACTGTTTAAAGAATATTATGCATGTTAATGCAGGTATAGCAATGGTTTGGGGAGTCTTACACTACATGAAATACCGTTGGGCAAAGGAGGAAGAAGAAACAAAGCAGATGTATGATATGGTGGTGAAAATCATAGGTATGGCTTGTTCAGTTGTGTCTGATGTATCTGTATCAGCTTTGTCTAAGCTTTCAAAGTACTGGCATTAATTCAGTTATGTTTCTTCCTGTTTACTAGTTGTTGTGCTGTTAGAGTTCTTGGTCCAGTGTGATCCATGTGTTTTGTTTCTCTTAAAAAAAACAACAAACCCATCCTTTAAACCTAATCAAAGCTTTTGACATAAATCTTGTAATTTATGAATTACTTCAACATGGCTATAAAGTTGCCATTGACTGGGTAGCATTCGGTCCTACTATTGAATACGAATATAAATGCGATGTTTGTTTACTGAAGTGTGGTGACATGTGGCTTTCTGTATCTGTTTTTTCAGCTAACTTCAGTTAAAATACCCACTCCAAAAATGTGTGCTAGGTATTGATACCATCCTTAATGGCTTTTCATAGAAAAAGCAGCTTTTTAATTAATTACTTTGAGCAGAAATTATGCTGCTAAAATAGTATGTATAACTGACCTATGAAATCCCCTCTTTCTACTTGAAGTCACAGTATTTGCAGTAGGTTGTGTTTATAGTTTTTAAGCTCTTACTTAAATTGTTCTATTACTTTCCTTTATAGTAGTCACCATAAATACAGGGATGGTAGAGAAATCAAAAGTGTTCTATTTTAACCATGTGCCTACCTGTTTTGTCTGCAAATCAAGTTTTGTTGAGGTGAAAGGAAAACACTTTATTTTCAATGATGGCCATCTTTGCTAACATTTAAAAAGTACCAATCTAGAGTAACTGTAGGAACTCTCTTCCTTTACTTCAAAGTTATTTGGGATACATAGATACACTGTTTGGTTAATTTACCTTAAGAATGGTTTTTAGAAAGCGGTGTTTCATAATGCCAGGAAAACCTAACTACTGAAATTGGGAGGGGTGTTCAGAGTAACTGTTAATTGCCAGAAACTTTTCTTAATGTTTGCATGAGCTACATAGTCATCAGTTTGTTTTCTTTTTATGGTGTCCTCAGATGTTCTAAGAAGCCACAGCGAGGCATGTTCAGAAAATAAAGAGTTGCAGCCTTACATGCCAATTTTACATGTGCGTGATTCTCTAATACCACCTCAGGACAGGTACGTTCTCACTGGAAGTATTGGAAGGAGGGAAAACCAGTAAAAATAAATTGGTCAATTAACTTAACTTCAGATAGAAATAACTTAATTTCTTAATAGATTTCACAGTGTAATATTTTGGAGATTCCTATTGACACAGGTGGGAGGAAAAGCATTGGAATTTTCTTATATGGTGGATGTCAACTATGCAGGTTGTTGTAACGCTAACTTTGTAATTCTTGCTTCAATTTTTAAGGAGGAAGATGAATAAAGTCTGGAACAGAGCAGTTGACTTTCTTGCAGCAAATGAGTCTAGAGTTCGTACAGAGACACGAAGAGTAGGTGGTGCCGAGTTCTTGGTTTGGAAGTGGATGCAACCTTCTGCAGCCTGTGACAAAATATTAGTGATACCATCAAAAGTGTGGCAAGGCCAAGGTACTGAAGATATATTTTGCAGATATAATTGTCTTAATTTCTGCATCTAACTTACAAATGGTACTCTGTTGCTTGAATATGAAAGGCTTGTTTTCTCTCATGCATTTAAGGATTGTTATGAACTGTCAGTGCTCTTTCTTTATTATCTTGTTCTATAGACTTACTTTTTGGTGCATTGTGTCTGCCTTTTCAAGGGAAAATGAGCTTTTCTGTTACAGCTACTGCAGAAATATGCAGTGGGTATTTAGCCAAAGTGAGTTACTTCTTCCATTTCATGGATTTAAAAAAAATATCTCACTAGTTGGTCAAATTCTGATATGCCTTACCCTTACTGGAAGTAATGTAATTGATTGTATCTGACAGCAGGTAAATTGGATCTTGCAGACTTAAGTTTCCTACTGTTGTCAGTAAGGTGCCTACAGACAACGTTAGGAGGAAGAGATGTTTATTTTAAAAGGGAAACTGCTGGGACAAAAGACTCCTCAATTAGTAAAATGTGCATTTGGAACATCTAGTAGTGTTAGATGTTCTAGCTCTGCCATAAATGTTTTTCTACACTGCGTTTGTTTTTCAGACTCTGTGGTGTGAAGCATTGGCTTTAATAGAGAATGCAGTTTGTCATACATGGATTTTGCAGTGGTCTGTCAGTTTTCAGTTTTACCATGAAACCAAGTGGCAAGAATCTAGGTTTGCAGTTGTATGTCTGCAGTTTTCCTGGTTTGTTTTTTTTCTCCCTTTCTTCATGTTAAGCTTCAGGTTTTGGTTTACTTTTTTTTTTGGTCAATGAGAAATTAAAACTATAGGACTTGGATTCTGGTTTGCAATTAAAAAAGAATGGTCATTCCTATCTCTGCTCGAGTGTGAAAGTAATATCATTATATACTTCTCAAACTTATACTACTGGTTTTAGCATTGCATTTCTCATTTTAAATAATTAATTGGAAATGAGGACTGCTTTTTTAAAAATACCATGTGAATGCTTCTGCAGGCTTGACATTCTGTGTTTTGCACTAGTACTAATGTGGCATTCTGCTGTCACAACTGTATTGCTTGATTTCTCAATTTCTTAAAGTTTTCATTAGTAAGATGTGTATATGAACTTTATTCCAAGAGTTGCAGAACTTTCTCTTTCCAGTACATTGTACATTAGGACGTGCACCTGCTTTCACTGCAATACAGAAATGGTGGGTTTTGTCAACAGCTGTTTCTGTTCCATCTCTGTAGTACTGCCACAACTGAATTTCAAACACTCAAATTGAACACAGCTCTTGCAAGCTATATATGTGTATTATAAATCTGAATCTTCTACATAGTGTATTGTTCAATGCAGGCTAGGAAACATCATGGTCTAGTTCTAATTACTGCTTATTTGCTGTCTGTTTTTCTTGTCCTGTTTGATTGCAGTATAAATCACTCCATGACATTCTGTCCTGTATGAAAAATCTGACTGGATTCTCCTCACCTGGAGATGCTTCAGTGTGTGATAGCTCAGGTGGTGTTTTGCTACCTGTAATATACATTCAAGACTGTAAACAGAAGAGTGGTCTCCAAGAGTTCCTAGAAAGAAAACTGCTGTAGTAGCTGGTTATGTACCATCCCAGTTTGAGCATCTGACACCTACTTCAGCATATTGCAAATGTGGATGGAATAACTTAATCTCTCAGCTATCCCTTTTATCTTTATGTTGCTTAGAGTATTTACTTAAGACTCCCTGTTTTCTATTGAATAGGATGTATCGAAATCCATTCCGTCTCAGTCCTTTTAATGGCAATTTTCCTGTTACGTTTAAAGTTTAGCAAAGATCTTTGAAGAACTGAAATTGCATACTTCGGTTCTAACAGAAAGGTGTGGAAATGGGATGGCTGAAATGACAGTGAGTTATTTGGGCTCTAGACAGTCAGCAGGCAAAGGCAATTTTCATGTGCAAAGGCTCTTCCTATTTTGCACTCCTTGTGTTCGAATGACTGTTGGAAATAGTTCTGTTGCATTAGTCTTATGCTTTTTGCACAGCTATTTCTTTCCTGATGTTAGGAATTCTACATGTATGTGTCATTTTCTTCCTTTCTTGCAAGTATACATTAAGTGGAATTTAAGTTCATACTCCAGTTCTAATGTTTGAATGTAGAATCTAAATACTCTTCAAGACTGCTATGCCCTGAACAGACTCAGCATATAGAAAATCATAATGAATTCTTGGGTCTGAATCTTGTGAATAAATTTCAAGCTTGCAATTTTTTAACCATCTGAGATCTGGTAGGGCTCTGTAGCAGAAAACAGCACCTGAGCATGTGCAATTGGAGAAGAAAAACCCTTTTCAGAAAGGCCTGTTGGTGTATACAAGGGTATCCATGTGTGATAGAGTGCATTTTAACTATGGGACCTTTAGCTTGCATGAGATCTAATGTCTACTGTCTGTTAGCAGCATGTTAAAGCATCACTGTGACATTCTGTCCAGTCCTTCAGGATGCAGCCTGTGTTTTGACAATTTGGTTTGGGTTTTTTTTTTCTGGGTCAGAATAAATTCTGGTGCCATCCGTTTGAAATATTACCTACTGGATACAGTAGATGTATTTTTAAAAAGAAAAGAGTATAAGCTCTTTGTAGGATGTACAAATGCCATGTTTTGAAAACAATTTACTAGAGAATAGTCAATTGAGAAACAACCTTGATCATGTCAAGTGATTTAATTAAATCAGTGGAGAGAAGCCCACAATTCTGGTGTGTTCAGTTTGCTTTTGAAAGAACAAATACAATTGTCCTATCACACCTTTTGATAGCTGGAGCTCTGAAGAAAACTAGGTAGGCAGGGCTGCAGTGTAGCTAAGCTAACAGTAGAAGCTACAGTTCCTTGACAGCTCTGGAGATGAGATAAAGAGGTTCTCTGAAGTACCACATCTAGGGTGATATTTCATCCTGTAGCATGGAAGATAACCTGTTACCTTTTGTGAATGACACCCCTCCTCCCCGGCCTGTGAGAACATAATCCTTTCTCTAAACAGAAGCAAACAAAAAACCCCTAAACCACAATTATACTCTTAACTATTGCAAGAAAACTGGATTTCATGCTACTTGTAAAACTTAATATCCATCCTGTATTTGTCTTCTATAGCTGAATTAACTATAATAAACCTTGATTCAACCATGCTCTTCTCTTTGATAAAATATTAATTTCAGTATCTTCCATGTGTATTAAGGAACCTCATGTTGTGTGAAAGGGCATAATTTCAATATTTTCAGGTAATAGTTTTCTCTGTTTGTTCTTGCCTTTGATAAGAAGGATTATTACGTAATAAATTGCAGTGATCCTTGGCTTAACATTGAAAAAACCTGTTTTTAAGAAACATGATTACCTATATTTGATGTAAGTCTTCAGCCTTACCAGGTTCATCAAATTCACATCTAAAGATTCTTTGGGCTGTCTGGTAACCCATGGTGATGATACTTGCAAATTCCTTTAACAATAATATATTAATTATTCAAGGGGCATAGAGAGCTGTACTACAATCTCTTCAATGTTCATTCTGAAGCCATGCAAGAGACACTTCTTCCATCACAGACAGTGATAAAGGGGTTGACAAAAGCATGTCTTTAGCTGCTGCTGCTCTTCAAATCTGGAATGATAGAGTGATAGTCAGTTTAAGGTAGTAAAGCAAATACATTATGAATGAAATAAAAAGTACCTTCCTTTTCTTGAAAGTGCTCAGTAATCCCCAAGAGGAATTTATGAAAGTCCTGAATTTTTTCCTGACAGTGACTTACTGCATAAAGTTGTGCCTCTGCTTTCCTATTTCATCTCTACCTTTTTATCTTCGTCTTGTAAGCATTACTCCTTAGAGCTGTGTAGAAAAAGGTGTGAGATGCTTAGTTAACCAGTGTGTAGCCTAGACTGTTGTCCTGCAAGAATGTCTGCTTATGCCCTTATCAAGAATATTTTGTGTCTTCCACACCAATGTAACTTTTCAAATAATCAGTACTGTATTCTGAACACCTTTGTCACTGAAATTCCCTCTTTGGGGGAGGGGGAAAATCAGTTGTTACAGATGTGTCATGAAGTTCAAGATACATCAGTTAACTATGCTATTTTCAGTTTTGCTGTGTAGGTACAGCATTAACTTGCCTGTGTCTTCTCTAAACTCTTTTTGGTGTCATTTCTGGTACACATATTAAGGCTTATTATTGTTCTAGCATTAATTTCACACCTCACTGATTTCCATGGTAATTTTTCCCCCTTATACATGAAAAGCTCCATCTAAGTTGCAAAAATTACTTTTAATTTACCATGATTTTGAAAAGGTTTTTTTGACAAAAGACAGAGTTCATCTTTATTTTCATATGCTGCACTGCCCTGGACACACTTCTCTACCAGTAGGATGTAACTTTAAGTTAGAAGCAGTTTAGTCTTGTGCTGGCTCTGGCTGACGTTATCTCAGTAATCACCTCAGATCGCCCAGTCAAAAGGTCATCAAAGTTATTAGAAACTGGAACAGGCAAAGCTTGGCTTGTGTAGGTAACTATACCAAAGGGTGAATTCCCCATTTAGTTACATTTAGATAGCTCAGTGGTGTAGCTGCTTCCATAAATATCAGTATGGATTTTTTTTTTAGTTCATAAACAGCAGAAATGTTGATCCTCTGGGTCTAGGATCTCTGCAAATAAGCTCACCATTCTTTATCCTTGGATTAAAACCATGTGCTGAATAAACCTAGTTATAAACAATCAGCACATCATTTCCTCAACCCCACACCTTTCCAGGTCCAGGTCCATGACTAGGCCACCCCAGATCACCTTCTCCAGTATGGTGTGGTGCCCCAGTGTACAATATGCTGGTGACATTTCACCCCACCCTTGATCTGCTGGAGCCAACCTCCATGAGTAAGGTAAGTCCATGTATTTTTCAATGTTGCTTAGTTCTGTAAAGTTTTTATTGTATACCCTATGTATAATTTTTAATAAGGGGCAAAAAACTTTACAAAACCATGTGCTATTGAAAAAGGACTTGTCCTTCAACTATAGGCAGCTCAGAGATAGATGCAGTGTCACCAGCATATTTAGAAACCTCTTCCCAAGAGCAAAACAGACAGTTGTTGCAGGTGTTGGTGACTTGCACTCTGTGTGCATGTATACTCTTAATAAGAATGTTTTTTAAGTGTTTGAGGAACTTGCAGTAGGTTTGATATTAGTATTGGAGGCTACCTTTTCTACTTTCCAGTTGGTAATTGTATTTTATTTGTCTTGGGAATTTACATAAGAAGTAGGTTTTCTGTGCCGTATCTCCAGGCAGTGAATTTTCTCTTGGTTAGTGCTTGTCTTTCACAAGCAGTGTCTTCCACATGACTTAATTTTGTCTGTGTGACATGGTTTTTGTTTGGGTAGCATACAGAAGAGCAGCAGTGTTCATGTATTATATTGGATGTACTTTCAATATTTTGAAAGATCAGCTGTAAGAAGCACAGACGTCTCCCAAAACAGAGAGTTCTGGCCCTTGGAATGTAGCATCTTGAATATGTCAATTTTTTCTAAAGTAGGGATTGTAAAGGACAGGCATTAGCAGCAGTTTGGAACATCATTTTTTCTTTTTGAGATTTTTAATCTTATGTTTAAACTCTTGAATCTATTTATCTCAATCTTCAAAGTAAAACTTCCTTCAAGCCTTGAAAGCTGTTTTACTGGGCTATTCCCTTTCTTTTCTGTTGCTGCTTTGTTGGCCCTTCTCAAGGCATGGAGCTGCCTTATCTGATTCTGAAGTGCTCCTTGACTCTTTTTCTCATAGTACAGTCTTCTCTTGTGACTCCCACAAGTGGAACTTGTGAACTTTAGAGAAGTTAATATTTATTTTAGGATTTCAGAATGTATTTCATGGCACTGTTCAGCTTTGAGTTACCATGGGTTTTTTTGAATTTCATTTTTTTTTCTTATATCTGTTTTATCCTCTGGTATGTTTCCTTTCAGATTTTTAGAAGCTTCCAATCATGTGTGATCATTTAGGGCTACAAAAGCCCTGTCCTAGTAGAGCATTCTTGACATGTTACTGCACTACAGATGCAATGCAACATCCATCTTAAGGTCTCCCTATTTATTAGCCAGATAGGCAACAAATTTCCCCCAAAGTGGAAGAAATGAAAATTCATCAGGCAGTTAGAACTGTATGGTTAACTTCCAGTTCCCAAAATTTACTCCAGGTGTTATGTATATCTGTCTTTGCGTGGAGATGTAGTGCAAATCCTTCCTTTTCAAGTATATGGTATTTTAAAAAATATCCTGAATTCCTTCCATGTGGCCTGGATATAAGAGAGTGCCTTAAGTGTAGAAGTTTTAAGTATAAAAAATTCAGCTAAATATGGTATGTTTTCTTCGGTGTGGTAGAAGACCGTGCAAAACTTAATTTGCCTGAATTCTTTTGTGTGTGAAGGAAACTTTCTTCTGAGTAAAACTAGAAAGGTATTAATGTATAAAGTTGATATTTCTTAACTGAATGGTACTATGCCTGTCAATAATTAGTATTTTAATTTATTTTTCTTTTTAGCATTTCATCTAGATAGAAGAAATTCACCACCAAACAGCTTGACACCATGTCTAAAGATTCGCAATATGTTTGATCCAGTTATGTAAGTGAAACCAGTTATCTATCTGTATTTCTGCATTCTTTTTGGAAGAGTCCATTTCTTACCTCTGAGAGGGGTTTGGAAGAAGTGAAGAAACATGAGCTTGTTAAAAAAAACCAAATGGGTTGGAAAAGAAAAAGTTTCTCTTAACGTCTATGAGAAGACATAAAAAAATCTTAATTGTCTGTCTTCTGTCCTTCATTGTATTGCTATGTGTCTTTGGCTCACTTCTTGAAGGATGTGGCATATAGTCGAACTATTTGGAGCAGTGACTGATCTTTCTCCATTAATTAAATTTGTAAATGTTCAATTCTATCAACTGACAGAGGAGACTCATGTGGCCTGACAACAGACTGTAAGTTTTTAAAGTATTGTTAAATATTCTGGAGTATTTGGACTGCTACAGAGCTGGCACAGTTTGCATTTAAAAGGCTGAATTTAAATCGCTTATTACTTTATGGCACTGTGACTACCTAATTTTGAAGCAAATGGATTTTTGTAGTGAGAACAAGTTAGTGCTGTGCACTGACTTCTAATGCTCATGTGCTTCTCATACTTCTGAAGTATGCACCATGTATGAAAAAGTAACAAGCCGTGTTTCATGTACCAAGAGTTAAGGAAAAATAATTAAATTTTTGGTAGTCTTTTAAATCTTCATGCACTCTACTATTCTGCTATATTCCCTTTGGCTCTGGACTAGATCATGGTAGGAGTTGGGAACTAACACATAGGTTATGCCAGATAATCCTGTCTAATCTTTGAAGTCTCTTTGTCCGCTGTAAAGGGATACAGGGACTCCATTAACTTCTCTGGTGTAAATTATTCCTTAATGTGATTATACAAGAGAAAAATACAGGTGCTATGTCTTACAGGGTAAATGTGAGATGCTACTTGGGACTGAAGAATATAAGAAGTTGAGTGGAAAATAAAACGTATTGATTAGGGGAGGACATCCGAGTATGGACACAAGTGATTGCAAAGTTTGGATGTATTTCTTCAGCCTTTTTCCTAGCCACACTTAATTACTTTAGTTCCTTGCCTTATTAACTGAAAAGCTATTTGTTAATTTAGCTGAAAACAGTGTTACCCCTAGCATACAGAAGTACTCTAAAAACCTTTTCTCAGTGTCTTAAAGACATAATGACTGGTCAAAGACACCAGCTTCTGTGGCTTCTATAATAATTTTCAGATTGCAGTAGGGTGAGCAAGACTGAAATTTTAGGTGTTCTTGAAGCAAATTGATCCTCCTGTAGTAGGATTAAATAAGACATGAGATTTGCAGAGAACTTTAAATGATATCAACATCCTTATTGTCCTTGCTTCAAAGAAGACTTTGGGAGCTAGATTGGTTAGTCTGAGTGGCAGTGAAGTAAGCCCATTCCTGAGGCTTCACTATAATATTTATCGGTATGTTGTATTGGCTACTTTCCTGTTTGAGAATGTTAGCAGTTCAAAATGCCTGCTGTTAGTGGAACTAATTACTGAGATGTTATTTTTGTCAGAACAATCTCTCTTTTTAGCCTATATCTTTGTTGTAAGCTTCCGTGTTTTTCAGTACTGACCCAGTCCATGCCCAAGAGGTGCATTAAAAACCCCCCACATTTATAGACTAGTTGTTGTTGTGTTTTGACAGTTGTCTTTAGTGCCTATGTCCAGTCAGCTATTTTGAACACTGTGACTTCTAATACATTGACGTTTTGTAGACCTTTTCTTTTAGAAGTTTAGCTAGCTCCATTACTGGACTGCTGGATTACATTCATAGTGGGATACTTCATCCAGTTCCATATTTTATTCTCTTGTGCATTCTTCTTCTGTGAACTGTCTTTCAGACGACTGTTGTGTTGCTTAAGGAAACAGTTCTTATCATACCCTTGGAGTTATCTTAAAGAAAACACAAACGCAAACAGAAATCCAAAGCCCCCAGTACAATACAAACTGTAATATTAATCTGCTTGTGTCATTAGAGGAAGGAGGCATATGTTCTTGTCCCAGACCTGAAAGGGATGAGTACTTTCACTCACCACCTAAAACACAGAATGTACCGGTGTCTGTGATTAGATTGTCAAGTATTGTTTTGATGTTTGCAGTGGGTGCAAGGTATGTTTTACAAAAGTAGTTTTAGCTGCTCTTCAAGTGACTTTATACTAACACTAATTACTGAATTCTTTTCAGCATTACACCAGTAGCTGTTAGAAGCAGCCCCATGTAACAGGTCTTTTTTCTTGACTTCAGAATCACCTGGAAATATACCAGTTAGTTTGTTTTTATTAATGTTAGCACAGCAAATAATCATCTTTCTTCTGCCAAAAGTCAGGGAGGACTCATATCAAGGGAACAACTTGTCCAACTTGTTCACTGGTACATTGTGAACCCTCACATCACAAAAGCAGACTTTGTTATGTGTTCTAGACATCTATTATGCAAGACAGAAGAAAGTTTTTTTTAACCATCAATCTAAGAATCCCTTGAATAATTTTAGGACAACACCCCAGCTCCCCCCAAATAGAGATTATTCCTTTTGATATGTAGGGTGGAATTTTCTAAAGTGGACTATGGGAGCTAATTTACAGTGTATTCAGTAGGAAAAGTACTAAATCTGTCCCAGAGGCATTTACCAGAAAATTATGTCAAGTTGCAGAGAAACCAGACTCAGTGGGGAAGCATGAGAATGTTGTGAATGTTTAAAAAATTATGTAATCCATTAAATTTTTCATTGTTTGCCTAGGGAAATAGGTGATCACTGGCACCTAGCAATTCAAGAAGCAATCTTGGAGAAATGTAGTGATAATGATGGAATTGTTCATATTGCTGTAGACAAAAATTCACGTGAGGTAAGCATCTTTCCAGTAACATCTTAATACTTTGTTCATCCTCTTCAGCTGGACTCGAAAAAACCCAAACCCCTCTCTCTCTTACTTAGGGCTGTGTATATGTCAAGTGTCTCTCCCCGGAGTATGCTGGAAAGGCTTTCAAGGCATTACATGGCTCTTGGTTTGATGGTAAGGAACGGGGGTTTATAGCAAAACATGGGTAGAAATTACCCATGGGTGCAGCTGGAGTTTTTTTAAATGGTGAAATGTTTTGTATCTAAAGTACTGAGCAGTAAAAAAAAAAAAAAAGGTAAACTAATTTTGATGTAATGACACATTTGTGTTTTACATCCTGAAGCAAAATGCAATAATACTGAACTAGAAGGTTTCTCTTTTCCTATTTCTTTGCCTCATAGGAAAGCTGGTAACAGTAAAATACCTGCGACTAGATCGGTATCATCATCGTTTTCCCCAGGCTCTTACTTGTAACACTCCACTGAAGCCATCAAACAAACACATGAACTCTATGTCACATCTGCGTCTTCGGACAGGCACAACGAATTCTCAGGGAAGCTCCTGAGAAAACTTTCTACAACTGCTAGGACTGTTACTTGCAACAGGAATGTTCCTGTTTGGCTGCCGTCTTCCTTTTTTAGTGCTTTTTGTATGTAATACTTTAATGAATTAAATAAAAGTTGGAACGTTCCAGAAGTCTTGTTTCCAAAGGGACTTAGCAATGAGGCAGTAATACTGAGCTGACAAAAAAGAAAAAAGTTGCTTCACAAAGTTTTCCGGGGCTATAGTAAACCGATGCATTTAAGTTTTGCATGAGGAATACCAATTTCATTATACATTTGCAGATGTGGTGACGTATTTTTGCACCAAGAAGTGTTTTTGATAATACAAAAGCATGGAGAAAAGAAGACTTCCTGTATTTCCATAGTTTCCTGTGAAATAATCTTGTGGGTATTTTGTAACAGGCAACCTACAGTTCCTGATGGTAAATAAGTTAAAAAAAAATTCAGTCAATATTAGTTTTTTGTTGCTGTATAAAAATCTTTTTCTGCAGCTGGGGTATGGGGAAAGTGAATTTGGCATTAGTGGTTGCATATCAATGTGAGGGAAGATGAACTGATTGCGGATGTACTGGGTTTTGTATATAAGTGTAAATGCTGGTGGTGGCAAAAAGGGTTGTGTTCTGTGAGGATGTCTGCATCGAAGCAGCAAATAAGCTTCCTATTTTATTCCAAACCTATTGTTTTATATGGTTTTGGCTGTACCACGACAAGAGGCCAAATAACCTAAAAATGTTGGATACAGGTTAAATATCTTTTATAGGTTTTACATAAAATACCTGACTGATTTTGTGTGAAAGGTCTGATACCAATTGTAATGAATTCAAATTTGTGAGCAATAAAGAAGCAATTGGCAGATACTGGAAAAATTTTTTGTGAAAAGCTGTATTTATTATTACAAGTGTCAGGGCTGTGACAAAATACCATTGGATCAAGTGACATTCCCAGTACATTATAACATGTTTTAATGAACCATTTATCTGTTAAAATTTTAAAAGGTACATACTTCCTTGCAACAATTTTGGCTCATGCAAACTAGTGCAGCTGACAGTTAAATATTGTGATTCCAAGCTTGTAAATTTACTAATGTTTACCTAGAAGTACAAAATTGTTGCTGAGAAGCTTAGTTGCAAATCTAAGATAATTGGCTTTACTAATCCCCACTCCTACAACAATTTTACCTAGTTATCCAGCTGAATATCCTGTAGGAGGTGCGACTGGAAGCACACCAGTCACACAAATTTTACTGAAACTCACTTTACTTTGTAGATATGATGGATCTGCAGCATGAACTTGCACAAATAATGCACGTTTTTCTTACGGTTAAGTAAACATGATGCACACTATTCTGCAACAGGAAATCCTATTGTGCCTTACCTTTGTGCTTTTGTGGGCACCATGTTTATTACTGGAGAGTTTGTTAACCGAAAAATTTTAAATCCTCGGGTTTATGTCTCAGATGCTAATGAATGAGTATATATAATATATAATCAGCCATGCAGAATTCTACTTACCAAGGACAAGTACATATTTTTGATGGGTAAGTGGATTGTGCCAGGTCTGGTAGATTTTTGATGAGTTTTATTATATACATATATGTATATGTATAATATACATGTATATGTATTATATATATGTATATAAACTAATTTTGTTGTATTTGATGTGCATCATAGTGGTTTGTTAACCTGACCTTAGTGACCCCATCTTGTGACCTGTTGCAAGAGTGAATGTAAAAATAGCTGTGGCATTTTAAAAGGTCGCCTCGATGCAAATGCATCTATCTTGCTTCTAAGATATATTTCTTGTAAACACTGTACATTTTAATTGTAATATGTACTATTATGCAGCTTATTTTACATTAAACTGTTAAGTTGACTGATATCCCTTCCTGCAAGACAGGGGAATATGTATAATATCTGAACATTTGAGAAAAATCAGATGTTTGTTGTAACTTGTCACCCTATCCTGTAAAAACAAACAAACCAAACCAGACTCGAATTAAAGGTTTATTAGGGGTTTTTAAATGTGTCTCACCTTCTAGATACTTGGGTGTCTCTGACTCAAATGTTTTTCTCATCTGGGGGCAGAGGGGGAGATTAATCTGTTACAGCCACCTAACTAATTTTTAGTGTTTGTTAGGGTGTGAACAGGTGCTGCCATGAGCTGACACACAGAGCTGAGTTAACTGTCAGCTTGACTTTTGTCCTGATTTTGTACACAGGGGGCGCAGAGACATTACCCTGATTCCTAAGTCGTGGACATGCCCTGTTAAAGGACAGGGGTGAAGGGCCTTAAACCTTGTGTTTTCAGCCTCTTTCTTGTATTTTGAGATACAGAGAGTCATCAAAGGGATTTTGATTGACTAACAGAAGAGATTGGGATTTTTTCCCTGTCATTATCTTACACTGTTTTAGAATTGTTTTCGTGACAGGTCGAAGGTTTAGGGGATAGGAGGAACAAGGAAGGGTGCGTAAGTCCATTATTTATCTTCATTTGCACCGCATACTTGTACATGTCCCGTGGGGAAGGGGAGCAGGAGGAGGAAGTTCGATGTCGTTCATTTCCCTCCTTTTTGGAAGCTAGACGCGGTGGGCATTGAGCGCTGCCGTAGTTTCGCGGCGGGTGCTAAAGTCAGGAGGTGGCTCCGGGTGGGAGCCGTGGGCCAGAGCCGCTGCGGCGCTGGCAACCCCACTCTCGGCCGGCGCCGCGCAGGCAGCTGAGGGTCACGGCAGGGCCGCCTCCGCTCGGCCAGAGCGCTCCGGCCGGGGCTCTCCTTGGAACCGCCGGAACGTCTCTTTAAAGGGGTCAGGAGCCGCTTCGGCCCGCAGCGCACTCGTTAACCCTTTCGGACAGGGCACTTCGACCGTGCCGCGGCGGCGGGACGGAACAGAGTCCCGGGCCGCCTCCCCGCGCTGCCGGGTCATGCCGGGCGTGCGGCGGGAGTGTCCCGGCTCCATGTTCATATTTGGCGTTGGCCGCCGGTGCCCAGGAATTTCCCGTCATGCTCCCCGGGCGGCGGGCTCGTCACTGCGCTCCCGCGGGGCGGGGGGGCCGGGGCCGCTCGTTCGCTCCCTCGGGCCGCTCCCATGCGCGCTGCGCCGCCGCCGCTGCTCCCCGCGCTCTGCCTGGCGCTGGCGGCCGCCGCAGGAGCCGCAGGTAGGAGCCGCAGGTAGGAGCTGCGCCCGGCTCCCCGCCTCCACACCGGCCCCCGCTGCCGTGCCGCGGGGAGGGCGGGCCGGGGGCTGCGGCGGGGGCGAGGGGAGGAGCGGCTCCGTCGGCGCGGGGGGCCGGGCCGGGCCGCACCTGCCGGGGCTGCGGCGGGAGCGGAGGGGAGCGGGTCGGCGCTAAGGGGGACCCCTTCGGCCTTGCTGGCGGCCAAGAGCGGGGCTGGGGTCGGGGGTCGCTCGGGTCGGTCCCCGTGTCACGGAGAGAGCCTCTAACAGCGCTCGTCGTCCCCGCATCCCGGCCGCATCCCGGCCGCATCCTGGCTGTGCCGTTCCTGTGGCCGCCGCAGCGCCTGGACCCTGGCGCGGTGCAGCCCCCGGCTCCGGGTGTCCTGCGCTGTAGCTGGAACTCCTGACTCAAACGGGGTGCACGGCGGAATAGCGGGCTCGGGGAAACAGCGTTTGACCAAGTGCGTAATGAGTTCAGTTCAGCCGCGTTCCCCAGCTCGGTAAATTGTGCAGCGCTGGGTAAAAAAAAAGGAACTTAAACTTCACAAATGAGTTCAGAATTTGGTTGTGTTTTTCTAGGAAGCTCAGTTGTGTTCGCTGACTAGGTTTGTTTTGTGTTATTCTTCTGACAGATACAATCGATGCAAAGGATAAAGTATAATTTGTTTCTTACTGTCCCCTGCCCAAGTTGTACTTGGTGCATCACACTATTACTGGTAACAGAAATGAGACTTAATTAAGCTTCCTGTAGTATTTGACAAATTAGCTATAAATGCTGTCTTTCCTGCTTTAGCTGAATTTTACGTCATCACCCTCTTAGTACAAAGACTGTCTGAAAGGACAGTGATCTTAAAACAAGCATAGCTGTGTATTAAAAATGCCAAATCTAACAGTAGTTATCTACAGATAAGGCTGGATGTCAACTGCTACCTAGTGATATATGCTGTAAGGTCGTCTTTGTAAGTGTTGTTACCCTGAACACAGTATTTAGGAAAGTATAGAGCCTTACATTATATATGTCATGCTTTTAGCTCTTTCTCTGTTACTATCTGGACAGATAGAAGTCAGAATGAGAAATCTGCAATAGCCAGGCATTTTGCCTTACTGCTACAGGTGATGGCAAGTCACCTGTAAATGGAACAGCCATCTCCACTCCCATTATGGCACAGCGCCACTCATCTGAATCCAGAATTTAATGCCTAGAATTTGTCCTGCTTCTTTTGTTGCCCTTGCTGAGTAGACACGTGTGCTTTCTGTCTTATTTGCTGATGATTCCAAACTTTTTGTTACGTTGCTGCGTGCCTTTGCAGTTCGTCATGATTCCTTGTCTGCCAAATTTGGTTGGTAACAGTGCCCTTTGAGTCTGATTCTGGGAGTAGTTTCCATGTGGCTTGTCATCTTAATCAGACATTTGCTCATAGTTTCTAAAAGAATCGCCCGCCTCGCTTTAGACATGGCTTATTTTAGAACAGTATTTCTCAACTGTCTTTTAAAATTTATGTAGGGGATTAAATAAGGTTAGCAACATAACCAGAGTTGCCAAATAATCCTAGAATTCTGAGACTAAAAAAGGATTTTTTAAAAAATAAAGTTCTGCATTGCTTTGTTAAAACCAGTAAAATTAGTGGAGTTAAACAATATATAGTTCAGTCCAGAATGTGGTTGGTCAGTCCTTTTCCCATCTGATGTACCTTGGATCTTAGTGATACCCATTTGGAAAGGTCTTTTAGGAGGAAGAAACAATTCTATTTTTCTTCCAAAAGCGTGATCTTTAAAGATAGTGCCTTTGTAGATGGGCTAATGTTTCTATATTTGGTAGCAAAGCCATATAAAGCAGTTGATCCTAGACAAAAATAAAGTCTTTTGACTGAATGACCTTGCTCATTTTTCTAAGTGGTAGCAGTTACATGCTCTCACAGGGGTTAGTTAATTTAGATGTTTATGTCAGTACGTACTGTAAGAATTTCTTATTTTTTGTTTGTACATGCCATAAGAATTGTTAAAGCTGTTCGGTAAGGGCCAGCTTGCACGTGAGGGAGGTATTTTGGTCCTTTGCCCTGTTATTTATGAAGGTATGGGAGGATCTTGTTTACCTACTCATGTTTTGTCAGCTTTGTAAGCTGATACTTGTTTCTGTATCATTGGAGATCCAGTCTATTTATTACATTAGCAATGCTAGAAAACAGAATTTCTCTATTAGGTGGATTGTTAATGGTTCTTTTGTTACTTATTTTAAAAGATGGGGTAATAAGAGTCAGTTGGGGGAGAGAAGAGAACACTCTGTTAAGGATTTAATCTTCTCAGACAGAAGGTTAATAAGTCTGCCTGTCTGCATCTGACTGGCATTGCTACAAGCCGGCAATGCAGTAAAGCCATCCAATTTGGAGATAGCTTTGTTGAGCTGCATAATTCAAGTGAGTGTGTCCTCATTACAGAGCAACTCTTAAGCTACGCGCAGCATTGTATTAGTCATAGGTAGGGAATATGACCTTCTTTCCCCCTATTATTTTTCTTTTTTTGTTAAAAGCTGCAGTTTGGGCAGCAACCAGGCTCTGTATGAACTTAAGCTATGGGGGCTTTAACTGTTAGAAAACTGGGATAAACATTGGCCTAGTTATAGCTCTAGTTTGAGGGTTCCTTAGGCAAAAGACCCCCACAAAAATGGACTCTCGAATTCCTGATGTGTTTATAATGTTGTACTTAGGAATTGCTGTCAAATAAAATCAGGTGTGGATTTATCTTTCCCTGAGTAACTCTGAAGTTGGTATGCTTCTTTTGGAACAAACTACAAGGCTAGTCAGAAATAGGGTGTTTCTTCCTCGGGAGTAACTATGTCCATACATGGAATTATTTTGAGGTTACTTTCTCTACACAAGACAGAGGTCTTTTAAACAGAACAACAAAAAACCTGAGAGCTTTTGGGACGTGTTTTTTTTTGTGTCTCATGGAGTAAGAAGTGGCTGCAGGTTAGCTTTCCCTTCCCTTACTCACCTTGCTTTGGTAGGATTTATTGTTATCTTTTCAGAGGCTCCATTTCCCTCAGAAGGATCTGTGGTTCTCAGTGAGCTATTAATATGTACTAGCTTAAAAAAACCAAAAAAACCCCCACAAAACTAAGATTTAAGTCTTCTATGGCAATTTGTGAATGTATAACCAACTTGCAGTGTTTTTAAATTAATTTTCAACTAACCACTTAGGAAAAGAAAGGAAACACATATTGCAATATTAACTTCTACCAGAAGTTGAAGAATGTCATTGTGTATTTTAACAAGGATTTTTGTGTCTTTAGTCTGTGAAGATGCTGATCTGTATTTTTTGTGTGAAAATAGGGTAGAAGAATTCTCTGGGAACCCCATTTATGGTGAGGTAATTGGAAATTATAATTTATCTGCTTAGCTGCAGCCTTCAGGTTCTCATTTAGCAACCTCAATTCAGCATTATCTGAAAACCACACAGTCTAGCAACTGGAACTAGGAATAAAGAGGCTTTTTGCAATAAGGGCTTTAAGATCTGAGGACTTGAACGATACTAGTCCAGAACAGGCAAGAAACAATACTTACACTTATAAGGTGCTAGCAGAGTTTTGCTGTCCTCACAGACTTAAATTATAGTTTAGCATTGTCTTGTAAAATAATTAATAGCATAAGTACGTCTTTATTTCCAGAAAGTTTTGGATTTAAACATGATTCAGCTTTTCAGTGTTGCACAGACAAAGTCTAAGGACAGGACTTCTGCAGAGATCCCCAGTTTGCTTTTTCCTTTCAATAGCATCTGAACATCAGGATTGATGATTTCTTTGAACTGTGGGCAGCAGCTTAGCGAAATGTACATAGCGTGCTAGCACCTTGTTTTGTTGGGAAGTGTTACCTCATCCAAGAAATTTTAAGAGTAATGTCATGCATGGCATTTGGAAGTATTTCCCCACGGGTCTCTTTAACTCTGTGTTCTTCCAAAAGGGGACAACGCCTTTGCGTTTCACCTGACAGAAAACAAATCCCTGCTACCAGGGAAGAACAATAGCGTTGACGGAATGTAGCTGCCAAATGCCACCACTTTCACTCTCACCACACAATGAAAATGGAAAAAAAATTCAACACATGGAACCTTAGCAGCTTCCTGGGGAAATGATCCGTGCCAGTTATTGCCAAAAGGAAACAGCCTACAAAGTGTTCCTTCTGGCTGATGGATTGCCCTGTTCTTGTTCCTCTCGGTTCCCAGTGCATGGTTCTCAGGGAAATCTGCAGGCGAGGCTGTTCCAGCTGCCTGCACAGAGTGGAGGTTTTAACAACTTCGAGGAACTTCAAGGTGGGTTGATGGGTGGGAGCTGCATGGATGTGTCTCATTTTGTGCATGGATGACTCTCACACAGTGAGTCTGCCCTTGGCTTTCTTGCAGCTGGTTCAAGAGCAAGCATTTACTTCATATAAAGTTGCTCAGTTGGCTAAGAAAAATGGTTGAATATACAAGCAGGCTTTGCCACCTGGGTCAGATTGTCACCATCCTGCTGCTGGGAGGAAGCTTGATATTAAACATAAAACCAATGCAGATCCATCCTAATGTGCCCTGACGATGAAGTGTCACAGCTTACATTCAGTTCAAGTCTAATTTGTACTAATGAGTGATTCAGTAGTGCACTGATCCAGTCTGCACAATGCTGAAACCAAAGCTTACAGGTCACATTGGTTGGGCTTCCTCTCCTGCACACCAATATCACTGTCAGTAGCCATAGCACGAGTGTGAGGGAGAAATGGGAATAAGACAGGAGCAGATGCTTTGGCTGCCAGCTCGGGGACAGATGGAAAAGTAGAGGTGAGTCAGTCAACTGTGTGAAGTTACAGCCCTGAGGTGTAAATTCAGAAACTCCACAAATAAAATGATTTGGGTGTTCTAAAGCATTATCATCTCTGCTTTTGAATGACTGCAGAAAAGGAAAATGAGCCCACTTGGTCAAAGCCTTAACATTTAACTGCTATGTACTTTTAGACTGTATCTTCATTTTTATTTTTTTTTTCAGAATTAAAATCAGTGCTTCATCAGATGTTGTGGGTACATGGTGGAAAAATACACTGTGCTGACAGCACACCTCTTAACATCTCTTTTTCATGAGAGAAACCAAATTGTCTGTGCACGTGCTTGTTTTGTTTACTCTTGCTTTTACTTAAAGGCAAGCTCATGAAAGGGACAAGATTTTACAACAAATTAGCAGCTCTATGGGGAAAGGATCCACCATATGCTCCTGGTATTTAAACTGCTACCTGGCATCCCTCATCCAAAAACACAGGACAGCTTTGTGACTTGCCTCTGAACTTGAGAGAGGTGCTGGTTTGTACCAATTTGTTCTAGCAGTTGTTGAACCATTCTGGGAAGGATTACAATAGATATTTTGCAAGACTCAGCTCTTCCCGAGAAGTCTTAGAATGTGAAATGCGGTAGCTGTCTGGGGAAAAACAAGCCCTTTTTGCTGCTCTGTTCCATACAAATTACAGACCAGTACATTTTGCTCTAATGACAGTCAAGTAATAACTGTGGCAGTAATAAAGACAGTGTAATAGCTGAGTGATGTAATGCTATTTGAGATGAGAGGAAGATTTTCAGAGCATTATCCCATTTCCACAATCACTCTTGTAGACTAAACAAGCCAAATGTCTAAAAATTTTTGCTGGGATTTGGCTTTCTGAACCACTCTTTTTGTTTTTACTTCTCTTCTGGGCTTTCCTCAACTATCTCTGTCCTACACCCCAAACCAAAAGCATATTCCAACTGATACCTCACTGCTACTGAGCAGACCAGACTTCCTCCGCAGTCCCTCCTGTTATGTATTATGTTTCTGTTTTTAATAAACTCCAGATTGTTATCTGCCTTTTTTTTTAAATACTTTCACACTGTTGGCCCAATTTATTGTCACTGTAACTTTGACGTCCTTTTCTGCTGTACTGCTGCTAGTCTGGCATTCTTACTTTTGATTGTTTTGTGCATTTGAAGCTTTCTTTTAAAGTCCAAATGTGATTCTTGGTACTTGGCTGTATTGAATTTTATCTTGGTGGTTTATGACCATTTCTCCAATCTATTAAGACCATCTTGAGTTTTGCTCAGCTCTTCAGGGTGTTTCACACTCCTTGCAGGTTGGTGTCTCTGCGGTTTTAGTAGGACTACTTGATGGGGTTTGGCCCTGGTCAGTAGGAGAAGCACTGAGTGAATGTGTTTATTCAAGCAGCTCTGTACCTGTGATATAGGACCTTGATCCAAAAGAAAAGTGCTTTTCCAGTTTGCTTTGTCTAAAAGCATTTTATATTTGAGGTATGTTTGATCTACTACTTCCGCCTGTAGAGTACAAGGAAAGAAGGAAAGTATGTTAGTTATGGGGTTAGATTTTGGCAAGCCAATCATGGTGGCTTACTGCTTTCTAATTTTCATTGCATGTTTATGGATTGTTTAGTATTTTGTTTTAAAAGTTTTCTGTGTGTTTAAGATAGATTTATGTCCATGTAATTCACCAGTCTTTTCTTCCTTTTAAAAATGTATATTACCCTCTTTCTCTTGAGATTTTGTAAAGGCAAAAACCTTTCAAAAATCCTCCAAGGTACATGCTCTTTTCTGATCAGTTTCCCCTCCTTGTTTCCCAAACGTTTAGGATAAATTTCCTAATCTGTCAGGAGAGGAAAGCAACCTCAGGGGAAGGTTTCAGGCACTCAGGCCAGCTTCATCATCCTGGAATATAGTGATCAACATTAGTATGCCTGATTTCTGATAATCTCGTATTTATGCAGCTAAAGTACCTGAGGTGCAGTTCCTAAGAATGAGATGGAAAGTTTGATAGACTTTGATAAAGATTTGTCATAAAAAAAAAAAAAAAGTAGCTTTGGCAGCCCCAGTGACAATTTTTGTGCAGAGCAAGGTCTGCACAACAGATTCCAAGTTTGAAAGTAGCCACTGCACCTACTTCAGGCAATTGCCTCTGCTGTTTCTTAAACAGTCCTATTTCCAGCCTGAAATCTGATGTGTTGGCTTTATTTTCTTTGTATTGGGTTACCAAGTGTGAAATTTGCAGATCTCCTTAACTGATTATAGGTTATGGTTTATTAATTTTCTTATTTGTTTCACCTAGCAACTACATAGAATTTTTCAAGCATATAGATAACTGTAAGATAATGTGAATCTTTCTGTACAAACATAGCAAGGCTATAAAAACAACGTACTGAGCAAATGTATCAGAATTCTTAGGTGGACAAAGAGCTGGCGTGTCCTTCACTGTTTTATCCTGGTCGGGATGCTGAAGGCCCTCACTGAGATGTGCTCAAGTGCACTACGGGAGAAGGGCCCTATGCTGGGGTTGGAGGATGCTCTGGGGTCATGGCTGAGTTGCTGAGGAATTTCTGATGTCTCAGAGTGGTGTGAAATATTAGGACCAAGATGGGAAAGAGGGGCCCTGATAGCTTAAGTGCAGGATTTTCTTTTTTTAGAGCACGAGTCCAAGTAGGACAGAAGCAAACTGCATTTTGGGGCAACGCTTAATGAAGTTCCTGACAGCAGGCTGGGGCGGGGCGGGGGGGCTGCCTGCGGGTGCCTGCTGCTGCCTCTGCTGAAGGAAGTGGAACAGATGTCACTTTTAGGGACAGATTATGCAAAGAAAACGTCAACATTTATCTTAGAATATTGATCCAGAGGAAAGCTGAATTACAAAGCCTTGAAAGTAAGGCTTTCAAGGTTGAGGGAAGAGGAGATTGAAGTTGGTGGCTGTATTGTTGCCCTGTGACTGGTGCCACCCCAGCTGCACCAGCACTGCCTTGGGGGGCTCCATGCACACCTGTGTGGCTGCTGCCAGGCCTGGCACTGCTGTAACTCTGCTTTAACAGAGCAGGAGAAAATATTTATGGGGTTTTTTTCTAAAGGTAAGTGCTTTTCAGCCTGCAGAAGAGGTTTTGCATGGTTATTGCAAGTCCAGCTGGAAGGGTATAGGATGAGTATTTCTGCCTTTTGAATGCATTTAGGGCTGGGAAATGTGGATTGACAAAAATGTAAAGCTTAATAAATATTTTTAATCAATTAAAAGAGGTGGAACACACACCTTTGTGTTTTGGACACTTCAAAGAGAATTGAAGAGAAGGGAAATAATTGAAGCAAGTTCTGCTAGAATTAATGCTTCTTTTGTTCAAGATTTGAAAAATACATTTAGGATGCCTGAAGGTGCAGATCCTTGTGCTGCACAGACAATGAAAATACATTTAGCTAATTAAAAAAATAAAATGCTATGTTTGTGGATTTTTAAACTCCACTGGAATGAAAATCACAGTTCAGCTCACAGATTCCACAAAACATTTTTCGTTGAAAAAGTCTGTCTTTGGAAGGTGTTCAGAGGCTGGAGCACCTCTTCTATGAAGACAGGCTGAGAGAGCTGGGGTGGTTCAGCCTGGAGAAGGGAGGGCTCTGGAAACCCCTCAGAGCCCCTTCCAGTACCTGATGGGGCTACTGGAGGGGTGGAGAAGAACTTGTTACAGGGGCCTGGAGTGACAGGACAAGGGGGAATGACTTTAAACTGAGAGTAGATTTAGATCAGATATTAGAGAGAAATTCTTGACTGTGAAGCTGTGGATGCCCCATCCCTGGACGTGTTTGGGGCCAGACTGGATGGGCCTTTGGATGGACCTGGTCTAGTGGAAGGTGCCCCTGCCCATGGCAGAGGAGTTGGAACCAGATGATCTTTAAAGTCCTTTCCAACCCATCTCATTCTGTGATTCTATGGCTCTATGACATTTTCTGTTGTTAGAAGGAGAGTCTTGAATAATGTTTTTATCCCTGTAATTACCTAAATATAGGTAGATGCACATATAATCCTGGTAATTAAATGGCAGAAAATTTGGGTAGTGGTTTAAAATCAAGTGGTCTTTATATCTGAATCAAATTTATTGCTGTTAGGACAGAAATACTTTCCCTTGCTCTCTCACTTTTCAGTCATTGACATTCAGTATTTGCTCAAAGCTAGTTAGACTCTTACCTTACTTGCTGTGGTTCGTCTCAGTGCTATTCATAAAAATAAAAGTACAACCTTGAGAAGACTTAGGAGTTTCTGTTTTATTTGATGGTGTTTTATTTTGTTGTGTATTAGATGTTTGGGGTTTTTTCAGCTGCATAAAGGTTCTTTGGTTTTTGGATGATAAATGTTCTGATTGCAGTGTGTAAGGCATTCTTTTATGGTTTTTGTTTGTTTGTTTTTGGGTTTTTGTGGTTTTTTTTTTTTTTAATTGTTCAATGTCAGACCTCCTATATGCTTTAATTTTTAAAAAAATATTTTTGGATAAAAGGCTGAGGTTTTCTTGTATATTCATAAGGCTGCTCTGCATAGCATCGTGACACGATCTGTGTGATCAAAGGTACATTTTTAAAGGATGCTTTTGTTCTGTTGACATAGGCGTAGACCTGTGTGCGCTGAGGATGTTGTTTGAAGGACGACTCACGGGGCTGTGCAGTGTGTGATTGTATCAAAGGGAGCTGGCCCCGCTCGGTGGTGAGGAGCGGTATTGGTTTGTAGAGAAAGCCACGTGGAAAATTTCCATGTAAGGCAGACTGCTGGAGAGAGGTTGGCAGCTATTATGTCTTTAACTCGAAGTGCTTTTCTAGCAGCTGGATGATAAAAAAAGAAACCACTACCTGAATTGCTCTAGTTATACTACCTGACAGAGAGATCGTAAGTAAATTTTATAAACCCTTTAATTAAAAACATTTTTTACAAAATACAAGGTTCAGAGTCTGATCTAAAATTTTTATTTTCTCAGGTAAGAAATAATAGAAATACAGAGAGATAATTCAGCTTTCAAATGGTTTGTGCTGAAGGATGCAGAATGAATGAAACTACACAAACAAGACAAATGTGTCTTTCCGCTGGAAGTTTATTTTTCTAGCAGGGTGCATGGCATCTATGGGCACATTATGTGCATATACATGTAGGTAGATATTAGCACTAACCACTTTTGCAATTAAAAGAGTTTTAAATATCTTTAAAATCTGCTGGCAATAGACCTACTGATTGTTTGTTGGTAATTTCCTATATACAGTGTAATAACTCCATGGCATCCATTGAGAATGCCTTAGTTTCCTGCTGTGGCTGGGAGTGTTGGGAGTTTTTATTCCCTGGTACAGATTTTACTTTGAGAACTCATTAAGCTGGAGGGCAAAACCCTGTCTGGAATCACAACTCTTTTGGCTCTGATGTGTTCAGGGACTTTGTCCCCTTCAGTGGACTAGTAAGTGTCATTTCTACAATTCCTTACAGTGACTCAAAAAAGACAGTCATCAAATTTACGTGGTCTGTGATGTTTGAGAACTCAGCTTCTCTGTGCATCAGAAGTGGCAGTTTCCTTCATCCCTCCCACAGCCTGTGTGTGCCGTGGGGGTCGGGGGTGCACACTCAGCAAACAAACCACGGCAGGGCTGGTTTGCACACATCTCACTGGGGAATGAGCGAGACCATGCTCTTTTCAAAAGAGTGTACGGGTTTGTTGTGCTGCTTTGAAGTCCTGTTAAGTCATACCAGCTAGCTGGAGGCTTTCTCTTTGCTTCATTTATGAGATATTCTACCTAAGAGAAACTGCTCATGTCACATATCTATTGTGTATCGTTACCCAAATAATCTTTGTAAGGTGAGGAAAAAGTCTGTTGAGTTACAGAGTAATGTGTAACGCAATTTAAAAGAACGCCAGTTTCAGATGATGTAATTGTTTAATCTTCAAAATTAGTCCTTTTTTAATTGAAAAGTAAAAGCTAGTACAATGGTGTTTCAGAAAAGCAGAGGAGAAATTTCTGTTAAAGGGCTTCTGTTCATTGCTATAAAAGGAAGTTGTATTTAACATGATGCATGGGATTTGTCCCAAATTAAAAATAGAATAGAAAGCTTATTATCTTTGCTGTATTAGTAAGCCTGACAATGCAAATAGTGGCAGAGAGGGAGACATACCTAATCAAACCAACCTGATAGCAAAAATGGGTTTCATGTCTTTAAGTGCTAGGATACCCCTTGGATAGTTCTATTCACAGCAGTAACCCAGAAGTTTTTAATTTTCTTTTTTTTTTAGTATTGAGAATGAATCCTTTATTGGTGTGCAACACAATAAGCTTTTGGGCTTGCCAGTAGGAATTGTTAAATTAAAAGGTTATTTCCAGAACACTTGTATCTCATCATCTGAGGACCAGAAGCAATTAAATCTTTACAACTGTGCTGGAGAGAACTGCCTGGAATGGAAAAGATGAGAAATTTTTCAAGATGTTGAAAGGATCGTGGTTCTCGGAAAAGACCCATTTAAGAATAGTTTATGACTGTTGTAGTTATAAACTCACTGCCGTAAAAGGAATGTACTGCATATTGGCAGGCTACCAAGTCAGGGAAAATGAAAGTGCAGCTCAGCACTATTTTAGTGCATCAGATCTGGGAGGAGCAGGAGTGGGCGGGAATCCCAATTGACATATATTTACTTTCCTTTGGGAAGTATTGCCAGTCGTAACTATTGGGAAACAATCTGCAAATGACAGATGTATGAGCACTTCCAAGACTGAGAGACTCACTGGTTTCTGCCCTTAGCCAAAAATCCTCTTTCATCCCAGGCTTGGGGATGAGAGTCTTGTCTTACTTGTCTTGTTTCTTCCCTTCCTTGGGGTCTCTGGTTTTTAGTGTCTCTTTGCAGTTTCACTTTTCCCATTTTGTCTGTTGTTCACAAGGTTTGTGCTGTCTTGTCTCTACGTTAATGAAATCTCCTTCCATTTTACTACCCTCCCTAAGGATGAAGCGAGAGTCCCTTGAGCAAGGACCCTCTTCTGTATTACTTAAAGCAGAAACAGTTGCCTCCCTCCTCCACTCGTACTCAGTGTAGCATGGATGTCCTCTACATCCACACAGGCCACATGCTTTGGTCAGATATAGTGTTTTTCTTTTCTAAGTATAAATAATTTTTCTCTTCTGGAGAACCATTGTAATACAAATGAAAACACAGATATATGGTGCCTCCTCACGTAGCATATCTTTCTGTCAGCAGTTAGAATCAGTGAGATTATGCTGAATTGTGTGCAGAGGTTTCAGAATCTGGTTTGTTTTCCAGGATTTTTCATGAGTATTTTATTGGAAAGATAATAATTTTAGGCTGTATGATAATCTAAAATCTGTCGTGGGACTCGCATCTCTCTTAGATGGAGGACTGAAGTCTGGGTAATAAAGCTCAGACTAAAGGCTGAACTCCTAAAAATATCTCTGATTCACCTCAGCAGGAACATTTATTCAGCCTAAGGACAAAGTATGGAGGGTATTAATTAGTCCATAAGGTGATGCTTGTCAATTGTGTATCACAGAGTGGGACTCAGTGTGAGCAGATGAGCATTTCTACTCATTCTCTTTTCCTGGTTTCCTCTGTTTTTTGTCTGATCTCAACCTTTAGATTTTTTTTCTTCCTTCCCTATTCCTGCCATTAACAGGAGGAATATAGAAGGCATTGCTGCTGAAGCTTCCTAGCTAGAATATGATAAGGATACCTCAGGACCATCAACAGACTGGACTGCATAACCCCATTTCACAGAAGGAGGACTGGCCTGTGGGCACTGTGAGGAAGCTGAGGAAGCCGTGGGACTGGGGAGGTACTTGTGCACCTCTTGAGCTTGAGCAGCCATGGTGTGTCATGCTTATTGTGCCCAGGCAGGCGTCTGCCACCTCCAGCCCTGCTGGTTCTGCAGGTGCAGGGACAGCTGCTAGAGTTCATGTTATGAAACACTGAATAGACTCCCCAGTAAGTGATTTCTCTGGTTGCTTTGCAAATGATCATTCCTATAAGTTAGGGCCATTGAAACATCTGTATCTGACAGTATCCTAAAGCATATGTGACCCAGACTGGTACTTGAAAGTATCTTATGTGTGTTTTGCAGGAAGGTTTTTATGCTGGAGTTTCAGTTGCTCTGGGAAGGGTTTAAGAACAAAATCCAGTATAAGAGAACATGTAAAATTCAAGAAAACAAAAAAGTTTTGAACTTCACTGTTAAGGCTCCTTTCTAATAGCAGTACTAACTTCAAGTTTAAACCTTGACGTTTCCTGGTGTTCCATTCAAATATCACGAGGTATGGCAGTAATTACCTCTTTTATCAGGGCACAATGTAAACTTCCTAAAAGTAGACAGGATTGCCATTTGGTTTGCACATTCCAGCAAAAGCAGCTAAGGGGAATGTGCTTTAATTGAGAGTCTTCAAAGTTAAGTGGGAATTGAGGTCTAATACTTCAGGTTTCTGTGGCTGTAATTGAGAAGCTGATTTTGTGTAGGGGGGGAATATATGCCAACAAGCATGCAAGTTACATGCTACAATATTTCTGTAGATCTGTAAGGTTAATGCAATTAATTTCATTTAGGATGCTTTATTCCTCTTCAGTAAGTCTTTGAGAAGCTTAAATTTTTAATTGTCTTTATTGTTATCCTAGCTGTTAATGATTATTTTATTCTCATCAGACACTAAGCTTTTGCAAGGTATTTTAACAGCAAATAGCAAATAACATACTTTTGAAGACACCTAGTTGGCATTATCAATAGATGTACAAGCACATGAAAATCTAGATCCTAAAATCTCTCTTTAAAGGTAAATTTCATAGAATCATGGAATGTTTTGGGTTGGAAGGGACCTTAAAGTTCAACTAGTTCCAAAACCCCTCTTGTGAGCAGGGACACCTTCCACTAGACCAGCCTGTTCAGAGCCTCATTCAACCTGGCCTTGAACACTCACAGGGGTGGGACATTCACCACTTCTCTGGGCAACCTGCTCCAGTGTCTCGGTACTCTCACAGTGAAGAATTTCTTCCTAATATATAATCTAAATTATCCTTTCCGAGACTTTAGCCAATTACCTTTACTACTTTGTGCCAAATGCTTCAAATACAGTATGGTTCATTGTCTAAGAACGTAATTGTAAAGCACAAATGCCTATTCACAGGATGTGTGATTTTTTGAGGGCTGAAGGCTGCCTTCTCATGGTTCTCTCTCTGGCTGTTGAGAGGCTAGAACAGCCCAGGTAATGAGGTATATAAGTGTGAGAATACTTTGTGCCCTGCAAAGGGTGCTAGTTTCAGGATTAGAGATCTTGGATTGGAGTGGGAACTGGAACTCTTCCCTCCTTTTGCTGATAAATAACCAACAGTCATCAGGCCCCTGGGGAAAAGTTTTCCTGTACTCCAGTCTCCTGCCACAGCTGGCAGCTTCACAATGGTTTATTAAATATCTCTTACAAGCTGTTCAACATTGCCTTTGTTTGGACTTTAGCATACACCATGACAAACCTGAGACATTACCTGCAAATAGTAAAGTCCCTCAACGCCACCAAGTGCAGTGTGGAGAGCAGGAAAGACCAAGGTCTTTGGTGTTAGCACAGAATGTGTTAAGGGAAAATGACTAGGGAGTAAATAATTGTTTAGAAAGACAGGTCAGAAAAACAAATTCAGAAAGACGTGATCTACTGAAACACTTGCTCATGTGGTTCTTTCTTTAGGCCGCACCTTTTGTTTCTGCAGTTCCCAGGGGTTGATCAGTCCTGTCTGCTGACTCTGACTGGCAGCAGCTTTAGATGATCAAAAGCCAAATAAAATAAATAAATAAGTAAATAAATAAGTAAGTAAGTAAATAAATAAATGTTAAAACTGAAATAAATACATATATAAAATATCCCACTAAGTTTTATCAGGGAAACATTTGGTTATAGTTTGCCTTGTGTCAAAACAAATAAGTAAACTCTTTGCAAAACAACCGTTCAACTGAAAAAAACTTTACAAAGCAAACACTGATAAAAATTAAACTGCTAATTAAATGCTTGAGTAGACTCCCAGGCCTTTACGTCTTTCTAACTGGTTTGGCATTCTTGAGTGTGGCAATATTTTTGCTCTTTGCTTTTTCCAGTGACAGGAATTGCTGACAAGAGCCTGGGAGCCTGGCTCGCTGACTAGTGTGTGCCTATCTTAATTGTTTCCTGCCCTCCATATGAGGCCAGAGACTTGGGGCTGGGGGAAGGGAAATTGGAAAAAAGTAGAAACCTCACACTGCTAAGGTCTTATTATTGGAGCAAGGAAAAAACCCTGATCCTTCGCTTAAGAATTTGTGGATGCTTTTTTAATTTACTTGTAAAGAGCTAAAACTTCATGTTCTTTCTTGTCAGAGCTGGGATTCTCATGTAATTTTAGGAATTCTGTACCTGAGTTGTCAGGAATAACACTGAATATGGAAAAATTTAAACCAGTAGTGTTACAAGCTCCCAAGACCCTTGATGTTTCCCCTACTGCTCTTAAAAACAAGATGTGGTAATATCAGAATTTAACCTCTCAAGTTGCCTTCACCCAAAGAAATTCTTCTGGCTGCAGACAGAGGTTGAAAAAACATAACCTGAGTACGTACAAAGTTCTTAATTTCCGAAGGACAAATTTGACAGACCACCTATGTTACTTTATAGCTAATAATTTTGGGGCCAAACTTATGTTTTCTGAATGTCCACAGTGGACAATGTAGAAGCTCTTGCAAGCTGGTAGTTCCTTAATATTTGTCAACATTAGGCTCCTAAAAGGAAGCCTTCCCTGGTGTTAAAGTGCATATCCTAGAAAACTGCTTCTGAAACCCAGCTAATGGCACAGTTACTGCTGTATTTGTGTTATGTGTACTTACAAGATTTACAAGCTATTGCTGAACATGATGTCCATCTTACGAGAGCCAGACAGATGGAAGAGCCATGTTGTACTCTGTTAAAGAGTGAAGTGCAATGAAGGGCCTCCAAGGGGTCTGACGACTCCCAGGACAACTGTGGAGGAGCCAACATCGTCCTGGGTGTTGCAGGCAGCAGAACAAGAAGCCCGTGTTTTTTAAAAAACAGCAACCCACCAAAATAAACCCAAAAAATGATGTGTACAAGCATCATGTCCTTCCCTTGTGATGTCTTCTCTGACCTCTTCATGTAGCATCTGTCCTTACAGGAAAGTGACATATTGCAGTACTGCAATAAAGTTATGGGTGGTGGTAAGTCTGTGTGGTGGAAGTGCAGCGCTGCAGTACTCACTGTGCCTCAGGCATGTGGCAGTCATGTTAGCATTGTTGTCCCCAGGCCACCTGACCCTAGCACTGGCAAGGTGGGGTGCTGTGGCAGTACATCTGGGCTCCCTTGGGGCTGAGGCAGGTACTTTCAGCACCAGCATGGGGGCTTTGCTTAACTTATAGAGGGCTAGGCGTGTATAGCATGGAGGTTAAACCACCAGCCATCTATTCCCAGGGTGGTGTTTTCACAGAATAATTTAGTTCGGAAAAGACCTCTGAGATCATCGAGTCCAACCTTTTACCCACCACCACTTGTCAACTACACCATGGCACCTTGTTGGGCAGCCCATTCCAGTGTCTAATCACCTTTTCTGTGAAGAAATTGTTCTTAATGCCCAACCTAAACCTCCTCATCGTACTGTTAATTACCTGGGAGAAGATCCTGACCCCCACCAGGCTACAACGTTCTTTCCGGTAGTGGAAGAGAGTGGTAACATCGCTCCTGAGCCTCCTCCAGGCTAACCAACCCCAGCTTCATCAGACACTCCTCATCTGACTTGTGCTCCAGGCACTTCACCAACAACATCACCCTTCTCTGGACTTCTTTCTGTGTTTCTTGTCATACTCTGCCTGTTGCCCTTAAGTAGATCAGAGACATAAGCATGGCACCTGAGCCTGCTAAAGGCCGTGGCCATGCTTGTACGCACCACAGAAAGAGCAGAGGAAAGATACGAACCTGTCTCAGTGTTACTGTCATTCTCCCTAAATCTGTTCTTTGTACCCATGGAACTGGCAGGTGGGGTGAAATACCTCCAAACCGAACGCGTTAATTGCAGTGAGTTTGACTTTGCACTTCTCTTTACTGATTCTTCACAAGCCATTCTTAAAGGGCTCTGTAGGTTTCCTGCAGCAGGGTTTGTGTGCATACAGTACCTGGCACCAGGAGGTCTCCTCCCACTGGAACTACTGGGCATTGATATAATGTACAGAGTAAATAGAAATAGCAATCAATGCATCGGCAATAAAAGAATAAATTAGATTAACTGCAGTAAAATACTTTCATGGATGCTCAGTGATATTTTATTGGGCTCTCAGGACTTGTATATCTTCCAAGTCTTTATGAATACATGAGGGTAAATAATAACATTTTGGTGAACACTGAAATTCTTGACATTTTCAAGAGGCCGCGATCTATTTTATAATTCTCGGGAATTTAAAATAATTTCCTCTTAGCTGTTTACAGCTGAAGGAGGGAGGGAGGGAGGAGGGCAGGGAGGCACCGTCGGTCTGGGCCGTCCGTGCCGCGCCTCGCAGGAGTGCGTTGAGCGGCGGCCGCCAGGCGACGCCACCCACGCGGGCCGGAGCGGGCTAACCGCCGGCAGGGGGCGCTCGGTGCCACCGCTCCCGGAGTGCGGCACCGGCCTCAGCCCGGGGCTGCGGGGCATTGGAACAGCGCCGGCTGCGGGACACTGCCGGCTGCGGGGCATTGGAACAGCGCCGGCTGCGGGACAGTGCCAGCTGCGGGGCATTGGAACAGCGCCGGCTGCGGGACACTGCCGGCTGCGGGACACTGCCGGTTGAGGGACAGTGGAACAGTGCCGGCTGCGGGGCAGTGCCGGCTGCGGGGAAAGGGCGGAGCTGCGGCGGGGCTGCGCGCAGCCGTCTGTTCTCCTGGCGGTCTGCTCTGGAGGGGTTGGCGCTGGTTTTCTCGCGGCTCTGCTGCCACTGTGACAGGGACATGTTGGTGATGGCGCTCATGGGCTGCCTGCCTCGCAGTGCCCGCCCGGCCCCCAACCCCGCCGCCGTCGGGGAGCTCGAAGTGTCGGGGGTCTCGCAGCAAGTTTGCTTTGGATACGACCGAGGCGTGTGCATGCGGGCAGGTTTCTGTCAGATGCTCTCCAGACGGGTTTGATAATGGGTGTGGCTAGGGGCTGGGTCCTTGTTAAGAGTCCTGGAATTACCACAGCACTGTTTGGCTCGGAAGAGACCTTTAAAGGCCACCTAATCCAACCCCCAGCAAAGGGCAGGGACAACTTCAACTACATCTGGTTGCTCAGAATCCCGTCTAGCCTGACATTGAGTGCTGTCAGGGATGGTGCGTCTGCACCTGTTTGGGGTGTTCTGTAAGTATCCTTCCTCTCGGAGTCTTGTTTTTAGGATGAGAGCTCGGTCAGTTTGTCCCCCACTGGCACAGCCGCTGCTGTGGGCCGTGGCAGGACTCTGCCCCCGCGGCTCCTGGGCTGCTACAGACGGAACAGTGAGACGGAGAGCAGGCTGGGAGACCTGCCCTGCTGCTCTACAGCAACCCGGGGCCTGATGCCATGACAGTTCCACCGAGCTTCTGTACTGACTTTGGCTGGGGACTGGTTCCAGTCCTGCATCACATAATCTTCTGAAGTGAGCTGTGGCTGTGCATGGCTGAGCTATAAGGCAGCTACATTTCCTCTTTCCCATTGTGGGGTGCATGGAACAATCAGTATTTGTGCATTAAACCCTTTTGAAATAAAATCTCATGACTGCCATCTCTCTGTTTGCTATATTTGAACTGGCTGGAAGATTGTTTAAATATATCTCATGGACAGTTTACAACATGAATTATTTCCTGCCTTTGAAAAGCCATGGTTTTAAGATATCTGGCACGTTTATTACAATAAAATGTCACATTCCTCAAACAAGTCATCAAAAGAACAATTTTTAGCAATGACTGGTTTCCAGCATTCACTATTCAGAAACGTTGTGGAGTGTGATCTTGGTTTAAATAAAAAAAGCTTGCATATTTGATCTGCCCACCATTCCTGGGTGTTCCAAGCAGGATTCCTACTATCTAGCTGAGGTTTACCCCTGCACTTGTAACTAGGCTACTACCCCATGTTGCTCTTAGTTGAGTATCTGTTGTGAATGCCCCCTGTAAAAATATGCAGTCCCTCTCACTTTGTAGCATATACAATGATTTCACTGAATACTGTGTAATATGAATTAAAATGTTGGGGGGTGGGGTAGCAAAAATGAATGCACTAAGAAAAGTGCATTTAGAATTGTGCTCTCATGTGGTAGTCTTATAAAATTTTAAGTATTTTTTTTTCTGTGACTGTATCTTAACATTTTTGATGTTTTAATTTATTCTCATCTTTTTTTTTCTTTTTTTTTTCTTCCCTACTCAGCTCTTGCCCCTGTTCTTTGCCTCTGGTTTTGTTGGTGAGGATATCACAGTGATGTCTGCATTCAACCTGCTGCATTTGGTGACAAAGAGCCAGCCAGTGGCCCTGCGAGCCTGTGGGCTTCCCTCAGGTTGAATGGGTGCTGCTTGTTGTGTCATGCATAATAAAGGCCCTTGTAGGAATGGGTGTCTCTGCTGCAGGAAACAATGTGCTATGGGTTGTTCTGTTTAAATTTTCCTTTGAAGCAGAAGTTTATTTGCACTTTTTTGTTTTGGTTTGGTTTGGTTTGGTTTGGTTTTTTTTGTAAAAGTAACTGAGTTGGGTGAGCAATTTCATATCCAAGATTTTAAGAAGCTTGGAAATGCTGACTTCCTTGTCCAAAATTCTGTTTCTTAAATTTTGTATTATTTTCCTCATTCTTGGCAAAAACTGTGTAATTAAACTGAAAATATTTTATTAAATGCCAGTCCTAATTTTAAAAGGCAGTATCTAAAAGAATTGTACATGCTGATTGCTATTAAAACATAGGACTTAATATTTTTCAAAGTATTTAGCAGTATATTGTAGTTATACTCCATATAGTTCTTTTCACATTTTTGTTGTAAATGAAGGGTGTTATACTGAAAATCACGTAGAAAAAGTGTGCAGAATTTAAAACTTAATTCTTTTATTCCTCTGACAGCATATTCCTTAGTTACATGGCACTTCTCTACATTACTGGAAACATGCAATTTAATGCCCACATGCAGCTGCACTTTTCATGTAGGGTTCAGGTTTGTCCATTAGGTCTGGGAAGGATGCCATAAGACCCCATCTCCATGAATTGATTATGTCATGAAAACCTCGAACCTAAGTATTTTGTGTTTCACTTAAACAGCAACAGTCTGTAATGTCAGCGTAATAATGTCAGTGTACAGGGTTATGTGGGAGAAAATATAAGCTGTACTGAATTAATTTTGAACATTACTAGAAATTTTCTTGATGCCCAAATAAAAAAGATACAGTCCTGGCTGATCTGTGTTTGAAGCCTCGAAAATGGGGCAGTTTGGGTGTTTGCGTTGTACTCACAACTGGTTCATAAGACTGCCGAATGTTACGAGCAGTTTCTCCCAGACCTGGACTTAGCAAGCATATGGAGGTGATGTTTTAAAGATTTTTTTTCAGTGATAAGACATTAGTTTTCAAGCTGACGGATTTTCCTAAAGCATATTAGACTTCATTTGAACTAAATCTGAGTCCAATTTTTGCAGCATTTACGTTCCATTTCGCCCACATGTGCACAAAACTCCTATTAACCTTGATAGAAACTGCAAACACATATTGAGGAAGAGAGAGAATAACCCACATTGTGTCAGCTTGACCTCAGTTTCCTGTTATATTTGCTGCTGAGCCAGATTTAAAATCCTAAAAATATAGGGTAAGCGTATTTCCTTAGGCCTCATTATGCATCTTTCAATGTATGCTCATGTTGCTGGTGTCTACCTTAACATGGGCGCGCGCTCAGTCTTCCGGCCATTTTGTTCCCACTCTGAAAAGGAGACCTGCAAGCTGATCAGCTAGAAACACACACAGCCCATGGGAGGTTTTGCTGTTTCTAAAGCATTGCATTAGCTGTTTTATCAAGTTGTTTTTCTGTCATAATCCAGTAGCCACATTTTGGAATAAAAAGTTAACACTATTTAACGCTTTATTCTCATCCCTTAGTTCCATAACTGTGGGATCATTAATAGATTGAGTTCCTCTGACTGACTGCTTTATAGAGATACATATATGGAGAGATATTTATAGCTAATAAGCCCAAATTCATCTGTTAACAGTGGAATAATATACAATCACGTATCTCACATATTTTAAGAGTAATCTAAATTCCCCAGATGCTTAAAAATTAACGTAGGCTTGCTTTGCCTTTGGTTTGGGCTTTTGTGTGTGGTGTATTTAAAGGGTTGCAAGTAAATGGCATAGCATGTATCAAATAAAGCATGGGAAGGAAATGTGTAGCCAACATTTGCTTAAATGCCACAATGCCCTGTGACTTTGGCTTCTGAATATACATAAAACACCCCAAGTTGTCATGAGTTTTTTATAACATAACACTTTGGGCTAATACTTTTCCCATCATCCAGTACTGTGAATTGCAGTCCTGTAACCATACCACCATGCCATGTGTCCACCAAGTATGGGACAGTGTGGAGCTTGGCCACCTTCTAATTCAGTGGCAAATTCAATATGGAACGAGACTTTTTAGCCTTCTGGAACCCATTCTCAGGAAGCAAAGTGCCAAAGAGCAGTAAACTGGGCTTTCAAAAAATGTTTTAAACCTTGTGCAGTTAAATATTTGCAGGACAAGGACTTGAATGAAAGTATTGTTTCAATTTCTGTATTTGGAATGGTATCTCCGTCCTCCCTGTAAGGAACAAAGTAACACAATGCAATATATAATTTATATTTTATATATAGTTGCAGATCAGAAACAAGGGAATTTTTTCTTCTCCCCTCCCCCCCCAATTAAATTAATTAAATACTATTGAGAAGTATCTTACAACAGAGATGAGCTGTTCTTTCTTTGAACTACTATTTTCTAAGCACTTGTGAGTTTCACTTGTGCTGGTGAAGTGTTTTTACTTGTTCTTTTTCTGTTTGTATATTAGCACCCGGAGTGTGGATCTGTTCTTAGGAATTGTATTTTTAAAATATTTTCTTGACTGAAGTTAGGACTAAACGTTTCAATGTGTGCACACCTAGTGCACCGTTGCCCATAACACATTTTGTAGACAAGATGGTAAGTGTGAGCAGGAGCAGGCGCTCCCAGTAGATGGCACTAGGCATTTACTGTTCTGCACACCCAGGGCTACATGAGAAGCTTCCCGTCTAGGAGTCATTCACTCAGAAAGTACACCCTGAGACCTTACAAACATTTACAAGTATTTTAAGAAGAGTGAGAATACTAGGAAAAAAGCAAAATCTTCGTCCATATGCAAACTATCATCACACTGACTCAAAGTTTCTTCATTGTCAGTGATGACTACAGCTCTGTTGTGTCTGTTGTGTGACGCAGAAGTGTTGCTCCTTGAGCCCACTTTATTACAGCTGAATGTTCTGAATTTCTTTGGAAATGTAGAATGCACTCAGCGCCTGCCAGGATTTAATTCACAGAAATTAAGTCTTCAAAAAAAAACCACTTCAAAATCACAACGATTGCCACCAAACTTTTAGTATAAAAACCACTTCATCTCCTTTATGCATACTAAGAAGCAACTGATTATGCAGATTCCATGTACATATGTTTTCTGAAGCAGACCACCAAGCTATAATGTATAAAGATAGCTTATATTGCTTTGCTGTGTCTTTTAATTATTATGGGTTCTCATTTCTTAAAAAGACCCTTTATTTCTTTAACACTTTGAATGTTGTGCTGCTTATATCACAATTTTGCATGTGATAATTTGGCTTTTCCTCTCCTGTAGATCAAAGAAAATTATGATGCTTGTAAAATCAAGTAAAAGTAATGATGAAGAAATTATAGGGGTAGACTTAAGATTGGGGGTTTTTTTCCACATAATAAAGTCCTAGGTAATATTAAATTGTTGTGTAGTGTTTAGTTACTAAAATAACTACTAGTAGGAAACCATACTTTTCTAGCATTAAACTACAGCGCATCTGTATGAAAATGGTGTTGGGCATATGGTGTAAATCTTAATATTAAGTAAATATCTATAGTATGGTTTCTCATTCTTTTACTAAACCTTAATGTTAATTCTAAGTTTTAATATAGTGTCTTTTCATAAAATTGAAATTAATAGTGAACAGAAAATTGCTGGGTCTCTAAATTGGATTTTTAGCAGTAATGTATTAACATAAAGAATTGCTTTTAGGAGCAGATCTTGAAAACATTTGCATACATGAATCATTTGTATGCATTTGTTCCTCTGAACTCTCAAGCTGCTCATGTCAATGAAATATCTGAGTGCATACTATTTGCCAGATATGGCTTTAACAACTGAAAGTCTAGGAAAGACCTTAGTCTTGTGGGTTCAAAGTATGTGACTTGAGTATGACTAAGCATTTCATATTGTCTGTTTCTATGTTCAGAGGTATAATTTCTATAAAGTATGTTATACCTTCCCCTTAGTTTTCCGTAATGTGTATCACCAGAGATGTACTACGACAGATGTCTGTTCACATAGTCCAAAAGGAAATAAAAGTAAGACTGATATTGTATAGCATAAACCATCCATACTGCTATGGTTAAATGCCTGTCAATGTTTTCATCATAAATTCATATTTTCTGGGGTTTATATGTTAAACATAAAAATTTGCTCTGGATTTCAGTATGCCATACAATGTCTCAGATGAATGTATGTGTTCCTCAGAACTGGCTGGGGGCAAAAGTTAAAACTCATTTTTATCCAGCTAAATTTAAAAAATATGCAAATATCAATTTGGATCAAAAATAGATTTTTAAATTTAAAACACAGTCTTAGAAGTACCTAAGTACTGCCTCCCAGCAGTTATGGGGAAGACTCTTGAAAAGAGTGGAAAAGATGCACTATGTGATCACAGTAGTGAATAGCATGTGAAACCATTCATGTGTCATTATTACATAAATGTCTGTGTTTATGTTTGCCTTTTAGTCATATGATAGTAGAACACTGTATTATCATGATAGAGTATTACAGCATATTTTTGGAATGGCTTTACAATGAGTTTTAAAAATTACATATAGCTGTCTTAATGGGAGTATATTTGATGCTGTACTGTATTTACAAATGTTTCCTTTGTACAATAGTATTCTGTCTAGAATGCCTTGCTTAATGCATTTTAAGATGAAATTTATTAGTAGGTATCTCTTTGGGTGTAATACTCTTAAGAGTGCCTGATACTTGCCGAACTTGGGATCATAAAGAAAACTATGAGCCTTCTGTTATGTTCCCTAGAGTTTGTACTCTGTTTTTTTGCTCTTTTTAAGTCTTTGTTCTGGTGGAATTTTGTACTCTCCCTCATCTGCCCAGGAGACAGGTGCTGCTCCTCCCTGCCTCACCTGGGTGGAAGCTCCTCAGTGATTCTTGCACTGAGAAGCACTGGGATGATGAGACATTTTTTGAGCTCCCAGATCATGCGCAGAGACAGTACCTTAATGTGTCCCTTGATGGATCTTTTAAAATTGTTTTCATTCCCTTCCTGCCCTCATAAAGGATCCACCACAAACCATTTCCACCCTTCTTGCAGGAATGTTTTAATTCTGGGAGTTCATAAATTTCCTATGTTGCATTCCTGAGCCTTCTGCATCTCAGACTTAGCGTATTTTCTGCTTAGTTGTATATGGAAAAGATGAATTTTCAGCAGGGTGTTTCTGAGTTTTAAAGTTTCTCATGAAAGTTACTTTTTTTAGTTATTGGAGTGTCTAACAGGAGGACTAAGAAGTTCTTTAAGCACTGCCTTCACTTTTTTCCCTTCAATTAAGAGCAACTCCTGGCTTTGTCTTTTCTCTGAGGAGTATGTGATGAAGGTTTCAGACAAGAATGTGATGTAATGGAGAGATGACAGCACACAGAAAGGAAGGATATTTTCTATATTGCTAGGCTGAGGGAGGACAACCAAGAAAATGTGCACTAATTAAATGTGAGCCCTAAAGTCAGTAAGAGTGTGTTGGGAAACAATGGAGGAGATGATCACTTAGGGAATGTATGAGCTTGGAATTTGATGGAACCTTAAATGGGTCTAGCGTGTGGACTGGGAGTCAAGCACTAGAGGCTCTAACATTACTCTAACTTAGCTGCTAGCTTAACCATAGGTTGCTACAACACAGATCATGATGTGGGGGTAAATGAGTAGAAACGAGTTGTGTCCCAGAGAATGCTAAGAAGGGGAAATTGTTAGTTACAAGCTAAATATGTATCTCAGATTGTGTTTTCCTTCAAAAGGAGCTGTGTTGGGCAGGGGTGCATGGCTAGGGTACAAAAGTGCCCTCTGCTCTGTCTGAAGAAGAGGTTTTGTGGGATGGGAGGTGCTGGCAGCCCAGGTCTGGTGCTGGCAGCTTTGTGCAGTGTGGGTAAGAAATCCCTCATCGATGCTCTGGCCCAGTTCAGGGAGTGCCCAGGAGAGCAGAGCAGGGAAAGGCTTGACCAAATCCTCTTAAAGCCATTTTACAGAACTTGATCTCATCTTCATGACCCATAAGGCGTGGCTGAATTTTAAGGAAACATAAGGAATTCCAGAAAGCCCATTAGGGAATGAAAATGGTAGTTACAAACCTTTTTGACTGTTCCTCTACCTTTAGTCCTGAAGCAGATTGAGAGGGGAGGTGCTTACAGTGTTTTCTGTGGTGGTCACAGCAGAGCATGTACTGGAGCAGAGTGTCCCAGCAATTCCTGTCTTCACCCTGGGTATGTCCCTCAGTGCTTGGAGAAGTGAGATGAAAGGCCACAGAGCAGGCGGTGCTTTTGCAAAAGCACTCCTTACCCTCCCCAGTTGGAGACAGACCCAGTTTAGCAGGGGTTTAGATCTGGGCTGTTATAGAGAATTGGAGGAGAGGAAAGACCTTCCCCCAGCCCTCTCCTTTCCTCCACCCCCATCCCAACTACAGATTAAGGAACCTTGAGTCTTGAAATCCAGTGCTCATTTCACAGGCCACACATCATTATTGTGGAGGAAGCAGCAGGAGGATTTAGCAACAGCCTGAATGCCAAAATAAGCTATACGCCACTGCTGGAAAATGCTGAGTTTTTAATTGTTTCTGCTGCAGGGTTAAACCTTTATTAAAGCTGTGTGAATAAACTTATTTTGATGACTTTCTGAAATATTTTAAATGCAAAAAGGTAGCATAAAGCACTCTTACTAAATTCATCTTAATCCCACTGTTAATAAAATTCCTGTCCATATGTTGGGCACCCTTTTACTGATTCTGTCAGAAATCTACTCACCAGATAAAGAGTGCTCAGTGTCTCTGTCTTTCTTGTTTTTAATTTAAACAAATGTAGTGCCTGTGAAAGGTGCTAGGATAACATCAGCAAAACAAAAGTCTCTTTATCTGTTAGAGGAGAGAGGAAGAGAAATCCATCATTATAAATATTCCCCCCTCCACTGCTGTACCAATAGATCTTGATCTTGTCTTGCCTGGTTTGCATCCAAGAGTAAGGCAAATAGGTCAGCTGCCCTTGCACTCTGTCTTTGGCCATCTCAGCAGAAACGATAACAAATGTGGCAGTTTATAACATAATGAGCTTTTGCTCCACTTAATTGAAGGTTCTTCTATTCACCAACCTCTGCTGAGCAGCCACATGCTGTTGTTGCAGCAATACTAGTGAAGATGACAGCTCAAAAAGCTCCAGAGGAAGCTGCCTTCATCTCCACCAGCTAGAGCAGAGTGGTGGTGGACTCCTGTCAGTCGTTACAATTTGGAAAGGTTGTGAGACCAAGATTGTGTCTAGTAGTGACATTTATTTCATTGATGTCAGATATGGAAGTAAAGTAGACATGCCTGGAGAGGACAAAAAGAGCAGCCTTTCTTTCCCCCTTTCCCACTACACAAAACACTTCAGTCTTTTGTTAAATGTTTTTTACATTCACAGGGAGGAGAGACAGCTTCAGATTTCTTTTCCAGGGAATGTCTCTTTGGCTTGCATGGCTGCCTTAGCTGTGCAACTTGGTGCAAGTAGGTTTGCAGACCTGTGGAAAAAGTAGGTTCTGCCCATATGTGTCTGCTGGGGTCCCAATACCACTTTCAGTGGAGAGAAAACAAGTGCATAGAGATGCATTAGCTGACGGTTTGGATTTTTAAAAAAAAAAATATATTTATATATATATATTTATATTTGTGCTTGAGAAATTTGCTTTCTTACATGGGAGATTTCTGATGGTGGTTCAAAATATATGTGTTTTGTTAAACAAGAGCTGTGCTGATGTCCAGGTGGAAAAAACAAATGTGACAGCTCTGTTACCTGACTGTATGGGAAGTTTGCACATTTGCAGAGAAGGGACTTGCCCTTCCCTTGTGGCCATCTGACCCTCCTGGGTGTTAAGTAAACAATTTTTTTTTAAGACAGTTAGTTTTTGGGTGGTGTTCTTTTAAGATAGAACCTGGAATTTGACCCAAAATTCAAACTGCTGTCCTGGTACCTGGCTTTTGGATTTTCAACGCACAATATAGCGGAAATGGTCTTCGCTCCATTACTCCTAATGCTTGCATGAAACTGCAAATGGTATTTCAACAGCAGGTGGGAGTTAGCTACCTACAGCAAGAAAGCAAAGGAGCCACAGATCTGTTTTTCAATGTGTAAAACATTTACAGGGTTTTTTTAATGATGAAGTTTGAATTTTACTTAAACCTGACCTCCCAGCATTTCAGAGGGATTTCTGAAACTGAAGTTTCAGTTTCTTTTGCAACATCTATCCTAGCTACCAGCAGGCTAAGGTAGTTTGAAATGGCCCATGAGGGGATTATAAAAAGAACTATCATGTCAAATACAGGTTTTATAAAACTGTGTTTTCCAAATACAAGCCAGTAGAACTGTTAGCAATGTGACCATTCTCAAGAGTTGTTCTTTTTTAAATTAGATAACAGTTCCTGGCTTGTTTGCAGTGAGAGAACACTGCAGCATTCTCCCAATACTGAAAACTAGAGGCGACAGAGAACAAATTAAACAGAAATAAAAATATGTGGGAGGGAGTTGTGAGTTTGCCTTTTCTTAATAAGACAGTGAGGCAGAACTGGCAGCAAGAGATATAAACTGTGTAAATGAAATCTGAAGTAATAAGAAGTGAGAGATTCCACTTTTAATAACACTAAATGTTAGCAACAGCAGTGAAAGGATATTTATTAAAAGAAATGTATGCAAATATTTTTTAACTTTGTGGAGTTCCTCTTTATATCAGTTTGAGGTAATTTGCCATCGATCTAGCAAGGTCTGACTCACTCATGAAAGGGCATGCTTTGGGAAGCAGAGAGATGTATACTTAGAGCCAGATCCTGTAATCTGATGTACATTCATAGACTCTTAAGTAGCTATGCATATTCTCAACTGTCTGCCTCACAGGTCACATTGCAGGATTGGGGCTGGGGTGGGATATGAAAAATAGAATGTACTGGAAGGCCCCTAAAAACTGCTTGGTTATACTAAAAGAAGTAGTACTGAAAACTAGAAGCCCGATTTATTAAATGGCTCTGCTATGCTGGAACATTTGATCTTGCTGTATTTAGTTCAGGAAGTCTAAGTGGTATGTGCTCAGTGCATGACTGTAATGTCCATTAATGCTAGTGGAATATAAGCAAGGTAGAAGAGGGAAAACGTATGCTATGTCTTCCATGAAGATGAAGTATTGAGTTATTTTCAGTGATAGGAAGCAACAAAACGTAAGAGAAAATTGTTAGAATGGTTCAAAAGACTGTTTGATATTGGAAAGCTATCAGGCAAAATGCCACCATATTTCAGGGCATGTCAGACACTAATCACCACCCTCTGGTGTGTTGGAACAGGTGAGGGGCTGAGTGGTGAGGAGTAATGGTGTGCTAACTTGTGTCTGTCTATTTGAACATATCTTGTTGCTGATTTTCTTGTGATTGCTTGTAGAGAAGGAATGTTATGAACCACAGGTTTGAAAAGGTCAGTTGGAGCTTATATGTGAGGTGAGATGTTTAATGTCTTCATTATCAGGTCAACACCCAGAAAATGCTTTCTGTTCACTTAATTTGTACAGGAGACTTCAGAGCTGAACTCTGAAATGCCCAGTCTGCAGGTGAGCAGTAAATGGCAGCATGCACTGCCTTGCATTTCATTAAAAAGAAACATTCCTAAACACAAGAATACTGTGAAGGCTCCAAGGAAAGTTTCTGTTGATGTTTGTTTTACCATCCTCAGTTTTTTTTTTTTTTTTTTTAATAACGTATTAAAATAACGTATTAAGATTTGTGAGGCTGGTCTTTTCCTCACAAGGCCTGCCATCCTGCTCCAGGATCATAAATGCCTTTAGCCCTGCTGTAGCTGTTGCCAGAGGGCTGAAGGCAAGTGGCTGTGGGTGACTGCTGCCTGTACACTGCTCTTCAGAGGAGTGCCAGCCCCAAAGAAGGCACCATGGGGTGCTGATTAGAGAGATTTAATCTGGCCTTCGATCCTGCAGTGGAATGTAAAGGGGATTTTGTCTGCCTTTGCAGGCCATCATTCACCTCTTAACAGCTGCACCTAACTGGAGTTCAGAACATAGCTAAACTGGGCTTTTCTAAAAGTCATTGCTGAGAGCACCACCTCCAAAGAACAAGAGTGCTGATATAGATCCTATGAATCCAAGCTCTCTTATTCTCATACTGCATTTAATTTAGCCTCACCTTATCAGTAACTACACTGATATAATGCTGTTTGTAGAACTGATGACCTTTTCTCTTGTTTGCCTCCGATTGTATGTTTTGCCAGTGAACTGTGAGCCTGCCTTTATGGCTGAGCTGCTGAAGCATTTTGTTGCCTGTATGGACCCTTTCCACAGTCCAAGCCTCATGCCATCTATGGAGAACCAGACTGAGGAACGTGGTCAGCCTGCCTGTTTATTCTCTGGTTTAATAATGAGCTCAATAACAGCTCCATTACTAGTGGCAGTTTTTCTCCTGTTGGGAATATCTTTGTGTAGCTTTTTGTTGTCCCTTCCCAAGATACAAACAGTTGGCTTGAATGTGTCAGTCATCTCGTGTCATAAAGGAACAGTTGCAAAACCAGAAGCAGACACTCTTTCACCAAAAATTGTGCACTTTTGTCCCTCTTCCATGTATTTTTTTTTCCCTAATTGAAGTAATGTGTTCCTAGAATCTCATCCAGTAGTTTCTAGGATTCATTGTATTTTTGTAGAAGCTTGTAGGCTATCCCCATTTCAGATAACATACCCTTATATCCTCTGCAGTCCGGGATGAGTCTTGCTTTACCTCCTTGCCTCTATGGCAGTAGGGAAATAGCATGATCCATTTATTGAGCTATCGTTTTTGCCAGCAGTTATATAGTAAGTACAATTAATTGAATAAGACCATTCTTGAATGCTGAGGGCTGGACCAAGAGATTTCCTTTACAATTTGTCATGCAACTTTTTGTTGATCAATACTCAAATTATAAACTTGAATAATCCGTTATTGGGGGTCAGTTGCAATTTTACCCCAGTGCAGTTTGGCAAAATTCCCCTGCCGACATAAATAATTGTTTGTATTATAAAACATAAGGTTAATTATTAAAACAAGGCATGCAAAAGATCTTTTTTTAACATGCTTCCTACTTCTGATCATTGTTGTGGATCATGTGGCATCTAGAAATTTTCTTATGCATATAGTGAATCCATAGATTGGAGAACATTAAATTTGTAAAACAGATGAAAAATTATTTAAGGAAAGTAAAAGGGGCATACTGACCGTTTTTTAAAACACTCAGTATTTTCTCTTTTTTCAAAGTGAAGTTATGCTTAGTTTGCCTTTTTTTGCAGCAGCAGCTAAGAAGCAAATAGAATTTATTTTTTCAATTATGGGTAGATATTTTAAAAAGTGAAGAGATGTTGGTTTGTAAGATTCTTTGTTGCTCTCTAGATTACTTTTTAAAACTGAAATTATAGAGAAAATACTGTCACTCGAATAGTTTCTTTCTGAGCTGCGTAATGCAAGATAACAATAGCTATTTTTATAATGCATATGCTTCCTTTCCCTGTTAGCTATACTTTGAAAGACTTATTAGTCCTGGAGTTCTGCACGTTTGGAGAATAAAAACCTCCAAAGTTTGACATCTTTAAATAAGCAACCAAATGTTATAAAGAACAAACCTCACTTACAGTTAGGAAACAATATTTACATTTAAGGTTGAAAAGCCAGGATGTAGGAAAATTTTGCTAATTTGGAAGGTGACCTTTAAGTGCACCAGAACCAAATAATTTGTAAGCTATGGCACAGGGCACATTCCTGCAAAATTTGTGTGAATACTGCTTTAGTGGTTTTTGAAAGACAAACAAAGAAACCTGGAATGAAATCTTTATCCCTCTCCCAAATAAGATTGAAGCTAACAAAGGCATACAGCAGTGCTCTTTCAAAGCTTGCCATTAAAATGAAGGCTCTGCAGCACAGCTAATGAGATGGGTCAGAGTGGAAAACAATCTGTTTTTAAGAATGTTTAGATCAAAAGTAATTTCTAATCTATGAAATAAAGTCGCTTTTCAATACTTTTCTTTCACTAGTAAAGCTTTTTATGTTTGCACTATTTACTTCAATCAGATGTTTTCAATTTTACTTTTTTCTTCCTGAAAATACTTCCTAGGGTTAGTCGGTAGTGACCAACAGCATTATTCTTTTTCTCTCTCCCCTATTCACCCACCCCCACACATTAAAAAATTGAGAAAAGAAGAGGGGGAGGAAGAAAGAAACATCTTTTCTTAAATGATTTGCAAGCATCTGTGCTCTAAGCTACTTTTTATGAACGCTCCTTAGTAATGACTCAAGGTAAAAAAGCAGAAAAGCATCCAATGTTAGGAAATTGCAATCCAATACCATGTAATTTAAACCTGCCATTGCCTCTCCTGTACTAAATGACATACAGATGGGTAGCTCTGTTGCCTCTACTTTGGGAACACAATTGGTCTTTTTATGAGTGTATATACATTACTAGCAAAAAGTATTTTTGTCGGGAGTGTTTATTTCTTATTGTACCATATTTTAATTACTGTCATAATTAGAGTGCTTTTTCCCCTGCCATATTTTGTCAGCTAATTTTTGCCAATGATTATCGAAGTTACCTGAATATTTTGCAATTTATGTTACTACTTTGGGAATTTTTATTCCCAGAAGTAACTTTACATTTGTTTTTTGCTTTCTCCATGTGAATTTTTGCACTAGAGAAATGTCGATTTTTACAGTAATCTCTATGTATTCCTTGGATTTTCTGTGTGAACTAAGTGAAGTGTTAAGATTAGATTTTCAGAGGAGGTAATTTCAACGGCAACCCTCCTTTGCAACAAATTTGACAACAAGTTTATTGTTGAACCTTGTAGAGCTTTGTGCAAACAGAAATTATTTACACCTTAGGACTCCTATTCTAGTACTTCAACAGTTCAAAAAGAAAAGGGCTACTGTTATAAAGGTTGAGGATGCAACTAGAAGTTAAATCAACCTTACTGTAATTCTGAGGATTAGAATTGTTTTTCAGGTACTTTAAAGGGTACTGAAATTGCCAGATGTTGTGGCTAAACATCATATGCCCATTACCGTAAGTTTCCAATATAGATGTCTTGTAAAGAATGTTGAGATTTTTGCAGATTTTTTTTTAATGGTCAAAAACTGTTACTTTCTTGTGAATGATTGCGTGCGCAACAGTTTAGTGTATAACACACCAAAGGGCTTTGGCTATAGCACGTTGTCACTGCTCCAGTGGAATCACCTGGCTCGCTATAAAAATTCTTTTCTATACTTATATTTGAAGAAATAATCAGCTGCAGTTCAGCTGAGCCATTCTTTGTGCATTAGGGATCAGTCTGGTCATTGACAAGTGAATGCAGAAGCTATACTGTGGCTGTCTGCCAAAGCAATTATTCAGGATTTAAGCTAAAAAGGCTCTTTCTTCCATATCCTCTCCTTTTGCAGGGTCATGTAGGGATAAAAAGGATTGTAAGGTGGTCTTTTCCCAGGAGGAGCTGAGGAAGCGGCTGACACCCCTGCAGTACCATGTCACTCAGGAGAAGGGGACTGAAAGGTAAGGCAGGATGAAGGAGACTCAGATCTAAAAACGCAGACATCTTTCTTTTCCACCCCTCCTCTTACTGCTGCTTCCTCACCTTCCCTACCAAGTTTTGTTGGTTGGGTTTTTTTTCCTCCAGGATTTCTGCACTTGTTTACTAACCCTTACAAATTAACACTATTGCAAAGACAAGCATCTGCAACAGGGAGGCCAGGGCCAAGGGTCTTGTGTGACTTTTTCCTTTAATGAACACTGCATGTCTTATAAAGTCACCAGGCTCATATTTAGAGTCTGTTTTTAGTTTACTACAAAACGTGTGGAAGTAATAGTGGTTTAGGTACACTTTTTTTGGAAGACATTGCAGTAAGCAGAACCACGAGGGAAATGGCCCCGTGCCAGGAGGCTGGAGTTTTGAAGGTGGCCATTGTAAGTATAGACATTTTGGCTGCAGAAAGAAGGTAGCATAATTTAGTTCTTTTCCACCCCACTCCAATTTCTTTTTGAAGCACATGTGGAGAAGGTATTTATTGGCTCATTTGTGGTTGGAATGTCAAAAATTTTCAATAACTGCCCTCACATGGCTTTAGTCGCTGGAACCCAGCCTCAAGTCCTGGAGTGAAAGAAAGGACTGGCTTCCAAGATAGTTTTCAGTGAATAAAGCCTCTCTCTCAGCTGATTCCAGCCAAAGGTAACTTGCCAAGGCCCAGCCATTTTTTGTTGTCTAATTTATACCACTGAGCTTGGCGTAAGGCCGTGGCTTTACCTCTGCTCTAAACTTACTAATGATGTAACTGCTTGTTTTCATTCATGAGCTGAAAGGGCTCCCTGCTGCACGTGCGGTCCTGGTTAATAGGCAGACCTCTTCCTGACAGCGCTGAATTTGGTGGCTGAGTGTGCCAGAGAGGCTGGTGGGGACAGTCCCCCTCTCCACCCCAGCCCTCTCCATGCTGCTGCGTCCCTGGCGGGGCATGGGGACAGTGGCCTTTGCTGGGAGGCCTATCTCGCCTTCCCCCCCAGCCCTCCACGCTTTTGTGTACGGGACCAACAACGTGATTTAATGCACACAAACAATCGGAGATTAGGTCATTCTTAAAAATCCTGTTTATAAAAAAAAATTGGACCTCATAAAAAGGGTGAAAGGATAATAAAAACAAGCTGCTGAGCACATAGGCTTTTTGTTGGGCTAGCGCAGCTGATTCGTATTAGGTGAATGACCTCCTAGCCTTTTAGATTGTTAACTTAGAAAAATATTCCCTTAAAGCTGGAATATTGCTTTTCAACTGAAAATATAAGGCGAGCACAGCTTGAAATCCTGGACCAATTATTTCATTTTCAGCTGCAATGTCTCTGCCGCCGGGGCAGCCGGCGTTGGCCTGACCCAGTGCCATGGCTCTGCAGTGCCCGGGCGGCCTCACACCTCGCTCCACTGCAGCCCCGGGCCCTGCACGCGGCCCAGGCACGGACACACTGAGGTGCGGCAGGTTGAGCTACATGCCAAACAATCCATGCTTACAAAAACTTGACATTTCACTTGCCAGATAGGGGAAGACTCCTGTTTAATTCCTTTTTGTTTTTGCTGTTGATCCAGCCTTTGAACTGTGGGACAATTTGCTTCCTTTTGCATGATGCATAACATCAGAGGCTCACTAATAAGGACACTCCCCTTTTCCTGTGCCTGCTTTATTTACTACCTTTAATATAAAACAACCGCTAACTTAGAAATCACGAGGTTCTTCTATAACATTTTTTCTAAAGACTCAATTTTCTAAAGCCCCAAATTCCTTTATTTAATTTTAAAATGTATGTGTTGCTGTTTTCCCAGTGCCTTTGAGGGGGAGTACACACACCATAAAGCTCCAGGAATATACAAATGTGTTGTTTGTGGAACTCCTTTATTCAAGTGAGTAAAATATGCTAAATATAGTTTTGAGACTTCTGTCTCTTAAGTTGTGTGTCATCTTGTATATATTTCATATATGATTGTATAAAGTCATTTCATAGAATCACAGAATGGTGAAATCATTCAATCTTTCAAGGAATACAAGACAAGCAGTGTAAATAATGCTGTAGTCTTATAGTAAATATAAAAAATAAGGATAAATAAGAGAGGAAGATAACATTCAGGTAAAAGAGGAAATATGACAGGAAAAAAAATTGTAATTTAAATTTTTTTTCTATATGCAGCTATGCCAAGGAATTGTAAGTCTTTCACTGTGTCAACAGATACTGAGGTTTGACTGTTAGAATTACTTACAGGGAGATGTAAGAGATACCGGGTGGAAATGCAGAATTTTACATACAGCATTTTAGCTGATGATGCATAGATGCTTTTTTTTAGAATTCAAGCAGTTAAGAAAACAAAACTGAGGAAAATCGCATTACTTACTGAATCTCCATTCATCCCAATTAGCACACATGGAGAGCTGGTTTAAAAATACTCTGTAGAAGTACTGTGGGAATTATGGCCCTAAATTTGATGCTAGAAGCAGTGCTGATTGAATTCCCTTGATCACTGCATTGTTCTGCACAGATTCAGTTGTTGTTTATATGCTTTTTCTTATTTCTGGTGGCTTGTGTTCATTCTGATGAGGAATTTAATTTTTTTTCCCCATCAGTTCCCCCTAACTCAGTCCCTCTCACTTGAAGAGGTACCTTTACAAGAGCATGAAGCAGGATGACCAAGATAGGACTAATGGTATAGAATACTGTGCCAGTAATAGGTGAAAGGAAGATAAAATTGATGTAGCTCTAGAATCACCAGATGTGGTAGTGATAGTTGTCCACAAGAGACTGTAAAATGAAAAGAAGGACCTCATCTCTGTAATGTTTAATTCTTCTGTTAGAAGGATTACCTGCAGAAACTGGTAATGTGAATCTTTTGGGTTGAAAATCTGAAGGTTACATAGTCAAGACAGTAGTCTCATGTCATCTGTTACTATAGTCTTTGGCTTGAGGGTGCAAAGTGGGGATTCAAAGTCTCCCTAATCTGTTTTCTACTCTGCCGCTTAGACATTCCACTGCTTACTATAGCTAAATCTTCTGGGGGGAGATCCTGGCTCTGATGAAGCGAATTGATATTTAGCAAATGAATACAGTGGAGTCAGGATTTCACCTTCTACCTTCAAGACTGGCTTCCTTTCTATCATCTGATGGAGAAAGAGTAGGGGGTTTTTTGCGGGGTGAGTTTTGGACAACAGTAGTATACATAAATGGATGTGAACTAGTTTCCAGTTGCCTTCAAAATAGTTTTATAATGGGAAAAAACTGCAATATGAGACTTACCTGTGATTATCTCAAGGGCACAGTATGCTCTGGCATAGTCTTGAATTAATGAGTTGGATTTTTCTTTGTAAAATGAGCTATATGGAAATGTCTCTGTTTTCAGACTCTCTTTGAGACTGCTGTGGATTTTATGGGAGGAGAGAGGGGAAGAGGGAAGTTATTTTTTAATTTTAATAATTCCCAGGCGAGTGGGCACCTGAAGAAAACACCTGACCTACTGTGTCCCAAGATTAGACCTCAGCCTCCCCAAAGTCTTTGTGTCGCCTTGTGAGTTCTTGCTACCTCTGGCCTACATCTAATTCAGCCAGTTGTTCTTGAAGTAGCTGGCAACAGTGGGAAAAAATACAGAAGCCAGTAGGACACCATCTTCTTTTGTTTATTGACATCAAAGTATCAGTATATGATGTCTTCCTCAATCAGGGAAGATAGATTTCTGAATCTTGGTTGCTGATTTAGCCCAGATAGCTAAAAAAAAATGAGAAGGAAGCATAGATAAGAGAATGCAAAATGTATGCTTTTTACTACATTTTCCCCATAGAATGTAAATCACTGAAATATTTCCTTAGGAGTAAGATGGGAGTACAATACAAAGAAAGTCTCTTGGCCCATTTAAAATGTAAGTAATTTTCTTGGTGGCATGAGATTTTTTGGGTTTGTTTTCTTTTTTTTCTAATTTCCAAATAGTCATCTGAAACTTGCATTTACATTTGTTTCTCATGGATGTCCATTAATTTTTTTGTCCTTATGTTGTTGTAATCTGTAAATATATATATTTGGACTATGGACCTGTCAGTTTAACTAGGAAAGAGACTGGAACTTCAGCAGTAATATTAACAAACTTCAACTTTTAACATTTCTGATTTACGTTGTTTCATTAGCATGTGACACACGAGGTCAGGGAACACATGAATTTTACACTCCAGATGAAAGACCTGTTTTTTGGTAAGTCATTAAAATAGAATTCTGACTCTATCACATGGAAGATAAAAGAAACAATTAGGAATGTCACATCTCTTCATCTACCTACTTGTGCTAGTGTTATGAGAAACCTCCCAAGCTTTATGGAGGACATGCTTTAACTTTTTCCACAATCACAGGTGCCTCACACATAAAATGCATAATCATGCTATTGAATCTTATTATTCCATCTCTGAACTTTCATGCTAGGCAGTCTCCTACATCCCAGTACAGCTGCCTAAAGAAAGTAATAAACGAGAGAGCCAATAAACTAATCTCAAGAACCTCCTTTTCTGCCAGCCAGTCCTTAAGCACTTTTGTGTTACACTTACTCCAGTCTAGCTGTAGGCTTATGCTAAAAGAAGAAGCCCTGCTGCCCCCACCTTTCCCTATGGTGTTTTTTTCATGGCTTTCTCTTCACTGGACCTCACCTGGTGTGGCTGGAGCATGTCTCAATGCAGAACTTGGATCTAATAGAAAACTATTAAGCCAAAGATAAAGTCCTTATACTTATCAACCATACCCGCTTGTGTTAATTTTTTTTTAGTCACGTTTATTATGGCTGCACAGTCTCCACAGCAAGGTTGTGTTTTTCTGTGTCAGTTCACAAAGAGCCACCTATGCCACCCAAATCCTCAGTGTTTTCTAAGGGCCAAATGTGTTTGCAAGGTTGTGCCTACTTTAATTTTTCAAGGCATTTTCTTATACATTATGCAAAAAAACTATTCTGTCCACAGCCATGGAAACAGGAGGTTAAAATGGACTTGAGTGAAATCCACAACTCGTGCTACTGCCGTAGGAGAGAATCTATTCCATATTTAATAAACCATGGTCATGTCCTTTACCGTATGCAGGACTGTGAGAAAGATGTGGTATAGATGGAAACTGGAAAGTCTGGGAGAATGATTTCCTTTAAAAAAAGAAATATTATTGTTTTGTCAGTTTCCAATTTTTAGGACCAAGGACTGAATTACCAAGTCTTCATAAAACACCCACTGCTGCCTTTATTGCTTCCTGGAAGGAATTCTTGGTAATGGTGTTGGCCAACACTCTTCATTCTTCTGAACATGTACTAGCAGATACAGCAACAGTCTTATCCATGTTATGTTTTCATTTGATTTTTGTTGAGGTATCAGGTCTTCTCAACATTTCTCAGACATCCAGTAGAGTGGCTGGGCAATGTTATTGTACAATTAACATAGCATACCACTCTTGCCTTCACAAGACAAGGAAGGATTTCAGTCATCAGGCTACAAGGAATTTTCTTGCACCAGTGCTGCATGCTTAATGAATGGCCTTTAAGCTTTCTTAATGATCTTTATATTCTTTGAGGAAGGCATATGAAAAATCAGCACTGGTTATCTGTCTAGGAGAGACCATATGACATCAATAATATGGTTTCTCTAGTAAGATCCAAGAGAACTACTTGAGCAATTTAATCTCTCTTCACTGTCTCTTAGTTTCCTTAAAAGACTGTCAAACCCAGCAGCTTCTACTTAATAACATTTGTTTGTAGTAAGTTGGCTCTCACTAGTGTAGGAATCAACAAATTGTCTACGCTGGAAAAGACTTAGGATCATTGGGTCCAACTGTTCACCCAGCACTGCCGAGCCCACCACTGAACCATGTTTCCAAGTGCCACATCTGCATATCTTTTAAATACTTTCTGGCATGATAACCCAAACACTTCCCTGGGCAGTCTGTTCCAGTGTTTGACAATGCTTTCCATGAAGAAATTTTACTAATGTTGAATCTAAACCTCCTCTGGTACAACTTGAAGTATTTCCTCTTATTGTGTTGCTTGTTATTTGGGAGAAGAGCTCAACACCCACCTGGCTGCACCCTTCTTTCAGATAGTTGTAGAGAGTGATAGGGTCTTCCCTGAGCATCATTTTTGTGCTCCAGATCCTTCACCAGCGTCCTTATTCTTCTTTGGACGCACTCCGGCACCTCAGTGTCCTTCTTGTGAGGGACCTAAAACTGGAGATGCAGCCTCACCAGTGCTGAGTACAGGAGATAATCCTTGTATAGATTCTGATTCTACCATCCTTGTATAGATACTGATTCTAGTATGAATTTCATTGCTGTTTTCAGTGTAAAAGTACAACATATTCTTTGTAAACCTTTAAGTCTGATATATTTTTTCCCTTGTTTGAAATTTACAGTGCTTTGTATTGACTGTTCATCAGTCACTCTGTTTGAAAGAAGTAATTTTCAGCTTTCAATTTTAACCTACTTTATGCTTTACTACGTGTACGTATGTACCTCCAGTAAAAATCAGGTAGGGTGGATTGTTCTGAATTATGACTCCAGAAGGTACATATTTCTCTATTTATCTGTTTCTAGCTCTCACATTAAAGACATTCTGTCTCTCAGGACAGAACTCACCCAGACACTACTCTTCACCATCACTGGAGATATATAAAAGACTTGTAGATGTGGTACTTAGAAACACAGTTTAGCGGTGGACTTAGCAGTGCTTGATTAATGGTTGGAATTGATGATCTTAAAGGTATTGTCCAACCTAAATAATTCTGTGATGTTAAAATGCTGATTTTGAATTTGGCTTTTCATCAATTTGCAGAACAGAAATTATCGCATCATCTGTCAATAGTGATTTTTTTCTTTAACCAGGCTTATTAAGGAACTAGTACAGCATAGTGCTGACTCCATGTCCATACTTTTGTAATAATAAAACTGTGTCGTTTAATCTATTTGCCAATTTCAGCCAATTTTTTCAGGGAAGTAGTTACTAAACCTCAAAGATATTAAGTCCTTAAAGCAATAAGAAAACCAGGAGAGAGAACATATTCAAGCTCTCTTTGAGGGGAGATCTGAACAAAAGTTCAACTATATTACTAGACTATGGCAGATAATATTATTGCAAATAATATATATTATTGTATTATAACAGAGAACCCACATTAGGGTTGAAGAGAGACAGGCATTAGGAATGCCCAGCTCTGAGAAGTGTCTGTGAGTAGTTTCCCTGCCTGACACCATAAGATCTGTCCCCTGGCCACAATGCAGCAGCAAGCCCAGCTTTGCTTTTTCTGCTTGATTCTTAGAACTTGAGGACTTCTCAAATTCCCTGATGGTGCGGGTCTTATAAATTCCTAAGTAGTTAAATCAGGTATTAATTTTTATGTTGGAATACTGCTGCATTTTTCTTTCTGGAAGCTTGACTTCCAGAAGCTTCCAGAAGCTATTTGGAGTTTCACCTCATTGGTATCATCAGTGACCACTTTCCAGGTAATGGTTTGAATTTTCAGAAGTTATGTCTATACTTAAAAATAAAACACACAACAGTCTCTTCTCTAGCCCAAAAGGCATGTGACGAAACACGGCTTGTATTTTCAGCATCAATCCTCTACTTTGAAACAGAGTGGCCTGGTTCATTCTACTTTTGGGGAATGGTCCCTCACCTGACCCTCCTCTGCAGTTTGCCTAGATCCTGTGTAGGGCTCTCATCAGCATGATAAGGATCAGTGCAGTGTCCAGGGATGTGTTCACAACTGAGCATTACTGTCCTGGCCTTGCTAGCAGTGCTGTAGCAGGAACACTGATACTGCATCTAGGTATTTTCTGGACCACTGGGAGGCAATCAAAAGAGAGAGGATTGATTGTATTCTGCTCAGTCACCTGGACCAGGACATGGGTTGGCTTGGACTGCATCAGCAGCCTGCTAGACCATCATCTCTTCAGCAAACTGCCCATGCCAATATGGAATAAAATTCTTTGAAAATGAAGATGTACCAAAGATGCATCATCTTTATGACTGTAACACATCTTTACTCTATCAAAGTCCTTTTCAGAGAGAAGTAGTATATTTAATGTCTGCCCCTACCAATGTTCTGTTTAGCACTCTTGAAGCACAGCCTTGCAAAGGAAGAGCCTGGTATAAACTGCTAACGCATAGGCCTAATAAAGCAAGAGCAATAAATTACTTCTTACATGTTAAAATGCAAGGATCAGAACTGCAGAGTACTTTCTGAGAGAGCTGTGGGGCTTCCAAAGGCTGTTCCCCATGTTCCCTCAACAAAACCTACACAAACCTGTTAAATACTTCATCATGAAAGGTAAAAGGAAAGGCAATTGTAACACAACAACAGAGGTTCTGCAGTAAGTCCTCTTTCCTCTCTCTTTGACAAAGGCCTGCTTCCCTGGCAGGCAGCAGATCTGTGCTAACTTCAGCTGTAGTGTGTCTTGACACTGTAGTATGTGGCACTGAACAACTGCAATTTAGTGATACTTGGCAAGGCAGACTATAGGAACATATGATGATTATCATTACTCCATTACTCTCTCTTTCTTGGTATTTGGCAGTCTGAAGATCTGGTATATGATGTCTTTTAAAAGAAACAGATAAAACGACCATCATATATTCTACTGTTTGTGTTTGACTTAATTATTCCTGGAATCTTTACAAGTATTGCAGAAGCTTGTGCTTAGCTAAATCTTTCCAGTGGCTCACTATTTTCTAGCATATGGTGAGCTACTTGACAGTTGTATTGCCACATGTTGTGTGTATTTGAGCCATATCGAAGTTGTAAATGAAAGCACTTTATAAATACCCTCTTGTTCCCTTTATGCATATAGACTTCTTTACAAAGATATTTATAAATGATTACTTGGCTTTCAGAATACTCCTATATGGGAGAGAGAAGTAGAGAAAATATGCAGAAAGCTATTATCTGTTCATTTGGGGGTGGGAGGGTGGGGTGTGGTGTTGGGGTGTTCCCCTCTTGGTGTGATAAATGATAAAAGACAATTTGTACAGTCAAGACCTGGCTCTGTAAGGTGCATCTTGTCTGGTAGGATGCTTAGGTTGGATATCACATTATGTACTAACTATGATAACAAGCAATGTACTGAGGGTTTTTTTGTTTCTAGTTAATGTGGTTTTAAAAGTATAAAGGAGTCAGAGTGAATATTTTTGTGTGTAGCAGAACATCCCTTTGGAATGTAATTTCAGTATTTAATTTTATCCTATTTAATGACCATATTTTATTTGAGCATTTTTAACACCTATGTGCAATTGGTTTCTGACACTTTTGTCTAACGTGCTGTTGAGAAGCAGATAAAAATCCTGGAAGAAGGGAAAAATGCTGCTTCCATTAAAATTGCTGTAAGCTTTGTCATTCCTTCAAGTAGCCAAGGTAACTTTGTGTTCTTGTAGAGTGCTTCTCTCACATCTGCCACTTGTTGCTTATTTACAATGCCAAAGATGCTTCATTATTTTCCTCCATTTTTCTGTGCCTTACTAAGATTTCTAACAGTTTCTGTAATACTGTGTCCTAAATTTTACATCGTTTTCCCAAGGGGAAATGGTGACCATAACACAGGTGACCCTCTTGCTCTTGATGGCTCTTAGTACTACCTCCCATGTTGTGTTTTCTTTCATAGCTATTCTGCTGTTGCCAGACAAAGTTCAATTCATTTATCACCCCCATATCAGTTTTCTGATGTGTTGTCCAGTAATTTATGACTGTTTGGAGCTTTGGTACTCATTACAGTGCCCAGTGACCCTTGTGACCCTCCTCCCCATGTGCGCTCTGCCACCTTGGCCACGGGGCCAGTTTGTTGAAGCCACAAGTTGCAGTGTGTATGTCCATGACAAGCCATTCAGGCTGAGACTCAAGAGCTCTATTTGACCAACTAATAGGGAGTATCTAGAATGTAGGCAACGAGAAGTTGATCGTGAAGATAAACAGATGCTGAGGGTAAGATTTGTACGTTGCAACTATGTAGGTAGTGAGGTGTTGCTGATATAGTGATGAGCAAGAGAGAATACTGTAGGCAGGTATGCAACAGCTTGAGGAGAATATTGTAAATAAAACACTGACTAAGTGGCTTTAATTGGAACTCAGTGGAATTTCCCCCAGGTTACTACATTTCACAGGGTGGGGACTTCATCCTGCTGGTGTAAATGCTAATTGAATTATACTGCCAAACTGAGCATGGGTTGGTGCCCTGGGCAGTTACTGGTGCTGATATTTGTGAAGGCATGTCAGCAACATGCTTTCTTTGTTCAGTGCTTTTGCTGGTACTTTAAAAATATTAATTATGAAGATATGCCTTTTCCCTTTCACCTTTTCATCTTCTGAGAGTTGTATTTAAGGCAAAATATTTTGAGCAGTGGAGGAAGGTGCAGAATGAGCAGGATGGGAGAAGAGAGTTGTTTCCTTTCTGATGACTTTAATAGCGTGAACCTAAAATTTTGTTAATTTCTAGAATTATGGTTGATTTTATATTTATTTGCTGTAACATAGATATTTGGTATACAATTACAATGGGGGTTATATAAAAATGTAGAGTGCATGTAAAAGACATCTCCATGTAATGGCATGTACAAGCTTATAAAATGAAAGTCAAAAATAAATCTGCAATTAGTTTTTGAGCTTCACCTATTTGTTTCTGAAAAAAGAAGGACTGTAACTTCCCAAAATACATCCTTTCCTTGATGCAATGTAAAAGGATCCAACATTGTACTTCCTCCTTAGAATTCCTGGGGAAATGCATTTTGCTGCCAACGTAACATGCTTTAACTGATCTCCTGCTGGTCAGACCTTGTGTCCTGCTGTGACAGCCATGACCATGTGTACAACTGATTGTTAGTGGGTGATATAAATCTGATTGGAACATGCCTGTTAATTGGTTTGAGAGCTGAATATAGACAATGCTGTCTTGTAGCAGATTGTGTAGATAGCCCTAGTCATAGGGTTAATTCTGCTTGACAGCATATCAGCAGCATCTTTAGTAATTACCCAACTTAAGTTTTCCCACAGTTGAATTGAGACCTTCAAAGGCTTCTACATTTACAAGTATTATTAACTGATATCTGAAACATGATGTTCCCACAAGGGCTAATTTTTTCTTCCTTTTATTAAATATACAGGTTATAGGGTTCATTTGCTAAGTGCTAAGCCCTTAGAAGAAAACACTACTTGTTAGACAGAGAAAAATCTGCAGTGCACAACCAAAGCTAATGGTGCATAATGCACACATCATTGTCTTTTTGCAAAGACTTTAAAACAAGTTAAAATTTAGGTCTGGCTCCCTTCCTCTCTCCCACCCCCCACTTTCCACATTTAAGAAAATCAAACCACTTACTCGTATGTGCAGAATGAGTAAATTGAAGACACACACTAGCAAAAGCCTCCTAGGATGTTGCACAATTAAGTGCAGATCATTGGATACAATACATATGACATCAATGAAACGGTATCTGCTTCAAAAATAGATTGGAAACATTCATGAATGAATTAAATCCTCTTAATGACTTTTCAAAAATGAAAATGAATGAAAACTATTTAATTCAGACAAGCAACTATATGCTGTGAATCACCACAATATATCATTTAATCCTGGTTTAAATTTATATTTTATTTTCTTCATTTTGTGATTTGTCTTTTAAAATATCTTTTTTGTAACAGCATAGAAAACAGTAAAATATTAAAGATAATGGTTATTATTTGGATTCAAATGCCTTTGAATGCATTAAATGTTAATGTACAGAGTTAGATAGTCTGGTTAAAGATGGTGTTTGCTGGAGAGATCAGTCTGACAAATGGCTTTTATGGCATAAAGCAGTTCTTGTAACTTATGATATTTTTATTTTCTTTTTCAGGTCAGAAACAAAGTTTGACTCCAATTCAGGTATGTTTACATTTACAGTGTTTTACTGAATGTACACTATTCAGGTTAATCTCAAAAGAGTAGTTTATCAGTTCAAGTTCAGTTTAGTTTTAAACAAACTGGGGTAGGTCAGCCTTAAAAAGGATCCTCATTTCTCACCCTCTGAAAACTGCATTGTTAGTGTGAAACATTTGCTTTCATTCCTTTCATTAGTTCCGGTCTCTTTACATTTTCCCAAAAGATGATTGGGAAGATGTATCTTGCAACAGGCTTTAATTGATCCAGAAAAATGATAATAAAAATGAATGATAATACAGACTAAAGCAAATCGAGGATTGAAGTTTGAAAATGATCACTTCAATAGAGGAGAGTGTTTTTCTTCCTGGTGGACAAAAACGTTTCATGGGAATTTGAAGTCAGTGCAGCCTATCTGTCAGGAAACACATGATTTGTCATCAAATTTTCGTGACAGATGCAGGTACACAATGCATGCCAGACCAGTCTGTAGAGCTCAGCTGAGGAGGATTACCAAAAGGCAGTCTCTCCCAAGATGTCTTTTTAAAGAATTGTAATGTGTTGTAGGGATTGGGAGGGAAGTGGAGGTCAGTCTAACAGGTTAATGTGTATCTAACAAGACAAAAAACACAAGGCAGCAAACAGGGGAGCGGTTGGAGAAAAAAACAGATATCCTAATACCAGACTGTTACTTATTCTGTTAACTGTTCCTAGGTGTTCCTTAAAGTTAAACAATAATAAATTAAGAATAGGCTATTGTCCTGAAGCCAGGTGAAATGTCCATTGCCTGAAAAGGTAATTCAAAATACATTTTTTGTTAAGATGAAAAAGTCTGTTTTAAACAGGAAACCTGATATTATCATAGGAATTTTGGTTTTAGGCCAATGTTATCTTCTATATAGTTTGCTTAATGCAGTGATTATAATTGCTTATAATGTTACGAATTTTACAATATATATTAATCAGGGGTTTATGGAATAACACGTTTCCTTTTATCCGAGTTACAGCATGATTCAGGTTTGAAATGTGAGGCATTACATTACTTTTTCTTTCCACATTAGATTTTATCTTTGGAACTATATGGGAGTGAAATCTACAGCAGGAAGTATTTAAATAGCCAATGCCTACATCTTGTATATTTGCGTCATCTTGCTTCTATTATGATTTTAGTCTGTGAGTTTGAAGTTACTTGCTTTAAATATTTCTTGAATAAATTCTATGCTAAGATTGATTTTTGGATCTTGAGAAAACACAGAGGGATTGCATGAGGGATAGCTTCACACATTTTCTGCCATTACCCCCTTTATTTTGGTGCAGTCAGCAAAACTAGGGTGCGGAGCAGAATGTCATGTCTGCTTTTCTGTTGAAGGGAAAATGCTCTCTCCAGAGCTTCAATTTGCTTGGTGGCTTAAGCTACAAGTAGTTTTCTGACTCTCTTTTGAAGCAGTTCTCCTGTTAAGTCCACTATTCTTCCTGCCGCTCCCTTGGCAGCAAAGGCAGGGGCATGGCTTTTCCTAGGGTAGTGGTAAAAGGTTGACGTTATTGCAGCTGTGGTGTGGGCCTGCTCAGTACCTGTCACCAGGCCTTTCTGCCCTGGGCTCCTGGCCCCGTTTTAATCTTTGCCCCAGACACTTACTTGGAATTACTGAGAATTACTAAGGTTTAATGGCTCGGTCTCATCAGTGCTGTGTCTTTTGGAACAGGTTTTGGCTAACAATCAAGGGTAGATGTTAAAACTAAGCAACACCAAGGCTGAAAACCCCCTTATCATTGTGAGAAGTACAGGCCGCCTTCTCTTTATAGGGAGAGCACTCTTTTCTTCCACCAAGGAGCTGTTCACAACAGTCAGATGGCACAAGGACTCTTAAGTTTCTCCTTCATTCCCAATGTGTAAGAGCAGAGGAGAAGTGAAGATACTGGCAATATCCACTCCGCATCTACCACCCAAATAAAATATCACTGGTTTCGTTTCCCTGCCAAAGCATTTGCTATCATTTTCCCAAACCAGACAATAATCCCAGACCTCCTGCTGAGTGAATGCATCCTGTTCACTCAAGGTGCATTGGCGAAGGCATCCTCGTAAAAAACCCCTTCTTTTGTGTGGGGCGGGCAGTGCCCTATGTAGCACCATGTCCTGCATTACACAGACCTTTAAAAAGTGTCAATGTAGTGTTGGTTTAAAAAGGGCTGCTGGCATCTGAGTCTGTGTTTATGCAACCTCAAGTTTCATGGAGACACCTTAAGGTATTTTAACATCCCTCATTTCATTTTGAATTCCCTAGACTGTCATTCCTAAGTAAAGTAATGATCCCACAAACTGGAACAAACATGCTTTGTTCTCATTTATCTTATGTTACTCAAAACAGTTCAAGTGTTGAACCTGAGAATGAGGTAATTTTATTATAGAATACATTTTTTTCCCAGAGAGTTGCTCCACAGCTATTGCTTGCTCTAGATTAACCCCAGTGTTAATGCCAGTTAACTTGCAAGTCTAGATGTGCCCTTAATAAACATTTATCAATGCTTATTATACTTGTCTTTCTGAGAAATATTTGCGAGGGATTGAAGAATTAAAAGAAGTCTTTCTGAAGCAAGTAGCAAGTCAGAAATAGAGCTTTTAAAGTACCCAGTAGGCTCACTGCAAATGTAACCCTGGAAATGTTGTTCAACACTGAAATATTAGACAAACATTGTCAAAAGAAGATTAATTGGAACTCGAGCACTAACTTAAAAGAAGGCTGCAAAATTCCTACAGTGATGATCAGGATTTATCATATAAATAACTATAACATCTGTAGGGGATACACATTTTTCTTATCATGACTAACAGTTCCATCTGAGAAACTTCTTTTTCTCTGCTGATTCTTCATAAGTCTATAGCTGGCAGAATTTCTGTTTCAGAGACCATGGGGTTAGCTTCACGCTGTTAGAAGATCTTATAAATGAAACAATTTTGCTTTCCTGTCATAATATGATGAATTCTACTGGTACTTAAAATAGATTTTTTTCTAACAAATTACTCGAAAGCAAAAAAGGTTGTAGGAATTTTCTTTTTTTTCTCACAATTTGTTAAAGAACAAAGTAAACCACAAAAAATCCACAGGCGAAACAATTTTGTTCTTATTATCAGTATTTTGTTAGCGTCTAAAATGTTTAGTAGTGAAATCATGGGCAAAAAAAATTCAGGTTTTTTCTGTGTTAGAAAGGACAAATTCATGGACAATATGCAAGGGCTCAAGTGGAGTCTTTTCTGTATACCTGTCACTCAGACTATGGAATGTAGAGAATCAGAGAGCACAGGGTGCGAAAGGGACAGTCAGGGAAGCACCATGCTGTAGAAACATATCTGTGCACTGAAGAAAAAGAGTGCCCAAGGACACACAGTGCCTTCAGCTGTGTCCCATCATCTGCTGTGCCAGCTTCACACTTCTTTCAAAAAAAGAGACTTATCTCCAAAACCTGTTCTTCTGTCTCCTTGCTTCTAACTATCAAATGAAATGTAAAGATAATGTATGTGATTTTATGTCACTGTTTGCATCAGTACTTTGGAAACATTCCAATTAGTATGAGGAATTAAGCTATAATAGCTGCCATGCACCTAGAGGCTGTCCTGAGGGACAACTACACATGAGCTTTTGTTGGATTCCTGCTGCCCCAGCAATCAAATACAAAGCAAGTCAAGGAGCCCCCAAGAGTTCCTGGAATTTCTTTTGCCTGCCTTGTCTGGATTCACAGTGTCAGCCAGTGACTCTGCAGGTCATTTCCCCTCTCTGCACATTGCATTTTCCACCAGAATGAGTGTATCTCCATGTCTTCAGCACTGCACAATGCTGCCACCCCATCAAGGTTCCCATTCTTTCCTTTCTCACCTCTTGTGTTTACTGGTATCTTTCCTTAAATGTGGCCACTACAATGTACAAATTTGCAAGGCTACATGATTCAGCACAGGTGCTAGAGAACAGATGAACAAAGTTATAAGGTTGGGAATGATCACATGTTTTTCTCTCACAAATTCCTCTTGGCTACATTTCCAGATGTTCTGCAATGGGCTTTGCAAACTCTTGATGCCTTGAGAGGCTACCTAGAACAGAGGCTGGAGAGAGTTAAAGGAATAAAGTAGGTATTTATTAAAAAAGGTCTTCAAAGGATACACCTTGGACAGTACAAGACCCCAGCTGAGGCTACACCCAAGCTGCACTACGGGTCACATGTTTTCACACTTTTGTAAGTTTTGGTCCATTTACTGGGGTTAATTGTCCAGTTACAGGTTCAGGTTATGAAGTTCCATCCTCACAGATTGCTCTCTCAATTCGCTGTTGTTTATACATTTTGGGCCTGAAGCTGCAACAGTGTCCTTGGTTCTCAGGCTGGAAAAGGACTGTTTTGTCTGACTAAACTGGGAAGAGAACTTGCTAACGGTTTATATGAAGTGCAGAGTTATATACTAATGCAGTACAGAGTCTTGAAAATATGAAAGCTAAAACTTAAGGCATCAGTGTCACCCCTGATTTCTCCTAGCCAGTTATCAGTCCCATTGTATGAAAATCATCAGTACAACTATTCAGAGCATAAGGAACCCTCTGCCTAAGTAAGAGAGAAATGAATACCAAAAGGAATTTTGAAAGTAACTTTTACTGATCTTTGCTACCAGGGAAGCACAAAAGAAATGTTACTTGCCTGAAACCTTAAGTTGACAAAGCAGCCGAGCTACGTAGTAAAAACATCCATCGATCTAACTCATCAAAGATATAAATACAGATTAAGTAATAAGTTCCTAAATTTTATTGATGTCAGCTTCTCCACTCAGATTGTGTTGGAGAAGTTCTTAATTTCTTCTTAGGAAGGCTAAGTAGGTTCAGAAACAGGGAGGAAAAGCAATATTTGGCGTTCTTAAAAAAATCATGTTGGCAAGTTCAACAGTCACTCCACAATCAGAGTATTTGATTTAATAGTAATAAAAGATCTCTTGCAGAATCTGTAATGGGTGAAAGTGGCAAAATAAACCAAGATACTGAAGAACAGGGATGCTCCAGAGCTTTTTGCATGAGTTAAATGACCTCTTCGGGTTCTCTTTCAATTTAAAGGAATTGTTTTGTCCTTTCTGGCCACCACCAGCTTGAATGCTTGAAAAGGTGCATGAGCTGGCACAGGGAGATGGTAGGAGGCAGTTACTGCAAAAACAGAACAGCAGCTCAGATTATCTTGTCGTGACTTGTCAGTGCTGTTTTGTTCTTGGCATTAACAACTCTTCACACAGATTGTTGGGGATGCAGTGGCTGGGGAGCATGGCCTGTTAGTTATATTTGCTCAGCAGCAAGATAGCACTTTGTCAGAAGCAAACTGAACTGTCTGGTGAATGTTTCAGGGCCATGCCATGATGTGACTTGAAGTATTAGATGGCTGGGACATCTCACTGGTACATCCCAGGGAACTATGTGCTGATGTGTGGTAACTGATTATCACCTGTTCTTGTATCACTTGTAAAACTTGGCATCATTTCAGTTGTGACAATCTGGAGGTGTTTTTGGCGCTGCTGTGACCAGAACTGAGCTCAAAAGAAATCTGGAGCTGTGTAAAGCCACTGGGGACAAGCACCACACTGCCAGCCTCATCAGCCTCTGGAAAAGAGGAGGGGTGAGACCATGGCATTCAGTGGGTGCCCTGCTGAAGGCCCCACACACACAATATGTGTCAGGTGGCTCTTTGGACTTCAGCAGCTTATCTACAGGTTAGGCTGCAGCCACACACCAGGCAGAGGACTATGGGGGTGTTTTTTGCCTGTGTGCCTTGATGCATTTAACAGGACAGGATTGTTATGGTCAATGTGTTCACTCTTTTCTCATTATTTTCTCAATACCATAAAGTGCATTTTCCTGTTTCAGTTTTAGGGAATGTTTCATTAAGCACAATATCTTTTGTGGCTGCATGCATGTTGTCCAAAATAGCACATCTTCTGTTTTGATTAGCATGCTTTATGGGGTTATGAATTTGATTAAGAAAGAGATGCAAGGTATTTTTATTTCTTCCCTCTGGATTTGTTAGAAGGAAAAAAAAAACTTAACATCTTGTTTGTACAAGATGATGAGAATGATACAATATTACTTGAAACTGGAATAAATCTGTTATTTGAAAAAAATGAGACTGTACAAACTAGCTACATGATAATTATTAATGACAGAAGATTCAATAAAGATTAAAATATTTAATGTTTTTCTTTCGTTGATGTAGTGCTGTAATTTTATGACCATTAAGAAACCATATGAAAGATCGGTCAGCTTTTGCTATTTTACATTTTAGTCTCTTATCAAAACGTTCAGGTTTTGCAGTACTAAAAGTGAAAGGGAAAATGCAAGCTGCTTTTAATCAAACTGGAATGTTCAGTGATTTCACCATCACAATCTTTAGTGTTGATCTGAGTATGAAGCAAAGAAGATTAACTTGTCTTTTGTTGACTTAATTTAGTGGCAACCACAGCCTTTAAGATGTAATGGTAGACAAGTTTGTGTCATACCAATGAACTGCCACTGTACATGTGAGCAGCCATCTGCTTAGAATTAAGTCCTAAGTCAAAACACCAATGAGGTCTAATGCTGCCAGTTTTACACAATTTGCACTGAGTTTTATGTGAGTAAGGACATCACAATCAGGTCAAATGCCAGACAATAGTGAATTTGGTTACAAGGCCTGAAAGCATTTCTGAAAGGAAAAAATTGTAGCCCTATGTGATTGGATCAGGAGTCTTAGCAACCTTGCTTTCCACTGGGGGGTTAATTACCATTTATTGTTTTTTATATAGTTATCTTGCCCACTTTTCATCAGCCATGGTCCAGGTGTCTGAACAATCTTAGACTGTGTACTTCAATCCAAACACTGTGCCTATTGAGATCACTGAATCAATATTCACAGTGATTGTTGTGAATAAAACTGAAGCACCTAATTTAGCATTAATCTTTTCTCTTCTTTACTAGCTGTAGCAATGGCAGTGCTTTAATTATCTGCATAATATCCATTTAAGGTTATGTCTGTGTCTGGCTTTCACTCAATCCCTGTGTGTCTGTGGAGAAATGGTAGCGTGTCATTTGGAGGGATATTTTACACAAGGTATTACCATATCGAGGAGTGGGATCATCTTAACTAACTGTGACTATCTATTTAACATAGTCCTCTGAGCTTCATCTCAAATCAGTTGGAAGAGGTGAACATCCTCAGATGAGTTCATCCCTTCTGCTGGAGAAGTCTGTTTCAGGGTACACTGAATCACCCTTTTGAGTACCCATCAATTTTAGTTAGGCACGTAACTTTGGTGGCAGTAGATTATCACTGGAATGGATGTACCTGGAGTTGGGGATGAGTGGATGGGATCCCCAAGTCATTTTTTATGGCTGATGCTGTGGAGGCTTAGTAGGATAAGAATAAACTTAAGAGAAGAACTACACAACTGCTCTCAAGTTCTACTGCTGGGTGTCAGTAAACCTCTTGTACACAAAGCTTTTGTGGTGTGTTCATGAGAAAGATGAGTTTAGCTGTGATTATTTTAGTTCTGTTTCTCTTTGTATGCATTTTGATTTCCCTTTTTTAATCTTACCTTTCCTAAATGAACCCAAATCTGCTTACATGTCTCCAGTAATGGTTACCCCACAGAAGTGCTGCATTTTTATCATTTTTTCTTCAATTATGAGTAAGCATTGTCAGATGTGAAAAAGCTGATAAAATATGTTTTGCAAATTGATCATCACCACTGTTAGTCTGTTCACAGACAGGAAGAAAAATATGTAACTCAAAGAGACGTGGCCTAAGGATAATAAGAATGAATATAAATTGTATCATTCAATCTAGCTTCAGTCAGGGCCCAAACATTAAACTGGTCTTTGGCATGTTTCAGAAAGCATGTGAAATTTTTGAAAAGCTTACTAAGAAGAGATTTTGCTGATTTTAAGTCACTATTGAGAAACTTTTAGAAAGTCAAAGTCTTTTATTCTGTTAACTGCTCTAACCAAGCTAAGGAAGGCTGACACAATAAATGTAGATACAAAACCGGAAGGATGTATTTATGAAAAATTAACAGTTAAAACCAGAAGCATTCTGCTTTTGCCTCTTACTTTTCAAGGAGGTGGTCATGAGAACAGAATTCCTGTGTTTATATTCTTATTTTAAAAGTGTTTACCTTAAGATTTATGGATTTTGAAAGTATGCATATACTCACTTCCATACTATTATCTCCCCTTCAGTCAGTGATTCTTTTTCCCTGTCACACACACTAGAAGGGATGTAAATGGAGTTCCAGGAATACTGAATCAAAGAGGAGTGGGATTTGAAATGTCAATGCTCAGCACTGATAGAATATCTGGAAACCAATTAAGACATATTTAGGTTGAAGGGCGGCAAAAAAACGTGCTCGTGAATAAAAAAATCTGTGGCATAAAGTACTGTGTTGAGAGCATTAGGGTTCTTGAAACAACTTTAAAATGCAAGAGAGGAAGACACAGCGTTTCACTGGAATGAAAGCACTCCCTCCCTGCTCTTAAGTATAGTAGGAAAAGCCCAGTTGAAAGACTAGTGTCAGAATGGTACTTTAGGTCATGATAGTATTAAGACTATGGCAAACTGAATTTACATTGGTCATCACTTACCCTGTTAACTGGTGGAGAAGAGAATTACAGGAGCTCTCTTTTAAAATAATTCTGTTTTCTTTACGATCTGCATGTGTGACTCTTTCCTGGCCCCACAATGACAACATACCTCAGGTGTACCTGTATCTGTATTGTTGTGCCAGTATGTTTAAACATTGCACAGCATGCTGGCATGCTGAAATCTATACCAGGAGCTGCTTTCACTCCTTTGGTTCTAGGCATCACAGTATACACCATAAAAAAGCAAGGCTCACTCCTAAAAAACCAAAGAAATATACATAGTAGAACTGTAATCTTAACTTCCTTGCTCTAGTATCTGTAAAAGTAATTTATTTAATGATACTTTAAAGTAAAGTTTTGTGTTCCCCTTGCTTTCTCACACCAGGAAGGTCTCTTCCCTAAGGATGTACTCCTGGCCAGGACTTGCAACACACCACTTAGACTGTCTGGTGGGACATGCCCCTTCCTGGGCTCCTATTTCTGGGAGGAGGAAGAGGGTACCTGACCACCTCCCCACCTCCTGTGAAGACTATACACAAGTCCAAGTTTGGGACCTCTGTCATCACTTAACTTGGGTGCCTGTTGGTATGGCATCCAGAGTGCAGCTGGACTGTATTTGGGTGGGAGTGAGGACATGGACCTTCATCCAAATCCCCATGGCCTTGTGATGATAAAGACAGGGATGGACAGAGATTCTGTCCATCCCTGCACCCTCTACCCTTCTTCCCACAGCAAAAAGGGTTATTGGGAAACTTCAGAAGCTCAAAGTCGCGAGATTTCTCCTGGCACTTTGCCTCTGAGAATGTTTCTACTTATCCACTAAATGATCGAGCTTTAATGAGTTTCTCATCATTTGTACAAGCACTAACAGTATATTTCTTTCACTCCTCTGCCTGGTTTTTTTTTAGTTTTCATAAACTGTCTTCTCCAGTGCCAGGGTTAAACCTCACACAGATGGCCATGGATAGTAATACTAAAATGCCTAAGTAATCAAATGTGATACAGCCTGCAGTTCTGCTTTAATATTTGGATGGGACTGTGTTACTTCAAATTTAATAACATAAAGATGCTCTGTTAAAGAAGGTGAAAGAATAAGGCAAAGTGTTCATTGAATTCATGAAGATTAATAGATGAAGGGCATGCAGTGTCATCTTCACTGCAATGTAAAGAATAAGATTATCTAAGTTATGCAGACATTCTACCTTTAATTCAGGCTGTATTTACAGAAACTTACCACCCAAAGCTCATTAGTTCAATGATATGGTTTATTTGTGCAGGTCTGTTTTAGAACTAATGAATGATGAGGAATTAGAGTTACAGCAGGTATTTAAAAAACATTCAAAGCAAGAGTGAAGAATGTCACCCTCTCAGAAAACAAACTGATACTTACTGAAGCTTATGCAAATATTTAAATGATCTAATAAAGATCAGTGAAGAAACAAAAAAAGAAAAATAGTTGCATGGAATGAGCACAGGAAAATAGATTGTTAAACACAGAGAGAGTAGAGAGATATGCTAGTACAAAGCTACATACAAAATTATTGCTTGTCCTGCTCACCCAGTTTACATATTCAAATGGATACAAAGTCTTTGCTATATGTTCTTACAGTAGAAAGAGGTAAAATGTTCAAACAGATGATGCTAAGGTTAGTCCCAGAGGATGGGGCAGCCAGAGCTAGAATTGCAAGATTTTTTTATCTGGGGATTAAACTTGTATATGCAAACAAGTTAGGCCACTTGTGTATCCAGGCAAGTTTGTTTTAAGTTGGCAAGCTGAAGGAAAAGGTTTTGGTTTTTTCCTATGTATTGAACTGGGGCAGGGTATGTATCACTCAGATTTTTTAACATACATTGATATAGAAAAGGAAACCTTTCAAAGACTTGCACTATATGCTTGCAAAATGAAGAATGGAAAACAGTTGAGCTGTTTGGGGTTTTTTCCTAATTCTCTAACTTTTCCAGTCAAAACCTTTTACAAAATTTAAGCATTTTTGAGAAAATTTTCAAGACACCTAGGGACTCTGGTTTAAGGCACCATTATTATGTAGAAAGAAACTAAAACCAAATTCCCAAACCTGCCATCAACTGAAACTCAGGCCCAGTTTAATTGGATGCCTAATAACTGGTACCCACAGGTTGGTTTCCTAGATTGCACAATCATCCAGCTGTGACAGTCTTTCTTTTCTGTTCTGCCCTGGTACAATGCAATTTAACCCCTCTGTGACCCCTGGGAATGCCGACAATAGAGATGATCAGTCATTGCACCAACAGCTCTCCAAAGGGTGATCACTTTGTTTCAGGCCTTTCTAGAAAACAATTCAGTTTTGCAAGTATTTTAGACTTAACATTTCTTAGGGTGTAGATTAAAAAATGTGTTAAGGTTAGCAGTGTGAAACAAATATTACACCTAGCAATAGTAGTGCTGAACACTGAAAAATAAAGGCTGAACACTGGAAGTTTTGCTACTGAGGCTTCTTCCTCCTCTTTACTCCACCTCCTCCCTCAAAAATACATCAATGGGATGGTGCCTTGTGCAAATGAAGCACCATCTTGTTTCATGCCAAGAAGTTTTAATTGGGGTGAAAGCGAGACTCTGAAGCTGATGTCAGATACAGCCTGTATAGGTCATTAAGCTGCCTGCAGGGGAGGGAAGTATGTTCATAAGGTCCATTTTGGAACGTGAGTCAGAGGTCCTCAGGACCTCTAGTTCTTACTCTAAAGCCAGAAGCTGCAAGGCTTGTTTGGGTTTTCAGTGAGCTGCTTTATGGGCTGTTGCTTGTGGCATGGGAACCAAGTAATTTGTCAGCCACTGACAGTGCTGTTGGCTCCATTCTCTTCCTGCAGCTGTTGGGACAGTATTTTACCTCTTTCATTTCTTTACAGGAAAGAATCTTACTGAGAACACCTGAAGTGATACAATTACAGCACGAGCATTTAAAACCATGGATATGCCTCAGTTTCCTGGGGAGCTTGGAAGAAGTTACAGAGTGCATGAAAAATTTTTGGTGTGACTGTAAATCAATCAGGGTACTAGACACCTTTTACATTTCAGTGGAGGTTTGGACTTAGAACACTCCCTTCTAGGCAACTGAAAGCAGATATTTTTTTCTAAGGCTAAGAGTGCGCTGCAGCCAGAACGCGAATTATTTTGGTTGGAATCTCATGAAGATGTAAAAGGTACAGAGGGAAAGCCCAGCAACCTCTGGCATTCCAGCCCTTCCTGTCCCTGCAACTTCCATTGTTGCAATGCTGCTAAATCCCCATTGACCACACAGAACTTAAGCAAACAGAGATTGTACTTGTGGGGAGTTATGAAGTATTTTTTAAAAAGTCCGAGTTTGTTGAATAGGGTTGGATCAGTACTGGAGTAGCTTGGTGTCAAGGGTTAGACTTTGTTCTACCTAAGATGAGGTTGGGAACTGACATACTGTAGCTTTTGAGTTTTTCTTTTCTGTTTTTTTAAGACCTCACACTATGCTCAGGGAATGAAAAGTACAGTGTATTTCAGTCCCTTTCCAGAAAAGTGCATCCTCTGCTACCTGCTCACTGTGCAAAGATATAGCCCAGGTAATTTAAGTTCTAAATTCACATACTTTGCCTTTTGTAATTCTGAGACAGAGGAGATCTTTGGAACTGAAGGATTACTGGCTTATTTGAATTATAAAGGCACTGACCTCAAGGAGCCTTCTAGACAAATCTGTTGCTTGTGTGGTCAGCTTATAATCATGTCTCTGTGATACTAGTGCACAGATGTAGTGTCAAAGCTGAGTTCAGAGGTTTAGTTTATTCTAACGGTAGAGTTTTTATCAGTCAGGATATCACAATAAGTCATCCTTGCACTCCTTGCCCTGTTTTCTCACCTTCCACCTCACATTGACTCCAATGCTTGTTTAACCTCTTAGTTAACTGATTGAGCTTGTTAGCCCAGAAAAGAAGTAGAATAATTTTCTTCTGGGTTAGTGAAATAAAATTTCTCCCCACAAGTGGATAAGCACCTGAGTTGGTGAACAGCGAGGAAGAAGTGGAAGGAAGACAACTGAGGGCAGGAGAAAGAGAAGGGAAAGAAACTGATAAATTGTTTCAGCCATCCTATGACACTTAAGTCTGTCCTGTAAAGCTTCTCCACTTTGGATACAGAATATCTGAAGTTGTTTAGAACAGAAGCCTCCCATGTATCTCCATGAGATCTCCTGAGTAGCAGGTCACTGACTGTTCCTGCGTTGAGTGTGTCTTTGGTGAAAGCCACCCCTAGGAAAAAGTTTGCTTCCAGCAAGTAAGCGTTGTTTCAGGTTTCTTTTGTTTAAAGATCAGCATTTTTAAATGGAAGATTTCCTACTGAGCCCTTGTCAGGATTTTACATTTTGTCTTCTCTGGTGAGAGTGTTTGTACAACTTTCCTTTAAGAAGGAGCCACAAGCTCATCTCTCAAACCTAAAAAAAGTCTCTGTACCGCTTCTTCCAAGGGCCAATCAAGGCTACAGTTCCTTGACTTCTCTTTCCCAAGCACACACTGCCTGAGAGGAAGCTCAAACACCCAGTTTGCTGCCTTTTTGAGTGAAAAGGATAAGAAAGAAGGAGCGTAAGAAAAATCTAATGAATAGAAGAAACAAAGTGGAAGGGCTGACAGTGAGAAGTGGTACACACAGGGTGTAAAAAATATTAAATCAAATTAAAATCTCTACCTCCAGCCACTTTTACAACTTAGCTATATTTACTTACTGTCTTGGTGTGGATGACGTTTCTGCTGCCTAACTGCTATTTTGTTAAGAATCCTTCCAGTGAAGCCTGCCCTACCTGTATCTCCTCTCTTGCTTTGTAGCAGTGTTTTCCTGGTAGAAGTTTTGGTAGTAGGGAACCAAATAAACAACTGTGTGTATGAGGTGTTAATCGACTTTACTTCAGTAAGTTTAGAATACCTTGCAAACTCATTTGGCACTATTTATGCAAGGTTTGAGCAGTTTACTTTTGGAGTAAATATTAAAGTGAAATGAGCTACAGCACGAGTTTTGAATGTAGAACATTATTTTACACCTCGTTAGGTCTATTTTTCCTACTAATACAGCCGTGGCAATTGGACAAGTGAAAGACTGATGGGATGAACAAAGGCAGTGTTCCTTTCCTGAGCGTGCCAAATTCATTCTGCAAATGTGACATTAAAAAAAAAAAAAAAAAAAAAA